>JALJVW010000062.1:7686077-8286077 GCA_024865655.1 Emberiza elegans
TGGGCAATCACCAACCGCAGGAAGTTTGGATTCTGCACCTGGCATGAGGCAATCCTGGATGCCAGACAAACTGGAGAATGAGAGGCTGGAGAGCAGCACTGTGGAAACAGATCTGAGAGTCCTGATGGATGGCAAGTTGAATCAGCAGTGACTGGGGTGCACCAGGCACAGAATCACCAGCCAGGCAAGGGAGGGGATTGTCCTGCTCTGCTCTGGGCTGGGGTGGCCTCACCTTGAGTCTTGTGTGCGGTTTTGTGTGCCACAATAGAAGAATTATATAAAGCTATTAGAGAGTGTCCAAGAGAGGGCAAGGAAGATGGTGAAGGGCCTTGAGGGGAAACCATATGAAGAGCAGCTGGAATCATGTGGTCTGTTTAGCCTGGAAAACAGGAGACTGGGGGGGGACCTCATTGTGGTCTTCAACATCCTTGTGAGGGGAAGGGGCAGGCACTGATCCCTTCTCCGTGGTGACCAGTGACAGGACCCAAGAAATGGCATGAAGCTGTGTCAGAGGAGGTTTACATTCAGTATTAGGAAAAGGTTCTTCACCCAGAAGGTAGTCAGGCTCTGGAGCAGGCTCCCCAGGACAACAGTCATGGCACAAAGCCTGTATACGTTCAAGAAGCATTTGGACAACACTCAGGCATGTGGTGTGCTTTTGGGGTTGTCCTGTGCAGAGTCAAGAGTTGGACTTTGATGATCCTTGTAGGTCCCTTCCAAGTCAGGGTATTCAATGATTCTATGTCTTACTCAGTAATGACTTGTATAGACAAACTGCTGTACGAAGGGCATGGTCTTAAGCTCATGTAGACAGCTCCTGAGACACCAAGTACTTGAAACCAAGAGATTTCAAGTAGCAGAAGTACCCCAAATGCAGCTCAACCCCAGGCATTAGACTACTTATTTTATGGCCCCTGGGGTTTTTCAATGCACATAAATTTACCCTCTGACTGTTTATAAACTGACTGTGGAGACATTTGGCAACTTTCTCATTTGTTAAGAACAAACCAAAAGTGTACTGGAAATGTTCATCACCAGACTGATTATTGAAATTTGTAAGTAATTTGACAGGATGTTTATTGTTATGGTAGTAGTATCTTGGGGTCTAATTTTGCCAGTGTTAATATTGTTATGGATCATTTATGAAGAAAGGCATTATGCAAAGTAAGAAAATATGGCAAAATCTGAAGGCACTATGGGGGTATTTTTTGCCTCAAAGAAACATGTTGATGAGGCAGCATCAGGAAACAGCAATGGCACAGGAAGGTGTGCTTGCTTAACTGGAACATGTAAAACTTGTAGTTTACATACTTAAAGTGTCTCTTTGCAGTTTACAAAGGAACTAAAATAAAACCCCCATCACTGCATCATATAGCTCGTGGATATCAGTGTAAAACTTAGACAAGGAAAAAATTGCTGGATTTTGGGAGGAAAAAAAAATCCAGATCACCAGAATCTACAAGAAATCCAACTGAAGTTTTAGAACTTCTCTCCTGGACTGCTCCTTTCTTCTCCCTTCACCTCTGGCAGCATTTTAAAAGCTAACTTTTTTTTTTTTTTATGATGTCAGGGTTGTCATCATTGTAATGGGAGGAGCATGAAGCTGAAGTTAAAGCTGTATAAAGCAATATAGTAACTTTACTAGATGTTACTGACCAGGTTGGAGGGAAGCAATCTTCAGTGAAGAGAAACTCACAGCCAAAATCCCTCAGCAAGACCAATGTGTTTTTACACACAGATCTTTCCTTCATTACCTTGCTTTCCTTTGCTCATTTCATTTTCTGCTCAGAAAAGAGGCTAGCACCCATCCATTATGAAAGGACCATGTGTGTTGCAGGACATTAGTGGATACATCCTAAAATGCCTACTGCCTTTTTTACATCACCTTAGAGCATTGGCATTTTTAAGAAATAAACATTCCTTTGCGTTTTCAAGGAAAGGTCTCTGCAAGGTACAAATCTCTGCAAGATTTGGCAGGTTTTGCTGGATTTAGTACATATTTTACCAAAAAAGTTCCGTCTGAAGATTGTTTTGTATTTTGCCCTTATCCTTTCCTGTCTTAAAGTAATCAGTATTTTCTCTGATTACTTCATGAACATGTTTTTGCTAAACATCATTGTAATGGGAGGAGCATGAAGCTGAAGTTAAAGCAATATAGTAACTTTACTAGATGTTACTGACCAGGTTGGAGGGAAGCAATCTTCAGTGAAGAGAAACTCACAGCCAAAATCCCTCAGCAAGACCAATGTGTTTTTACACACAGATCTTTCCTTCATTCCCTTGTTTTCCTTTGCTCATTTCATTTTCTGCTCAGAAAAGAGGCTAGCACCCATCCATTATGAAAGGACCATGTGTGTTGCAGGACATTAGCCTACTAGTGGATACATCCTAAAATTCCTACTGCCTTTTTTAGATCACCTTAGAGCATTGGCATTTTTAAGAAATAAACATTCCTTTGCGTTTTCAAGGAAAGGTCTCTGCAAAGTACAAATCTCTGCAAGATTTGGCAGGTTTTGCTGGATTTAGTACATATTTTACCAAAAAAGTTCCGTCTGAAGATTGTTTTTTATTTTGCCCTTATCCTTTCCTGTCTTAAAGTAATCAGTATTTTCTCTGATTACTTCATGAACATGTTTTTTGTAGACTATTTCAAACATAAGGAGCAGGACAGGAGGCAAAATGAGATTGATATTTCTGAGAAGTCCAGAGAGACCAGGAAAGTCTTAGAAAACAAGGGGAATGACAGTACGACATGAATTTACACATTATGATGAAGGTATCATATTTTATCTACATGTGCTGGTGCAACTTTGTCCCATCTTGAGATTTCAAAAGAGGAGTTCCTTTTAGTCTTCCCAGCTTTATCTTTGCTTTTTTCCCGGTTTTGCTCACTGAATCAGCTCATGAGTCATATTCCTAAACCATTCTAAACTTCTATACTCCTTCTAAATTTCAAGCAGGTTTCCAGTGGGACCTGAGCCATTTGTGGGTCTTGTGATGGTCTTTTTCTAAATAGCTGGTATATTTCTTTCCTATTATGATGAAAACATTATAAAGGGGGTGTTGTTGTGTATTTGATTTCACTTAAAAGTCATAAAGTCATGTTTACTCTGCACATGCAAGATTTCTAGAAGGAAATTTCTGTTATTTAGAAAGAAATATGGTAAGACCACAGCATTAGGAATTTTAGTTTTTTTTTTCTGTGTTGTACATAACTGAATGACCATTTCAAACACACTTTATATTTATTACTAAAAAAAAATACTGAAAGCAATGGCTAACAAGCAGTACAGAGAAAGTTATATTCAAGTTACTTTGTGCCCTCTGTCCTTGTGACCTTACTGTGCTGAGCCACTAGTACCCTGTCCATTTTATTTACTACTGGAGGATAAAAAACCAAATCCTTTCTTGTTCTTGGAATGGTTCCAAAACAGAGCACATATTGCCTCCTGAAGGTGACCTGTTTTAGGGGTGTTTACCCTTGCTAGATTCTGGTTTGCCATTATTAAAATGCCACAGTGAACCATTTACTAGCTTTGTCCCTATATTTACAATACCTTTTGACAGAGATGTCTAAGAGCTTTAAACATATGCTTTAAACAGTGGATGGTTGGCTCTGACATTTGTTACAAATCTTTTCAGAGGGCCATGTGGAACTGTTCTAATCCGGGAAGAGCCACTGGCTCCCTGTGTGATCTGACAGAGTGACATATCACTTGACCTCAGTCACAGCAGCTGTAAAATGGAGAGAAAATACCGGGAGAAAAAACGGAGGATGCCTTTTGGCAGAGCTTTCTTGAGCAAATAGGGCTCAAACCTGTGGCTTTGCTTCTTTCTTATTCCTCCAAAAGTTTGTCATTAGTTTTAGATCAGAAGGTTTTCCAACATTTATTTCTTATTCCTTTTGACAGTGGCAGTATTCCTTATGCGGTCACCTCATCCTGGGTACTCGGGGTGGGAAGAGACGCTGGAGACTGTACTGATAGTCTAATAAAGGCCTCTCCCGGTAGGCCAGTTTTGCAGGACAGAAGCAGAAACGTTTCACACACAAATGTTCCTCCCTTCCTGCCGCTCTCCGAGCCGGGGCACAGCGGTGACCGCCACCGGCGCCTGGGGACGGCAGCGCCGCGGGCCGGAGCGCCCCGCGCCGGGGCCTGCAGGGGGCGCAGCGGCGCCGCTCCGCCGGCACGGCACGGCACGGCACGGCACGGCCCGGCCCGGCACGGCCCGGCCCGGCACGGGCACGGCCCGGCACGGCACGGCCCGGCACGGCACGGCACGGCACGGCCTGGCCGGCACGGCCCGGCCCGGCCCGGGCACGGCACGGCCCGGCACGGCCCGGCACGGCCCGGCACGGCACGGCCCGGCAGGGCACGGCACGGCACGGCACGGCACGGCACGGCACGGCCCGGCACGGCACGGCACGGCCCGGCACGGCACGGCCCGGCACGGCACGGCACGGCACGGCACGGCCCGGCACAGGGCACGGCACGGCACGGCACGGCACGGCACGGCCCGGCACGGCACGGCCCGGCACGGCACGGCACGGCACGGCACGGCCCGGCACGGCACGGCACGGCACGGCACGGCACGGCACGGCCCGGCCCGGCACGGCAGGGCACGGCATGGCCCGGCACGGCACGGCACGGCACGGCACGGCACGGCCCGGCACGGCACGGCACGGCACGGCGGAACAGCGGGCGCTCCGCTCCCGGAGCCCCGGGAACCCCCGAGACCTGGGATCCCGCGCCCCTGCACCCCCGGGACACCCCACCCCCGCTTTCTCGGGACCCCGGGACCACGGCCTCCGCAATCGCGAATGCCCGACTCCCGCACCGCTGGGACCCCGCTCCCCCAGGTCCGCGGGACCCTCCTCCTCTGTACTCGGGGCTGAGGAGCGAGAGGAGGAAGGAAATAGTTTTGCTCCCGGTGATAAACTCTTCGTGAAGTCAGATAAAAACACTCCAGCTTTCCCCCTGCATTTTGTGGGGGAATACAGCGCTTGGTTTGGGGGGTTTTGTGCGTCTGTCAGAGCACAGATTTTGTTATTTTGTTTGTGGGAGTTATTGCTTGTTTGGATTTTGGTTTGGTTTTTGTTTTTATTTTGTGTTGTTAGTTGGTTATTGTGGGAGAGCTGGAAAAGTTTGAAAATCCCACCAGATGCAGAAGGCCATGCTTTCTGTGAGATAGCTGTGGATGCTTTAAACAGCAGCTGAAACTCGATGCCATTCAGACAACTCCAAGTATGGGAGCTCCATAGAAATCCCACACTTGGGGCAACAAGGCTTTCCCCTAACCAGCTTCGTGACCAGCATTCAGATCTCATCGAGCACACGTCTGAGGATAACCTTAGCCAGAGTCTATGTTGCTGCCTGTTCAGTACACTCACTTTTAAGCTTAGATTTGCTGCTATTTATTTGTGTCAAATCTTCCCCACCATAGCTGTTCTTTGTACAGTTGGGTAGATCTTGAATTAACAAACATCTGGAAAGGTACTCTAGTTTGCATCTGGACATCTCTCTGCAAAGAAATTGAGCAGAATGCTTGTGCTGGTGGAACTCTTTCCAGAAGGAACTGAGCTCTAGTCAGCCTTGCTTTGGAGTGTGACCTGGCAAAGTTGGCGGGTGGAAAAGGAGGAGGCAATAGCTTTTTCAGATGATGGAACTTTAAAACAGACTTAGGGCTGCTGTCAAATCTTTTAAACCCCAAGCTGGTTTAAATCCCATTTTAACGGGAGACTAAGGGACAGACAGAAGGGCCCAGCCTCCATCCTCAGGTATATTACATGCACAGCTGACATGAGGCAAGCTAAGAAATCAGTGCACTAAAGGAAGGAGCCTCACTGCAGCCTGAGCTCAGGTTGCTGTAGCACAGCCTCTGCTGGAGCTGCTTGGCACAGGCACTGGAGCTGACGTCCTGCTGGAACTGTTGTGTCCCACTTGCATTCCTGAGCCGTCAGACAGCAGCACGTGGATGTGCAGGCAGCGGTCAGCAGTGCATGCCTGGCAAGGCTGTTGCAAAAATAGAAACACAATAGATCTTTCCACTTGCCAGTGTGTCTTTCCCCGTCCTTACAGTTTTTTACTGCCAGTGAAATACAGAGGCTTGTGAGGTGCTGTATCCCAGCTGGACCTGACCTGTGCACATCTCAGGGTATTCTGATCTAGCTTTAGTCCATGCAAAACCAAATAATTTTGATTTGAGTCTACCCAGATGTTTTAGACAGTCGTTGTTGTAAATGGGATGTTGTAATGGGCCTTTTTCATAATTCTATTCACAATTTGCTTCATCTTATTCTCCTTGTACATCAAACTAGATTGGTTTGAAAGGCTGAAGCGATTACAAACCAAGAAACTTTAGTGTGGGGAGATAAGGCTGCTCCTTTGCCCAGCCGTCTTATAGTGCTCTCATTGCCATTAGTGGCCTGGCACCCTAATTTCACCTCCATCAGCAGGTGATGCATGAGCACGAGAATCACCCTGGGCCCGGAGTACACAGTGCACATTGCTTTCAAAAGGCCATCACTTCCTTGGGATGGTTGCAACAACTCATACAGTTTAAAATTTCATCTATAGGAATTGCTTCAATTTCTCTGTGACTGGTAACAATCAAGTGATTATTATTGAATGCTTTATCAGCAAACTGTAATTTAATGTGCCTTGTATGCAGAAATAATCTAGTTAATTTCTGGTTTTGATTTTCAGACACTTGCACAAGACTTACCAATAGACCAAGAGCAGCTGAGGTCTATAAAATCTGATTTTCACTTTTAGTTCGTAATTTCATGCTGCTTTTTTGATGTGACTTTGAATTATCACTGTCACTTCCTGTGTTTCTGTAAAGAAGGAGAAGGAACTGGCTTCCATCCCAAGGATATGTGATGTCATTCCTGCTTATTTTATTTTCCTTTTTTTTTCCTAGATCATCTAGATAGGACGTCTTATTTAAAAAAAAAAAAAGAAGATGATAACAATTCTAGAAGAAACTCCAGAATCATTAAGTTCAGTTTTCTGAATTAAACAAAGCACCTTTCTGTGTGTTTACACTTGACTTTTAATTAACTCTTTGATGTTTGCAACATCTCGGTAGTCAGGGAGAACTTGTGAAACTGTTTTCCTCCACTTGGTAGCCTCCTGTAAGATGTGAAAGAAATTATCTGTAATGTTTTTTGCATTTTTCTTCCCCCTGATGGTTTCTAATCCATATGAAATGTGAAAATGCCATTTCTTCTAAACAATAATATATTTTATTGTATATAAATTGTATTTTCATATGCTTAATTCAGATCAAAGTATAAGAAACAATATATACATTGTCTCTGGAAGGGGCAGAGTTTCTCTGGAATAATACTACTTCTGTAGACTTTCTAAGGGCTCAGTGCTGATGCTATCCAGCAAAATAATTTACTTCTTTGATTTCTTTTCTTCCATGTCTTCCCTTTAAATTAAATCAAAGCAAATTTTGCCAGATGGCTTCCCTTGAGAGGAAGGCTGCAATATGCATCTGTGCTAGCCAAACAGCTAATTCCCTGTTTCATTTCCTGAAAACACCTAAATAGGGCTGAGCTGCTGGGTGTCTGGACTTCTCTCTGCTGTCTATATTGTATATATTATCTGAGACCCTGTTCAGAAGAGTGTATAAAAGAGCAACAGCAGCTGTGACCAGCCACACAGTAAGTATATTAGAAGTTCCTCCTTCCTCCACAAACATATTTAAGCTTGTTTAATATTACAATATTTGAAAGAAGGCCAGTCTTAATATTGTAATATTTGAAGGAAATCCAGTCTGCATTTTTTTATGACTAAGCAGACTTTGAAGGAATGGATTTGTTGCTAGTTCAGCCTAGCATCATACCTATTTTGGGACTAGTCCCCTTTGACTTTTGATGCTGGGGACTAACACAGTGTTTCAGTTTCAGAACTTGCACATTTTGAGTGGTAGGGAAAATATAAAGGGGTCTTGAAAACACTTGTGTGGTAGCAGCCGTCATCATAGACCAGATCCCAAAGGGCAGATTTGCATTGCACTTGCCACCTTCGTCTTTGTGTTGCTGAATGTCTGATCAGCCAAGTCAAAGTTCCTATTCTCTAAGAAGGGCTCTTTGGGTCACTTACTGATATATTTATTAATGCAAACTATCTGTTCCACTCTGACAGGAATTTTATAGTAATGTCTTTCTTGACATTGTTCTACTTTTGCACATCTTTTTATGATCTTGTACATTTTTCCCCCTTTATCCTTTATGCTGAAAAATGCTAAAACAAGAGTTATCATACATTTAAATGGACTTTTCTTCTTATTAAGAAGAAATCTTTGTTTTTCAGTAAAATCTGTAGATTTGTTTGGATAAGTCTTTTTTTCAAGGAGACAAAATTTTCTTTGGAGAGGTAGCATAATATTCTGGTTTGTCTCACTTAGAAGTTACTCTTCCTTGAAGGCTATGCCAGCTGAAAAAATCTCTGGTACTATCCTTTACCTTCAGTGTTGTGAAAATGCAAGGGATTTCAATACCTTGGCTGCCTGAACTAGGATGGTGCTTAGAAGGTCTAGACAGAATGGTTCTGTGGGCCCACATCTTAAACCAAAGGCATAGCAATAATAACAATAACAATAAAACAATAACAATAACAACAATAACAATAGCAATAACAGTTGATACATCTTAAATACAAAAGCAATAGTTGTTCAGGTCTCTGATTTACATACATGAAAACAGAAGCAAACACTGTGCCTGCACTCATTCTTCAGTGCCATGGACAAATGGTACTAGAGCACAGCCTTACTAACTCTGAGTTTAACATCCCATACGTGTCCACAGCACCCCTGAAGGAAAGAGTTCTTTTAAATACAAAATGTTAGATAAGCCAAAATTTAATAACAGTAAGCAATATAAGATATTTTTATACTTTCACTTCAGTCTTGTACTCTACATGAAAGGCTATTAAAACCTCTGATAATTTTATATCCTATAATTTGCAACCACTTCCAGTAGGACTTGGTAGTTAATGACAGTGGCACTAGCTGATGAGATCCTATTCAAGACTAAGCTTCAGAGTCTGGTGGTTCCTGGAAGAATCTTCTTTTGGGGCTGGGCTGTGTGAATTCAGCTCCTTGCCCATTTAACTGTGCAGAGCCCCAGAAGCAGCAAGATGTCCCTGTTTTAGTTTGCCCATATTTCATTTATTAGCCCTATAAATCTAGTGTCTTTGTAATCTCCTGTACTGCTGCTCCCTGTAGGAGTCGGACTACCAGCTACCAGAAAACATGAATGAATGGCAGCTGTGCATACAGCAGGGAATAGATAGAGCAAAGGGGAAGGTTTCCTGGGAATCCCTGAGCAAAGTGTGCTGGTGAGTGCTAGGACACTTTTCCTTTTCCTTTGTCCTCCCTCTGGTCCTGCATGAGCCCTGCCTGCAGAAGGTCGTATTTCCATTCTGGCTTGAGGCAGCCCTTTCCACTTATGTAGGTAGCCAGTTTGTTTCTCCAACAGAAGGAAGACTCAGTTTAACTTTTCTGTGTAAAACATCAGTGAGACATTAAGCAAAACTTCTTAACTAGCGGCAAAAAAGGATTTTTTTTATTCCACACAATTTTAAGTGAACACTACAGCAGAGGTGGAAAAATTGGAACATAATACTAAAGGTATTGTACTTCCAGTATTAATAGTACTCATGGAAATACTGATATTTTATCTAATGACTGTAACACCAAAAGTAGGCAAGTAGCAATGAAGCTTGCCTATGAGATAAAGCTGTGAAACATTATCAATATATTGAAGTCAGAGACAACACAGAAGGTGAATTGGATAGTCTTGGGGAGGAGAATAACACTAAATCATGTCATTGCATACTGATAGTATTTCTCTTATGAGCTGGGACTCAATCCATTTGAAATGATGACCAAGAAGAGGCCTGGCCTGTGCTGCTTGTTCCTGACACAGCTGAACTCTCAATGCTATTTAACTCTGCTTTTGGCTCTTGCCATTTTAAAAGGCACCCTGACAGCTGATAGACTAAGAGCATAGGTCAGCAGGCTCCCTGCTTACTGTGTGTCACAGCTCTCAGTGGGCTGCAGAAGGCAAGTGGTAGTGTATTAGTGACCTGCTGGCATTCATTGTCCCTGAATTCATCCTCACACATTACATACAGAGGAGAAAGGAGGACTTTATCACTCCAGGAAGGAAGCAGGCTTTCTACATGGCCTCTGTTGTTTCTGTTTTGCATGGCTTGAGAAATTGGCTCATTGAGCTTTTAATCTGAGGTGATATTTTAAATTTAGTAATATTAAAGATATTTCTTCTTTAAAATGCCCTCTGTTTTTTCTTTAGTAGCCCATTTTCCAATAGAACATGATGAAGACTGGTTTTGAGAACAGGCCTAAGTATGGCCAAGAGGAGGGAAATACCATGTGAGAAGTGGATAAACATCCCTGTCTGGTTCCAAGGTGTATCTCATGCGGCAGTTTTATGATCCCTATCATAGCTACTGATGCTTGTCCTGAAGAAAGATAATGCATTGTGATCTTTCCCAACCAAACATCTACAATCCCTTTCTGGAGTTAGTAAAAAATCTTCCTTACCAGCCAACCTTTAAGTGTATCTCTGCAGAAGGACATAAACCCCAGCAGGACTCCTTTATCACATGGCATTAACTGATGTGACACTGTCATTTTCGATATGTGTGACTTCTTGCCTCCAACCCCCATGCTGAGATCTCGTGTTCCTTTTTTCCCCAGGGTCATGTCCTACACAGAGTCCCCACTGTGGCTTTGCTCTGCTGGGTCAAGGGGAACACGAGATGACAATTTACCCTTTCCTATAAATGGTTAAATGTGGAGAAAAAAAATGAGAGGTGTTTGTGGATTTCATCTTCAAGGCAGAATTTATAAACCAAGGAAAAATGTAAAGACAGATCCTCTCCAGGGCTTTTGACGTCCTGTACCTTTAAGAGAGGAGTAGCAGGTTAGCATCTTACAGGCCCTGTAACTGTCCCAGATTTTAACTGTTTCCTTCTGAATAGCAAATAGGTGATTCAAAGAGTGCAAAAGATTCTTGTATTTCTCCTGTAGCAGCAGTGGAAAAATTTCATGTACATATAAGATCCAGCATCCATGTAGGTTGTTGGTGTTTTCTACAACTTTTTGTAAGCTTGGGGAAAACTTAATAAGTACTGTTTCTCTTTCTTTCTTTAAAAAAGACAGGGAGAGAAAGCCTGCGTTTTCTGCCATTTCCCAAGAGGCTTTTTATCTGTTTAAACCAACTAGGGATTTTTCACATATTGACATAAGCATTCATTTGCTAATTTGCTGGACATTAAACTGCACAGCATTCTTGAATGAGACTGGAATACTTGGGTACTTAGTGCTGCTCAGACCCCGCATCATTCCCAGTACACATATGGTTTTCCTCCTCTATCTCCTAGATAAAAGTCACTGTTTGATCGCCTTAAGGAAAAGAATGAGTTAAATGGACCAATATTCTAGCCTTGGCTCTAAAACTGGGCCTTTTCAGAAACTCCTCAGCACCTGCAGCAGCTAGGTCATTTGCACATACATAAATAAATAAATTAACAATGAATAAATAATTTAATCCCACCACACAATGCCACCTTGCAGATCTGATCCTTTGCTCCCAGTGAATTTGTCCATTCCTAATTCTTTTTGATAAAGTCCTCAGATACTTGCTGACTGTCAGTCTAATTTTCTTATTGTTTTCGCTTGATTAGTTCTGTATGACCTAAGGTCGCCCTTAAAATCCACATCTCTCGTGAAGACTCCGAAAGGCCTTCTTTTTTTCAAAGGGATGGAAAGTGCCTGCCATTTCTCCGGACAAAAGCCTGGAAGGTTTTCAGTTATTAGCCTCCTGAAGCAGCCCTTTCGCTCACCCAAGCGCAAAAAAAACTCATTAGGGGGCACCTTTCTTTCTGGCTTCTTTATCTGATGCATGTAGGGTTTACGTGTTTCAAGATTTGCAGGTCTCGGATGGATTTGGATCGCCTCGCTTTTAACCCCGCTGGACTGTGGCTGCGCCCACCACAGACGTTTGCCTCTGCTCCATGCCCTTAACCAGCTGGAGGTGCTTGGTCCTTCTGAAAGCTGCTTTGCACCCGCTTTGTGGTGCTGCTGCGGCTCTGGGAGGCACGCTCCTCGTGCAGGAGGTGGGTGGGAAGGCAGGCACGCCTGCCAACATGCCTTATCTGGGCATCTTGCCCTTCAGAGGGCATGGGAAAGCTGCCAGCTCCTGCACTCACTTGAGCTGCCAGAGGTTATAAATCAGAACAGCATCTGATCTGCTGGGCTTAAACAGTGCTGCCCAGCAACGCCACACCTGTGGTTACCTTTTAAGAATTAAAATCACTGAAAGTTGTACTGGCAGGTTGTGAGAACCCAAGAAATTCCTCTGGCTGCCCTGGAGGATGCGAGACCCTGTCAGGGGGCCCAGAGACCTTGGCACAGAGCCCAAGACCCCTGTGCCTTTGATTTAGCCCTAGGAAAAAACAATTACCAACCTTATATGAAGAATTACAAGCCACGAAAGTTTAAGTAGAATGCTAGTGAATTTATCACATGGTGAAAAATAGATTTTTTAGAGTGGGGGTTCAGAAAGCAAGGTAGAAGGATCTAAGCGTGTCCAGCCTTTCTCCTTCTTCCTCTTGGCCTCCATCTTCTGTTGTGATGTTAGCACTTTTAGGTTGGTTTAAAGTAGAAGCTCACTGTCTAACATAGGTGATAAGTACTGGAAAGTAATTGTAAATATTGTAGACGTAGTTTTTAGTATAAAAAGATAACACTGCCCCAGGGGCAAGCAAAGTGCCTCTGACTGTCTTGCTGAGTGGACCTCAGCAAGTCAAGAAAAAGAATTTTATAGATAAGATACAATAAACAACTTTGAGACTGAAAAATTAAGAGCTCTGACTCCTTCTTTAAGTGCCAGGCTAAGAAAAGAGACTTTCTAACATATCTCAGAGTCATTCTGACCAGCTAAAGACCTGGAGATGAGGTATTACAGTGACTAATGTTGCTCACTTGCCTAGGCTCCTGTATTTTGTTAAGGAGAGACCTCATGACTGAATAAAGAGGAGTAAACAGATTGTTTCTCTTTCACAAAAGGGCTGCCTAGTGTCTCTGATGAGACACCTCAGTTCAGGCTGGGATCTGAGTCTAAAGAGAAGAATGATTCACAGAATTAGAAGGAAAATAAGCAGATCTTAAAAATGTAGAAGCCAGGAAGATAAGCCAGGGCAAGTATAGAAAAACAGGTGTCTTGCTCTTGCAATGCTACTTCTTTTGGTCCTGAAGGACAGCTTGTCCTCCGCTGGGTTAGAAGTGACTGATCCTTCTGGGTTAAAATTCAGTAGAAAAGCTCAGGGCTGTAGCTGAGATCCTACTTCCAAGCATGCAGGATGGCAGTTTTGTAGCCATTAATCTTTGTCCTGGCTGTTTTCAGGGACTGTGTCCTTGTTGGGTGTAAAGAATGTACATTATGGCCACTATTTTTTTCCAAGCCTGTCAGTTCCTATGATATTTCTGTGGTATTGACACTTCACCTCAATCTAGTTTTCCTCTGCAATCTGGTTCCTCTGAAATGTGGATGGGGCAGCACTCAGTAAAGTAAAGGAAGTCATGTGCACAAGGCTGAGCTTATAAGCAAATCCTTGCAGGGTCAACACTGCATTATCAACAATGCATAATATGCATTTTTTTTTCAACTGGTGTAAATTCTGAGCAGTGATTAGTTGGATATAGTGTCAAATACCATGAAAATACCATGGGGTCTACTCCATAGTTCAAAGTAATAGTTATGTTATGGTGTAAAGAATGGCAGAAACAAGGAGAAATGAGAAATTAGAGAAGAATTTGGGACCGCGACCTGGCACTAATCATGAAATTATGAAATGGTTTCATTTAAAAGGAACATTAAGGATCATCTAGTTAATCTTGACTTGGGGACCTCTGTCAGTAGGGTCCTGCTTGCTCCTTCGAATCTGTCAACTGGTTAATCTCATCTCCTAGAAAACTTCAGGATGATGGTGGGTCCTGGAATACATCATTGGGACCACATAGAAATTGTGATATTGTGATATATTGAGTCTGCAGAGGCCTCTGAAGGCACCAGAAGTCAAGCCACAGAGAGAAATTGTACCAGCATGATAACAGGAAGAGTATTTTTAGGAGCTTTTTTGCATTGGTTTCTGCTTCTGCCTCAAGCTATGCAGGAGCATTTTAAGCTTACAGAAGAAACACTATGTAGTGGTGAAGAAGGAATTTGGAGATTGAGGTGAAGTTAACTCTCAATGTCTCCCTCAGGAAACGATGTATCTTATGCTGAAGTAATAAGACAGTACAGCCTTGGAAATCATGGTGACAATAAGGCTGAACCATGATGAGTGGTGACATCCCTGGAGATCCATTAATATCCCTCATTCATAGGATCTGAGCAAGCGTCATTTAGCAGCGTGGTGTCTGTTAGCATGTTAACTATGATCTGTAGAAAAATTTCTGAAGTTATCAATGACTTTGCTGGGAGTTTGCTGGATAAGTACCCAGTTATTTGGCTAATGATTAGACTAACTTCCTGTTTTTTTTCCAAATGGTCCTTGTCTATTGTTGGGGTTGTCCTGCACAGGGCCAGGAGTTGGACTTTGATGATCCTTGTATGTCTTTCCAATTCAGGATATTTTATGATTCTATAATTTAGTGTCCTTACACTTTGTTTAAAGTCTGATTATAATCATGACACATTCTTTTAGGGCATGGAGGGAAGGTTTGACAACCAGTCTGAAATAGCCCTGGAAATCTAGTTATAGGGACAACACATTTTCAGGAGGTTGTGGGACATTTGGCTACTCCTTGAGCTCAGCATATTTTCCCAATGCCAGGCATTGTCCACTCTGAAAAGGCGACAATGATTTAATATTATGAAGAAGCTCAGCTGTGATTCTGACATGCTGGTAGTCAGGTGTGGGCAAATATAATTTCTTTCAGTAGGGAAAAAAAAATGGTGGTTGTGAAACTGTGTTCTACTGTGGAACTGTTCCAAAAAGGGGAAGAAACTGGATGAGTAAAGGGTTTGGCACCAAAATAGCACCTTATCTAAGCATAATCTTTCTTTTTAAAATGTCCAAAGCACAAGCTTCAGCAACAAAACTGGTTACTGAAGAATTTTAAATAATAATAAATTATTTTTCTAAAGATAGGTTTAAAAATTGGCTGTGCTACAATGTACCTATTTGTAATGAAATGCCAGCTCCTAAATACACTTATGAGAAGACAGAATTATTCACTTCACTTGTGTTAGCAGCCAGAACTGGTAAAATTTCAGTGACTGTAATGAAGGAAAGGAAAAGAGAGGAGAGAAGAATTTATTTCCATTTAAAGCAATGGAAAGCAAAATTATCCCCTAGTATGCATGTGCTTAACAATATAAATTTTCTTATTTTACATGTAGATATTTTATACATAGAGTCCTTGAAGCCCTTTGCTTCTTGGTGGCAAAGGTGGCAGGGGAGTAAGGTGGCTGTAATGATGCAGACATTTCAGAGCTAAACCACTGCTGTGGAAGGGATCAAACTTCTGAGCTTGACATTTTGACAACCAGATTATGGAGAAAGGACACTGGCCTTCAGTGGATGGCTAGCAATTTTGTCTGCAACAGTGCTTGCTGTAGGGAAATGGTAAATAATCCGTTCTTCCCCACATAAAATTCTTTCCATCTGGTCTGTAGTACATGCAACTAGTATGTAAAAAGTATTTGTCAACTGCACAGCTGTTTGAGTTCAGTGATTGAACTTGTTACACCTTCTGACTGTGTAACAGGCACACAAAAAACAGGAGTTTTTGGTTTTTTTTTAATTAAATGCAATATTTTAGCATGGATATGCCTAGCCCTGTTTGAAATATCTGAGCAGATAAATTAGGCTGCTTGCCAGGCAACAGTGAGGGTGGGGTTCAGCTGCCCTGGTTTTTTCCCCTACTTGTATATCTGAATCTGACCTATTGATCCCACATTCCCTCAAAATTAAAAGGGGAAAGATATATATTCCAAGGAAAATGTACTTATTTTTAAGGGAGTAATAAAATCAGTCTGATAAATTATCCTCAGGAGCTGCCTGTTTATCCCTCTTGATTAGAAAGATTGCTTAGAATGATTCATTCATTCTCAGACCATTTCCTTTGAGACAGCTAACAGTTTTATGTCAGATGGTCATAAATTTCAGTATGTTCTTCTATTATTACACCACTCAAAAGATTTTTCCTTTGTGGTAGTGTCTTGTTTTATAACAAAGTAATTTTTCCTAGTACATGAATGAAAAAGTCCAATTGGCCCCATCTCATCTTTCTATTTTAGTCTGGTAAGGAATGAAACCTGCCAGCACTTTGCCTGTGCATTTGTGGACCTATGTCCTCATCTTATGTCTTGGCCAGCTGTGATTGGATGCTCAAAGGCATTCTGTGCCCTACGAAATTGTTGTCATTCTCCTGAAATAAAGAAGTCTTTGGGTTTTTTCTGTTTGCAGTTACAATGCCTTGAAAACTTTTTGAAAGGCTTTTAGGAAGCTGGATGCTGGCAGCAGGAGTTACTTCTCTGTTCCAGAACTCTAATCTCAAAATCCCTGAAACTTCCTAATAAAACAGGAAGAAGTTTGTCATTCTCTCTCTTGATCTCAATTTGAAAAGGCAAAATGATTTTACATCTTTTTTGGAAGAGCTTTATAACAAAGCTGGCCAAATACAAAACCCCAAACCCCTTTGCAAAACTGCTATAAATTAACATAGGATATTTCCATGACTAGCAGAACAGCGCTTGTGTTCTCCCAGTTGCCTGTCCTTCTAGCCATCACACACTTCTCCTAGGGATGCACATCTTTTACCTACTTGTTGCTTGCCACATCCAGCAGTGTAAGTTGCATTGTGGAGGGGTGTACTCTTTCTGGGAGTATAAAGCAAAGCTGACTGTAACACAGTTGCTAACTATGTGTAATATACAACAAACTAAGAAAATCAAGGAAAATTCTGCCCCTCTGCTCTGGTGAGATACCACCTGGAGTGCTACATCTTCTTCACCAAATTCTGAGGGTCCTTAGCACAGGAAGGAGATGAACCTGTTGCAGCAAGTCCAGAGTGGGGACACCTAGTTAGTTAGAGAAATGGAGCACCTCTCCCATGGGGAAAGGCTGAGAATTGGGACTTTTCAGCCTGGGAAAGAGAAGGCTTTGGGGTGACCTAATTGTGGCCTTCTAATACCTGAAGGGAGCCTACAAAAAAGATGGAGAGAAACTATTTACAAGGGCATGTGGTGACAGGACAAGGAGGAATAGCTTCAGAGTGAATGTAGGTTTAAACTGGATATTTGAAAGAAACCCTTTACTAAGAGGGTGGTGAGGCACTGAAACAGGTTGCCCAGAGAAGTTGTGGATGCCACACATCACTGAGGTCTTCAATGCCAGTTGGCTGGAGGTCTGAGCAGCCTGGTCTTCTAGTGGAAGTTGTCCCTGCCCATGACAGAGAGGTTGGAATGAAATGATCTTTAAGGTCCCTTCCAACCCAAATCATTCCATGATTCTGTATTAATTTCCTGGAAAGTAGATGCAAAGCTGCAGCATGGAGAGTTGCAGATAACTTTTGAGAAGATGCAATATTTGGTGAAGAACAGCATACCATATTGCTGCTTGGAACCTCCTCACCATGGAAAGACCATTTGACCTCACAGAGCTGGGTTAGCTCCTCCAATATGCAAACAGAGGGAGGCTGGCCTTTTCTTTGAGTGTAGATTGTTGTGCCCAGTTGCAGCATTTTTTCTTGGAGGAATATTTTATGCACTGAGTACCAGAGGCAGAAGGACCTGTTCTGTACATGACTTCCCTTCCATGATCAGCATAATTGTGTGTTTAGGACAAGATCAGGTTATTTTCTTCCCATATATCTTTATAAACATGTGACTGCATTGTTGAACTAATAAAATGAGCATGAGGAGCCACTGAAATATGTATTGCTTACCTATTTGGCAAGCTCTCAAATGATGCAACTCCACAATGTCTTCTTCTTGTGGAAGCAGCTATAGCTTCATGATGTCCAGGGATCTGCCACCTGCACTAGCTGAGGATATGTGTGCAGTATATGCATATAGCTAACAAGCATGCAGGAGTCCCTTATTTGCTTTAACATACTCTCTTTTCTGCAGATGGTGCCTTGAAAACAGTGGTACCTTTATCATAATTGTATTCATTTTCCTAGAACTTTGCTGTCTAGCAGGTTTTGACATTATGCAGTAAATTATATACTCTTGCTTATACTTTTTTTTTTCCAATTACTTTATTGCCTTTTCTAGACATCAAAGAGAATTTACAATAATAATTACAATTACTATTATTACAGCAATAATTATGGCAATTATTTCAGTAATAAAACTCCAAGAGTAGTTTTTCTCTCATTTCTTTAAGAGAAGAGAAGGTACTGTATGAAAAAAGTTTGTGGCATAGAAAAATTACTACTATATCATATGATAAAAAGGCATTTTGTAATGGAATAGGAAATACTTGGGCTGTATTGATTTCCTTTGAGCATTCCAATGTATAATTGTGTTGGATGGGATACATACTGTCTCAGGGTTTCCTGAGGTTCTTAAAGTTTGGTTATCTGTTCTCACTGAATGTCAGTGATCCCTGTTACACTTTTCTCAGTTTAAAGCCAGGTGGGGTTGGTTTGTTCAATAGGTTTTGTTGTTATTGTTCCTTCTACATATTCCAGTCCTGGAACCCCAGCAGCAATTTCATAGTAAGGGTAAATTATTTCCATACTACCACCTTTAGGGGAAAACTCCATAACCTAACCTTTACTCGTGGCTGTAGTAGTATCACTTCTTGTAGTGAAAAAGGTTGTACAGGTGTATCAAAAACCTGTCAGGGCAAACCTTGAGGTTGCCCTAGGATATATTGAAGGACATTTTAGTTTGGGGGAAAAAGTAGAAAAGACCAATCCTATATATTAGTCATAAAAGACTGACCTTTAAAGGCTAATCTCTGTGAATTCTTCCCCTGGAATGGCACTAATGTAGCATGTGTGGGAAGCTATGAGGATTGAATAAAGCCACATTTAAACAAATAGCGGCCAAACCAAACCAGGAATTACTGAGAAAAGCTAAACTGAATCTTGATTAGAAAGGTGTACTATGGAAGAGGGCCTGTATAAGCTTCCTGTGTGTGTAGTACACAATGGTATACACATGTTCACATGTACCTCCAGAGGAGGAGAATGGAGGGAAAGGCAAAAGCCACAGTCTCCACTCCCCCCTAGCAGTGAGAAAGCACTGAAGCCATGTCACAGCTTCCTGCTAGTGCCTCTAAACTGAACACCTCTTTCAAGCTGATACCTTGAGACCAAACCCTCCCCTGCCTGACTGCCATCTGATCTCTCCTTTGGAAGTTGAACCAGGACACAGTGGTTTCTTAAAAGAACACAGAAATCGCTTTGTAGGGGCAGAGTGGTTATGAGAAGATACCCCCAAAGAGGAACACAGTTTTTAGCATTCATCCTTGAGACTTCAACTTTCTGGAAGAATGTCTAAGCCTCAGGCTAGGAACTAGGGGCAGGGAGATGGAGGTACAGGTTGAATTACAATGAAGGCACTTTCTTCCATGATCCTGGCCTTAAGGGTTCCAGTTGGACTGGGCCCTTGTCTAAATACCTGCACCCTTTATGGGACTGAAAGCATACTTTTGGTGCTGGAATTCACAAGAGATGGAGATGAGCTCAGAGCTCAGGCACTGCCTGGTTTCCACAAAGCTAGTAGGAGACCAAGATTCTCTAAACAATTGCTACAGGGCTAGCTGGTGAAAATATTTCTACATGCTCTGGATTAAGTCCTCAGCAGGGGTAAAAATAAATTCATAATGTTCACCAAAAGCATAAGAACTGAGTCACAGACCCTGTAATGAATTCCCTGTTGCCTTGAAGGACTCCCTTGTTTGAAGGGCCTAATTTTTTAATTGCACAATCATTACATAGACTAGAACTGCATGTGGAGGTGTTGTATTCTTACAGTAATTAAAAATTAAATTACCTTTAACTTTTCAGACCATACATACTAAAGTTTAGCTTTCCTGTTAGCAAGAGTGGGTTTTTTCAACCTAATTAATTGTATTACTTCTGATTAAGCATAATGCACATTAACATTCAGTTGCTGTAGCTATAAGATAAATGTTAAACAATCTCTTTCCTGAATTTAATTTTTTTTTGTTTGATAAATTTCCTAATTTAATATTCTGAGTTTGAATCTTACAAACTACTCCTCTTTCTTGCCATGTGATGTTTCATCCAATAGTCTTCAATGTTGCTTTTTCTCATCTTTTAAAATGAGTTTTGTTTGTTTTAATATGCTGGTATTAAATGCAGTATGCAGTATGTTACGTGGGTAGGTATTGATATCCAAGTTTTAACCTTACATACATATTGAAATTACTTTTCTTGTACTTCTTTCTATAATCCCTTTTCTCTTCAAGATAATTCAGTGTTCTTTTCCTAAAACAGCCTCCTGCACTCTGCAGGAAAGTTTCCTAGAAATAGACATGATGATGTGAGACTTACCCAAGGCAGGAGGCAAATCTGTGAGATCAGATGCTACATCTCAGCAAATATGGAACTGTTGGCTGGAGGGTTTCATTCCAAAAGTCTGCCTTTGCAAAAGGGCTGCTGGACAAGCCTGCAGCTGCTTCAGTAGCCTGTGTCTAATACACAGACTGTTCCACAGGCAAACAGAAGGTTTCCTCCTCCTTACAATTGATTCAATTTATAATGGAAAAACAATCCCTCTGGACTTCTAGGCACTATATAATTCTCTCCAAGAATGTGGCAGAAGGGCAAGAAGCTAATCTGATTGGGGTGATCATTGTACCTTGGCACCTAAGACCCTCTGCTCTCCTAAGCACTTCTGGCATGGTCCTGGTCAAATCATGCAGGCTACCTTTGAGCCTGGGGAATAGCAGCAGCATTCCACAGAGCTGTGGGACCACAAGACTTATAAACTGCAGGATCCTCACATGGGAAAGGGATCATATCCATACCACTAGGAAGCCAATTATTGTGTGCATCTCTACTGGAACAGATCTGTAATAAGCCTTAAAAGCCTTTGTTGGTGCAGTTCCTTCTCTTTCCCTTAGTTTTTTCTTTCAAACTCATAGCTCAGTCCCTATAGGTGGGCTGAGATGCAGCTCTTTGTGGTCCAGTGCTGCAAGCAGGGTCACGGACCCAAAGTACAGTAAAAATACTCTTTTCTAGTTAGCTACTGACCTGATTGATGAGATGCCCCAAGAATGATTGTGTTGTCCTAAATTTGGGGACTTTGTTCAGTGGCATCAACTCTTGTTTCCAAGGCTGGAAACTCCACAGTGTGGCACTACCAACAAAGCCCCTAGGTCCTTGAATAATGCATTCAGACTAGTGTAAAACCATGGGAAGAAAGAAGAGTTCTGATCAATGTTATATATGCTTGAAGTCCATAAACATTTTTTACTTATTTAAATGGGAAAAGTGAGACAGTAGAATTTCCTCCAGGCTTTGTCTGTTACCTGTTGAAAACATAAAGCTTTAAGATGGAGGGTTTATGCACAGGCTACTTATGTCCCTTTGATCTAATTGGTGATGTTTTATTTAAATAATAATGCAAATAAATCCTTGGGATAAATTAGGCAGTTGGAGATATTTTCAGTAATGCAGTATTACAAAGATCAACATAAACTCTTCTACTGTCTGAGTAAATAGCAAGACAGAGTCAGTATCAGATACAGAACTGTAAACTCACATTTTGCTGTCCTTTGATCCCAACATGATTATTTGCTCTCAACATAAAGAAATTACTGACGTGTGACCATGCTGTACAACTATTTTCTGGGGCAAGAAGAATTGCAGTACATGTAGGACGTGGAATGTGTGAGGAAAAGAGAGGAATTCCAATAGCAGTGAGAAGAGGTGGAAAAGAGGGTATTAAAGGCTTGGGAAAGGAAGGCAAGGCAAACTGTGGCAAAAGAGATGAGAAAGTCTAGGAATGAGAAAGATGCTAGCTGAAGGAAAGGAATAGGACATGATAGAGCAAATCGTTCACCATTAAGATTTTTAGCCAAGCAGGTGCATAACACAGAATCTAGTATTTTGAGGGCTTTGGGAATTAAAGTAGTTTATTTTCAGGAACAGCTCCTCTCTATTCATTCCCTGTGCTAGCCACTCCTGGACACCAGTAAATGTTACTCCTATGCCAGACAATGAGCATTGCCAGCCCAGACAGGCACCCCACCTGGGACCAGGTACAGCCTTAAACAGGCCCAGCACAGGTGTTGTCCAGTTCCCACCTGCTCCCAGCAAGGTTGGAAGATGATGCTCATGGCAGAGCTAAAATGAATCCAAGGGAAAAAAAGACTAAAAGTCTCTGTCCTATAGGGACAGAAATGTAAAATAAAATCAAGACAGATGAACTGAACCTCTGTCAAAAGACAGGGGATGCCTGTCCCAAGGGAGCTCTGTACCCCACTGCCTATGCTGACCCACCTGTGTGCACAGAGCATGGTGTGCAGGTGTGGATCTGAGCTGGGAAGGCAGCTCAGCTCCCATGCCTGGTACAGCTGACTTTAGCAAATTCCAAAATAATTTTGGGGCCAAAAGCAGGAGGGTGAGCTCACAGCCCTGAAAGAGCAGAGGGAGGGGAAACTTTTATCCTAAAGTCATTGTAAAGCCAAAGAGCGGTTTATCCTCCACAGCTAAATGAAAATGAAAGGGCAAGAAAAAAAAGAAAGGAAAAAAATGCAGGATAGCAACATTGGAGAGACAAAGACTGTCATGGACCAGTGCGAGTTTGCAAAATTATATGCAAATGACCCCAGTTTTTACCATGGTGGCCCTCTGCTAATCCCACAGAGAAAATCTACTTAGCAAAGGAAAGTTTTGTTTAATTTGGTTAACAGGGACCAAAATGCTGAATATATTTATATTTTCAGGAAAATGCCATATCTTTAATGCTTCAGGCACAAAGTGGGATCACAGGAGCTTAAAGCTCACAGAATATAAGTCATATAGCATTTTGACCATATTCTGCACCCAGTGTTGATAAAAATGAGTGTTGGACATGTGTTTTCATAATAGGCACCAGCCATTCCTGATTCTGAATTAGTTTGGTTGAGTCCGTATTGTTCTGTGTAGACTGACCAAAAGAGAAGTTCCCTCTGGATTTACCATCCTAAAGGTGTCCCGAGGAAATGGGGTGTTTTTCTCTCCTCCCTAGCTGACTCCTCACCATCATCCCGCCGTGTGACCTTTTCCCCACTAATCTGGGATAGGAGCTTTTCCTGTATTTACAGGTTAAATGGAAGATACACATTCCACTTTTTACTCATTGTAATGAAGATCTTTTTGTCTGTCTCCGAATAAAGGGTCGGGTTGGTTTACAAATTGCGGGTCAGCCCATTCCGCGACCTGGGCAAACAGCCCAGGTCAAATCTCCTCAAAGCCTCCCCACCCAACTGGAATAAGTTAATTTACCCTCGACGGCTCCGGCCCCGCCGGGCATGGCCGGGCTGCCCTGCTTCCAGGGGCTATGGAGACACCCGGGACGCTCGGTCCAGGCGCGGCTGGAGTTGCCCCGTGGGGAGGGAGCCGTGCGCGGTTCCGCGCCCGCGGCGGGGCTGGAAGGACTCGCTCCCGGAGCTTCCATTGGTTTTATTCTCAGCGCCCCGCGCCTCCGCAGAGTCCGCCTGCTCTCCCCGCCCCGTCCTGTGCCTTCACCATTATTCATCCCCCTCTGAACGAGTTGCGCCGCAAAGAAATTCTCTGACAGAGCACACGGGAAATGCGGTTCGGACACGTGCCCCTGGAGCATCCCTCCACGGGCGCGTGGGAGGGCAGCACCCGCAGCGTTTGCGGACGAGTGCGGCATCCGCCGCCTCCGGAGTACCCCGGCACTCCCTCCCAGCCTCCGGTGACAGCCTGGGAGCAGAAGCCGGGCGGCACCGACAGCCGGCCCGTCACGTCCTGCCCCGCCTGCCCGAAGCGCCGGCCACGGCCGGTGCGTGCGGCAAGCTCCGTGGCCCTCGCTGCCCACGTCTCGCTCGTGGGTTTGTTTGCCCTGGTGGCTACGTGGGGAGACTCCCACCCCACCCGAGGAAGGTCCCTCAAGGAAACAAAAGGCCGCGGCGGGTATAAACTTTTATTCCAAGGCATCACTTGTACAGGCACTGGACCCGGAGGTGGGAAGACGAGCGGGTGGGGGCAGCTTCAGGACCTCGGAGAGGGCGGGCGGGGGCAGATCTGCGCCCCCGGGGGCTCCTCCTCGCCATCCGGGACCCCTGCGCATCTCCCTGCCCCCGGCAGCCTCTCCGTGCGCCCGGGTGTAACCCGCAGTGTCCGCGGTCATAAATAGGTGGTTTTTCAGGCGGGAAGAGTCGCTATAGCATGGAGGGGTGCTGGCCCGGGGGCAGCCCGAACGCGTTGGGGTGGGAATGGCCGAGGAGGTTGAGGTAGTGGCGGTCCAGCCCCTGCACGGATGAGAGGAAAGTGCTGCGCTGCTGGCCGGGGCTGGCGAGGGATACGGCGGCGCTGGGCAAGTGGTAGGGCAGGGAGGGGTTGCGGGCGGCGCCGTGCCAGGGGAATGCCCCCCCCGAGGGCGGCTGGAGCACGCCCTCGGCGGGGCTGTGGACGTGCCCGGGGCACTCGGGCCCAGGATGCAGCGGGTAGGAAAAGTCCGGCTCTGGGAGGGAGCCCAGGGACGTGAAGAGAGGCTCAGTAACGAGGCGTGCTTTGGACTGGAGAAAGGCCAGGATGCGGGCGTACTTGGTGTCTTTGGTCTCCATCCTCTCCACCGTTGTCAGGTAGTGGACCAGGTTCTTCATGCACTCGTGGTAGCCATAGTGGAAGTAATTGGCGAACTCGGAGAGCAGCTCTGCTGGAAAGGAAAGGGAAGGGAATCGAGCTCCTCAGGGTCTGGCCGGGAGAGCAGCGGGGAAAGCCGCCTCCACGCCGCGAGTGACCCGGCGGGGCCGCGGGAGGTGGCTCCCGCCCACCTACCCTTCTCCCGGCCGCGGGGAAAGTCCGCCGAGTGCAGGGCCCGCAGGTACTGCACCGTCATCTCCAGGATCTCCGCTTTCTCCAGCTTCCCCGAGCTCTGCAACGGGCAGGGCAGGTGGGCATCACCTCTCTCCTGAGACTGCTCTGCGTTCCACTGGGCCGCCCCCTAGCCCCGCCGTATCTGGGGGGATATCGCGGCGCACCGGGGAGAAAAGGGCGTAGGGGCTGCTCCCCCCCGCCTACCTGCTTGGCCAGAGCCATGGGCACCGTCTTCCCCAGCTCGGTGAGGCAGCGGTTGATGCGGTCCCTCCTCCGCTTCTCAATCACTTTGTGGGAAACCGGCGTCCTCTGCAAAACATACGGGGCGCGTTAGTGGGGGAAGAGAAAACAAATGGATCCAGTCTCGCTGTGGCAGCCGCCCCCGGCCCCGGTCTCGACCCCTCCAGGGAAGCCAGTCCCCAACCCCGCTCCGAGCCGCCGTGCCGGGCGCGGCGCGGCCTCGGGAAGGATGATGCTCCGGTGGCCGATCCTCTCCGCGCGGCCCTGGTGGCTTCCCGACTGCGCGGACGGCCCCGGCAGGGCAGCCTTGTTTTTGTGAGGAGGCTGTGGTTGTTTTTTGTGGGGGGGCTTTTCAAAGGGAAAGGCGGCGAAGGGCTCGGAGCTAGGCCGGCTTGGCGGCCCCGCAGACCCGTGCGCGCAAGGCGGGCGACGACTCACCCTCCGCTCCTTGAGCTTGGAGGCCATGGTGGGCTCTGCATCCCCTCTCTCTCCGGCCCCCTTATAAAGCCATCACTACTTGGGGGGGACCCCGGGGGGCCTCCACGGGCCCGCTGATCCCATAGGATTACGGGAGAGCGGCGCCGAGGGAGTGTATGCATTAAAGATCAGGGTGGAAGGGGGCGAGGGGATGAGGGGCTTTTTTTTCTTCTCTCTTCTTCCTTTCTCCCCCTCCTCGCCCCCGTCCACGCAGCCGGGGGCGGCCCAGCTGTGTCGCCCCACGTGGACCTCGGGGACACACGTGACTGTCCCACAATAGCGGCGGGGACGGGGCCGGGGATGCGGCGAGCGGGGCGCAGGGCGCGGTATCGCGCCCTGCGCCCCGCTCGCCGCATCCCCGGCCCCGTCCCCGCCGCCAGCCTTCAAATCCCCGGCACCCCTACCCCTCCCCTTAGCCCCGGAGCTGACTGCATTTTAAAGCCTGTCCAGAGTCATTAAAGTAATTAAGTAAGCCCTTAATAGGCTGTTCCGCCCAGTTCAAGGGAGAACCCTTGGAGACGGAGTGGCCCCGTTTGTTCTCAGGCTTTTCTCACACGACTTGGTGACACGTCCATCTTTATAAGAGATGGCAGCGAGGATTTTTTTGTTTACACCGCTTTATGCGCCGGGGACACCCCGGCAGGTGTGGGACCGGGGGGCTGGCACACGATATCCCCCCCCCATCACCCCCCCTTTTTTTTTCCGTCGGCCCGGGGAGGCTCTCGCCAGCCTTTGGCACACGACGCTCCTTTTTTGTGTGGTGTGCGCGTCTGTGCGTTGTTGTTTTACCCCCCCTGCTCTCCCCCTCTCCTTTGGAGAGGCTCAATTTGTAGCCTATTATCCTATAGGAAAATGTCCCATTGAAAAGTATGAATAGTTTCATTGGGCCTAAATTTTAATAATGCGGGTCAAAGAAAAGAGGGGCAAATAAAGAGGGGATCGCAGCTGGTCCGAGAGTGCATTATTCGGTGTCACCTGCGAGCGGGATCGCCGACAGACCCCCTATTCATTTGCCTAATTTTGGTCAATTTAACAAACTTCAGGAGAAATTATTGTGGCATTGTTAAGGAGGGTAAAGCTTTCTGATCGAATTAACAGCATGTTTTGATCCGGTAAATGTCATTAAAAAGAAAGAAACAATCGCGTTTAAAGGGGGGCTCCGAGTTAAACGCGCCAAGTGGAGACGCCGGAGCGCAAAGCTCACAAAGGGAGCAAGTAACTGCCACAGGGGAACTTTTGTACGCTCACATTGCTGAGGTTTTTTACACAAAAAGGCATTATTTCATACTTGAATACGTTTAATCCAACAATTGTCTATTTTCTGCAAACATATTTTCACAGCATTGTTAGCTTTCCTCTCCGCGGCCCTCCGCCCGGGCAGCCGCGCTCCTCGCCTGGCGAGCGCACCGAGCCCCCGACCCGCCCCGCACAGCCCCGCACCGCCCCGCACCGCCCCCGCCGGGGCCGCCCCGCCGCGCCGGGGGGGCCGCCCGCCCCGCCGCCCGCCGCCCCCCCGACAGCGCGGCGGCGTGCGCGGCCCCCCCGGGCCTCTCCACGGCCGGCCGTGCGCCTCCGAGCCCGGCACGGACCGCGGGGCCGCCCTCCCGTCTTACCCCCCCGGCTCCGCCACAGCCCCCGGCCCCGGCTCTGCCGCGGGGCTCCACCACCCCCGAGGGGGAGGGAAAAGCCGAGAGCGACCGGGCCGGCGGCGGGGCCGCCTGGAGCCTGGCTCTGCCCTCACGGGCGACGCCACCGAGCCCCGGGCAGGGCTGCGGTAAACGGCGATATCCCCGCCATGTGAGCTTGGGCAGTTGTTCTCTCGGAAACTCCCACGTCCTCTCCCGTATTCTGCGTTTTTCCACCCTTTTCCCTTTGCGGTTTAAAATGGGGAAACCGTCCCCACCACATGTGCCCGGGTGAGCACGGCGGGTGGCACCGCCGCTCTCGCCCGTTCGTTTCCCCAGAAGCGGCCGCAGGATAGGCGAGGTGCCGGCCTCGCCCCACTGTCCCGGGCTGGTTCCCACCTCTCCGGGCCGCTCGGGAGCGCCGAACGACTCGGAGGGAGGAGGCGGTGGCGGCCCCGGGGCGCGTCTACCCCGGTCGGCGGGACGGAGTGGGCAAGGCCGGCTGCCCGCCTGGGCGCCCCTGCGTGCCATGCCGCCGGCCGTATTATTCTTCCAGGAGCCTTGTAGGTTTCGGTATATTCATTCTCGTACAATGGGATTAAACACTAACCGTTATCATCCAAATTAACTAAATTCTGAATAGCAAATGAGGGGGCTTTTATTTTTTTCCTCCTCTTTTTGCTGCACTGGCGGAGATGGAGTTGATCCTCTTACTGTCTGTGTTAACCGCCAGCTGGAGGCACCTGCGAGGCAACTTCTTACACGAGGGAAGTTGTTTATTTGCTCGCTGGCTGTTCCCTCGTTGGTTCCCCCGCGGGCCGGGCTGCCCGGGTCAGCGGCGGGGGGCGCGGGGTGGCCGTGGCATCCCCGTGTGTACCGCAGCCTCGTCCTCGGAGGGCTTCGGCGGGGCTGGAGCCAGAGGGAGATCACCCGACACTGCCGCTGTCGGACTGCCGCCCTTGTAGGGAAGCCAGGAGAAGAGAATACTCAGCTTTGAGTATTTTTTTAGTTTCCCCTCGAGCCACTGTTGGCTCTCCTTGCGGGACACGCGTGCACGGCTCTTTGGCAACCCACGGCGGACACCCGCGTGCCCATCACCGTCCAGCGGCTGTCGCCTGTCGCCCAGGAGCCCCGCGGGCCGCAGCCTTCTCCCAGGCAAGGGGCTGGCCGGCGGCCGGGGCGCAAAGCCCTGTCCGCTACGCGCGGAGCGGGAGGAGCCCGCCCTCGCCCCGGAGGCTGCCGGACGAGGGCGAACGGGGCGGTACTGCCTGCTCTCGCCCTGCCGCCCTCTCCCTCTCCCCGCGGCCGGCCAGGGGGTCCCGCCTGGTGGGGCTGCGCCCCGAGGGAGCGGCCCGGCTCGGCCCCCCGGTTCACTGCCCGGGTGCGCAAGGGTGCCGCGTCTCAGCGGCATGTGGCCCCTGTGCCCTGGGCACTGGCGCTGCCGACATCTGCCAGACATGGGCTCTGACAGGGAGGTGGAGATCCTCTGGAAGTCGTCAAGCTGCTTTGAATTGGCATCTAGGTTTGCCTTTTTGTGAAAACAGATCGTCTTCCCTGTTTCTTCACACCCTCTTTTCTTTTTTGATTCCTATATAATGATGAGGTTACACACAATTACTTCACCAAGTAATCGAAACTGTGGATATTAGGCTTGACAATAATTGTCGCTGTGTGCAAGCAAGAAATCAGACAACCAGTCTCCCATGGAAAGAGCTGTCCGTGCAACTGGTGAATCAAGTGCAAAGTCCTTGTGTGGCTAGGGCTGGGGTTGGCCCTGCCAGCATGGCTCAGCCCCATACTGGAGATCCTGCTGTGTAATATGGAGAGGCATTCACATTTCTGGATGATCTCATGGCTGCTAGGGAATGGGAGTACACACAAGGTGCAAAAGGTCCTACTTATAGAAGTGATAGCTTCATTACTTGGCAATCCTGGATCTGGAAAGAAGCAGTGAACTCCACTCAAGAGAAAGCATTTTGTTTAGGGACTTAACCCTCAGCTGTATATAGTTCATCACGTGGTGCCAGCTTTTGCTGTTAGTTTACTCTTGCACTCTCAGTGAGGCTAGGGCTAGGTTAGCAAGTTTCCAGTCTTTTCATAGCTCCTAATGCACTCTGCCTCTGTGCATGCTTGGTCCATGTCTTGCTCCACAGGTGCAGAGGTATTCCTTACCTCAATGATACCATTTGTTCCAGCTGTACTCCACTTTCGTGTCTTCCTTCCTAATGGAAGGCCCATGCTCCTCTGTTTGCTCATCTGCCACAAATAGTGGCATCAGCAGGGGGGAGGTGATAACATGGTAGGTCTTGGGACTCCATGTCAATATGGTCCTTCACAGAAGAAGCCATTCTTGTAACTATGAGTCTCTTGTATTGTTGGGTAGATTTAGAGGGCTCTCCTCAAAATCCTAGAGTGCTCAAAGAGGTGCTGTTTGTGCTGCAGAAGATGATGTTCTTCTCATTCTGTGCATTATGGTAATAATCCCATAAGCCAAACTTTGATCCTAAAATCTCTAAAACTTTGATCTTTGTCACAGGAAGTTGTCAAGTATCTCTGTGGTGGAAGACAGGACTTCCAGGTCAGTAGTGCTCCTGAGTGCTGCTATGTGCTTGTCAAATTCCATGTCTGAGGACGCACAGTTTACTGTAAGTACGTTTTGTGCTGTAATTTCAATATAACATACTCTGTTCTTCATGATTTAAAGCTTCTCAGGAATTTAAACTCTGATATGGATTACTTTTAGATTACTCTTTGTATGAACTTTTTTGAGTACGGATTGCTTGAAAGTGATTTTCATACATTCCTGTCATTTGTAATATCTCCTTTGTTGACTTTTTTCCCAGATATAAGATTTTAAGTTTATGTTTAGATTTATATGTAGTATAGCTAATGTATTCAGAATTAAATTGGGTAAAATGTTTCACTGATTAAAATCAGGTGTAATTATATATGTTATAGCCATTTCCAGGAGCTGATTTACATCAACAGAAGACCTGATACAGCTTTTGTCCATCAAATGTGTATACATGGCAAAACTAAGACTGTTCACTGCGTGTTTGTACAAGGTGAGTCCCCCCAAGACAGTGGATTAATGTTTGCAGTTTTCCCAATGACAGCTGTCTTCTCAGCCACGTCACTATTGAGACAGAATATGTTGCTCTTTAAATGGCAGCCTGTCAGAATGAGAACAGAGTGCTAAAATTAATTTCAGTGGGATTTAGGTAATCATGAATCAGTGGGGAGGTGTACATGAAATTGCTTGTGACCGAGGTGTTCTAAATAGCTAAATAGCTAGATTAGTGACTGGCACAAATAAAGGCAGAAAATACAAGGACTTCTTCTGCAATGACATGTCTAATGCTGAAAAATGTCTAGCCCCTCCTCTCCAGTCTTAGTAAAAACTAAACCCAAACAAGAGTAAAAACTTTTGCTCAGCATGGCTTTACAGAGCTGAAGTTATACTTAATCCACCCAATAATATTCTATGATGAAGTGACTGGCTTGGTGGATAAGGAAAGAGTAGCAGATGCTCTGAAGAAGAGGAGGCTTCAGGGTGACCTTATTATGGCTTTTCTGTACCAGAAAAGAACCTAACAGGAAAATGGAGAGGGACTTTTTACAAGGGCACATAGTGACAGTACATAGGGTAGTGCCTTTAAACTGAAATAAAGTAGGTTTAGATTAGTTATTTGAAAGAAATTCTTTACTGTGACAGTGGCACTGGAACAGGCTGCTCAGAGAATTTGTGGATGCCTCATCCCTGGAAGTGTTGAAGGCCAGATTGGATGAGGCTCTGAGCAACTTGGTCTGGTGGAAGGTGTCCCTGACCACAGCAGCAGGGTTGGAACAAGACAATCTTTAAGATCCCCAAGCTATTCTATGATTCTGTGATCTGCTTGGCTTTTGATATTGTCTCCTGTAACATCCTTGAAGAGAAGCCGATGATGTGCAGGCTGGATGAGCAGAACTTAAAACTGGCTGAATTGCCCAGTTCAGAGCACAAAATCTAGTGTCTAGTAACTCCTGGTGTACCCTGGGTTTCTGACTTTGGTCTAGGCATGTTTAACATCCTCATTAATGATCTGGAACATACCCTCAGCAAGTTCACAAAATTGTAAGGAGCAGCTGATACACCAGAGAATCACTGTGTCATCCAGAAGGCTCTCAACAGGCTGATGAAATGGGCTGTGAGGAATGACATTAAATTCAGCAAAGGGAAGCCAAAGTCCTGCACCTGGGAAGAAACAACCCCCTGCACCAGTACCTGCTGGAGGGCTGATTGACTGGAAAGCTGCTCTGTGGAGAGAGGCCTGGGGGTTCTTGTGGACATCAAGTTGAACATGAGCCAGCAGTGTGCCCCAAGAAGGCCAATGGTATCCTGGGGGCCATTAGGAGGATTACTGCCAGCAAGTTGTGGGAGGTGACTCTGCCCCTCGACTCAGCACTGGGGGAGTCCACATCTGGAGTTCTGGATCCAGTTCTGGGCTCTTTAGTACAAGAGAGAGATGGCCACACTGAAGGGGCTCCAGCAAAGGGCCATGAGGATGATCAGGGGATTGGAGCACCTCATGTAGGAGGAGAGGCTGAAGGAGCTGATGCTGCTCAGCATAAAGAAGAAAAGGCTCAGGAAAAGCTTACCATTGTGTTCAAATACCTGAAAGAAGGGTGTAAAGAAGTTGGAGCTGGGCTGTTTTCAGTGGTTCTTAGCCATGGGAACAGAGGTAATGTGCACAGACAGAAACACAGGAGTTTCTGTCTGTAATAGAAAACAACTCTTCTGCTGCGAGGAATGGTTAATCACTGACACAAGTTGCCCACAGAGATTGTGGGGTCTGGATGTGGTCCTGGGCAACTGCCTCTAGGTGGCCATGCTTGAGCAGGGAGGCCAGACCAGATGACTTCCAGGGATGACTGCCAACCTCAACCAAGTTCTGTGTACTTCCTGTGTGAACATTTAGTTTTGGTGTAATTCAGCCCCACTTTGGTTTGGCACAGAAGAAATGCATTTTTTCTTAGTGTACACAGCAGATTGAGCTCTTTTACTCTGTTCTCAACAGGACAATTCATTTAGATTCAGGGTTTCTACACCTGTGTCAAGCAGAATAAATGGGAGGGAAGCACAGTCTTTCTGTTAATTGTACTTCACCACGTGTTGTATTGCAACTTGGCCCATTAAAGACTCATTAACATCCATTATACTTATGACTGCTTTGTAAACAATGCTAATTCAATAGGACTTCAGAGCTTAATTCCCTCTAGAGTCCTTTGTAACTCCTAGCCATTACTTTCTTTCTAGCTGAAGTGGAAAAGAGGGACCCCTGTGAGAGATTTATGGACTCTGCAAAGCCTATTAATTTAGTAATGCCATGGTTCAAGCATCTTATTATTATGAACCCTCAGTTTGAGCTTATTGAGTGGACTGGGGACTTATAGGACTTTCTGGCAAAGCAATATTCTTTGGTTCAGCCCAGCTTTGCTCTGATTTCCCAGAGACTGAGTGGACCAAGCATTAGTCCCTGCTACATTGGCTTCTAGAGAATTATTTCTGAAATGTGCCCTTGTTGCTAAATCAGAGAATTAGGATGCTGCATTATGCACAGGCTGTGCCAAGCTTTTTAGGTTTAAGGTTTCCCTGTGTAACAGGGAGGTGATATCAATGGTCCTGTGTGCTGCACTGGCTTTTGTGAGGCTAATCCAGTGTTAGCATATGGCAAGCAGCGTAAGTCTAAAATCTCAGAGACTTTGTGAAGGCAGATAATATTAAGTTTATACTGTGAAATAAAAAAGAGGGAGGGACTGATACCTCAGGGTTCCTGCAGAGTCTGCCTGTCTTCTAGACTGCAGCCCCAACCAGTTGCCTTTTGCAGCTTCATTGTTGCTGTGCGGGTGGGGTGGCCAGCCCTCCTGCTGGCTCTCTATCCTGGATTCTGAGTGGTCTCCGTGGCTGAAGGCTGAGTCAGCACTTGTTTCTCTATATCCCATAGCAGCTTTGAGTTATCTAGAGGTTTGCTTGTCTCCTTTATTCAAAGAGAGGAGAGATGGATACAGCCAGGAAGGGAGGAACATGCAGCTTGGAGGTGCTGTCTGTCTGCTACTGGGAAAAGGTATGGTTCAAGAGTTAAAGGCTTTCCATTGCAATCTGACTTTTTGTTCTGTGAAAGTCTTACCATTCTGACTGAGCACTGAAAAATGTTCTGCTTCTGGAAAGTTTAGGTTGCTTTTCTTTAAGTCAAGTTCTTTGTCTTGTGCACTGCCAATAGCCCTTGCCTGTTTCTGAACTCATAGCCCACAGGCAATCCAAAAGGTTATGATAGCATGTGAAGATCCCACAAAATTCCTCAAAAATAACTATGACATTTGCTTGCATGTCCTGGCTTTAAAATGATCACTTCTCGCATAAGTATACCTTTGGTGATAGTAGAGTGAGATCTCTTCTGCTAGACAACAAAACATGACTGTTAAATGCAAACACTTTCTTTAAAAGCTGTCAAAGTATTCTGTTAAGCATCATCCCCTGCTTGCCCTGTTCTTTGACTCTTTCTTAGTGCGTGTCTATCAAATGTCAGAGAGAGAATAACAGAGCCCTGATCATACCTTGTAGGGACATTCTTCTGCCAAAACTGTGTATATGTGACACAGGAATAGCAGATGGTTACCAAATATTTCTGCAACAACTCTCCCTTTCTGGGTAAAATTGAGAGCATATTGAAATCCCAGCATTCATAAGTCATGAGCCCCCAGACTCTTAAGATAAGTGAAAAATCAGGAACTTATTTAAAATTGTCAGCAATAACAGCAAGCTGGTTAGTCAGGAGGTTGGTTATTTCTGCATTCCGCATAACCATCAGAATAGAAAAGTAATTTTTATTAAATCCTTGATCCTGAAGCAGAAATATAAAGCACAACTATAATTAGATTTTCTAAGTGAAAACATAACAGTTTTAGGAATACTAGAAAGTGTATTCAGTGCTAGATATGGTGCCACCCATTTTTCATTTAATCTGGCTCATTTTTAAATTAGTTATAGCAGGCAGGGAAGAAGTACCCATGTCCCCTCTGGCTTTAATGCCATGTCCATTTTGATGGAAAGCTAATTTACATGTCATGAGCGTGTATAACCATCTTGTGCATAGTCTGAGGTCCCATTTTTCCTTCACATTCATATCCCACCCTCTTAATGGCGCAGATAGGAGTGTGTCTGGGCACCCAGCCTGTTGTGGTGCTTTGAACATTATTTACTGCTTTTTCTAATAAATTTGTTTTGGTTATGGGGTAGGGGAAAATAGAACATGAAAGTGTCAGTGCTAGGAAGGAGAGCTGGGAAGAGTTTCTTAGTGACAAGCATTGGAATCTCTTATTCCATTCTACTGATTTGGCATTGTTTCACCCAATATATGTATGTACGTGAAAATAATACATAAATGGCAGCGGTATAAAAAGCACTAACTTCTGCACTGTTATATGAGTATGTGAAGATCCATATAAAATGCTGATTGGAATGTCACTGTGCCCCATGGCACATGTGGCTGACAAGCTAGGAGGGAGTGGAGTTTGGTCCCGGCATTTGCAAGGTGGGAACACCCAAATTCTTCCCCAGCCCATCTGCGGTGATGAAGACAGGCACCATTAGATAAAGAAACGACATTGCCTGTATTACTTGTCACCACGAACTTTTAGAAAATAGTTTAATGTCGAACAGTGTTAACGCTCGTGGCAAACAGGCAGGCTTTTCTTCCATCACATGAGCATCCTCACCGGGGAGGCTGCTCCGCTCTCTCCCCGAGTGGAAGCCTACAAAGCTTTGTGGAAAACTGGGAACATTAGGGGTTGGCTACTGCCCTCTAGTGATCGTCACCAGCGCCTGAGGTTTCTAACTCGCCTTTTATTTTCTAATCAAATTGCTAAAAAAAAACTTTGTGTGTGATCAGATGCATGAAATTCAGTATTATGAAACAGTGCCTGATTCATCAGATCTCGGAATTTACACCAGATGATGAAATGTTCCTAGCATGGACACCAGCTGATACAGCTCTAAAAATACAGTTAATGTAATCCAAGCATGCTGTTAGACATTTATATTGTCACCTAAGTTAATATTTCCCAATTCTTAAGAAACTAATATACCTTGATTAGACTAAGCTTATTAATAGAATTTTTGCCTAAATAAAAACATTGCTGCATTTTAAATACAGCCTTTCAATAATAAGCAAGTCACCCTTCTTTCGAAAAACCCCTCAACATAACAAAACAATGACTTTGGGAAGCTTTATAAAGCATAAATGATTGAGAAACAGAGTATATGGCTCAAATCACAGTTTAGCTGAATTTGTGAGTAGCATTAGACACCTCTCTCCTTTTTTTTTCCCCTCTGTGCTAAAATGATCAAATATCTGCTAGTTAAGAAGTAGGATGTGTGGGTTTTTGCTCTAGTTATTGATGCAAAGTGCTCAGCTCCCCAGTTAAGTCCTCATCAAATGTTACCTGATGGAAGGGCTGCTTGAGCAGAATTCTGATGCTGGCATTAGAGGGCAGCCTTGAGGGTTTATTTGATTTGTTTTGTTTTATTTTGTTTTGTTTTGTTTTTTGTTTAATGTTTCAGTCTGGCTCGGATCTAATTTAAAGCAGCTTGAGGCTATTTTTGCTCTTAAGGCAGAACAGTCATTTAAAACCCCCTGTGTCATTAAGTCCAGCACCCAGCTGTGCCGCTCACTGCTGAACATCAACAAGCCAGGTGAGGAGCAGCCCGAGTCCTCTGCAGGTGCAACAGCTGCAGTTTCCAGATCCTCAGAGCAACAAGTGTTGATCCAATTGGCCTGTGTATGAAACACACCAGGCAAGGGAGTCACCTTTACTTTTATCCTGCAGGAGTAATTGAGTGGTTCACAGCTCTGACTTGTTCTCAGCAACACAACTTAGTGAAATGAATGTGCTGAAGTTCTCTTCAGCAGCACACAGACTGCTCCAGACATATGTACAGTGCAGCTTATTTGTTCTGCCGTGCCTTTTGGCCTCTTGCTTCTTGGCCCGTGAACACTGCTCACCATCATCTGTAGGTACCACGTCTTCTCATTTCATTGCTTATCCTTCAGACTTATGTAGGGCAAAGGGTACAAAAGTTCTTGGCATCTGCCATATCATGTAGGAGGAAAGCTGCATCAGCAAAGAGTCTCTTGTGTAATCTACTGATATTTTTGGAGATATGTTTGGGTAATAAAATGTTCGCTTTGTCTGCTGGTTAGGCTGCCTTCTATACAGTAAAAATTGTGTGTTGTAGAAAAATGTCCTTAAGGAAGCTTTATAAAATGAAACCTTACAAAGGCATGAGAATAATTTACAAATCCCAGATTTATATTACTTATAAGGAAAGGTTCTGGAGCAAATAATCTTTCATTAACATCAGAGTGTCAGAGGATAATGATTCATCAGCTGAGGGCAGGGGAAGGTTAAAAAAATGTGTGGAAAAAATTATGAGCTAGAAGAGAACGTATTTCAGATCCTGAATCACCTCTGCATAAACCATGTTGATAGCTACTCTGTTTCTTGATGATTGTTCCAAATTCAGCAACCACTTGTCTTGAAATGATCTTGAATGGTCCTAAAAATAGCTTGATACTGGAGATGCCAATTTTTCCAGTAATTTCCCTAAAATGTCAGCAGAATTATTGGCTATGCAAAACAATGCTCTATCTTCATCTCTACAAGAAGATGATGTTTGTCTGCTGCAATACAGTACTTTCCAAAACAGCATCCTCTCAATTCCTATGGTTTTCATTGTGTCCTAGATACCTTTTAAGATAACCCCATTTATGGCTGACAACTGCAGAGGCAGGAAAGTCTCGTGTCCCCTGAGCTGGTACCTGGGCCATTCAAAAAGGTGAACAGGGATCTCGCCAGGTGCTTTGCTAACACAGCAGATTTTTCCAAGTAGTGAGGTAAACCAGAAACTTTTTAGGGTAGCTTCAGGTTCTCTAAAAACTAGCTAAACCTGAGTCAGGCTAGTTTTTGCCCCTTGGTCTCCTGAAAACCTCTTTCCCCTGCTGCTGCATACATCTATGCAGAAGAAACCTGCTAGGAGTTTTTCCCACTCTTATCAGAGTAATACTGATTCCAGCAAAAACCAGGAATCTGGAAAGACTTGATTTCCACTAAAATCAGCCCAGAGCAATGCCTTTTGATACTAGATACAGAGGAATCTCTTAAGTATCATTAGGAGTTCAGCATTTGAAATGTGAAAATCCTGACCATCTCTCGACCATTGCTCCAGGTGCATCAGTCAGCCTGCAGTAAGTGTGCTCTGAAAACAGCCAGAAAGTCCATAGGAGGATGGTTCCAAATCTTTGAAAACTTAATAAACAGAGGCTCAATGAAGTAATAGACTCTGCTGCTGGTTGAGTACATCCCACACTGCTGTTTCTGTGGAGGCACTTGCAGATGTTTGGCATACAAGTCAAACTTACATGACTAACATATTACAGCATAGAAGCACAGAATATCCTGAGCTGGAAGGGACCCACAAGGGTCATCAAGGCCAGCTCCTGATGTTGCACAGGACACTGCAAGAGTCACATCAGGTGACTCTTGAGAGGCACTGAGAGTGCTGATCCAAACACTTCTTGAACTCTGTCAGGTTTGGTGCTGTGACCATGTCCCTGGGAAGCCTGTTCCAGTGCCCAACTACCCTTTGAGTGAAGACTGTTTTCCTCATATCCAACCTAAACCTCCCCTGACACAGTTTCAGGCCATTCCCTCAGGTCCTGTCACTGGTCACCACAGAGAAGACATAAGTGCCGCCTGCTCCTCTTCCCCTCATGAAGAAATTGAGACCACAGTGAGGTCTCTCCTCAGCTTCCCCTTCTCCAGGATGAACAGACCGAGTGACCTCAGCCACTTCTCAAGCATCTTCCCCTCAAGGTCCTTCACCATCTTCCTTGCCCTCCCTTGGATGCTCTCTGACAGCTTTATATCATTTCTTACATTGTGGCACCCAAACTGCCCCCAGCCCTCGAGATGAGGCTGCCCCAGTGCAGAGCAGAGCAGGACAATCCCTCCCTTGCCCGGCTGGCCATGCTGTGCCTGTGCCTGATGCACCCCAGGACAGGGTTGGCCCTCCTGGCTGCCAGGACACTGCTGGACTCATGTTCAACTTGCAATCAACCAGCACCCCCAGGTCCCTTTCCATGGCACTGCTTTCCAGCATTCTCATTCCCCAGTCTGTATTTTCAGGTTTCCCTGTCCCAGGTGGAGAATCCAGCACTTTTCCTTGTTGAACTTCATGTATTTGGTGATTTCCCAGCTCTCTAATTGGTTGAGGTCTCTCTGCAGGGCCTGTCTGCCTTTGAAGGAGTCAACAGCTCCCCAGTTTAGTATTATCAGCAAATTTAGACCACCTTTCAATCCTGTATTCAAGTTGTTTATCAAGATAGTGAAGAGAACTGGCCCTAAAATGGAACCCTGTGGAACCCTACTAGTGACTGGTCACCAGCCAGAATATGTGCTGTCACCTAAAACCACACAGTGGAAGAAGAAAAATAATTCATCCCAGGGAACAACATCTCAGTGGCTTCATCCAGTGTTATAACTGGCCTCCTCCCTTTGGAGATGGTAGTCTGCAGAGCCCTATCTTTCTTCAGGCTATCCTTCCCTCTGACCTGCTCCTGATTGCCAACATGCTGCTCCTGGGAAGAGAGAACCCTATGCATATCAGCAAGTGATAATAATTGACTTTAATCCCTGCACCTGAATTGTCACAAGTTATTCCATCTGTCTAGTTTGATAACTGGCAATCCCATGTGAAAAAACTCATGTGGGGACAGAGTCCTGTCCCAGCAGATCTGACTTAGGGGCTGGGCTGGGTTGCACAAGGGAGGCCCAGGGAAGCTGCCAGCAGCCTACCCCACTGCTCTGCTCAGCTAACTGAATAACAAGGGAGGAGGATGACGAAAGATAAAAATTAAAGCTGGGGGAGTAACTGGTGTTTAAACATTGGAAGTTTTTCTCTGGTATCTGTTGCTCAGGCCTGCACAAAGCTGTTTGTATGCAAATGGTGGACTTGCCCATGCTAACTGCTGCTCATGTTCTCTTAGCACAAAGCCCCAATCTGAGGAAACAACCAAAACACTGCAGATCAGCAGGAAGGAAATACAGCTTTTTATTAATGAGGCATCCAGGAGAATTTTGGCAACAATTTTATATTGATGGAATAAATAATGTTTAGCATCACTGACATATACATAGGATACTCAGTGGCAGTTGGATAAGAGATAGACTGGAAGAAGAGATCATCCAGATTATAAAGTTTATTTTCCCAGAATTTTTCTGTCATCTTTCATTACTTTTTTTTCCCTCTCTTTTGTGCTTTGGAATCCCTTTCTCCACTATCCATCTGCTTCTGTGTGGCCAGGTTATGCATAGTCAGTCCTCTGCATATTGCTATTTCCTCTTACCAGTGTTTTTGTGGAGGTGAAAGCAACAGCCTCCCCCATTTGTGTTGGGCCTGTGATCAAAAACCTGTAGGAAACATGTATTTGCTGGACAATTTGAGATTAAGATTGTCCAAAGATAATCTCATAGAAACAGGTTATTAATTCAGCACCTATGCAGGTTGTTTAGAGTATGTTGTGCTCTGTCTGTCTGAAAGATTTCAGTTTGAAATAATTACAGGGGGAAAAAGTGGCTGTCTTGCTACTCAAGAGCAAACGTGCAGTGAAGAGCGCTGGCAAGCAGCACACACAGCACTGCAAGAAATGCATTTCAGTGCATTTGTTGTATAAAACACAAACACCACTTATGGCTTTAATCCTGTTCTTCATACTGCTAAACTAAACAGATTTACCTAAAATCAGAAGGGGCGTGTGAAGTGATGTTGATATGGTCTACCTTTTTGAGATATATCTGTGGCATGCATCAGCAGATTGTTCTCATAAAGCTTCAAACTGGCTTCAAAGCTAAAAGCACTAATGAATCTGGAAGTGAAAGTAGGAGAGTACAGGGTTGGGGGTTTTTTTTTTTGTACCTTCATATTTTAAAAAAGTATCTTTATTTAAAATGTCATATTAGCCAGATAAGATTGCTCTGCAGGATGTGAAGGAGACTGCCAAGAAATGTGTTAATGAACTAATAGACTGATGAACACTGAGGGGCTGTTTGAACCCTACGGGGCTGTTTTAATATTAATTTTAGATTCCCACCAAGGTAAGAAGTCTGAGCTGTCCTCTTGACCATCATGACAGGAATGGGGGACAGGAGAAGTTGGTCAAGAATGTATATGAGATGCTGGATGGACACAACTGTGCCTGATGGCACCTGGAACAGGATTGTTTAATTCTGAAGTACAAGGATGTTATTTTTACTAAGCAATTATTTTTATCCACAGTTTTGTAAGTCCCTGCATTGCAAGTTCTTTTACTTGGATCCTCACCTAACCTTGGCTTATAGATATTTTCCTTTTTTAATGGTAAACACAAATGATACCATATGTGTAGACTACTTACACTAACCAAGTCATTTTGCTACTGATGTCAGTACTGGAGCCTTTAGGCACAGTTTCTGGTCTTTTTTTACTTATTTCTCCCTCTTTCTTTGTGAGCTGGCCTTGCTACTTCTAGCATCTCAAACCATTCCTATTCTGTAGTGGAGGAGGTAATGGAAATCACCCTAGTCATGGCAATGTAAGTGTTTGGGGTATTGTTATATTATTATTTTAGGCCTTCTCCATTTGGCAGTGTTGCCTGGATGTCTCTCAGCTCTCTGCAGAGGAGTGCTGAGGCTCAGCACCTGGTACTGCAGGCACTGACTGCACAGTGCAGGACAGTGAGCAGAAGGAGGAAAGGGGCTGGGGCTACTGCCACTCTTGGTCTTGGGTGTTCTCTTTCAGACCAAAAGTAATTTTTTTCACTGCCATTGGGCCTTTTAACTCCAAAACAGTCCATGTGAAACTACTGGAGTAACTCCATTAACACCAGAGGGCATTAAATTATGTCTCTGATGGCACTGGAAACTTCTATTTTCACTTGTTGACAGTTTCAGCCTACTTAATATTTTTCTTTAAACTTGCATATTCATCTTGGTAATTTTATAAACATGGAGTTAAAACACTGAAGTCTCAGTACATACTTTCTGTGGTAATGATACTACTGACTTTTGCACTCAATATTTATTTCCATGAAAAACACAACTTTATTTTTTAAGGTAGGTAATGTCTGAAGAAGTCTGTGGTTTTTCAGATACATGTGGAATCAAAAGATTTAATTCACCTCTGCTGTGTTGCTTCTGAACTCAGTGAATTTACATTAGTGTTAAATTTGAGCCAATCTTTCCAGGCAGCTGTCAATCTGCTCTAGTCTTTAACCTCACTGTTAAAAAAAACCTCTTAAATAGGTTTTGGAGATGTGTTTGGTTAAGAGAGAGATCTTTCTTCTTTATTCCCAGAATAAGGAATATATAAAAGAGTGCTTGAGCTGCAAAAATGTCTTGTAATGCTGATGTTCAAGCACAAGCAATTACCAGATGGGTGCTAGGAGAAAAAGATCTGTAAGGAAATGAAAAGCCCCAGAATGTATCTCATGCAGCAGGGCATGGTGCAGGGAGCCCATGACTAGCACTAGCAAAACCTATGGGAGTCCAGAAAAAGAAAAAGAAAAAAAAAAAAAACAGCTTTCATTCATAGTTTTTATACAGACTCTCCTTACTGGAAGTTGGGGCACACCTTTCTTTTCATTCAAAGCACTTTTTTATGTGCCACTGTTGTGTTATCAAAGTGATAAATTGTGGTCTCAGGCAAAACAGTTAAAGGGAGAAGGAGGATGACATTATAAAAAAATTTAGGAAGAAAACCAGACTAATTTTCTTGATTTGATCTATTATACTAAGGCATAATCTTTCAAAGTTGCATTAGCAGTAATCTTTAAACGCCCTGGGCAGAAAGCTCAGGGGAGCACTGTAGGGAATTTTCCAACCCTGGTAAAAGGGAGAAATAAATTGCTTAATAAGCTATTCTCCATTTGTAATCCTTATTACATTTCACCCCAATCACTGAGCATTAACAGCAGTGGCTGTGATAGCAGAAGTCGTACATTTCAGATCAGACAGTTTTCCCTCTTTTTCTGAGAAATTCATTTCCCAGTACTATTTTGGGATTTTAGGGGCTTTATTTAGCAGTGTAATTTTTAGTTTCCAGAAGCACAGAAGCAGATTTTGTAATAAACTTGCTGAAGGCAAATTGCTGGTATTCAGTATCAATGAGATGCATTGTCAAGAAGTTTAAGATTTTTAGAAATTTAAAGGGCCAGATAAGCTCAAGTACTTCAAGTATTTTGCTAAATAAGATTGTATTTAAGACTGCTTCTTTTCCAGTGGAATTTGTACTCTTCAATCAGTGTGAAAGGTTTGTCAATGGAGGGCTTAACCTGATAAGCAAACAGTCAAATACCTAAATCAGCTCTTGCTAAGGGGGTGTTGTTTTCCTGTGGTTCTCGGAAAACAACATACGTGAAAGGTGATACAATTTGACCTATAAACATGCTGTGGAGATTGGTAAACAGTCCAGGCCATCTCCTACAGGCTGAGGAAAGCTCTTCCAAATCTTTATCTTCCAAGATAAAGATTTGTTGCAGCAATGCTAGGTTTAGATCAAACAGTGGATTTGATATTTTCTGCTATTTGACCTAATTTTTGTCATTATGGTAGAAAGTAGTGTTTTCTCTCTCTGGCCTTTCTGGCATTTGTGAGCTGCATTTGGAAATTAGCCCTGAGCCTCACCCCAGGTATCCCACTGGAGAAATGGAGACCTGACCCTTGAGTTAATCCCAGGGATGTCCTGTGCAATGCTTGAGATGTCATACATCCCTCAAACCAGCACCCAGAGTTGAAGTGTTTCTGCACCATAGCCTGGTGGTTGCTCTTGCCAGGCACATGGGAGACAGTGGTTACCCTCCTTCTGCCACCAGTGCACCCATGCCTGCTTTCCCTTGGGAGGTTTTCTCCACATTTTTCTTTTGTTTTCTCTGTTGGGTATATTTGCTTCCGAGAACCATTAATGTCATTTTCCAGATGAGACATTTAGTTGAGGTTTTGTAAGTTCTTCACAGTTGCCATTCACATTTTTCTAACGCAAGGAATTATCTCCCTGATTCCTTCAAATGGAACCTGGGTTAAATCTGAGGGTTCTTCTTTAGATTCATAATAAGGTCACAAAAATACTGGTCTGGCTATCCCATGCTAGGACATTTGACAGTTTTCTTCAGGATTTGGTCCATGACACAGCTGTAGTTCACAGTCCATGAGAGACCAAACAATGTGTATTTGACTTGGACTGATTTCAGCTCAGCTCAGGATTTTGCCCTTCAACAGTCTTTCATTCTGCATGTTTTACAATTTTGCAGTCTAAATCACAAATTATCCATTTGGGGATTAAAAAAGTCAACATTTTTCAAAGGAGCAAGGGAAGAGGGAGACCCTTTCAGCAACAGCTTGGCATGATAAGAGCAGAGCAATGCTGACATGTATCTCCTCTAGGCACATTTAAAGTCCACATGGGTGTGATCCTGTGCAGCCTATTCTGAGTGAACCTGCATTGGCAAAGGGGTTGGACTGAAGGTTCTCCAAAGATCCCTCCTAACCACAACCATTGTGTGGTTCTATCATGAAGTATAGAAAAAACTTCAGCACTGAATGTCTTTCCAGAGTATTCTTTGATTTCATGTGGATTTTGGCTCTGCTGTCCTTCAAGGCTCTGATTTGCATGTGCTTTCATCTGCTGCTTCAGATCTGTGCTCACAGTATCAGAGCACTGCCATAGGTCAGTGTGGTGGCTGTGCCTTTCTTTGGCCAGCAAATTCTCTTTGCTTTGTCCAAAGTTAATTCTGAATCTCCCTGTAGTATTTTGTTAAACATTTCTTGTCCCAAGTATGAATTATGCCTCTTGTTAGAAGTTCACCAAACTTCTTAGTCACAGATCTGCTTGCTGTTTCCCCTTTCTTTTTGTACTTTAAACTATACTGCTTACATGTCTCAACTTTATAAGGCACCTTACTCTTCATTCTTTTTACAATCTTTCACAATTAAGTCCATTTTCTTTGGTCAGCTGGAAGCTCCTACAAAGTAGTTTTGAGCTGCCCATTCCTAGAAATTAGACTTATTTCTGATTGTCTTCCTTTCTGCTGAGACTCAGGGCTTGTGGGTGAAACATAGATTGTCTTGTCCGAGGTGATTCTCCTGGTTTCTTTTCCTGGGTTCAGTATACACTAAGAGTTGTGACTCTGATGGAGATCTGTCTTTTGGTGTCTGAGCTCTACCTGTGCAGCACTAGGACTAATTTCACAGCAGTTTTTTAAAGGCCTGTTTCCCTGCAAGCATGACTTGCTGCTACCCTCCCACTCTGTACATGGATATGATGGACAGCTCAATGAGAATTGGAGAAAAGACAAGAGGTGTGATGGCTTAAGAGCAATTGAGCTATGGAGGAAGTGTGGCTGGACTGATGTATTTTGTTTGGTAACAAGGTGGGCTGACCAGCCCCTGGAAGAAGTTGATGGAATTGTTAGATGTTTTTAGTGGGACAGCATATTTTATTCAGGAGGACCCCAAGAAGCAAAGCTGGATTGTTTTGACAAGTCAGCATTGAAAAATAATACTGATCCACCTAGTAATCCTACCTCCTTATTCTGTTTCTCTTATGCTTCAGATAGTTTTTTTTTCCTTTTGTGAGTGTGATAGGAAAGAGTACTAACCTAAAATATAGTGTAAATGTAACATCTTAGGAACTACTTGAGGTGGGATGTCTAGAAGTATTTCCACTGAATTTTCTGACAGGTGTTTCTTTTGTATTATGCCTTTCAGCTAGAGACTCCTTGGTAAGAAAGGTGTGGTGAACCTCAGACCAGTTTGTTTACTTGATTTGAAAGTAGCTTTTAAGCTAGGTACTTAATCCTCTTCTGTTACTCAAGAAACTGTCACTGAGACCAGGAGTTTCAGCTGAATCATTGCCATGATTGGGTCTGTCTACACTTTGCATTTTAGATAAAATAGAAACATCTTAAGATGAAATTTTTACTAGTAAGTCTTTAAATGTAATAAAGTATTTTAAAAACAAGTGGGTATTTGTAAACCTTAAATGTGTATAGGGAAAAGTTATTTTAAAATGCCATTATGATATGGTGCTAAAACGGCTTTGGGACATCTCTGCCTGCCTACTCTCCTGCAGAAGTGTGAATCTCTGTTTTATATGGAATGGCAGCATTGTTTACAGAGTTTTTACAAATAATAGAAGACAAATAATCTTTACAAGCAGTAGACATGAATGATGTATTTCAAAAGGATCACTGATTTAAAATTGTATTGTGAAGTGATGCAACGTGCACAGCTTCCATCAGCAATACCTTGAGAACATTTTGTGACTTGGAAAAAAGGCTCTTAGAAGTATTTGAGTGGGACCAAGGAGTTGCTTTGGATGACAAACAGTTGTGCAGGGGCTCCTTCAGTCTTTGGCCAGGTTGTGCAAATTCGGTCTAATCTGGTTAATCTTAAGATATACAGGTCCACCTATAAAATACAGCATATATAATTATGTTTACGTGGGCTCTGGGCCAACAGCAAGAAGCATGAGTGAATTAGCATGTTGAAATACACAGATGTGAATATTAATATGCAAGATCATGAATGTTTTTGTTTGAGTTTATCTCATTAAAAACTGTGCTCGCTGTATTTTGGGAGACTGAAGGGTTTTTGTTTGTTGTTTGGTATTTTTATTGTAGAATCTCTTGATGGGCATACTGTGCAGGTTGTACGATCATTGTGAAAATGAGAGTCGGCTTTTTGTAACCTCCTCCCTTCTTTATTAGGTTATCTCTTGCCTCAGTAATCCTCTCCCTAATGAATTCTATATCTCTGTACCAATGGGAGCAGTTTGGTCCTATTTTGCCCCCTCAGGGCACCTCAGCATATGTGAATGGTTAACTCTGATCTCAGATAACTGGTTGCATTCTTTCGGGAAGCCCAAGCCAGTGACATTATTTTAACCTTTTACCTACTTAACTTTTCCCTAACAACTGTCGTTCCCTCTGCTCTACCTACCTTGCACATCCAGCTAAAGGCTCAGGTATTCACAGAAAATACATAATACATAATACATAATGCGTGCAAACATATTCTTGTAATTTGCAAAATGCTAACATTCTCCTCCATGTTTATTGTCCAGTCTTTGCTGCTGAAGGAACTGCAGGGATAACCATTTTAAACACTTTTGCAGTTGGAATTCTGCATGTTTCTTCAACATGCAGTGTCACAACAGGGTTGGCAAAGACAGCCTGAAAGCGAGCATGGGCCCAAATTGCTACAACAGGCTGATGAAATGCTGTGGAAAAAGCAGTGTTGCAAGTCAGGCAGAGGTGAGCAACAGGCACGGGGGCTGGGAGTGTGGAGAGTCCAGACTCCAGGAAACGCAGTCTGCTGAAGCCTCAGAAGGTGCAGAGGTCATGCAGTCAGCCTCCAGTGTGGGAAGCTGCCTCCTGCCCAGGGGTCACCATGGTGCTGATGACCCTGGGGAAGGAACCCAGCTCAGCCTGGCTGTGCAGATGTAATGTGATCTACAAGGTCAGGATGCACCTTGGATGTCTTTTGCTCTTTGGTGTGTTTAAAATACAGCTTGCATCCATGCCAAGGTTCATGGTCCTGACCTTGCTGGCTCACAGAAGCTCTGCAGAGGATGATGGATGGTCATGGCTGAAGCACACACAGATCATAGGGATGTGGCCATAGGGTTTGCAGGGATGTCCCCCAAGAAATCTGCCTGTACAGCTCTGTTGCAGAAACAGTTTTGGGCAAAAAGCCCAAGGCTGTGCTTTGATGGAGCACTCTGCCACCAAGGTGTGCTGCAGGGGTAGAGCACCATTCAGTTATCTGCAGTGGCATTCTTGTGGCAATGGCATCAGCAATGTTTGTGGAAAATAACATCAAAATCTGACCTTTTTCTTCCAATACTGAAAACCAGGAAAAAATAATGCACTATCCAGACTAAAGCAATTGCTTGCAAATTACAGTTTTACTAATAACAATATTTAGGTTACTAAAATGTGAGAAAAAGTGGAAACACAGAAGTATTTTTTCTCCCGTCTTCTTTCTTTTTTTTCCCTGAAACATCCCACAAATCTCCTCTGGTTCAGGATAAAAACCCAAAGACATGTTCCTTTTTGTTTTCTATTTATTTTAAAATTAAATTTGGGTTGAAAGGGCGATTTGATATGACAGGCTGAACTTTTGTACTGAAAATGTCAAAAGGAAAAAATAAAATGTAGTGGTGAGTAAATGGTGATGTGGAAGCCTGAAACTGTTGATATTGATATAAATTTATGACTAGTTTTGAGCTGCAGGGGAAAACACAGTGACCTACAGATCATGGGTTTGAAATCTCTGTGTACTGGGCCAGGGATTAAAACAATAATTGTTGAGACACAATTATTTTCAGCCTGAAGGCAGTTGTCTTCAAGGAACACTGCCATTCTGCTTATTCATCTTGAGATTTCTGTCGAGTGTCCTCCTTTTCCCCCATTTTGCCTGAGGACCAGTAAGACAATTGAGTAAAACAGATACTTGAAAACAAAATAGGAGGGAAATATCTCCCTAAATAAAGTTGTCAAGCATGGAAATGTTCTGCCATAGGTGTCTGAATTGTTGTTATTAATTGCCAGAGCATAGAAGATTGCTTTTGGACTGAGTGCTAACAGATTCTGGGCAAAAAAATATTCCTACCCCGAGGAGCTCAGTCTGTGTCAAAGCCCACCCTGAGGAGCTTAGTCTGGGTCAAAGGCTAAAGGCATTTTGCCAGGATAGGAGGAAGCTGAGAAGCTCCAGTACAGCCTGATAGACAATGATGCCAGCAGATCTCTTCTAATGGTCTTCCTGAAGGTCTTCTTAGTGAAGCGGGGCTTTAAAAAAGCATTAAGATGGAAGGAAAGCATGGCAGCACCTCGGGAAGGCAGTGACTGAGGGTGGATGTCAATAGCTGGGAGAGGCTTTTAGTTTTGCACTGGAGGGAAGAATGGCAGGTTAGGTCCAGGGAGAGGGGAGGGGATGGGCACAGGTGTGAGCTACATCCATCTGGATGGGATCACCAGTGCTCTGAGAAGTTAAAGAGCAGTGTAATAAGGAGAAAATGCTTTTAAAGGATGTAAGGGAGCAGCTGGCCCTGTGCCAAACAGGTGTTGGAAGTAAGCCCAGGAATATGATCCCCAGTTGATATATTGGGCCCCAGTACAAGAGGAGCAGGTAGCATTTGAGGCTCTTCTTAGAACTGCTTGTTTGCCCAAGGAAGAGCTCTGGAGAAGAATTGTATTTGTAGCTAATGGTTCACCTCACCACTGAGGCTTGCTTGGAAAGGATGCTGAGGTATTTTGTTCAGGAACTGAATGCTCTTTTTACTCTCTTGCTTATGAAATAAGCTCGGGCTGACAGATTTTGTCTTCTTGGTTTCTTTGGTTTTGCTTTTTTTTTTTGGTGGCGGGGGGGAGGGGGTTGGTTGTTGTGGTGGGAATGTTGGGGTTGTTTTGTTTGTTTTGTTCTGTTGTAGTGGCAGTGGCATTTGTTGTCCCAGGCTGGAAGCAAGATCAGCTCCTGTGAACATGAAAAATTCTAATCTGGTGGTATGGAAAGATAAAAGGAGTTGTGGGAAAATGAATATGGTCCATTTTTCAATAGATTAAATCAGCAACAACTTGTGCAAAGAGAACTGGTGGGAGGGCATAATGTTAGAGGCAGGAGCCAAACTCTAACGAGGGGATGGTGTTTCTGGAAGAGGACAGAACACTGTTGTGATAAGGAAGACCATCCTTCCTGCAGGATTTCTCTCAGAGATTAGCTATAGTATCAATCCAGGTGACAGGTGCTGATAAACTAGTAGGAGAAGTTGTAATAGATGAAAATAGGAATAAAACATAGAAGAGGTTATAGAATGGTGAGAAATAATACTGTGCTAATAGATAAGAGAAGGTGAAACCAAGAAGGAAAGGCCAAAGTACAACAATTCCTTGCAAACCACATCTCAGAGGATGGAGTGTCTTGGGGAAAAGCTTAGGGAGCTGGTGACCAAAGAACAGCTAGACATAAATGAGGAAATGGAGGTGAACTGTTCACAAAAACCATCTTAATTCAAAACCCTTCTTTTAAATGGAAGTAAGAAGGGCTGTGAATTGCATGAAGTTGTGATGATGATAAAACATACAAGTGAGGGATGGAATGGTTCCTTGAGAAGAAAATGAAAGTACTGTGGATGAATGTGACAAATTGAGAAAACAGAGGAAGAAAAGTCTTTAATCAGAAGGCTGATGGAAAATAGCTAGATAAGTTGAGGTAATAACATGACAGAGAAGAGACTGTACAGGGTTGGATGAGAATGATAGAGACAGTGGAAATTGCAAGCAGCAGCAATACAGCAGGGACTAGCCACCTCTTTAAGTCTGTTCTTCTCCCTTTCTTGGGTTTGATCAAAGATGAGAAGGATGAGAAAAAGTAGATACTGTACTAGATTGTCAGGTCAGGGTATATTTGCCTTTGTAAGTCTATCTATAGGGCTTGAAGGCTGAAGCCTTGAGTTTGATTAAGCATCCCTTTCTTGACTTATTTTCAAATACAGTGATTGTCTTTCAGCCAAAGTGGGTGGGGTTTTGACATAATTTGGGATCACTTTGAACTTTAAGTGCAAACAAAACAATGGCTGGCTTCCATTGACCTCACAATTCATATGATCGTTTTACTTACTCTTAAGTTTTTCCTGTCCACTTTTGAATCATAAACAGAACAGATATTTTCTCTTTGTCTCTCTGAAATCATTCTCTTGTGATTGTTTGGGGAATAAAATAAGAATCTAGATGCTAGCTGTGAGATAAAGCATATCTATGGTGACATGTAAGAGAGACCTAGTGTTGAGAACACATACACTGCTATGTTACACTCATCTTTCTTTGGAACCAAACTAAACAAATAAGATCATGCAGTGAATTAGAATTAGTTTTGCAAGAATACCCATATAACCATTCCATAAACCAACTTAACAATGCAAGAAAGATGCAGAGAATGATAATAGCCAGCACTCCCTTGCCCTTCTCTTACTCAATTTCTCCTGAGATGAAATCTGATTTAATAAAATAGTATCTGCAAATACATAAGAGCTCAACAACAGCTCTTCCTCTGAACAAATACTCTGCTGTTAGTGTCTGTGATGCCAGCCTAAGTGTTCTTATACTTTCAGTAATATCCTCGCAGGAGGGTTGTACAGATTTGTAATGTGAAACCAATTTGAAAACTATTGTGGTCTAATTAATTTGAATTCTTAGTGCAGACAAACTCTCAGTTTTCATGCAGTGACATGTCTGCACCATACTGTCAAAATGCTCTGAGAGTGGTGAGTACAAATGCATGTAAGCATAACATTAATGTCACACCAAATCAACTACAAAGCCAACCAATGAATCAGGGAACGTGACCCCTTTTGAAGGTCAGACAAAATACAGGATACTTCTGTGGACTGTGACACCAGTTCAAGGGACTACCTCATCACTGTTAGGTAGTATGGGCACAGTAGCCTGCAAAGGAGAGCTTGCTTGTTGCCTGAATTTAGAGTAGGGGAAACCTGACTGTCTCAGTCAGGAGCTCTGACATAACCCTGGGTCTCAAGGTCATACCTGAATTTCTGTGTCTTCCTATGTTAAACTATTTGGTAGCATCTAAATCTGGCATTAGATGTAAGCAAAGTTGACAGTTGCTCAAGAGCAGACAGACATGAGTGGAAAAATGATGTCCTGACAAAGGAGTTGGGGTGGAAATAACACACCAAGTAGTTTTCCACTTCCTTCTTCTCCCCAGGTCAGCTGTACCATATATTTGTATTTCAAATGTGATGGGGTGCAGAAACAAAAAAAAAAGTAGAATACTGCAGGCATTTATGTGTGCAAAGAGCTGAAGTAGACTTTTCTGTGATCAGGGAGCTCACCTAGCCCTAGTACCATGAACTTCTCTGAGGCAGTCCTGTTTTGCCCGTTTGCCATCCGCTATTCAGTTGAATTTTGACTTCTCCAAAAGCAAGAGCAAAGTGTGCCATTCTGCTTCATCCTCAGAGCAAGCATGGTTCAACTTTGCCTAGACTGCTGAGAAGTGCTGAGCATGCAGATCTGACCCCCTGAGATTGGTACAACAGGGCTGCCAGAGCAAAGTCAAATCTCTGGCTACATAGAAGAAGGAAACAGAAACCTTTGGACTTGTAACAGTGGACTTCAGCACTGTTACTTTGATGTAATAGACTACGGACCTAAGCTGGCAGAAAATCCATTACAAGCTTAGTTAGCAGAAGAAATAAACCATGCTTATAGAGGCATTGCATTTAAGAATGTTTGCAATGCCTTATTCTGCATGTTTCAAAAGACAGTCAAAACATGTTAAATGAAATATTTGTTTTCTGAAGATATTCAGGATCAAAAAGAAGTCATGAAGAAGTAAAGTATCTTCATAAACAAAATATTCCTTGGAGGTATGCAGCATAATATAAAAACATATCACCCTGTGTAGCCTGCAGGTTTTCAATAACTGACCATATTCAGAAATTTAGCATTCTTTTCACAACAAAAAGAATCCCTCTCAACACAGATTTCAGGACAATGTAAACAAATTTTATGACAGCAATAGATCAGGAATAGAGACAATTTCATCTATTCCTCTGAGAATGTTACAACAGTCTGCCCAGGATGAGAAAGTTAACATGTCTTTGGAAGTGGTCCATGGTTCATTTTATCTACCATTAGTTGATCCCTGCCATCCACTGATAAACCTGTGCCATCCTAATGCAGAGTGGGTCAGGAGAGTCTGGCATCCCATGGTAGCTGAGCTCTGCTAGACTACAGAGTTGTGTGGCCACCCCACCCATTTCACTCCTCACCTGGAGCTGAAGGCAGAAGAATTTGAAAAATCTACACAATGGACTTCATGACCTGGATGGAGTATAGGACATCTATGCATAAGATCCACGGATTCTGATGATTCTGTAACAAGAGAAAATGACTTACAGATAAAACATACAGCCAAATAAGACGTGTGCTGGAGGGGTTCCATCAAGAAGTCTCCTCAAAGCCTGTAGGATTGTTCTCTGAGATCACAGCTAGCTGTAGGTAAGAGTACTCTGCCTGAGTACAGAAGGATCACTGAGGGACTTCAGGTCTCGGAGGCATAACTTGTTCAGAGCTTGTTCTCATCCAGCTCTTTTAGAGCTGTCTTACCCTTCCTGCAGACTCTTCTCTTCCTGATAGCTATGGGGACAAGGTGAGATGCAAGAGCTGACAGATGTAAACAGCTTCTGAGAGCCAAGGTTGTCAGACTTTGGCTGCCATGGCTTGACAAGCAGATGCTCAGTTGCTGTGAAATAACTCCATTTGGGGTTGTAATGGACTGTCTTCAGTACTCAAAAGCCATGAGGGCCTGCATGATCACTTCAGTATTTCTGTAGTGGCTGCAAGTGATGCAAGAGACAGCTGGGTAAAACTGTAATTATGAAATTGCCCATGACTTGCTAAGTACAGACTGGCACAGACAAAAGGCTTCAACACAATGCATAAATATCTCTCAGTCATGTTTAAGCTTTGGTGAGTAAAACTGCCATGATCCCTACCAATTTTCAGAGCCTCCAAGCTTGGAACAAGAGAACTTAAAGGCAAATGGTCTTTCCATGTTAATTTGAAATTATTTGCTTTACATCTGTTGGTCTGAAAGGTGTATTGTGGTCATGTAAGTTACACTAAGAAATCTTCCAATTAAGTACATTTTCTAGAACAAATAGGTATTAGAACACTTGTGAAGAGTTTAAGAAAGAGTGGCTTACTTGAAATTCAGACTTAAGATTCAGTTCACATTGTTGGTGGTTCTGTGGGAGGGAGAAAGGGAAAGGGTGTGTGTGAGACAGGCTTGATCAGATTTGTATTCAAATCAGATAACAGCCCTGGTGGCAGCGCCCTGTGTCAGTGACCATGGCTTTCCACAGGCTGTGGGGAAGGCATGCGCACCAGCTCAGCGTGGTTCAGGCACACTAAAGCTGCTGTGCCAGGAACAGCAGCACACAGTCCAGCTGAGGACAGCTGCATTTTCATCCAGTGCACTGGAACAGTTGACATAGAGTCCATGACATCCATGCTCTGATGCCAGTGTGACAGAGGTGACCTGAGCTAGCCCAAAGCCTGCCAGCACAGTGTTAACTTCTCACAATTTCTCAGAGAAATTTGAGTTAGCACACTTGAGGCTTCTGCCATCTGATAGGTGATAATTTTTAACTGAAAAGCAGGAGTTGTGAAACTCAGTTTATTGTTGTGAAACCACTACAATATCTATACAGTCTAATATCTAGGGTGGTGGCAAGCTGCTCTTATGAGAAGCTTTTGAATACTCTGTATGGAAAAAATATGGGATCAGTGCAGAGAAAGTGTTCTTTTAACTGTGGGGCTGTTTCTCCAGTCTTGCTGGGCACAAAGGGCAGATGCTCAGATACATGCAGGCCTGGGTTGGAATGGAGGGGTCTCCTTGTGTGTCCCAGGAACCAAGATGGCTGAATATTTTTCAGGGAGTGTTTTACAGCTGTGCAGATTCTGCTTTTTAATTGCCTGTGATTTCCAGGATTAGACCCTGGACTGTGTTCTTGCTGACTTCAGAGAGAGCGTGACCACAATAATTCACCAAGAGCAGCAGCCCTGGAGAGCTCCCTGTGCTGCAGCCACAAGAATAGTAGAGGTCTACATGTCACCAGGATTTTAAATAAGTATCTGTTCTGCACTAACTGTATAGAAACATATGTGTCAGATAAGATTATGTGATGATTGAAAGGCTGCAGTGCAGGCAGGAAGAGGAAAAAGCAGGTAGAACCTCTTTGTTACACCTGAACTTACTATGTCTTTAGGAGCCAGGAGGTTTAAATTACATCTAATACTGGTAAATAACTTATTTTAAATGGCAGTCATCTATGTGACCTGTACTATATGAAAGAAGCATAGCTCACTCAAATGGCAAAGTATAATTTTGAATTCAATATTGAGCAACTTTATAAAAAATAAAGTCCAAGAGCATGTAAGACGTGTGGAATGTTTGTGGTGTGTGGAGTGCACTTGTATGCATGGATATTCCTGTGCTGGGGATGGAGAGGACAGCAAGGAGCAGGGAGGGGTAGGCTTGATTGGATGTGAATAATGGGCTTGATTTCCAGGCTTTTCATCACGAAGCCTCTTCCAGACTGAAAACTTTCCTGTTCTTCCTGTCTTAAAGCAGATTTCATGGCAAAACAATTCCAAGACTTTGGCGGTCATCCAAACACACTTGGAGCTGTAGTGTTTTAACTGATCAGCAGGCTCCTTTAATTTTTTCTGTCAGGCTGCCAAGATCTTGCTGTATAAAGATAATCCCCAGTTCAGCTTTACCATCTGAAAATACTTACTACTTAGGAAGCAGTGTTGTAGGAAAAGTAGTGTTTGGTCTTAGTGAATCTGGGACATTACAGAAACACAATTCTGATTTTTATATATTTCAACTATATTTATGTATGACTCTTAATTGGAGTTTAACAAATTGATAGTAAGTTCTGCCTAAAAATAGTGGGTGGCTGATATTTACATTCATTTCTGTAGGCAGTGGGTAGGGAGACTCTTCCTTGTATTTTTAAAAAGTCTTGTTTATTAAATCATAGATTATTATGCACCTTCATTGTAGACAATGCTAATGTGGATTTGTGGAAAGCAAAGTAATCTGATAACAAATTATGTGAAATGAAGTTGCAAATTGTACTGTCACTACTTAACTTTTTAATTCAGACTGCATGAGTCTTGAATTTCTTCTGCTTAAGGGCAAGATTCTGAAGTCTTTACTCATAAAAAGGAACCTGATTGCAGGCAACAGGATTGCTCCTCATAAGCTATATTACCTGCAAGGGCATGATGCACATATCCTGAAATTACAGCAGATTAGTTGGATGGTAATGTATAGGAGAGTAAATTTTGAAGTTATGCACATCTTAATTTCTTTTTCAATCCATTAAGTTCAGTTCCCTTGTTCTTCATCATTAAAAGGCAGGGAGGAGACAGCATGGTGAGTGAGCACAGCCTGGCAGGGCAGGGTGCTGGTGGCTGTGCCTATGGACTCTATGAGCTTCGACCACCCTGACAGTGCTGGGCAAGTGTTAGATGCTTGCAGAGAAAAGAAAAAATGTCCAATCTTTTTATTTTCTTTTTTTTTTTTTGGGTGATGGTGGTGGGGAGGGAGCTCATGTCACTAAAACAAACAATAGTACAAAAGGATTTGAAATCACTTGATGCATGCCTTAGGGCAAGATTCTGAAGTCTTTACTCATAAAAAGGAACCTGATTGCAGGCAACAGGATTGCTCCTCATAAGCTATATTACCTGCAAAGGCATGATGCACATATCCTGAAATTACAGCAGATTAGTTGGATGGTAATGTATAGGAGAGTAAATTTTGAAGTTATGCCCGTCTTCTTAATTTCTTTTTCGATCCATTAAGTTCAGTTCCCGTGTTCTTCATCATTAAAAGGCAGGGAGGAGACAGCATGGTGAGTGAGCACAGCCTGGCAGGGCAGGGTGCTGGTGGCTGTGCCTATGGACTCTATGAGCTTCGACCACCCTGACAGTGCTGGGCAAGTGTTAGATGCTTGCAGAGAAAAGAAAAAATGTCCAATCTTTTTATTTTCTTTTTTTTTTTTTGGATGGGTGATGGCGGGAGGGGAGCTCATGTCACTAAAACAAACAATAGTACAAAAGGATTTGAAATCACTTGATGCATGCCTTATTCTGGGTGTGGATTTTTACCCCTACTCTAACCACACTGCTCAGAATCTCAGTGAGCTTTTGTGTCTGTTTTTCTCACTGGTTGTTTTGCAAGGCCTTGGGCTTTGGTTGTCAATGCATGTTGCAGAAAGCAGCAATAATTGAGCAGTTGTAGTGATCTTTATTACAGGCATCTACATTTTGACAACTACTATATAATATAAAGTCCCTATATAGTTTCTGTCCTTTTCAATGACTGGCTATGGGGAGACTACATTGCCTTCAATAGGGAGGCTACATTTTTTTGCAAAGCAGTAAAATTGAATTATGTTCATGTCCAAAATTCCTTTGGGCTATCTTTTTTACAGTCCTAGGATAATTGTGTGCTTGCACTAATGTTTCCTGATGGATTGTACCAAAATGGCTTTATAAATGGCATTTGGACATTCAGTAGGTACAGCTTTTTTTTTTTTCCTTTTTATTTTTTTCCTCATCTGGCCGTAACTGTGTCACATTCAAAAGAGGGCATTCAAAAGAGGGCTTTCCAAGAAGAGCAAGGTTCCCACTGTGCACACTTAACAGGGTGACATTTTAGTGCTTACTTTTTAGCAGTGTTGTTACTTTGCAGATTTTTGTAAATAGTGAATATCAAGTATGCAAGGAAATGCTGATAGTGGCATTGTAGTAACTTGGAGGAATTTTTATCACCTCTGAAGAATAGAGACTTTTCATTCATGATCATTTTATTCATTAGAAACTTTCTATGTTTTTGAGAAAAATAGTACTTCTGTTTAAAGTGAACGTGACTCCTATTCTGCTAGTGAGAAAACTGGCTCAGGAATCCTCACTGCGTGTATAAACTAAGTTTACTTTTACTTCACATCCTATGGGCTGTGTTTGGCTTCCTTCCCATTTTCTTGCCCATCCTCCCGCTGTGTTTTTCAGGTAAATCTCAAATCTGACACATTTTTCCCAGGATCTTGTTGTTCTACTGATCATCTCTGCTGTTCCTATAATGTGCAGTCCAGTAAAGTATCAGGTCTGTTCCTGCTGTTAAGGAATCCTCAACAAAGTAGTTGAACAAATGTTCAGGGAGTGCCATGTAAGATCTGGAGAACATCTTATCATTCCAGTGATACCTGAGTTTTTACCCAAATCTTGCATCTGTGAGTCCTTTTACTACTGTTTTCATCTTGGCTTTATATGGTATCCACTACATCTTCTTGCAGCACTCTGTTGGCATTAGTGGATCACTAAAGGAAAATTATGCTCTTATTTAACTCTGACTCCTTCTATAATTTACTCTCCCTCAAACTGCAGAAAGGAGTTTGTCCATAGTGGATCAATGTAGGATGGAGGCTTTACCCTGAAAAGCCACTAATTTGAACAATTTTCCAATATATCTCAAGGTATTGAAATGACCTTAAATTCCTTAAAAAACAAATCAGCCCAAGTCACATCCCTGCATTTACCATAGAAGTAGTTTATGGAAGGACAAAAATACATGCCAGTTTTGAAAGTCCAGATTTCTGTTCATCAGTTTGAAGAAATAGTATTTCTTGGAGTTTAGTGCTATTATACAGGAGGTTTATAGTCACAAGGGGTAATCTGAGAATGAACTTCAAAATGTGCATCTCATCACTCAATTTTCATTACTTCTGGAGAGTTTTTCTGTATTTATGCCACTGCATCTGACAGATCCTATCACTAGCTCTTATTGTTACCACTTTCCCAGCAGTGTGCATTCAGAAAGCAGAAAAGAGAGTTTCCCCCCCTCAGATAAACTCTGACCCAATTTGGGCTAATCTTGGAAAGGGCAAGTGCCTCCAAAAGCTGTTGGGGAGCTTCAAGAGGAAGAGGATGCAGAAGAGCTTTGCATGACATTCCAGTATAAGTCAAAGCTTAGTCACTTATTAGCTCAGCATTGATGACATTAGCCACTCTACATTCAACCTCAGCCTCATTTCTTCAGAGGTTTTATTGTTATGGAAGGTTTTTTAATGGAGAAAGATATGATAAAACATCAGCTTCAGCACATAATTATCCTTAAAGTAATGAAAAATACCCAGAGTATAAATTTCTGTCCTACCATAGCTTTTGTCTGAGCAGGGATATTGTAGAAATTTTTCTTGAAAGTTCAAAGAATGAATTTCTTTTTGTTTCCTTTTGTTGTGATCATCATACAGAGGTGAATGAGCATGATTTATTTTCTGACTCCAGATATCCTGTGGGAATCCTGTGAAGGCTGCAGAGGGCACAAAGCACCAAAAGTAATTTTAGAAACAAGATGGAAATTATTCAGTCTCAATGCTGATTTCCTTCCCTACTTACTAAAGTAGGGAAAACCCAAGGGTTAAGTGTATGACGTTGCTGTGCACTCAAATGTGAGATCTGCTAGCTTTGATGCTGTCAACAGTGTGATTCAAGTTGTGGCGTTCCTGCATAATTTCTGAGGATGTCTGCAAGAGGAGAAATCCAGGAATTTGCCAAGCTATGAGCAAGAAGAGCCTAAAAAAAGTGAGTGCCATGGTTGGAACAGGAAGAACTGGTTTTTATTGACTCCTGTTGCAATCATCTTAGATACCAAATACATTCTATACAATTTAAAAGCTCAAAACTGACAATTACAAAGTAAACTAGAACACTGACATTCTGCTTTGAAAAATGTTTTATCACTTTTTATGTTCTTTAAGAAAAATACTTGATATTGAGAAATGTGTAAAAGAGAACATACATAGAATGGGTGAGGTTTTCTCTGGTTTTTTTCAGCTATCACTCAAGAAATTACTTTAGCACTAAAGGGAGTTGTGGAAACCTCAGTTGCAGCAGTTCCATCCTGAGTGGAGCAGCACAACCAAATCTGGTGAAGGAGTGTGTTGTCAGGGCACTTAATAAGCAGAGCACACATGGTGAGACTCCCTATTTTTCTGGATGAAATAAACCATGCCAGTTCTTTCGAGTCACTGTGTTGTCACCAGGGGCCCTTACCAAACTGTTGATATGGGATTTTATCTTTTGTCACCTTTCCCTGAATTACATCAGAGAAGTTTTGCAACTTATATCTGATCTGTTTAATGCAAAATAGAAGTAAAGGTCTTTGTTTTTTCAGGTTTATTCTCTAATGAGTACGCAATAGAGTAACAGTGAACAAACACATACTTCTTTCTTGCCACTTTTCACTGAAATCTTAGTAGTAGGTGTAGAGGGAGAAACATTTGGAGGTTAAGAATATCTGTTTCTTGATATTCATTTTGCTGTGTGGGCAAATCAGTGCATTTCTCTTTGCCCTTCTTTCTCAATCTGTGAACCAGAGACACTTCTGCTCTGAGATTTGAGATGGCTGGGCAGTGCCATCGTGGTCTAAATCCCAGAGCAGTTTCAGAAACCTGAAGGAATCAGTATCACTGTGACTTAGTTGGGAACAGTCCTGGTTTGGTCTAGGTATGTGTCAGCAGAAAAATTGACCTCAGGAGGGTAAGACTGAAACTGTGACTTTTCTACTAGTGATGATAATGCTGTGAAATGCAAGGAAAGATCCACACTGTTGAAGGAGACGTGCTTTTGGTACATTTGAAGATGTAAGTGTCTTGTGGTTGCTTCTGGTGGTAGCTGTAGGTCTGGAAGGAAATTAGGAAATGTGGTTGTGAAAGAAAAAAATATGTTGACCAGAGCACTAGGAGACAATTATCCTCTCTCCTATAGGATAACAGGAATTGACTGTTTTCTTTTATGATTGGAAACAAGATATATTCTATTCCAAAGGGATTTCTTGAAAGGCTGGCTCTGTTAGTTATAGCAACCTCTCCTCAGTCACACTCCAGCTTGCCCTTGGGGCAGCCCTGTAAAGTGTCCATGGTTTGTTTATAGTCTCACCACCACCTATTTAAGGCTTGGAGGATATGCTCAGAGGAAAAATGTCAGGCTGTACCTGCGCTGTGGGAAATTGTCTTTCTGCCACACTGGAGGCTCTTAAGCCCTTGTACTATTGCTCTTGTTCCTCTCTGCTTTGAAGGGAACAAAATTACTCCAGGTTATAATGCCAATTGTATTTTGTTGTTTGGTTGGGTTTTTTTCAAAACTACCCTAGCAGCAAAAAGAGATCACCCAAAATCTCTGCAGAGAAGGTTTAATGTACTGGAGGGCTCTTGTCTAATTTGACATGTTACCTGAAAAGTAAAATCCCAGAGAACACTGATTGGAATGACAGGAGACTGGTGTCTGCACAAGTCCTTGTTTCTGGCTCTCCATTCCCTATGCAGGCCCTGCAATTACCCTGTGCTAGAGCTTTTGCTGCATTGCTGCTAGCTGATGTAGCTGGTACATTCCTATTTCTCTCTGAGAGGTGTTTGGGGTAGGTAGGAGTCATCAGAGAACTGATGCATACAAAGAGTAAAATCATAGAGGAAAATGGTCACCTTCCAATTTTACGCCATTAGGATTTGCATTAATCACAGTTGTCTGGCTGCTCAGCCCCCAGGAAGTTTCTTAACATACCAGAAACTTGTGCTGACACAAAACGAGTCAGGACTTCCTCTTCTCTCTGAGTGCATCACATGCGTATGAGCCTGATGATGCCTTGAAGCATGCAGTGGAAGCAGGTGGCTTTCCTGGAAGGGGCTGTTGCAGATGTGTCTGGAAGTTAGTCCCAGAGATACTCCTGTGGTGCACCTCTGTGCTGATCTGGAGTTGGAAGGGAACTGGGGGTCTTTTTTTTTTAGGGTGTTACTACTCCTCTCTCTATGTTTGGACTTCTGCTTAGAGCAGCAGAAAAATTGTGATGCCAAGTTTGTGAGGTGTCTTCTTGAAGCTGGGGAGTGTTGACCATGCCGATGCTGTGCCTGTAAGAAGGGCTGGGGTACGTGCTGGTGTGAGCTGACTGCCATTTCTGAGGGAGAGCAAGCAGAAAAACTACTGCCAGGAGAGAGGAAGTGTGTGCCTTGAGAGAAATGACAAGGAGGAGGGACTACTTACCGAGAGAGGAGACTGGAACAGGAAGCCTTTGCTGTAGAAACAATATTTGTGATCACTGATCAATCATAGCACCTTGGAGTAAGGGAGCAAAAAGCTCTCCATTGACCAAGAGCCAGATTGGAAAAACATGTGCAGGCTCCACAGTCTTGTACTCACAGGCATGGTGGGGCTCAGGGGAAGGCCAGACTATTTCTCTGCTGCTGTCTGACCATTGGTCAAACTACATATTTAGAACAAATAATGTTTAAGTGAGCACCAAGTTTTATTTATGCAAGGGTCTAGCACTACCCTATCTCCCAGATTCCTGATTTCTGCATCAGGTGTTATTTCTGTTCCTGTTTCAAAAGTATGATCAATACTTTAAGAGAGTCTCTGCAATTGTTTTTCAGATGTGTCTGAACTTTTCTGACCTTACTGTAGCACATAGGTGCCTTTTGCTTCTTACTCTGTTTGTCCTTCTCTGATGATATTGGAAACTTTCTCCCTTCCTCCCCTACTCATGTAAATTAGCTGTGCTTATCAGAGCGCTTGAAGCATGGGCAGGGTGGTTTGGGCTCAGGATTGCAGTAGCACTGCTTAATCCAGTCAGAGCTCTGATTCTCCCCACCTGGCACCACCAGAGCTCTCTGAAGCAAAAGGAGTTCCTCCTTAAAGGCAGCTGCAATATTAGGATATCTTCGTGTCACAGAGGACAGCTCAGGACTTCTTGTTTCTTTAACACATCCTTGAACAAATATGCCAGTGCATGTATAAACCTGAATAAATACTATTTTTCTTGGACTTTCATAGGGAGCATACTCACTATATCAGACTGTTCTGGCATAAAGTGCTTCATAGCAGCATGGCCATAAAGCAGCAAAGCTATAAAACATCACTGAAGAGAGAGGTGGTGAGTTCATAACTCAGCTGCTTCATCCTTTCTGAAGAGGTGTCAGCTCTATAAGTGAACCTTTCAGTGATAAATTCCTCTCTCCAGACAGGAGGAGCAGGGAATAGCCCACCTGGAAACAAATTAACTCTAAGAACATTTCCCTTCCCAACTCATTAACATATAAAATCCTTGAACTGACCCTAGGGTAGATTTTAACCCAGAAGTGAGGGCAGGCATCAAGGGATTAGTGGACTTTAACCACTGTTGTTGGATTAATGTGGAAAATGATCTGGTTTTGATGGCAGTGATGTGTAGTGCAGAAAAGGGAGAGAGCTGCTTTGCAGATTGGTGTGGAGTTGTGGGTTGGTGGAGTTCCACCCACCACGTGCACCTGTGTTAAGGAGAAAGGAAGCAAGAAGTATGTACTTATCAGAGAGTTTGCAGTTAGAAAATAATTTCCTGCCCATCCATCATCTTTAAATTACTTTGTAAGCTTTGCAAGTTCCCAACTCTGCTGTCTGTAGACACCACACCTGCACAGTGTGGATGTGAGTGGGTAACGACACTAATGAAGAATTAGCCATCCACATTGAATAAGAGAACGAAGTTAATCCAGGGGAGCAGCAGCTATTTGAATACCTTCTTTCAAGATATTACTGTAGCTAACCTTTTTTTGGGGTAGTCAGGGAATTTTTGCTATTAGCTGAGCTAGTCAGAAGGAAAGAGACAGACAACTGTGTGCTATGTCAGAAGGTAAGTCAGAGTTGTGTTTACTACCTATGGAGACCAATAGCTTGCTCAGAGATGTAGTTATGACTGTCTTCACTGTTGTGCTCCTCTCCTTTTGTGGCCTGACTAATTGTGTGTAGTGGGCTATGCCACAGATCTTAAAACAGTTCTTTCCATCTCTTTGTGCGTATTCTCTCTGGTTTTATGTGTTTGCAGTGCTGTGTGCCTCAAGGGGTAATGATCAAGCACTCTGCCACTGTTGTGCCACAACTGGCTGAAAAATCAGTCTTGCTTTTAATTTTATCCATCTCAGCCAAGCCTCAAGTGCCCTTCTTCCTGTGCACTGGATATTTTTGGCTTGTTTTATTTAAAGTGATAAAGCCTTCATAACAAAATCCAGGCTTGCATTTTTACCTACCATGGAAATGAAACCTAAATAACTGTTAAGATTGTTAATGGTTTGCTTAAATGTAACACTTCCAGATCAGCCCTTCTTATCAGTCAGAAGTTTCTGGGACCTTCTGTGTTCAGGTCCAGCCTAGCAGTGTATTACCCACTCCTGTCTTGTTGAGGGCTTATTACTAATGCTTGTAAATAGCTCTGATGGTAACAGACTGCAGATGTTTGATATATGGATATCAATATTGTACTCAGAATTTATCAATCAATATATCAACCTATCTGTAGATGCTTTGTACTATTTATCTCCTAATGAAAATGGAAGTGCAACTCCTGGAAATTGTAGGGGACTTGAAAAGAAATAAGGAAGCTTGCCAGCAGTCCTTGTGAGCCCAGGGTTGTTGAGCCTTGCACTGTGTAATAGAAATTGATGCTGGTTTTGGATGTGTAAGTGAACATGACATTTCACTGGAAATGTGAGGAACACAAGCAAAATAAAAAGATTCAGGTAAACTCCTATTACAGCACTTCCACCAAAATAACACTCAGATGCTTGGTCTTTCAACAGGTGATGGCTGCAAGCAGCACAGTGCACTTGTGCATGTCTGAGTTTCAAAATTTAGTTGCTGTGTAAGTGAAGCTGGGTAAGGGACTGGAGAAGAGTAGCCTGTTACAGCAAAGGCTCAATGATTTCATATGTCTTTGGAAGGTGATTAAGCTTTGCTTTGGGCTCAGCTCATTACACAGAAGAGAGGATTGCTAGAAAGAACAATTATTGATCTTAATTTCTTTTAGAACTTAAAGGTTAAAGGAGAAGTTTAGTCTGTCCTCACATAAATGAAGTTTGCAAGCTTTTTAAGGAGAAAATGGTGTGCATTCTGAAGGAATTGTAGAGGAGTCAAATGCATTGACACACAGTATTTGGCATTTGACTACTCTTGAAGTCACTGCAAGGTGTGGGATGCTGCACAAGGTACACAGAGTTGGAAGAATTCTCTGGAATTAGAAACACTTCTGCTTTTCCCTTCCTGCAGGACAGTAGGGTAACCTACTTCTCATCTTCTAATGGCCACGAAAAATAATGAACAGCCCTCTATGGCTGTGCAGTGGCACTGGCTTGGAACTCAAAGTGTTCCTTTTGGTGCTGCTGTTGTTCCCTTAAAAACGATCCACGCTGAGTTTTGTGAAGCCTGCTGTGAGAAGTCTTGGATCTTCTGTAATGGAGGGGAATAAAGCTAAAGCACAAGCTGGGGCACAGTATGAAGAGCTGCACTGTGCTCTTTTCTGCTGTAGCAATGAGATGAATGTCCACTGATGGCTGAGCCTCTCTAACTCCTAGTGACTGCAGAGAGGGAGCTGCATTTGTTGCACTTCTCAGGTTCTGCTTGCTCTATGCAACCATGATGGATAATGAGCTATTCAAAGCCATTTGGACTCATTTGTCTAAGTAGAGTGTCAGCTCCAGGCTAATCCTGTGAATTATTTAATAATCTTCTACCCTGAGAGCACAAGTGCGGAGATGTCCCTGGAGCACTTAATCATTTGCGTGGTGTTTACTCAGTTTATACCTATGCTTCCATTTTTTTTGCTGTACTGTGTGAAGATGCATATGAGCTGCCTGCAGGGCATGGGTGAACTGAAGGGAAAGGTCCTGCAAGCCCGCCCTTCTCTGGGGTTTTGCACCCAAGGTGTGGGGTGGAGGCTTCATCATGAGAATGATGATTTTCCCCTAGCTTGAGAAAAGCTTCTTGATTTTCTTTCCTTGTAACCATGCTTAACCCATCAGCTGCTTGGGAACGTTTTAACTCCTGATTTATCTGTCTCACAGTCATGCTCCTGAAAGCCAGATTGGGGCTGATTCCCAACCTTGATCTGATAGTAGCTTTCTGAAGAGAGAGAAGCAGAGTGTATAGGTAAGTAACCCAGTGATGCTGGTTTCAGAAGTCCTTGCTGGCTTGTTCTGTTTATGCAGCCTGGGATTTGGATGACCTAACAGTGGATGTGTCAGCTCAACCCTGTGACTGGTTACACACCAGGGTCTCCAACAGGAACCCCCAGACAAATGTTTGCATCTTTCAACTTGGTCCACAATCTGCCAGTGTGATACACAGCTTATGTAAAACTGTTCATTTCTAATCCTTTAAAATAATTTTTGATGCCTAGAGTGACCTGTTGTCCTGGTATGGGGCTTGTGGAATAACTGTGCGGGGTAGCAGTGTGGTGGAGGAAAGGAAAAATGAGATCATGGTGTGACAACAGCATGCAGACTGTCAATCGAGAGATTTACAACTGAACAAAAAAGTTTGGAAGTAATGATTAACATATGAAAACAAATTTTCATCAAGTAATGTGCTTACCATGATGATTTCTTCTTCCTAACCACGATCCAAAGATTATCCTGTTGCTATTGATTTTATCTGGAAAGCACTATCAGTATTATCAGGACAATTAGCCTGCTGAAATTTAAGATAGATATACCATTCTATGCGTCGTGCTTTAGTTTGTGAATACTTACTACATCCTCTACTTATTTGCAAGCCCATTCACTCAAGGCAAGATGCCAATTGCATGCTTCTTCATTGCCCAGAGATCTTTTGATTAGTTATCTCTCCTAATCTTTTTGAATTTCACTTGCACTAGGTATTTTCAGATGCTGTACATATAAATGAGAATATTTTCCACTATGTTGGTCCCTTGACAAATGTGGATATTGGCTGAACAATTCTTTTGCTTTCCACTAATTTGAGTATTCTTGTGAAATTTGTGGCAAGTCTAATATCACTGTATACACGTAATTTTCTGAAGTCTACTTCAACTGTATGCACACAAAATTTGTATGAATAAAACAGATAAGGAAACAAATTCTACAAGATCACATCATGTTGAAAATGAATGTTTCATAACCATCCTGAAACAAAGTGTATGAGTTCTGGACATTGCAAACAGGAAAGAGAAGAACTAATCCTGACTAATGTCCCCAGGCAAGTGATTTTCTATGACCTAAAGGTCTGAAATAATTTTTTTTTTTTGCTCGCTTTGGAAAAGTCACTTTTTCTGCATGGAAGGAAGCAGGACAGAAATGTGGCTCCTGGGGAAGAAAGGGGAATTTATCAGAGGTGAAATCCCTTTGGTTCTTCCCACTGATCACATACTCTAACTCTTGATCCTCTTCCTGCTTAAAAGCCTCAGGTCTTAATACAAGTTTTTTAAAAGAACCCTCACACTTTCCCTAACTGAGAAGCTGAAACACTTTTATGCCAGAAGGTTACTGAATAAGCAAGTGTACACTGAGCTGAGCAAGAATGTCTGAGGAAGAACAAACTCTTTTTACATTTATTTTATAAGGGATTTAGGTCTGAATTTGGAGTTGCTGATTTAAAGAGGAAATATTGGGCAAATTGGTGATGACCCTCTTTTTACCAGACCATACCATGTGAAAAGCCAGGGGAATCTTAGCCTAGATTTCAGTAGAAGTAGGGCTGAGAGAGTCCCTCAGCATCAATGGTAACTTGTTTCTGTTGGACTGGGAGCTATTTGCAAGAATTTTGATGCACAAAAAGAATCACATAAATCTTTAATCCGGAGTATTATCTGAAAGACACTAGTAGCTTCTTATTAATGAAAATAGTCTTTTTGACCTTCTACTTTGAATTTGTTTCATGTTTTTATTTCTAAAGGGTAATGAATGAATTACTTTCACAGTTGTTGTTTCAAAAGACTAAAAAGAAAGAAAGACATTGCCTCCAAAAAAGATGCCTTGAATATGCCTGCTTCTGTAAATTTAGACTGCTCTTTTTCAAACCAGGATCTGTGGTTGTGCATCTACACAACAGCATTTTGGTGAGGAGGCCCATCCATATTTTCATGTCCTGCAGAAAAGACCCTGCTTGGTGGGAGGGTGCTGCTGCTCTGTCAACATGCCACATCAGTGGAAAAGCTCAGTAAAGGTTCTTTCTTCAGAGATACTTTTGATACCATGAAGAGTTTAGATCCTTAAAGTTTTAAAATTTTCAGAGACATTTTGCTCAAAGCCATTTGCATCGGGACTGTAATACTCTTTGGGAATCCTTTATGGATGCTCAAGTGAGTTTTCTACTTGCTGGAGGACTTGCACTTTAATATATGCAAATTCTCTAAATTGTATGTGCATTTAAAATCTGACTGTACCAAGGGTAAATAAAACTGTGGAAAGCCAGTGCCATTTTACTATAGATAAAAGCTTGCCAAGCAGCAATAGATCTCCTAGGCAGTACTCTGCGTATAATTAATATCCTAATGTAGATTCTGCTGAAGATAGGGGAAGGATTTCCATCAACTCCAGAGGAACTTAAACAAGGTTATTAGCTGACCACAGTGTTCATGTGCACATGTAATCATGCTAAAGGACTTCCAAAAATTCCGTGCTGCCTTATTAGTTACTATAGTGATAAGAACAAGACCATTACTGAATATTGGCCTATTTGGACTAGTTGAAAAAAGGTTGAAGATGATCTCTGCATTCCTCCTGCTCCCTTTGTATTTCTATTTCACAATTCTTATTGAATTAACCTGAATGTCCCTGTCAGAAATGTCCCTGTGGTTCGCCACCCTATGCTGCATAAGGTGATAACATATGTCAGGAAACATCTGTTGATGTGCTTCAGTTGGGTGGCTTTTCCTGAAGTTTAGAATTATACAGCTTTCACTCTGTGTTCTGAAGGATTGCAGACACAGCTGGACACCGACATACCATCATGGCATTCCAGGCAAGCTCAAACCCCTTCTCATGGGAGGGATAACTCCTTCTGCATGGAGCAAAGCCATGTCCTCCACTGCTTTCTGGGAATATGAGGAAGGTCCTTTCATCCCTGTGGAAGGAAGATCTCTGATAACTCAGCATAGTTTGGGACTGTGGCTGCTCTAGGGTTTATAGTGTGAGCTTTGAAAGTTCTTTTTCTCTGCTTAGTGGGGTAGATAACAGTTGAGTGGAAGTTGCATTCAACGAGTGTTTGAAGGTAAAAAGAGAATATTGAGTGTATTGAAGGAAACTGAATGAACCTGTATTTTTACAAAGCTAAAAGCTACTTTCAGCTTCATCACTTACCATCAATAATCCAAGATTAGTCTGTGCTTACTAAGAAGGACATGCTACTGGACACACCTGGTGTTGTTTTCTTTGCTTTCTTTCTGAAGGGGGTACAGCATATGGGGATCATGCACCCTGCAGCCTTATTGAGGAAGCCACAGGCCAGTTGCAGGCAGAGCAGTGCCATTATGGAAATAAAGCACTTGCCATGGAGATGAAAATATTATCCCACTTTCTGGAAAGGTTATTAGCTACTGGAAATATTTTTGTTTTGTTTATTTCAATTTTAAATTTATAATTTTTCTAATTTGTTACCAGCTAATCTCTAAATTGTTATTGAAAAGTTACCTCTGCTTTATGTTGCAAGTTCAGGTCTGTTAGCCAAAGAGAAAAGAGGGAAGTTTGCATTTGCCCTCTTGGAATGGGAAAGAGCCTATGCAAGCTGCTCTTTGCAATTCATTTAATGTGAAAACCTGAAGGGGAATAATGGGGTAAGGAATTCTGGAGTTTGTGGTTTCACTCTAGGACACCCTGGGCTGTATTTAACCTTGTAGGTATCCAGTTAACAATCTAAGAACAAAAACAAGAAGCAAAGGCTTCCTTCTATGGGCTTATGAAATAATTTTCAGCTTGTCATTAATGCTGGCAAGCCAAACTGATATCTGTTGTAGTCTTCAATAATTTGTGCCAAATCATATGTTTCAACCCTTAGTAATTTCATCTAGGAGTATGTTTCAATCTTACTTTGGGTTTTGTTGTTTGGTTTTTTTTTAATGTACTCAGTGCTCAAAGCTAATATCCCTGGGTCATCATTCTCCATAGTCACATCAGGAAATTAAAATTTGAAAAAAAAAACCTGCCCTAAATGTGTGGGGTTTCTAAGTTCTGTCAGTAAATGCTTATGTAATGGAAACTTCATGTGTAACTACAGCAGTACCTGCTGCCATGCAGGTGAACTGGGAACATGAAGTCAGTTTTCCTTCCTGGAAAGGTAAAGGCTTCTCCATGACCTTGGGGTGAGCCTTGCCACCTGTTGCCCTTTTTATACAAAAGTAGCCTGTGCCAGCCAGCAAGGGCAAGCACTGACCTCCCTGGGGAGAAGCGAGAAGAGCTCTGGAGGGCAGTGAAGCAGCTTGGCAGAACAGTCTGGTTTGGAGCACGTGAAATGCTTGTGAGTGGGACGAGAGCCCCAGGCCTCACACGCTGCCAGCTCTGCTCCTGCCTGCTGGTGCTGCCAGCACCTGCACCTGGTACTGCCACTACCATGGCCAGATACAGCAGGCACTGCTGGCTGCTGCTGCAGGGAGCCCGACTTAAAATTACTCTTTCAAAATGATTGAGCGTATCATCTCTCTTCAAGCATCTTTGTAATATTAATAATTTCAAAAAACAATTAATGGAAAATCAAATAGAAAAAGAAGCCACAAAATGTTTATATAACTTGACATGAAATAATTGCCTTTAGTTTAGCTAATCTAAAGTTTGGCTAGATCAGCTTAAATAATTTTTATTTAAAATTAAACTTTAAGTCTGAACTTAAAATCTTTGCTCTCTTCATCCATCATATTCACCTATCAATATCTCAGCTTCTAACTGTTTACAGCTCTCCTGCACATACATATATATATATATATATATATTTATGCTGCCTTTGCCTTGTGAAGAGTCATTATCTAAATAGTGACCCAACTGCTGGGTTTTCGCCTATATATCAGCATTCAGGCTGGTAGTGATTCAAGGCTCACAAATACATATGAGATGTGGTCAGATAAAATTTCCATTATCACACAGAGGTTGAACAACCTTGCAGTAGGATCTGTCACTGCAAGGTTTTCTTTCTTTTACAAGAAAATATAAGAAAGAAACTTGATGTAATAATTTTTGGGACAGATAAAGTTTGGGGATTTTCTGCCTGGTAAATTTTTGTTGCTGCTAGATACTTCTAGACAGAGATTTTGAAAAATCAGTTTTCTAAAATACCAATATGTAGTTGTCCATGAATGTGATGTAAAAATAAAGCAAAGCATTTCAAATAATAATTTTTAGTACCATTAGGTGGTTTCTTACAAGAAGTAGTAGTCAAATATTCCTACGGGCCCATCTCTATATAAAGAAATGGGAATTTCATTACCAGGATGCATAATAAAAGATATATTTCCAAAAATAAATAAATGCCTTCTCATCATTCTAGGAGTTCTGCATCTTAAAATGTAAGAAAACAAAACAGAGAAGGAACTCTGCTCCAGCTGAGCTGTGGTGTTACATGGGGCAATGGAGGGTTGCATGGATGGCAGGCCATGGCTGGAACAAGGAAAGATCAGGCATATGATAAAGTCAGATCTCTCCAATAGGTAATTGGAGTGGTAGGTGTTGTAAGTGGGATGTGCTGGAAAAGCAGAAGTGGTGGCCTGAACAGCTCATGCTGTTCAGGAATAGGATAGGGAAGCTTCATTTCCAATAACTACTTGGTGTCCCAGCTCTAAAAGTTTCTTGGGTCCATGCGTGATGGCAGAGTTCATGCTAGCCAGCACTCACCTGCAGGAAAACAGTCCCAATACCTGGTACCTGTTTTGTGTAGACAACTGGATACATGTGCTACAGATAACTTGATGTATGGTGGTTCCCTATACCATAGACATGGCCAGAAATTGCTTATTTTCCTCTTATAATCAATATTTAACTAAGGAGAGGCATATTTAACCTGTTTTTCATGTCTATTTCCCATAGACACAAGTTTGTGTAGGCAAGTTTGCTATTCACAAGCCAGACCTATTTTTTTTCCCTGCAGCAACTCTGTGAATCACCCCACTGCAGTGGAGGAAGGAGGGTGGAATTGTTTCCACACATTTTCAGAGACAATGCAGGTGATTGATGATGAAGGGCCTTGACAGGTTGTTCACTTAATCCCTGGATTGGCTTTTATCCCAAATGAAGATGTAGTTTACTGACGTACCTTGCTGTGGAATACTTTCATGGGCTGTATGATGATCTTATCCATATCCTTAAAGCCTTTTATTGAAAGTATTCCCAGGACTTTTCTTCACCACAACATTAACTTGTGAGTTGGCTCTCTCTCTCCCCATGTCTAAACACTGCTTTGCACTGAAGCAGGAAGGAGTGTGCAACCTCAGCTTTGTAGGTGTAAAGGAGCATGAACTAATACCTCAGCTACTCCATCTGCCAGCCTGAGCTCCCTGCACTGAGTCCCTTGTTCCCACAGAAGCTAAGCACTGGAATGGGGCTTGCCATACATGGGAACTGTGAGTTTTTTCCAGAAGCCTGTGCTTTGGCATATGTTTGTGCTTACAAGGGTGGCTCCTGTGCATCCTCTCCATTCATTTAAGGCAGGGAGCTGACAACTTCCAGTGCCTGCTTGTCCACTGTTTTGGTCTGGCATCTGCAAGTTTGATTTGTTTGGCATTTGATGGCCTGGGGCAGATGAGATGTGGGGCCAACCTTTCAAAAGCAGAGCTCTGTTTACACACTATTCAAGTATTGTGACATAAGTGTTACATGAAAATGCAAGTGACAGGATTAATGTACATGTTCTAGTCTGCAGATGTGTTTTGTAAGAAATAAGAGGCTTTTTGGAATGCTAGGCACTAATTTAAAATCAGAGCCTCAAAATCACTATGTACAAGCTCTTTGGCTTTGGGAGAAAGCTTGGGGCTCATTAATTCATTCTCTTTTCCCTTTCTGTCTCCTGTAGGCATTAGCATTGAGTTGGAGGAGGCCAAATGAATCCTTGCAAAGGTGGAGCATGCTTTTTAGCTGACAGCTTTGGGGAGGTGAGCACACTCAGTCTGAGACATCTTGTAAAGGAGATGTTCCTTACCATGACATCTGGCCTGCTCCTGGGGCTGAACTTGGCTTGTGCATCAATTCTCATTAGAGATAGTTGCAAGGAGGTGTGGGTATGCAAAGAATGTGAGAACATGTTGTGCATTTAGAGGTCATTGCTGGTGAGGGATATTCAATATACTGTAGTCTGGCACTATCTGGGGTTCTTCTGTTTGGTTTTGTGTTAAACATGTGCCAGTGAACTGTAAATTCTACTGAATAGAACAACTTACTCCTTTTGTCAGCCAGAAAAGACTGTGATCAAGATATGTTTCAGCAGAATAGATGGTATTTTATTTTTTCATACACTTTGCTTCTTAGCTGGAGTCTAAACATAATAAATATTTAACTTCTGAGCTTTCTTGCTCTGATTATTTCTGTGTAATATTTTACTTGATATTCAGTTAAGCAGATGAAACATTATTGTTGGTTCATCTATTTTAGCAATATAGCTTTATAATTTCAATGTCTATTCTCAAGTAGCTATTAGAAGTAAAGAACATAAACTTTATCTCTTTTGTGTGATGCCTTTAACCCTCAAAAAGATTGAATAGTGATTGGGGAAAATTTTTACAACAGAAAAATTTGAACAAGTTGGCTCGTTCATATTGCATTGGCATGAACAACCACCAGAACATTCTTGTTATATTTGTCATTTCACTTAAATAACTTTCAAATTTGAAAAGCTTTCTGTTGATCATTTTGATGAAGTAAGTAGTAAACTTGCACCTGTGTACAGCTTAGAGGAGGAAAGGGGTGTTCTTTCTCTGAACTGTGAACCAAAGTTCAGAGAAAGAAGAAGCGCTGACAGTAAATTAACTGGCACAATTTAGTCTGTTGCTGTTTTAGGCTGACTTTTCCAGTCCTGTGTCATTACATAGGTGCCTTGTCATTTGAGGAAATAACATTTTTGTTAGCCTGACATAAGCAAGCTGAATCACTTATGACCAGATTGTCTTGTTTTCACTGGACAAAATACATTTCCATGGGACTCCTCTGTCTCCTTCATATCTTCTGGGATTCAAACTGACACCTTAATGCTGTGCAAAGGGCAGTTCCTGTGTGCTGAGTGTGAGCTAAAGAGAGACCTTTTCCAGTTAATTCAGAAGTTTCTCAGATCCCAAACCATAAGATACACATTTATCTTATAGAGGGTAGGGAGCAAGAGATGGAGAAATATTTGATAAACAGAGGCAGTAATAGAAAGTGAAAGGAGTAGTAAACATAGCTGAAAAATCCTTCCTGTATTTACAAAAAAACCTGCAAAGTCCTCAAAACCCAACAAAGTCATTACGTGCTTAAAAACATGGAATTGCTATTTAAATTTGCTTTCTAATTTCTTTCCTTTTTTTTCTGAAAAATCTCTCTAGATATCTTTTTGTATGTATACATCTGTGTATATATATATATATATATATATCGGGTCTCCTTTCTGGCGTGCCATAGAAATGTCACAATTTTTTTATCTGTGCCTTTATACAGAGGATTTTTAAACACTTTATTTTCCTGGTTAGGTATCTCATTGTTCAGAAGACTTAATACTCAACACACTCATGACTTCCTTCTGTCTAAGTTGAAGAACTATTTAAGGCAACATACTGAGGGTATGTGAAGCAAGTTTTAGGCTGGCTCTGCTCAGACCTTTATCTAGGGCCCTGCCAGTACAGCTCATTCATTAACTCAGTTTGTCTGAGTTTGTTTTCATCCATGTCAAGGAAGGCAGATGACTGTAGTCTGTGGGAATTCCCTTACATGTATTTTTTATCTCTGACCTAGGACAGAGTTTCTTACTTCTGGGCCTCTCTTACCTTTGGGACATTTGCTGCAGTGCCCAATATGATATGTTGTTTCTTAGATTAAACTGCACTTGTATGATGATGACATAGATCGGGGGGAAAAAGGCTGTAGAGATAACCAAATTCAGTTGTCCTCCACAAACCAGTTCATCTGTTGCAGGCCTACAGTATCTTATTCTAGTATCTTCATCACAGACTACCTTTTTATCCCAGCTCTAGTTGTCATAGAATCATGGAATCATTTCATTTGGAAAAGACCTCGGAGGTTAAATCCAACCATTATGTAGCTGTGATATAACCTCAAACTTAGGTCCCCACGTCACCACTGTCTTTCGATATGTGGCAGGAATATTATGTGCACTTGCCACCCAGAAAACTGACACATCCTGGGCTGCATCAAAGGAAGAGTGGCCAGCAGGTCAAGGGAGGTGACGTATGTCCTAGCCTTGTCCTCAGTCCTAGTGCTGGTTCCTGCTGCTCCCCACTGGGCCTCCACATAGACCCCAGACATGACTTGTCACCTGAAATTGCCCAAGGCTGTTGGTTAAACTGCTTGGTATCACCTGTTGGGGTGCCCTGGGGGACAGCAGAGCTCCTAGGGAAAAGCATCTTTTCCTCCTGGAGCTGTCCTCAGGTCCTGCTGGTTCCTGACTCTGGAGGGACCCCACCCCCCTTTCCCGCTCCCTGGCGTTTCCTGTCAGTACTGACATTCCATTTCTCAAGTGTATGAAATTTAAAAATGCAAAATGAGCATCATTCCATTTCTCACTAGGAAGAGGGTTGTCAAGACAGAAGCAACTATTCCTGCTCCATAGACCCAGTAGCTCATGGGTTTTAATTGCTATATATGTTAGACTCTTTGAAGTGCTTATTTATATAACATTTCTTTGGTTTTCTTCTCTTGAGATTGCAAGTGTTAGCAGATGCAGATACAGTATGGTAGAAGGCTAAACAGTCTGTTTTGTGCAAAACTGATACACTTAGGATGGTTCTGAGATGATACACTTAGGATTACCTGATTCAGTAGAGTGATGTGCATACCCTGTAAAGAAAAATAAAAAGAGTACAATTAAATAAAAAGAAAACAGTAAAGACAAACAGTAGATATATATAAGAACATTACTCTGATATCAATATTACAGGGAAAAAAGTACCAAGCTTAAAATTCTATAATGTTCACATGCTGAAATGGAAATCTTTTGTTTTGGGTAATCTCTTTATGGGATACTTATTAACACCTGTTAACATTGTATTAATATCATGGTCCTGGAGAGAGAATGGATCCAAGAAAATGGATTGATTTCTAAGGATCACCTTCTCCAAGCTCAAGAGTGGTCCATCCTCACATGCAGTGAAGCAGAGATGATCATTCCCCTCTACTCAGCACTGAGGAGGCCACAGCTGGAGCACTGTGTCCACTCTGGTCTCCTCCATACAAAAGAAACACGGAATATTAGAAAGAGTCGAGTGAAGGGCCATGAATATGGTAAAGGGATTGGAGTTTTTGTCATATGAGGTGAGGTTAAACCTCAAAGAAGAAAAAACTTGGGGCTAGGGGAGGATCTTGCTGGTGTGTAAATACCTATTTTGCAAGGAAAGATGGAGGCAGACCCTTCTTGATGAAAGGACAAGAGGCTGTGGACACAGACTGGAATGCAGGGAACTCCCTGTAAACAAGAAGGCCAGAATCTCCTTTTGGATGTCTTTATTTTCTTATTTGGTATGTGTGATGTACTTAAAGAGCTGATTTTCTTAATGAAATGGGTTCAGAGCCTGTATGCCCTGTACACCAATAAAAAGAGTTGGTGAAACATCAAATATAGTTAAAATGTGTATGTAATTGGTAAAGGGTCCTTGACCCTCCTGACCCAGAGTAACACCTGGTTCCTTTGTTCCCCTGTGTAAGACAGTCCAATATTTTCACTGTATATTTTGTTTATGCTCCTACTTCTGTGTTACCTGGGTATTTTTTGCTACAGTTTGGTTGAGACTAGGTTCCTGTCTTTTCTGATCAGCTGGCAAAAAGCTGATTTCAGAGAGTAATGTAGTCCCTGGATGTATAATGCAGTGAGCATCAAGGGGCATCAGAGGAATGATACCTGGCACTACTGAGATACCTATTTAAATATTGTGTTGCTGATAGTTTTGCGATTTCATGTTGCTGACAGAATTCATTAAAAGGTACAAGACATACAGAGAGAGAGATATTTTTTAGAGACTCTCTTTCCAGTGAAAGACAAGAGAAAACCAGTTCACTAAAGTTTCTTGGAGAAAGCACTAAAATGTGGTATATGGCCCTTAGAAACCCAGATGTGGAGAAACATGCTAATAAAGGATTAACTAGCATAGTAGATAAAATTATAGTAATCTTTGGTGTTTGGCAGATGGAACATAAACACATTCAGGACAAAGCAGGAAATCACCTGTGCCTGAGATGTGTATGCAACTCTACCTCACTTGTTTCTTTCATCCAAAATCCTGGACAAAAAGCAAAAATCATTTGGCAGAGTCTGGCTGTGTCTACATGAGCATGAAGTGTGGTGCAATAGGAGGGAAGCAGGACAGCCTACCCATGGCAGAGCAGCTCATGTCCATGCTGCTGGTGCTCTGGAGCTTTCCTCAAGTAGCTTTAGTGTGGTGCTAGACACTCTGTGCCCAGTAGCAGCAGCAGTCAGTGAGATGCACTCCTGGATTAAATGCTTTCACTTCCATTCCTGAGAAAGCAATTTATTTTGAATTTCTGAGTCACTCCATGGCATGAACCAAGTGCAGTTATGTGGAGACTATCAGCAGCTTGACAATTGCCCTCCTCCTTTGTGCTAAAAAGTGAATATAGGCTCCTTCCTTTCTTAAAATGCTGCTCTGTGGGAAGTCCTTCGCCTGGTTTATACTCCAGTATAAACTGAAGCATTAGGAGACACTAGTTGCCTTTATGTAAAATAAAAGTACCTCTAGTAATTTATAGAATACTATATATATATGTGTGTGTGTATATATCTCTATATGAAAATGTACAGCTTTAACACCCATACACACACCTAAAATAATACCCAGGAAACATAGGGAAATTATGGCAATGCAGAGTGTGCAAGATAGTGGGACTTTGACATGTGAGATGATGATTTACACGTCTAATGGACCAAGGCAGCACATAGCCAAACCAAAACCAATTGAGGTAACTTAACTGCCATCCAGAGGGGCCTGGACAGACTTGAGAGGTGGAGCCATGATCCTCATAGAGCTCAACAAGGCCAAGTGCAAGGTCCTACATCTGGGTTGGGGTGATCCCAAGCATGAATACAGGCTGGGCAGAGAACAGATTGAGGTGTAGTCCTGTGGAGAAGGACTTGGGGGTGTTGGTGGATAAGAGGCTGGACGTGAGCCAGCAAATGTGCACTTGCAGCCTAGAAAGCCAAATGTATCCTGGGCTGCATCAAAAGGAGTGTGGCCAGCAGGGCATGGGACAGGATTCTGCTCCTGCTCTGCTCTCATGAGACACCATCTGAATACTACATCCAGCTCTGGGGTCCCAAGCACATGATGGACATGGATGTCCTCAAGCAGGTCCAGAGGAGGGCCATGAAGGTGATCAGGAGCACCTCTCTTGTGAAGACAGGCTGAAGGAGCTGGGGTTGTGTAGCCCAGAGAAGGCTCTGGAGAAACAGTACAGCAGCCTTCCAGTATCTGAAGGGAGGATGTGGGGTCTGCAAGACAGCTGGAGAGGGTCTTTTTACATGGGCATTTAGTGATAGGAAAATAGGTCATGGCTTATAAAATGAAAGAGGGTGGATTTAGATTAGATCTGAACAAGAAATTATTTGCTATGAGAGTTCTGAGACGCTAGAACAGGTTGCCTGGCGAAGCTGTGGATTCCATATCCCTGGAAACCTTCAAGGCCAGGTTGGATGAGGCTTTGAGCAGCCTGGTGTATGCAGGCAGAAGTTCCAATGGCAGAAGTTCCAATGGCAGAAGCATTGGAACTTGCCGATTGTTAAGGTTCCTTCCAACCCAAACCATTCTATGACTCTGTGGTAACTACCAGGGTCCTGATAAAGCCCCAGCCACCTCAATATGCCCCTCAAATTCACAGCACCTCACAAAAAAAAGTTTGGCAGAGGTAAGCAACAAATTGGAACAAGGTCGTTGTCCTCTTCCAACACCTTCATACTTCAAGATATGTCCATTTAGCATATTTATACTGGAGGAAGATGTCCTTTCAGAAGCCTTAAGAAGGCCCTTGCTTTGCAAGCTCTCACCTCAGAGCTGAAAGGTGTTAAGTGACAGTAGTGCCAGTGCTTCCCCCAGCTCCCTGGCCATCTCTGTCATTTGCGCCCGCACGGTACAACATTTCCACCGCCCTCTCCGCGGGTTTGTGTGAGTTACTGTGGGCAGGGGCAAGGGAAGGGGGAGGGCCGGGAGACAGACACGGGGAAGGCCGAGGGGCAGCCCCCGCCGGGCGGCGCGGACGGGCGGAGGCGGAGGCGCAGGAGGCGGAGGCGGAGGCGGGCCCGGCTCACGCACACGCCGCTCCCGCCGTGCAAGGCTTAAAAAGGGCGGCGCCGAGGCGGCGCGTACAGCCGTGGTCGCTGCTGCTGCCGGGAGGTGAGCTGGGTTCGGGGGCTTTGCCGCCGTCGGGGCTGGGGGCCGTCAGGGACGCGCCGCCGAGGGAGGCGGCCGGGCCTGCCGGAGCGGCTGCCGCGGGGCCGGGGTGGTCTGCGCGGCCGCTGTCACCGCGGGGCCCGGCGCTCCCGTCCTATCCCGCCGCCGGTCCCCGTAGGCTCTGTGCGGGGCCGTGGGGCTCTCCTTCCCGGCCCGCAGTGGGATCAGCGTCCCCCGGAACCGGCTGGGCTTCCCGTCGCAAAAAGCCTTCAGGAAAGCGTAGCTGTCTGTCTCCGGCCTCCCCCCCGGCGCTGCGGCAGCTCGGGCTGGCCGGGCATTGTTCGGCGCCGGCGTTGCCCTCCAGCCCGGCTCGGCTCGGCCTGGCGCGGGGTGAGCGGCTCGGCCGGGCCAAGCAGCAGGTAGCGGGCAGGGCAGCGCGGTGCTGCCCGCTGGCCCCGCGGCTTCGCGTTCGTTTAGCTGCCGGACTTTGCCTTCGAGTACGTTGTTCTTTCGGGCGTGAATGCAGCGTGTACTTGATACAGCTTTTTTTTTTCTTCCTTTAAAGCAGTTTAGAGTGTGTGTGGAAATGCAGCGTGAGCCAAACTGGCCTAAAATGGAAGGTTGAGTGGCTTTGACTTTGCAGGCCTCTGCTGCTAGGTAGGACTTGCAGTGCTGCAGCACAGAGATTTAGCCTGGTTACCCGACGCTTTTGTTCTAGGATGCATACATCTCTTGTTCCTGTTGAACAGGAATTACAACACTTGAAGCCTTCTAAATTTCTAAACGGCATGTCTGTGAGCTGTCTGGAGTATTACGGACCCTCCTGGACTATGTAATCTAAACATATGCCGCACTTGGGTTAGCGTCTGAGATATGATGGTCAGGTTCTTGATAGGAAAGAACAGACCTCATCCATGTGGTGTTCATAGATTTCCTTTTTCATCTGCATTGCTTTACAGGGAATCATGCACTCTCCTGAGCCTGGTCAGGAAAGTTTTTATTGCCGCTTTGCTTTGGAACGTGCTCTCAAACTCACAAGCTGAGATTTCTCAGCCCCAGGATTTGGATCAGATTTCTTGCATCAAGAAATTGAATATAAGAGGGCATTGAGTTTACTGAAAAATACCTTTCTCTTCCTCTTGCAACAATAGCAATATTAATAATGCAAAAACTGATACATACAGTTCCTCATGGACTCTTGCTGTTGCTGTCTTTTTAAAGTTTAAGGATATGTAGCTTGTTTGTATTGGGATGGGGAAATGTTTGAAAGATGGCTGATGGGAAAAATCTAAAGCTTGTCGTTACAAGTAGCTGTTGTGTGTAGTGTTATCAATTCAAGGTCTTAAGCAAACAGCCTTAGCCTAGTCTGAGGACTGCATGATTACAATGAATTTACAATGGTAGCTTCTAAATTTGGTAGATGATGTTTTACAACTACAACTTGGGCACCATGAGGTTGGAAATAAGTCTTCAGTTTTTGAGAAGGAAACCCCCAAGCAGCCTTTTATTTCAAGGACAAGTACAAGGTTGATATTGGTAGAAAAAACAAACCCAGCAATTTATAGTGGATGGCAAGACAACTTTGAAATATTTTTATGGGTGACTTGCCTATTTTTGAGCAAAGTCTTTGTAGCTGGTTATCCCATCTCCTTGCTCCACTAGAAAGGAATACTTCATTGGATTTTTGGGAGGAGGCAGAGGTGGATTGTACCTTCCCTTTTTTGTGTGTGTTGCTCTCCAGTGGGGCAGAGTAAAAGGTTTCTTTTCTCTCTTATCCTTCCAAGAAAACAACACTTTTACTAAAGTGAACAACAGAAGGTAATAATAGATTTTTGTGGTTTGTTTTTCTTGATAATATGGCTGATGGAATTGGGTAGACTGAAGAAAACTAATGGCATGAAATTTTTTGAATGTGCAGCAGAGACAAGAGAGATGTTCTGGCCCAAGGGCTACATTGCTTGATAAATTGGGCTTCTGGCGGTCTTATGAACAGACTGCCTGCCATATCCTGCTTTCCTGCTATGCTAAATTAAAAGTTCAGATATGTTGAATATTTCACTATGATAAATGTAACCAGTGGTAACTCCTAGAAATCCTCACAAGTAAGAAGGGTGAGGGTTTATTCATTAGTGAATGGTTTTGTGGGGGAGTTTACAATGCTGTGTGGCTCAGGGAAGCTCTGCTGTACAGCGTTGACCTTTCCAGGCTGTAGGCTGAGGCCTGTCAGCGGATGTGGGGCTTGCATTTCCTCAGATCCCACCTGACTCCTGAAACAAGGACACTTGATAGCATAAGGCTTCTGCTCTCTTGCTGCCTTTCATGTTGAGAGTCACTCATCTACACAGGGTAAAATACGATTTCCTACCCCTGGCAGGCAGTTTGGAGCTAGATAATCTTTAAGATATTTTTCAAACCAAACCATTCTGTGATAGTAAATTTTTTTTTTGTTAGGATTTGAATCTTAGTAGTACTGGTAGTTTGCTCAAAACTGATTGAAAACAGCTCACATGATTTTATAGAGATGTAGAGGAAAAATGGATTTTGCTTTTGTAGTTGAACCGTTTAAGTGTTATACCAGAAGTGCATGTGTTCTGTTTCCAGAAAGGGATTTCTCCCTTTTTTTATGAATTACTGTTCTTGAACCTGGAACTCTTAAGCTTTTTTGTTTGATGCTGCATGTGCCATATTTTGGAAATTTAGCTTCTGCAGTCAGACTGCGATAATAACCTAGTAAAGTTGAATTAGTTTCCTAGGAAAGCAAGAAGATGCTTACTATCACTGAGTCAGAGTAGATGCAGGCATACTTTAATACCTGTGGTCAGAAGATTGTTCTCTTTGTCATACTGTTTTTTGGGCTGCTGGTGTTGGGAGGTCACTCAGTGAGCCAATTGCTTCTCGTAAGTACTTACTGATCTTCCAGTGTCAGGGTGTTAAGGGTTGTTTGTTTTTTTTGTAACAACCTGCTGGATGTAAACCCTATCTAGTGCAGTGCAGTGGGGCTTAGTGTGCCTGACCCAGGTTGCCTTTGGCGAGAGTTCAGGTATCAGAAGTATGAGTGAGAAACTCCTTCTCACAGAGTCTCAAGTGAGCACTTAAACCATGTGTTAGCTTGATACTGCATACTGGGCTTTGTGAATAGTAGCATTTTCCGGGGAGGAGCAGAATGAATAAGTTGGTATGATCTACTCACCTTGAGTATGATCTGCTCAGCTTGAAGGAAGTAGCAGGAAGAAGCTGTTTGGCTCTCTATGGTGGTTTTCATCAAATGGTGTTTGGAATGACACTAGATTGACATAGTAGTGCCATGATGTACTTGCAAATCAAAGTTGCAGGGATGCAATTCTAATGGATAGCAGTGTAGGCTGAAAAGTAAATATTTGCAGGCATCTTATCTGGTTTTTGGAGATGAGAAACCAGCAAGACTGATTAGTGCCATGGTGTGTATGTACAGGCATGCATTAAAGGTAACTCAAAGCAATCATTCTCTGAAAGGTTTAGTGGTAAGTGTTGGTTTTTGCTTTATACACAGGGTTGGTTACCAAATGTTGTTGGAGGACTGTAATTGCACAAAAGGCATTGAGCAGATTCTTGTCACGTGTTTCAACTCCTGAACTGGAATAAACTCCAGTGACCTCACCAATGTGCGCTCAAATTACTTACTGGACCTCACTGAGAGGCAAGAATCCAGGTGGAGTTCCACTTGATTGCAAGGGGACTGAGGCCAAATGTCTGAGGACAGACCTGTGACTTTCCTTGTTGATGTGAACAGAACCTTGGCACACCCGTTTCAGATTTAGTGCTCCTTACAGGTTGCAGCAGAAGCCTTAACTTTGATTGGACTTTATGAAGTAAGTCAGTGTCCTAACTTATGGGTCTGAATCCAGCTTGTAGGTTGTTTCCCTCCAGTTCTGCCTTGTCCCAAATGCAGGAAGAGAATCTGAACCAGTAGAGACAACCTACACCCCAGTATGTGATGCCCCATGGTTACTGAGAGCCTGACTTAGGGAGCTGAAGAGGAGTTGGGTGTGAGGTGTGAATATTAAGGACCTGGTGGTTCTGCCTGCCTGGGATATGTTCCTAGTTCTCTAGTTCTCTTCACTCTTGCAGGAAGGTAAATAGGTCAGTTACTGCTTTAAAAGGGTTTATAGCTCTCATGCTTGGCTGGGTGAACTAGGTGATTTCTGGGCAAGATTTTTTTTTAAGTTGGGGTGGGGCCAGGGGGTGAGGCGGAGGTGGTGGAGGAGGAGGTCACAGTAGTGGATTAGACCGTTCAATGTGTTTGGTTTTTTCAGACAAATTTTCTCTGGCTGAGGAGTCATATATGGCTCCTCATATATGACATGACAGGCTGCACCACAGTGCAGCATCTTGCTGTCCTGTTTGTTATACAGAGCTTAAACTAGGATTCCTCCTTCAGGTCTCAAATACCAAAGCTCCTTTGCTGTATCTTGAAGGTGGTTGTGGTTTGCTTGCTGGTTGGTTTGGCTATGTTACAGGTGTTTGCAAGACCTCAGTCAGATTGCCCTCTGACTGCAGGATAGGCAGAAAATCCTGGGAGGATTTGTAAGCAGTGTTTACAGTTTTGTGTTTAATGTGTAGCATTACAGTTGTCCACCCTCTTCCCCAGCTGTGCTGTTGTGTTTCCTTCTGAGAGCTAATGGCTATCTGGTCATTGAAATGAGAGTTGATCATGTTGAGAACTAGCATCACGAATGATATAGAAAGTTTGTGTTTGCCAGATCACCTCCCTTGTGACTGCCTGGCTAGTGTGGAAAGGGTTGTGGCAGCCTGTTACCTAGGACAGGGTGGACTGACTCAAATTTAAGGTGATTATAAATGCACTCTGAGATTAGGATTATGTATTCTATTCAGGCAAAAGGATTTCTCAGGTTAATAGCCAAAGCTATTTGTTCCACCTGTTTTTTTATACATAATAAAGGGGCTGGAACATGATTCTGCACTTGTTCTTTCAAAGGCTGAGTGGAGAAAGGCTTAAGAAAAACAGATCCATGGGAGCTGAGCAGTGTAACCTGTAAGAGTAAGTAAAAAAAAACAGACTGCAGTGGCAGGTAGCTGTCAGGACAACTCAAAGGTATGTGGGTGGCTGGTTCCCTGTTTCAGCATATCATAATGATAACATCATAATGCTATATTGCTCATAGTAAGAGATAGGCGGCTTGTCTTGTAGATTTCTCCTCCCTGCAAGGGGCTGTAGAAATAACACAGCCTGTTCTTTTACACCATGTGACAGACCTGGCTTTATGGCAGTGCTAGTGTGTTGTTTATCTAAATATTAGCATAGAGAGAAAGAAAGGCCATTGGTTCTTGGGGTTGTTTTCTCTGCGCTACAGAAGGCGATGGCTGCTCTCCTGTTCTCTTCCGTTGCACTCGAACCATGTCTGGCTATGGGCAGACAATAGGCAGGCTGCTGCCCGCTGTAAATAGACCATTGTACGCCCAGAGTAGGAGCAGCAAAGAGCGGCTGAGCCCTGCCAACTTGGGTCGCTGCCTTGAGATACTGGCTGTGCTGTAAAGAATGAGTCTTGGGTGCTACAGGGTGGGTGGGTGTGAGCAGAGAGAGCTGGCTTTGTCTGAAAGTTACAGATCTCCTTAGCCAAATTGATTAGTGAGTGCAGAGGGATGTGTTTTTGGGCTGCACTGGGGGAATTCTTTCTCTGGAGGTGGTCAAGACAGATAGTTGTCTCTGAAGCAGTTTTGCCTCATTACCCAAACCGCTTTCCCACTGGTCTTAAAAAAGAGGCAAGGTCTACTGATTGCATTGAGAAAAATGTGCTTTTGACCTCAAATATTGATTCTGTTCTTTCCCCCCCCCTACATGTAGCAATCTGAGTATTACATAGTGGTACTTTTCATTTGGCATCTCCTTCCTTTTGGTCTTCAGGTGTGTCTCACACTGGGGCTAAGTTTGAATCTGTCCCTTGTGTTCCAGATCCTGCTTGGTAAGAAAGAATTGCAGGACTAAAATTTGTGAAGAGAGCATGGCTTTTCTTACTTGTCTTGAGTGATCAAACTTAGCTGGGCCCTTCCTTGAGGAAAACAACTGAAAGCTAGATACAAAGATCTTCACAGTGGAGCTTGCATCTCAGTGTGAGGGCTCTAAACCATTCTCCTTAGTCATGATAAAAACCCAGGATGTCTGATGTTGGAGCATGAGCCAACTAGATACTGAGATGACTTGAAGGCTGGAAAGCATTGAAGCCGCTTTTCTTGGTGGTGTATATTTGGATGCATATGTTAAGAATGTGAATTTATTGTCTTGGTTACACCTGGCTTTGCCCTAAATGCAGAAGACAAGCTCATATGACTTAACAGATAGTGGTAAAGCTTGAAATGGCTTAGTCTTGCAGAAAACTGTGTCCTCATCTTTTGTGTGGATAAGGCAGGAGATATATTTTCTCAATATAAACATAAGCAGCAAATTGTATCATTGTATACCTGATAACTTGTGGTATAACTGCTCAAGAACAGTTTTATATTGCAGACTTCCCTAGAAAGAGCTGGTCAAGGAAATGAAAAGTAGAGGTGTGTATCTCTTCACCCAGGCTGAAATCATAGCTCATCCTTGACTATAATGGGACTGTTGTGTGAATTAAATGATGTTTGATGTTTGCTGCAGTTCTTGTTACCTGTAAAAGCATCACAGCCTTTTGAGTAATTCAAATTATATTGCATTCCTAAATCATAGTGTGTGTGCAGGACACTTCATGACTAATGCAGACAGGAAGGCAGTTTTAAAAGTCAAAGGTGCTCATTGTGGAGCTTGAGGAAAGAGCTAAGCTTGCTCTTAGCCATTACCACATCATAGACCCCCTTGTCTAGTTTTTTAATGTGGTGTCTTTGATAAGTGTGAAATTAACTTTTAAGTCCAGACTTCCTTGTTGGTGTGTGAGGATTTTTTATTCTTACTGTTCATCTGTGTATAGTAAAACTTAAGAAGTAGTTTTCACACCTGCAATACTAATGGACATGATTAGGTGCATAAAAAGCAACTGCATGGTGATCATAACTGTTAAGTCAGTAACTGATTCCTTTTTTAAAGAAGGAAGATGAAGAGCTTGTTTATATATTCAGTTAATTTCTACCTTCTATTGTTACAGCCTGATGTGTTGTGGGTTTTGATTTTAGTCTGCTGTATTTCACTGTGCAAATAACATAAAGGCATTTCTGTAGTGGCCCTGCACTGCTTGTCAAGGTGATGCAGCCCTGTGCCCTAAGGCTATGCCAGAAGAGAAAAGTGTGGGGGACAGAGCAGTGCCTGCTGCCTGGGCATTACTCTATGGGTCCTGGGACTGTTCCAGAGATGGAACCTGACTCCATCCTGGCTGCCCCCATTCATGACCTTGCTTCAGCCTGTCCTGTTAACATTGTGAAAGCATGGGCCCTTTGAACTAATTTTATTACTATTTTGCTGTCTCTAGCAAATCTTGTCCAAATACTGGTTAGACTTTTTGTGAACTAGACCACGTTTCTGTTGTCTGGCTGAATAACTGATTGCAGCAGTAAGGATTTGAAGGTCAGACTGTAAACTAGAGATTTTCCTGTAGAAATATGAAATGCTAACCGGGTATAGTTGGTCCTAAAACTTATTATTCTGCACGTTTGAGTGTCGGAGTCTCATGTGTCACCATCCTGCAGCAGTAGCTCCTTACACAGTATGATTGTAGCTGTTAGCTACCTCTTCTGACGCTCTCTAGGACCTTTGTTTAATTTTGTTGTCCGTAGTTTCGTGGCTAGGACCTAAATTACCGAAGTAAATACGTCTCTCTGTTCTTGGGGCGGGCGGGGCAGCGCTGCGGGCCGTGCCGGGTGTCGGGCGGCCGTGCCGGTGCCGGGGCCTGAGCGCGGTGGGGTGAGCGCTGCCCGCTGCCATTGGCCCCGCGCGGGCCGGCTGCTCCCGCTCACCTCTCCCCTAGTGGGCATCGGCCGGCCCTTCGGCATGTGACACACGTCCCGGGAGACCTTGGCTGCAGAGGAGAGCACCAGCTGAGCGGACTGCAATCCTTTTTTTGTTTTGTTTTCTGCAGCTGGTTCTTGCTGTGGAATATCCGTGTCAGTGAGTGCTGGCAGGGAGCAGCCTCTTCCAGCTCTTCTTCTGTGTGAACGTGACAAATCAAATGTGCTTCCTGTGCTTGATTGTACTGCTGCATGCTGCTGCCGTGGGCCTCATTTGCCACTGTCTTAGTCTGCCTCATGACCAGAGATAAATTACTGGCGTGGTGCTGGGAGAAATAGGAAACTTGCTAAGTACCATGGAGGAGCTATGGGAGGATATTGGCTTTGAAATCAGCTTGTTGTACTGACCTTTCTGTGCATGTCTGAAGGGAGAGTAGAAAAGAGTTTTATTTTTCTGGACTTAGGAAGGGAAAAATTGTGCTCCTGCTATGCTCCTATAGGATTGGGATACTCTGTTACGTGCAGGCAGGATAACATATGTGCCTGCCCTTCATTTCTCAGACTTCCTTGCTTGATGACTAACTGTTTAAACAATATTACAGTACATCTACTCTGCAAATAACTATTTTACCTTTGTGAAATTCTCTCCTTTAACAAAAGGTTTTCTTTTTTTAAAAAATTGAGTGCAATATCTGCTGCAAGCAATAACTAAAACCCTGAAGAAATTCCCTCTTCTCAGCCCCACCTATTTTCTGGAGTATAAACTAATAATTGCTTGCTTACTTAATTGCAGCACAGATTTCTAAAGATATTGCTTGCCTAGTGGCAGATCAGGTTATTTTGACAGTGGGAAGCCAGTAGGACAAAGCATACATCGCTGCCCTACAGCAACAGCGAATCAAAAGTGCGTTTCAGATTTTTTGTGCAACTTTTTTTCATACCAACAGATTCCAGCATTGGAACAACCGCAGTGAACTGCAATGCAAGCACATGAGTTGTTCAGATACCTACGGATGCCCGAGCTTGGGGACGTCAGGCAGTATGTGCGCACCCTTCCGACAAACACGCTGATGGGCTTCGGTGCCTTTGCAGCCCTCACCACCTACTGGTATGCAACAAGACCAAAAGCAATAAAGCCACCATGTGATTTAGCAATGCAGTCTGTGGAAGTAGAGGTAAGTGCCACTTGATGGATGCTATAGTTCACTGAAATTTGAACCCTAAATGCAGCATTGAGAGAGACCAAACACTTGATTTACATTAGGGTGTTTCTAAACCTGTAGTGTGGGGAGAATACATTTCTGAAATGTGGCTTGAACTCATTTTGGCTTTCTGAATATGAAAACCAGCTTGAGGTCTGAGGAAATAACTTATCACAGGAGAAGATGATTCTGCTGAGACAACTGAGCTTCTGATCTCACTAGTGACAAAACTTGTTCATATTAGAATTGGCACAGTGTAGTTTTCAATTCCTGGCCACATGATGACCTATTAAATTAGGTCTTGGGGTCAGAGTATACTGGTATATACTGATTAGGCTAATAACTCTTCTGTTATTTTTAGTGTATAATAGCTGACACATGAGACTTTATATTGTGTTACAAGCATCAGGAGGGTACTAATTGTCCTCAGATGATCTGTGGAAAGAAATATTAGTCTGCCAAGATCCCAGCCATAGAGTAAGTTGAAATTAAAACAGCCACCTGCTAAACTGGATGTTAGCTTAGCTTTTGTCTTACACTTTTTAGAAGCAGAGTTACTTTTAGGTGGTAGCTTTTAAAAAGTGAAGTCAAATGGTCTGAGTGGGAGAAACTGTTGCTTTGTGAGCAAATACAGACGGCAGATTGCAAGGCTGGTTTTTTTGGGTGTTGTGGTTTTATTGATTCTCTTGCTCACTACAGAGTCAAATACTAATTCTTTCAAGAGTGTTCTTTTTCTTCAGGAGAGACAAGGTGTTTTCTCCTTTTGAAGGAAGGAGTTTTTGGAAGGTTGGGATCTTTAAGGGCGATAACTAGAAAATGTAGAATTTTAAAGCTGACAGCTTCTTGCCTTACTGGTCATAGTCAGAGACTACTACTATGGATTTTTATGCATATATATACTTGGAACTGAAGTCTCCCTTTACACTACGTTCTTCTGCATGGATAGACTGCATCTAGTTGTCCTATATCAAATGAAATGAACATGACTCTTGTGCTTAAGACCAGATATGACTACAAACTGATGTAAAGAAATGTGGCAGAGTAGGTCAACTTCATGAACTCTAGCAAACTCCTGCCATTACTTCAAATTGGGCACTTTTTTCAATGTTGTATAGTGTTGAGATTGAAGAATGACACATTAGTTGGCCCTTCCCTTCACAGTTTATTTCCCAATCTTCTCAGTGGAGCATGCAGCAAGTGTAGGGACACATCATGTTACTGTAGCACATAGTGGTCTGCTACGAGACTTATGCAAAAGGGAAGCAAAAATGCAGCCACAGTGCCATAATTGCTAAAAAACACCTATGTTCAAGCAAGGTGTAGAGTAAGGATCTAGGAGTTGGATCTCATATGGACAACAGGTAAAATAGTCTTGTAAACCAGCACATCTTGGTTGCTGGAATGAGCTAGCAGTGCAAGTTTTCCAGCTGTGGAGTGCCTCATTAGGCAGTGTAGACTTCAGCAGATTTTTGGGGAGCATTGCATTTTAAGATGGTAAGACAGTAGCTTTTAGCTGTCCATAAATGCCGTGACAAATGCTTACTTGCTTGAGACTCTTGACAGCAGTCTCAGTTCACTGCCTTTTCTTCTTCAAGTTAAATTACTTGTCACTGTTGGATTCTGAGATTGAAATCATTGTTTGGCAGTATGAGACTTCACTAAGCTACTTAATGCATCATTGATCCAATTACACTAATTGGCTCTCTGATCAGAGCAAGATAGGTATAACAGTATTATTTTTCACTGCCTCTTTAGGAAGTATGTTTTAATGGGCTAAATACTAGTAGGACTTAAATGAAAAACACCTGAATGTGTTAGCATGTTGCAGTGATAAGAGCTCAAACTTAGAGAATATCTTGAAATGAGTAAGATCTGTCCAATTCTGTGTTCATTAAGGGTTGTATCTGAACTATTAATGTTTAAAATGGTAATCAAATGAGAATGTATGCTTTGAATCAAGTTTCAAGTGTATGTTGGAATTGCTACTCCTATAATAGTGACAAGACTTTATTATAGTGCTCAGGATTACAGGGTTCAGGTTCTCACTACATTTTGCTTAAAATTTAACTTCATATACTCCATTTTCTTATGTATATGTTAAGGTGGGGTGTCTTCTACAGGGGCAAAAAAAAAATCAAATACTGCTCTGAAATTGTCTAAACATTTTTTCTGTCTGAACAATACAATTTTAAAAGGCCTGAGCAGTTGCTCCAAAAAAGACATGTCAGAAGGCAATGGCTCTTTGCTATTGTACTGTCTAGTCTACCTGTTCATTTACAGAAAGAAATTTGAACTAGAAATGAGCTTCTACATTATTCTTACTTGTGACTTAACTTTGTTAGATGCCAAGGAAATAAGTGAGGCCATTGACTGGAGTAGGGTTTCTACATGTTTTGATACTGTATCTTCATAACTTCATATGGGAGAAAGAAGATCCTATTTACTGTTGTTCCAGGTCACTTCCCACGTCTCCAAAGTTTTGATTTGGTAGGCCAGCACCCTGTGACCCCTTTTAACAGTCCCTGGATGAGCAGAAAGATTGCATGCATAGTTGAAAATGAGTGCAAAGAGTTACTGAAGTGGCAGGGATACATTGCACTAGACCAGGTTGCCCAGAGCCCCTGTCATCCTGGCCTTGAACACTTCCAGGGATGTCATCCACATCTGGATCTGTCTGCCTGTAGATTGCTTTCCTTCTGCTGGTGACTGACAGCTGAGTAACTTTGGCTGTTGATTTTGTGTGCAGGTGTATGGCTGTCAAATATATGAAATCTTGCTTTAAAAATTTTTATTTGTCCCAACTTATGCTATGTAGAAGAATAGGCTAGAAATAAATATTAGGATGTCAGTATTTTCTAGAAGTAAGACTGGATTTGACTGGCTTTTTTTATTGCCTTAAGAAAAAATATTCAAATATGGTGAGAAGTATTCAACTCATGAAAACTTTTTAAGTCTTCTTACATTTTTCTGGTACATTACCAGAATTCTAGCATGCCTTGTCTTTCAAGAATCACTTGATTACACATGTGCTTATCTCCCTATGAATGATCAGTTTTAGGTGCTGTATGCTTTCTTAGGGGATAGCGTGCTTAAAATTACATGGCTGGTTTGAAAACTCTGGTTTGTACTACTTGCTGCTCAGAATAAGTATGTTGGTCACCTAAGCACCACTTGCTAGTACACTTTCCCTCCCAGGTAAAGGGAAATTTCTCTCCCCTCTGAGGCATGGTGGAGTCTAGAGTGTGCTCTGACATTACTGCTAATCCTAAGAACCCTGTGTCAAACCTGTGGCTTGAACAAAAGCAGTTACTTTATATGACCTGAATAGGCCTTGATAGAGTAATATACACTCTGTTGTAGAATAAATCTGTTTCCTTCAGATGCTGCTATTTTTAACCAATGCTGAGGTTTTACTTAATGACTAGCACTTGATGTGCAGTAGGGTAATTTCCTGCAAGTCCCTGAGCTGCTGCAAGGGCTGCTTTACACAAGTAACTAGAATCTGTTTTCAAATTAATCAGATTTTATTGCCTGGCTATTTTATGAACAGTTATTAAAACTGATAACCCTTTTGACTGCTTATCTTTTTACTGGACAGATCTATTAGATGCCATTCAAACTAACCTGTGTGAAGTCAGCCAAACATTCCAGTCCTGGGATTCAGATACCTGGTGGTAATGACCAGTGATTTTTTAAAAAGCTTGCTGCAAACAGAATTTTCCCTCATATTGCACAAACATTCTGGATAATGGACTGTTTGGACTAGGTCTTAAAACAGTAGTTCTTGCTGCTTTCAAGCAAAATGTAGATGAGATCTGTTGCTTAGTAGATGAGTAAGTTTAGACCTTGCATTATGCTCCTGGTTTGACCTTCAACATACCTGGGAGTATTTCATGGCATCAATAATGTTGAACTCCTTATGGCCTTCACACAAGGAGATGGGTGTTTTTCTGAAAAACTTTTATTCTAAGACTGTTGAAAATCCAATTCATTCTACTTTACCATAGGAAAAAGAACAAAGTAAGCAAGAGTGAAAGTTGTCTGTTTCCCTTTACTGAAAACTTAAAAGAGCCAATGGGAACTTCTCAACAGCAGTCTGTAACAGAGTTCCTCTTTTTTCAGGACAGTGCCATCAGTCTTGTATCTAAGCAGTGTACTGTCTGATAACTCATATTCAAATTTGGTTAGTGCCTCAGGCCCTGAAAAAATTGCTTTTGTGGTGCTGTGTAATAGGGCATGTAAACAAAACAGTAGTAGCCCACATGAGGAGAAACAAATACTTCTTGACTCCTCTTGCTGAGGAATGGCTTAGGCTATTGTATTTCACCTGATGTGGGAATTATAGCAGGTCAGATTTGATACATGTGATGCACTGCGCTTGTTGATGTTACCTGTGGCCATGGTAACAAACTACATTGTGTGATCTTTCTTAGATTAGCTCCAGAGTGGCAACACTGGGAAAATTTATAAGATGACCTTGATTATCCATGATCTGAGAAGCCAGTGAAATAAAGCATGCAGTCTTGCTTTTCTTTCTGGGCAGAGACATTGTGCTAGTGATCTGTTAGTTTCCTGTAGAGTTGATGTTGGTCTGAGAGCAAGTATACTCTTGAATTTCTAATGTTAGGAATTTTTAGAGGTAAGCCACTCATTAACTTGTTCTGGGTCATGTTCACAGTGTACGTTTCTGCTTACTGTCAAAGGAGTGGCAAGCTCTGCATTACTCATACTGTTTTGCTAAAACAAGTTAGGCTTGTTTTAGTGTAAAAATATTTTTCCTCTCTGTGCCTTTTATGTGCTAGCTGATTTCTACAGACATGGGTAATATGACATCTTCTGTACACAAACCTGTATTTATCTAGCTTATACATGAATGGGGATGTCTGGTCTTCCAGGATACTTTGAAAACAGGGGAAGAACCTATGACTACATACGAACAGATTTTAGTTGTGGAGGATAGACTAACTAAATCTGTGCCTGAATTGTCTAGGGTTTGACTTTCTGAAAGAGCCAGAAATTGATTACGCTGATAGAGAAAAATCTTATGCAGTATTTACTCAAGACCCTCTGTTAAACCAGCTGGGCTGTTCCTGATAAAAACTTGCTTGTAGGTGTCTATCATCATAACAGGACTAATTAAGAACTGTGGCCTAATAGTAATTGCATAATTGTAGTTTGTGAAACTTGATTGCTCTCTATAAAATGAGATTATTTAATCAGTCACTCTAAAAAAGGCAGTGTTATATCTGAATTATAGATTCTTGTATTGACTTCCAATTTTAGCTTATCTAAGTGCTCAACAGCTAAAAAAATGGTGATTTCAATTTTCAAGATAGTATTGTCTTGACTGCATTTAAATAAATCAGGAGGAAACATTTCTTTTTGTAAGATGCAACTTTTAATTGGATTAAAGGACTCTATGTGCAACAGACTATTTTGCTTATGAGAACACTTGTATAGAGTATTGGTGACCATGCTTAAAATAATTTAGGGTTTGAAACCACATATTGAAGTGTGATTATGTTCTGTCATCTTAATTAGAAAATATATTGGGATTGCACCATTAATGTTCTGTCTAGACTGCTCTGAGGCTGGATTTAGGAAGCTAGATGAAATTAATTATGGTCTATATTGCACTAATCGAGTAAAAGATTTCTTAAGAAAGTGTTTTGGAAAAAATGCCCCTTGTTAGACTTTACTATTCTCATTTGTTCTGTGCTATCATAGGTAGCTGAGGAATAAGATTTTGCCTGGCAGGTTTTTGGTAATGTAGAGAGCAGTTTGACTCATGAAACAATGTCCTGGAAAACCTTGCATAGTTCTCAAGTTCTCTCAAGAAGAATATTCCTTCAAGCCACCAAAGGTGTCTGACCTTTCTGCTTGCCTTTCTTAGGGCGGTGAGCATGCTCGAAGGTCCTCTCTTCTCAGCAGTGACGAACTGTTGTCATACTACTATGATGATGTGAGGACAGTTTATGATATTTTCCAAAGGGGTTTACAAGTATCAAGTAAGTCTAAAATTAAAGATAATATTTTAAATATGTCAGGAACTACGTATTTGAACTCTTGAAATGCAGCTGGGCACAGAGGGTCTCTGCCTAGCAATATGATGAATGTATTGGATGTGAATTTTCTTGAGGACCAAATTAAACTGCTGTTTTGTGAAACAGAGTTCTGTGAATAAAGTCAGTGCTGTATTCATTGGTCTAAACTTTGTAGCCTCTGTCCTTTCTCAGCTTCCTTCCCTGCACCCCTGAAAGGAACACATTTTTCATCTGAAAGTGTCTGCTTAGAATCTAGGGGCTTAACACCAAGAGTGGTGTCAGAACAAAGGAGTTGGAGTTGAGTTTTGAGTGACTATTTCTTTTTTTAGATAATGGTCCATGTCTTGGTTTTAGAAAACCAAACCAGCCATATGAATGGATCTCCTATAAAGAGGTAAGTAGTCTCTTAGTGCTAGACTTTTGTTTGCAGAGATCATTGATACAACATCCAGTAATGTGATATAGCAAATTTGAATTATTTATATGTTTTAAAGTAGTAGCAGAATATTGCAGAAAGGTGCTAATTCCTATTACAGTCTTAAAGGAACAGCCTTAAATATGTGCAAGGGAGAGAGAGAAGAGCACCTCCTGCACCTGTTTTGTGAACCCCAAACAATTCTGAAATAAAACTGTTATCTTGGCATCTCAATGCTGAATTGTTTAGAACTTGGGTGAAGCAGCAGCTTTGAAGTAATGTTCAGGGACTGCTCAGACTGTGCTTGCTTCCAAGAGGCTCACTTTACACCCGGAGTTCTGTCTACAGGTGATGTTTGGGCTTGCTGACACCTTGTCTCCAGTCTGAATGACAGTTGTATAGGGTGCTAGCAGATGTGCTTCTAACTAGTAGCATTCTGCTTCTTGATCCCTGAAAATATCTGTATGCAAATCTCCATTAACAGCTGTGCACACTTAGGTTGTTCCTGATTTAATCAGTTAGTCTTCCAATTTGCATAAACCTTACCTATTGCATACTGTTGAGGTCATTAAACACCTTCTGTGTGCAACAGACCTCACTTTTTTCCCAAGGTGACTTTGCTGTGAATTTGTTAGGCACAAGCTCTTTTATTAAAGCTTTGCTTGTGGGGTCATGTGACTAACATGGTTTCAAGTCATGCGCTAGACAGAATTTAGAAAATTGCCTTCCCAAGCTTTGTTAATAGAACTAAGTGAGTTTTGGCTCCTTGTTCTATTGTTTTTTGAAGGGAGAAATGCTATTCCCATAGACACTGAATGAAGTAAAAGGAGGGTATATGTAATGCCTGTGATTAAACAGAAATATTATGTTTAATCATTCCAGGGTCGCTTCTTGGGTTTAACACACATACAGCAAAACAGCCTTTTCTGTTTTTGTGTGCTGAACTTCTAAACTTATACTTAACACTTTCAAGTTTGACTGGATCAAGTGTTTCTTCTGCTGCATATTGAGTGCAAGTGTAATAATTACAATCAGTGCCACATAATGGCAGTGCAATGTTTAGGTTATCAGAGTCACAGAGGGCATCTGAAATAACCTAAAATACCAATTAATAATTGTTGAGGAGGGTTAGCAATTATGAGCTTGCTCTTATTTATTTGTTCTCCCTCTTTTTTTTGCCCCTCCAGGTTTCAGACAGAGCTGAGTATGTGGGTTCTGCATTACTGCACCGAGGCTTCAAACCATCTCATGTTCAGTACATAGGAATCTTTTCACAAAACAGACCTGAGGTAATTAAACTAACGTTTTGTGTATTTGTGGTCTGGCCATTACTAAAAGGGCCTACTCCTTTATCTCTTGGCGATGTACTTCCCTACTGAGAGCCTGTTTGGTGTTAGGAAAAGCCTAAAGACCGACATTGTAGACCCATGAGCTATAGACATGATACCTTTTACCTAAAACCAAAACTAGTAGTTGACACAATGGTTAATGTCATATATTGTTGTGTTTTGGTTGGGGGTTTTTTGTTTGTTTTTTGCCTCTGGAGCTAAATGCAGAAGGCTGGAGAGCAGAAAAAAAATCAGGGGGACCCAGAAGAACTTAACTAATTACTTTGTTTCCATGTATAGAGGTGGCTTGTTTAATAGGAAGTGAATGTAGTTCTTAGTGAATGTAAACACTGTTTGGTTTCTCTCTAAAAGTAACATAGGAGAACCTAGATAGTTCAAAGTGACAGGAAGTCACAAGGAGGTGTTTAAAACTTTTAAAACACCGAGGAACAGTTAGTGATTAAATATTTGGACAAAAATGTGTTAAGGTGATAATTCTTGTTTCTGCCAGAGGCCCTGGGCACAAAAGATTCTGGAAGAGGAAAACAGCTGCTGAAGGCAAAAATGGGAAATTCATTTAATAAAAATGGGTAGAAAGACTGAAAGTGGCACCATGAAAAATCACCTGAGACAGCCATGGGGATATTCAGGTTGATAGTGCCTATCCATTTTAACCCATAAAGTGGTTCTAGATTGCCCTTTATAAAAAAAATCATGAAATATTCAGTAAGTATATTTATCTAGACGTACTTATTAAATTTGTTTTATAGGACTGAATTTCTCTAACCTAGGTTTGTGTTTAGTAGTTTGAGCTAGTACTTGCTGTTGCTGCATTGAGCTAGTTCACTGTAAACCTATATTAAGACAGGGGACTGCTTCTTACCCTTTATCAAAAGGATGCTGTTCCTCTTGATTAAACACTCCTGTTTGTGTTGGCCATTATCAAAGGACATCCACAGTTCTGACAGGGTTGAAGTTCTATCAGTGTCTTGGTCTCTTGTTGTCACTAAAATGCAGTCTGTATGACAAGTGACTGTGGCTTCCTTCTTTCTCTCTCAGGTTACACCCTAAGAAACTCCCAAGCTCTTGGGTTTTCCTGATGGAATTCTATTTCTAACAGCTGTAGATTTATTTCTGTAATAAAGAAGGCTGGAATATATTCAGTTAGGAAGCTGTTAAATGACATGGAGCTGCAGACTCTACAGTTCAGCTTCCTGTGCATACAACATGATGAACCAGAAGTAAAAAAGGGAAACATGTTTTTGTTGTGCCCATTTGAATTGTTTGTCTATAGAGCTAAGTGTGCATGGTCTCTGCTGGGTTAGAGAATTTCTGAAGGAGAGCATGAAGTTTTGCTCTTTCTGATTACAGAAATAAAATGCTTAAGTTGTATTGCTTTGAGTTGGGTCAGGAATGAGGTTAAAATATTTTTTTAACCAGCAATTTCAAATCTGGGATTTTCTCTGCTCAAAACCACTGGATGGGTGTTGTGACTTACCAGTCATAATCACTAATCCAGACAGGAGAATATGTGAAGATTTTTTTTGGTGTGAAATTACTCACATTTGTTATTTCAGGGAACATCTGCTGGGGAAATCCCCTAATGGGGAAAATCCTAGCAAAACCAAAACTTGGATTTGTAAATAAAAGTATTACTTTGAGTTCCTGGAAAACAGTCATCTCTTCTGGAAGTGGGGAGGTTTTGTTTTCATTGAGAGGAAACACAACAATGAAGTATGGTTTTCCGAACAGAAGATCAGAACCATGTCAGAAGAGAAACTAAAAGTCTGACTGTCTATATTTAGTATTAGTTGCTTGCTTGGGCTTTGAGAGAACTTGAGTGTCATGGTTTGATATTTACATTTACTCATCATTTTAGATGCAAAATGGAAAAGAGTGTCTTGGTAGCCCAGAAAATAAAGATGCTGGTTGTACTGTTGAGAATGATGTGCAAGAGTTGTTGGAGGCTGCAACAGGAAGCTTTTATGGCTGTGTGCAGCTTCTGAAGTCTTTTTGTAGTGGACCCCAACCCTATTAAAATAACTTCTAAACTTCTGGCTGCTGACCAGCAGCCCAGTTGCTCCCTTTTTACATGTCCTGGTGGATGCCATTTAGCAAGAACTATTCAGTGGACCCTTAATGGCTATTATAAATGTGGCTGCTTAGACTTAGTAGTATGTGTAATGTCTTCATAGAAGTCTAGTTAGCTGGCCTTGCACGAGTTTTATAAGAAGTCTTTTGGGACAAGAGGTGTACAACTTGCCCATTGCATGAATGCTGTTAGGAAAAATTTCCTGTGTTTAAGGCTGTCTGAATCAATAGAGTACTTTGGGAAAGTGGCCCCTAATAAACAGTTTGTAAAACTGAGATTTGGCAACTTTGACATAGTCTCTATTAGATATTTTATGGAATAATTTGCTGAATCATGTTTAAACTTGTCATCATGAGGGGATGAGGTAGCTGCTAGTCCTGAAAAGCCCTGGAAAGTGTAACAGTTTGAGGGAGGGTAAAGGAAACACCCTTGTTAGTGCAAGTCTTGTTTAATTGTAATGTCTGGTAAGTTTTAAAGATGCATGCTGTTTTGTTCCTGTCATTGGAACTGACTAAAGATACTGAGAGTTTTTGTCAGTCTTTGATGGGAAAATCAGAAATGTTTTAGTTCTGCTCACCTCTTCACGTGTCTGGAGGTTCCTATTTGAAAAGTTGCATGCTATTCTGTATTTTGGTGTAGCTAGTTGGTTACAAACTACACCCAAGAGTTACTATCAGAAAAAAAGAATTGTGTTACTGTCTTACCTTGATGATACTTTGGATGAAAATAGTCTGGCTGTAAAGCATAACTCACATAACACATCATAACACATCCAATATTCATTATGCTTGAGTACTATACTTGTTAGCAGGTAAATCCTTCTTACTGCAGCTTGCAGGGATGTAATTGCATTTTTTAATAGAAGTCTTCCTATAAATTAGAATGGTTAGTCTTGAGAAATGCTGAGAAACTTTCTGGGGCTGACTCTCCAAAGGACTTTTACTTTAATTGCATGTGTTGCATGTCTGACCATCAAATGAGATGTGCATAATGTAGGGGTAAGAATACTGTGTGTATATAAATTGAACGTGTGGTCAAGACATAAGTGAGTCCTTCACTGATTCATGGTAATAAGGAAAATTGAAAGCTTTGCCTACCTCAATAATATAAACCCAGTAAAAAGTACTGTACTCTTGCTCAAAGCCTTTCTGTTAGTCACTAAACTAAGGGACAGTTAATGTTAACTGCTTTTTTCAAAAGTACTTAATATTACTTTTAGGGATAGGGTTGAATTTTATTGGATTCCTTCCTAGAGCTCTTTTATTTGGGGATTTTTCTTCCTTCCACAGATAAAAATTGAGTAGGTATTCAAAGTGAAAAAAATAAAAACTGTCACTTTCTAAAAAGACTTGTCCATGTGACCTGTATACTGTCATCTTCCATGTTAGATTTTAAAAATGAATCTTTCTTGGAGGTCTGTTACAATAAGCAAGATGTAGCGACTTCTATCTCTTCTCTTTGTGCAGTGGGTCATCATTGAACAGGCATGCTATGCATTCTCCATGGTGGTGGTGCCACTCTATGATACACTGGGAGCTGAAGCCATTACATACATTGTGAACAAAGGTAGGACACTTTCAGTAGCTCAGCAACTGAATAGATGATGGCAGAGCTGAGTGAGGGCAGAACAGTAGCCTTCTTCAGAAAAGCCTTCCATTGCAACATACTGAAGTACATATGGATCTAGTCTAAACTGAACTTGTCATCTTGATAATATAGTTCTTTTTCATCAGCTGACTTGTCATTGGTTTTCTGTGACAAACCTGACAAGGCCAGACTTCTGCTAACCAGTGTGGAAAAGGGAGAAACTCCAATACTCAACACCATTGTTATCATGGATTCTTTTGATGTGGATCTTGTGGAACGTGGTAAAAAGTGTGGTGTGGAAGTCTTCAGCATGAGACAAATAGAGGTAAGAATGCTTAACCTGCTTAACTGCTTTAATCCCATTTGCTTGCCATGGATTAGTTTCAAAATCCTTAATTATCTCTTGGATTGAAGTTTACTCAAAATATAAAAAATAACAGGAGGAAAACAACTTGCTAATGGTATTTCACAATGCTCAGAGTATAAAAGGGGATATACCAAGATGACAGCATGAAAGCTTATTAGCATAGTCCAAGACTGAAGACTAGATCTGAGTGTTAAGTCTTGCCCATGTGAAGCATAATGTGATAATTATATACTGTGACTAATATTTCAGAAATTCTTATTTCAAGAAGAGCCTGTGTAGGTTTTCGTCTTGTGAAAAATGGCACTTTTCCCTGTACACTGCATCTACAAGATGTTTTCTGGGGGAGAAGGAACACGTCAGTCAACCTCTTACAGGATAAGATTATGGTGATATAGGGGAATGAACTTTCAGGCTTTGAAAGTAGCAATCATTTTAATTAACCACCTGATGTCAAGTCTTGGTTTTGCATGTAGCTTTTGTGTGTGTAGACCTCTTATGCAAGTTTATTTCATAACTTTACTCATCTGGAGAACCTTCTTCCAGGATCAAATTGCATGAGGTGTATGTTTGCTCTGAGATTATGAAATTGGGTTTAGCCTGGTTTCAGATGTAGTTCTGATGAAGACTTTGCTCACTAGACTTTGACTATCTCCAGATAAATGTACTTATCTTGTGCAGGTGTCAGTAACTGGTGTGAAATGCCTCATTTCACTGAACTTGTTTTCATAGCAGTTAAGACAGCTATGTTAATAGGGCCACCTTCTGGTAAAGATACAAAAATGTCACCACACCTTCTTTCAAAAGACTGGCTGGCAAACTGGCCTCATTAAGAGTGCCAGGTTAAAACAGGGCTAAAAACATGAAGTAGGGCTAGAGTTAAATGGCTTACAGTTCACTGGCCAAAGGGTTGGGTTAAACTTAGAAAAAGAGTGGCCCAACTGTAAATTGTTAGAATAAAATGAGATTTTTTCCTTGAGTGGAACTGCAGTTTTTGACAGAGGAAGATGCTTTCCACTGGATCTTGTAGCTATGGAAGAACAAAACTGAAGGTAAATGTTGCCTTTACAAAAGATGTTTGTGTGCGTAAGTAGTGATGTTCAGTAAGTAGTATTTAGCTCTTATTTCATTAATGCAAACATCAAGTGTTAAGTAATAGGTGTTCCAAGAGCCTTTTGTTGAAATTTCTGACAAGGAGTTAGAGGCAAGCTTAAATAATTGTAGTAGTCCTTCAGTGAACAGGAAAGTTTTGTCACTTGGTTTTTTTAAGGGGTTAGAGATTTAGAGTGTCCCCTGAAAGGTAACTATGAGCTGTTTAGGAGCTTAGACTAGAATGACTATTTCTAGCTTTAAGTAGTTGTTTTCTGGATTTCTGGCTTGAGTGTCTTGCTCAGCTGTACATGGGTTATGTGAACCGTTCCTCTCTGCATGCCCTAGGAGCTAGTTTCTGGTTTCTGATGCCCAATACCTTGTATCATGTGGTTACTTGTAGCTGAGTAAATAAATGGCTGTTTAATGGGAAGAGATCAAACAAGTGTCTGGAGACTTTAGCTGTACACTCAGTAAATCCCAGATTTTGCTCAAAGCAGGTTGTAGGGCAGTACTGAGCTTGTTGGTGGAACGTCAAGTGGAGGTGTGTTTTGAGCAGACCGCTATGTTGCCATAGTGGTAAATCTTTGCATAATGCACCCTTTCAAAAAGGCAAGCCTACAGGTATGGGAATGTTAACTGTCTTTCCAGACATTCCCTTTGTCTTAAACTTCCTTGGGTAAATCTAAGAGGTACATGATACTAAAGAACTCTAGGGTTCAAAGGAATGCATATGCTGTTTTTGTGTACTTGGAATGTAAAGGCTGTGGTGAAGTTGATGTCTGTCCTCAAAGATACACTTCTTCCAAGGATACACTTAACAGAAGGTCCTCTTTTTAAATAGGCATTAATAGACAGTAGTAAATCTGTTTGAAACTTTAAAGCTTATAGATACTAAACATTGGATTGCAAGTGTTTCCTCTTATTCACTATACCCTTGGTGGTAAAAGGATTGTTTTGGTATCCTTTCCCTTCTGCCTAAAGAACCCTAACATCAGTGGTCAGGTCTGAGTAACTAAGGAGGAAGAAGGGTTCTGGATGAGTTTCTCCTGTATAGGAAGAGTTCAAACCAGCAATGAAACTCAGTCTTTCTTCATTTAACCGGTAATTGTTGGTGGCACGTCTTCTGCAAGAGGTGTAGGATTGATTGATTGTCTGTCTTACCATAACCTTGAGCTTCCCTAGGGAGTGACTTCTAGTTTATTAGCTGGAGAAAAGCCTTGTGAATTTTAGATAATTTATTACTTTTTCATTTGTAGAACATGGCAGTTTCTATGTATTTTTGAAATGTGCTTTAAAACTTTTGTTACTCTTACATTAACCAGAGAATCACAGAATGGTTTGGTTGGAAGGAACCTTAAAGATCTGGTTCCCATCCACCCTTCCAGCCATGGGTAGGGATTGCTGCACTGGGTTGCTAAACAAGTTAAAATGCCTTAGCAGAGAGTCTAAATAATGAAGTATTATGGTATTTAGTAATGTTTGGTCAACTTAAAACAAGAAAGCTACATGTTTATATCTACACTTTTTCTCTTTTCCTTTCTGCAGGAGCTAGGAAGAGCACACAGGCAAAAACCTATGGTAAGTGTGAAATTGGTTCAAGTGACAATGTGAAGCTGTTTAGCATTCTTTAGATCAAGCTAGCAAATCTCCCTATCTCCCATAGCTCAGAAATAACACTAGTACCCTGATGTTTTGTCCAGGAAAATATTTTCCCTTGCCGTCTTAACCATACTAACACTTTCTTAACTCTTGTAGCCTCCAAAGCCAGAAGATCTAGCAGTCATCTGTTTCACCAGTGGAACAACAGGTACACCTCATTACATTATGTGGAATTTATTATTCTGTATATGCAAAATTAATTCAGAAGCCCTCCTACTTCCCCTCCAAGATTTCCCCTTGCTGCTGCTGCACCTTTTTGGCAAGTAGTAGCTGGGGTAGTGTTACAGGAAAGTTCCCTTGGATTTTAAAAATTTTTTTCCTGTTTATTAATACAGAGTTGCAGTATTGGGGGTGGAGGTGTTAATGTTTTTGGGTTTAGAAACAAATAATGAATTTATATTTACACAACAATAAGAGCTCTGCATCAGACTTCAGACTATTAATTCTTCCATAGTGTTTTTTTGTACTTTATCAGCAAAATTGTTCCATAGGTCTAAGAACCTTGCAGTAAGACCAAAACAGACTGTCTAGGTGTCACTCACTTGACATTTGTGAAGTTCATACCCACTGGCATGGAGCATAAGGAAAGAATACAGCAGCAAGCTATATTTTTAAAACAGATGTGAGAATAGAAATTAATCTGTATTTGATAGCTGCATCTTCACAGAAGAGTTGAATTTTGAGTGAGAGACATCAAAATATGATGATTTCTTAAAGTTTTGGGCTCCTTAAAAAGTTATAAGACTTCATCATAAACTGATTACTTAACTGCTGCCAGCTGTTCTTGGCAGTGTTTTGTTTAATTGATACACACAGAAGTGTACTGGTATCAAAGAATGCTATCACATTAGTTTTGCCACTGCTACCTTAACTTCAAGGATCTGAATTTCACTGTTGAATCCTGATGTCCTTCTTCCTTAGGAAACCCTAAAGGAGCTATGATTACTCATCAAAACATAGTCAGCAATGCTTCAGCTTTTATGAAAACTACAGAGGTAAACTGAAAATATAAACATTGTGGAGTTGCTTGAAGGGAAATAATCTAATGAGTAAAACAAACATTGAATTCTCTAACTTTGGTCTTAAGCTTTAGTAAGATCCAAGTGAAAATGTTACTTGACAGCACGCTTTGTCCACTAGTCAGAAGTCAGTGTTTATTGGTTATTCTGCCCGGGTCAAGAACCCAGCAGATTTCCAGTCTGTTCTAATGTAACCAAAGTGATACAATGATCCCGATGTGAATGTAGATTACATTCTGCCATGGGCTTACAGTGTTTCTCATTAGTGCAAGGAGTAGTTTCTAAATTAAGCAACTGGTCTCACAATTAGCTCATGTAAGGTACTTTTGATATTGACCTTGGGGTAAATAAGGTAAACAAACTTCCTAATCTTAGATGAAAGTATATTTTTTCAAACCAATGTTATTTTAATCTCTATTGTCCCCCTACTCTCCCAATATATGTAATGGAGCTCCGTGGTTTATATCAGACTTTATTTCTTTTCAGAATTCTATGAATGATAAGTTGTAATAATTTGGTCACTGTACTCAACTCTAAAAAGATTGTTTGTGCTGTGTGTCTTTACTCACGCGAGAAAGTCATTGCTGTAGTCTTTAACAAAAAAAAACCAAAACAATGCAGCTTCATTACAAGCAAAACTAAAGTAGGGGCTGTGTTCTAGAGTCTAGATGCTAGATTTTACTGTTGTGTTTAACTTAGGCAAAATAGACTCAATGAGAATTAAACTTTTGCTAACACTTCCAGAAATCATTTATGCCTTCTTCTGATGATGTGCTGATATCATTCCTGCCCCTGGCTCATATGTTTGAGAGAATTGTTGAGGTAAGCATCTGTTTGTTGTACTAAATTACTGAGTTTCTTATGGAATGCATCCGGGTGAGATATGCTCTTCCTTCCTCACTCTTGTGAATGTGTGTGAAAGCTTGAAATAGTGTTCAGGAAAGCAGTGTCCCATAAACAGGACATGGTGAGCTCTAGACAATTGGTTTTCATGCCAGAATAAAAACATTAATCTTAGGATTAATTACAAACTGGTTTACTAGAACATGAGGCAATCCCTTAGCACATGTACACTGCCTAGAAATTGCCTCCAGTATAATTAATGCATTATTAAAAATCCATGCCATTCTTTAGTCTGCAAACTTCAAAAAATTTTTTTATAAGGAGGCATTCTGTTTGCTTACACAAAACTAATTTTAACTTAAATTCACCATTGCTTCCAAGAAATTTCAGTAAAGAGGAAGGTATTTTGTTTCAGGGTAATTTTCTTCTAGGAAATGGAAGTGGCTTTTAAAGCCATGTCAATGACAAAACTTTGAAATTCTCTTGGATCACTTGTTTTACCATATAGCAAAATCTGAGGCTTAATTTTTGAGAATGAAATGGCTGCAATTGTCTTAATACTGGCAGTCTTGAAGACCTCTGGGCCTATTTTGGGTGCTATTCATTATTGAATGGATGCAATTCCTGCATTGTGCCTCTACAGTATGTAAGAAGTTTATGTATTAATTACTGCACTTACTGAAGTCGAATTGCCACCTCTTCCTCAGGTGAGATTGCAAATACATGTGAAGTTTTATAGAGGGAGCATCCATGCAAGCATGAAAAATGCATATGAAAGTCTGTGTGTGTATATATGCAAAAATGTCTATATTCATGTGTGTGTGTCTGTGTGTGTATATATATGTGTGTCTGTGAATATATATTACAAAGATTTGGAATAGTACACAGCTGAGGTTTACAGGTCCCTTTGGGCATTCAGCACTTTTTCTTCCTGATCACCTTGATATCAGTTATACCTCTGTCTGTTTTACTTCCCTGTCTTGCACCAGAACATACAAACAGCTCTGCTGTTGATTATGCAGTAGAAACAGCATAGGAACTTTCATTTTAAAAGAAAAAATAGAAAAAGAGTGTTTGGATTGCAGTATTCCTCTGCCTGTACAAAATAGGTGGCATAGCTACATAAGGAAATTAACTGAGACATTATTGGTAGAATGTAGAAAAGATTTCTTGCTGTTTGGGGTAGATATGAACATGGGCTCTGTGACAACCAGTCTTTGATTCTTTCCTTGGTTTTGGCATCATATGGAAGTTAGAGGGTTAATGAACTTGGCTTGACAAATACACTGTTCTTGCTTAGTAAAGGCAGTTGCTGCTCAGTCTGTATGGACTGATATATTTGCTGCTTTTAGCAGATGGTGGCAAAATATAGGTGGCGGGAAAGTGACACTTTAGCATGTCTCATGCAGTAAATAAGAGGATATGTAGTAGAGAATGAAGGAGGGGTGTTACAGAGGAAGCAGAAGAAATAAAAGCTTATAGGTATAAACACAAGGGAGAGGCAAGATGTTAAGCACTAAAAAAATATGAAAATAAAGTGAGGTGTGTAAGGTAGGTGGTGAAGCTCCTAGTCTTCTAGCTTCTAGACAGAAAAGATTGAACACAACAGGATTAAGTCTGCCTACCTTTATGTGGGTCTGAAGTGATACAGAAATAAGCTCTGGCTCTGCTTCTAAATCTTCTAAAGAGCATCTTGATCAAGAACAAGTCCTCTGCTCACATCAGTCCTGTGAAATAGGAAGAAAAATCAGAGTGCAAGGATTGGAAATAAAGTAGCAAGTAGGCAGAAGTCGTCATTGGCCTAGTAAATAGCATATGTGGACTATAAATGCAGAATTTCTAGGTATTAAGCAGGGGACAAACAGGTCTAATATTTTTAAATAAGCTTGCTAAGTATTTCAAATGGGGAAGTTCTCCTTTTCAGTCTTTTGCTAGCTCTTGAATTACTGGCATTACTTACCTTATTTGACCAACTGCCCTTTTTGGCTAGAGGCTTTTGTGCTAAGCTTGAAAGTGTGGTTTGTGTACACCAGATGTGTCTTGCTACTAGATCTTTCTAGTGCTGTCTTAGTGTGAGAATGCTGCAAAACTAGTCCAGAAGTTGAGAGGGTTTAAGCTCCATCTACACTGCATAGGACTTGTCATACATACAGAGCTGGAACACATTGTACCTCCTGTGTTTTCAGAGTGTTTACTTTTTCCTAACAGTGTGTGGTTCTGTGCCATGGAGCCCGGATAGGGTTCTTTCAAGGGGATATCAGACTACTCATGGATGACCTAAAAACACTGCAGCCAACTGTATTTCCTGTAGTACCAAGACTGTTGAACAGGATGTTTGACAAGGTAAGTCTACAGGCATGAGTGCAGGCTTTTAAGAGACTCCATAAAGTGTGTGCTGCCAGAGTAGGAGTAACTGCTGTGTCTAGGATATTAAATTGGCATGCTAACAAATGTGTGCATTTCTTTCTAAAAGAGCTGAAAGTGCAGGGAATAGTACTAGTTGCATTAAAATACTTTCAGGCAGCAAATACTAGTGTTGAAAAGTCTGACTAGGGACTTGATTCTCTCTATCTTGATTCATGACTTACTTCTCCTTTTCAGTCTTTTGCTAGCTCTTGAATTACTGGCATTACTTACCTTATTTGACCAACTGCCCTTTTTGGCTAGAGGCTTTTGTGCTAAGCTTGAAAGTGTGGTTTGTGTACACCAGATGTGTCTTGCTACTAGATCTTTCTAGTGCTGTCTTAGTGTGAGAATGCTGCAAAACTAGTCCAGAAGCTGAGAGGATTTAAGGTCCATCTACACTGCATAGGACTTGTCATACATACAGAGCTGGAACACATTGTACCTCCTGTGTTTTCAGTGTGTTTACTTTTTCCTAACAGTGTGTGGTTCTGTGCCATGGAGCCCGGATAGGGTTCTTTCAAGGGGATATCAGACTACTCATGGATGACCTAAAAACACTGCAGCCAACTGTATTTCCTGTAGTACCAAGACTGTTGAACAGGATGTTTGACAAGGTAAGTCTACAGGCATGAGTGCAGGCTTTTAAGAGACTCCATAAAGTTTGTGCTGCCAGAGTAGGAGTAACTGCTGTGTCTAGGATATTAAATTGGCATGCTAACAAATGTGTGCATTTCTTTCTAAAAGAGCTGAAAGTGCAGGGAATAGTACTAGTTGCATTAAAATACTTTCAGGCAGCAAATACTAGTGTTGAAAAGTCTGACTAGGGGACTTGATTCTCTCTATCTTGATTCATGACTTACTGTTTTGCTGTGAGAAGTTATTTAAGTCTAGTCTACAACATGAAAATGAGGCTTGGCATCTGCATGCCACACTTTTAGCATCTGACTCATGAAGTGGAATTTGCAAAGCAAGGTCAGGTGTTTGCCTATGTTTGCATGGACACATACAAATTTCCTACATGGCAGCCAGAGTGTGTTCTAGCTGGGAGAACTGTAAACCAGCCAGTTGGGAGTGCAGGGGAGGTGTCTGTAGCCTCACTCTCCTGTGTGTGCTGCGTGCCTGCTCACAGTTAACTGAGATGGGAATTTGAAAGTAGATTCTTTCCTGAGCTTCAGATTTTAATTGGCCTTTTGCATATAGGTGACTGACTCCTTTTAGGGCACAGCCAGGGGAGCTCGAGGATATAATAAATCCTGTGACTGCTAAAGAAATGGCAGAGCTGTCCATGTTGTCTTAGCCAGGAAATTTCTCTGATCATGAGGCTAGAGAAACACCAAGTAACACAAGGTTCTGTTTGGCTCGGGAACAAATGGTGCAACTGGAATCCATTTGGAGGGGAGGAAAACCTGAGATTAGCTTTTAGTACTTAAAATGTGGCTCCTTATTCTGCTCACACATTCTCTACTGGAGTTTGAGAAGCACAGTCAAAGCTTGGGACTTTGTTCTTGTGATTTCCTCTTGCTTCTTTAGCCTGGTGCCCTGAGGCTTCCACGTCACCCACCCTTGCAGTAACATAGCATGTGAAGCCAGCAGGTTGGGGAATTGCCACAGCAGGGGGGCATAATGCTGCAGTCTGCATGCTTGCAGTCATAATGCTGAGTCTTCCTCTTTCCAAATGAATGTACTAATGTTTGGCTTGCTGTTGAGCCTGCTCTCTGCCTTCCTAAGAACAGCTAGAAGGAGCCTTTGAAAAGTGATCTAAAGGGCAAATTTGTATATGCAAGACAGATCTCCATTTGGTGTTTCTGAAGTGACCGGCATCTCCTCACAACACCATGTTTTACATTATGTATTATGATAGGGTTCTTTTCAGAAAATGCTGAGAATTATGCTCAATTTGAATTTTGATGATACTAGAATAGAAAAGTAAACCATCCATTTTCATTCATAGATTTTAATGAAGAAATTATGCATTGAAGCAACATCACAGTTTGATGGATATCAAGAATTAGTTAAGTGCTGATTTCAACTCTTGAACTGAGGTTAAAATAAAAATTCATAAATATTTCTTACTAGAATTAAGATGCCTATCAATAGAGGTTGTTGTAATTTATTTGGTTTTCACTGTTAAGAGTCTCTATGCATGCATATGTAAGAAAAAGGGAATGAGAGTCTATGAGAATTCTAACCACAGTTCATCTTTCTTGATAGATTTTTGGGCAAGCAGATTCTTCAATAAAGAGGTGGCTGCTGGACTTTGCTTCCAAGAGGAAAGAAGCAGAACTCAGAAGTGGTATAGTTAGAAATAACAGTTTCTGGGATAAAGTCATCTTCCGTAAAATACAGGTATGCTTGAAAGCCTCTGAGTTAAACTTTGCAATTGTTGGATTTCATACCAATATTTATAATCTGGTATGGCTTCTTCACTGAGTTAAGACTACCTGGCTACTCAGACTAAAAATCAGAGCTGGCTTTTATTTTCAACCTCATTTTTTCAATTCCCTTAGTTGTCATAGTATCAGCTAACTGTATTGAGGAAGTCACTCTGAAACAGTCTGGTTCTTCTCTTACCACTTTGAAAGCAAACATTGTCGTTCTGAAGGAAGAATGCTAAGTATGACACAGTGCCACCTGTAACCCTCACTGTCTTCTCCCTGTTTGTCACTAGTAAGTCATGCCTGCTGTTATATCTGACACTCACTTGCTATGGCCTTAACCTTGGCTGTACAACATGCCTATGTTGCTGCTTTTTGTAGCATTCAGGATGTATGAGAAACTGATACAAGGCAATTACATATAAGGCCATCACTGTAAGGCCGTGGCTTAAGCTCCTTTTTGCAGAGTCTGCATTGCAGTGACACCATGTACAGATACTTTGAGATTCTGTGTCTTCCAGCCATTAATGAGACTAGAAACACTGCAGAAAAACAGCTTGCAATAGCAGACTGAACTTTGACTCTCTAGCATTTGTGGGTGGCACTGTAGGTGAACAGTGGCTAAGGGTGTCATAGAAGATGACTCTAAGTATTTCTAAAATGCTTTTGGTGTCCACAGTATCTTGTGTCTGTTGTAGGCAAGTTTGGGAGGAAGAGTAAAGCTAATGGTCACAGGAGCAGCACCTGTGTCTGCAAGTGTCCTGACCTTCCTGAGAGCAGCACTTGGCTGTCAGGTGAGTTGCCTGGCCTTAAGTCCTAAACCCTAAATGGTTTAACACCTGGCTCCAGCTTTGTTAGAGCTTTTCTAGCAGTCTGATTATATGGATGACTCTTTCTAGTATTCTTGGAGATGATACAAGTGCATGCTCTTTTCCTGAGTTTCTCTCAGTCCCCTGAAATTTCTGTATTCATCCCAAAGTCTTTTAACTGAAGTAACCAGCTGACCTGTCTTAGAGGAAAGATTTTTTTGTGGGCTGCAGTAAGCAATAAATTACCTACTTTATTTAATTTTCTGGCATTTGCCTTGCTTACAGAAGTATTTTTAACTACTGTAGAAAATCTAATAATCAATGTGGTAATATTGTAGTGTTGCTGTTTTGAATGAGGTGAATCAAATTGCACATGCTGCATTTATCTTCAGAGCCTCTTCAAAGTGTAAGCTTTTGGAGGTAAAATTTGAACAGCAGTGGCATAAAATAGAACAAATGTGTTGAAATTAAATAAATTCAATTAAAATTAAATTTCAAGGATAGAAAGCAAAATAATCTAAAATGTCAGGCTTCCATAATTTCCTGAAGTTTTTCAGTGGTGTGCTGGTGTAACAATGCATTTTGCATAGAAAAGGGAAGCCTGTCATGTGTGTAGTAATCAGAGAGCTGTCATGGGGTCATAGGGATTCCATTTCTGGCTGTCTCAGACAAACCTATTTTTAAATTATGTGACTCAAGTCGCTGCTAGTGCTATGGTTCTTCAGTTCTTTCTTGCTTCTTCTGCTGTTTTCTGTTTTAGTCTAAACAGGTGTCACATGCTGTGTGAAACTTTGGAGTACATATTGGAACTGAAGGTGGAATATTAGCAATTAAAACTGTGTTGTGATAAAACTAATATTTCAGGGGTTTTTTAGAAGGTGCTGAGGGTTTTGGTACACTCAAATTTAAACAATTAGAAGAAAATAAACATAATATTAATTGGATTTTAATTACAAAACTGTGTTGAAAAGTAATGGTCTTTAGATTATATTTTGATTTCACCTTCTAGTTCTATGAAGGTTATGGACAGACTGAATGCACAGCTGGGTGCTCCCTGTCATTGCCTGGTGACTGGACTGCAGGTATGATGCTCAGCTGTCTACCTGTCTGTTAAATTTTAGGATTACTGAAATTTTTAGAGGTCCCTGATCACTTTGTTTAATCTTCACTAACTTTATCCATGATCACTTTATTTAATCTTCACCTATCATAAGGATAAGATTGGTTTTCTTCAAGTGAAATAAAAAATTTGAAGAGATCCTTTGACATTTCTACCCCTAAATAGCTATGAATGTTCAGTAATTCAGACTTTTAATAGGATTTGTTCTTGTAAGTTGAAGTAGCTTGAGGAGAAGGGAGGTCACAGTATTAACCCTTGTAGTTTCTATCAAGCACAAATCTTCTGTGCATAAAGGCAGTACTGGATATACAAAAGGCATTTTTTGGTGTTTGGAATCAAGAGTTTGCACTTCCCTGAGCTGTTACATCTCTAGCTCCCTAACTGAAATAATACTGCTAATGGAAACTGTGGGGGACTTCTGCTACTTAAATATGTCTGTAGAGCGAGGATCCTGATTGTAAGAAAAAGCAACCTTGAATACATGGTTCAGCTTGTAACGTTCTTAGGGATATCTGAGAATTTAATGTTTCAGTCCTGGCAAATTTAAGCTACCAGAAATCAGTTTTCCATCTTTCTTCAGTGTGTAAGCAGCTTATTTTTTTCAGAATCTTGACTAAAAAGCATCAGGCTATTGAAGTGTTACTGTATTTAATAGGTCATGTTGGAGCACCAATGCCATGCAATATCATCAAGCTTGTTGATGTACAAGAAATGAATTACTTGGCTGCCAAAGGAGAGGGTGAGGTAAGTAGTTTCAGAAAGGCAATATGAGCCTCTTGGGAAATTTTGGAAAATGTTTTTTTTTGTTCCTGAAATAACTGAGCTTAGTACAAGTTCTAAACATGGCCTGCTACCTAAAATCTAAGATGCCTCCATGCCATACCAGTTAATGATTCACAGAAGCAAATCAGGAAATAGTAAATGGGAGGGGAGAAGAAAGAGCTTACATAGCAATGTTATCCCACAGGTTAACAGCTGGTTTTATGACCATACATAAAAGGCTGTTTGACAAGGCAACATCTTCCAGCTGTGGAATAGCTGGGAAGTGTGGCCACCTCATAGTGCAGCTACCCTTCAGCAGAATGCTGGCAGAGAGCTTCCCTCCCACCCTGCTGCCACGGGCCAGAGAGCATACAGCCAGTTACCCGGCTTGTGATGTGTGAGATGAGGTCATTTAAAGTGCCTGGGAACTTCTGAGAAATGACATCAAGTGCCATGGAGGTTGCTGATGATTTGTGGTGCCTGCCTGCACATTTTTCTGAACTTTTTTATGCGATCTGCACAAATTGAACACGTATGTTTTACAAATTGCGTTTCGGGGACTCAGCTTTACATGTGATGATATATGCTGTGTTTTAAAATATTTTTTCAAAGTTGAGTGTATACAGATTTAACTTTGTATGTACTTTGAACAGATATTCATGTAGTAATTTATTTTCCCCAAGCCTCAAAAGCAGATTAACTGTGGTGTCTTTCACATGCTTTCAAGAGGCTGTGGGAGTGAGAAATTAAAAGTAGCTTCAGCAAGTAACTAATTTGTGGCTATAAAGGATTTATAGTATTTGTTTTGGTTGATTTGTATGAGACTAGAAACAAATCATTGAGCTTTAACTCCCAGAAGTACTAAAGGATTTTGTTGGTCTTCATGGTGGGAAACTGCTTGTAAGTGAAGAACAATGTCAAAAGTCTTTTAGCTTGCATATGGCTCCATATTCAGTTTTCAACAGCAAGTTTTGCTTCACTTTCAGTATGTTCCTAGAGCTTGGTTTGCTAGAGGAACTGAGTATAAATTCTTATAACGAGAAATAGTTAAATAGTTTTTAAAAATCTCCTGAAAGTGTTTTGCTTTCACTTAATGTGAAAATGTGCTGCATTAGGAATTACTTCGGACTTACATTAAGGAGCTACCTTTTTTTTTTTATTTATAAGACTAAGTGCCCTCTTAGTCTTTCAGGCCTAATTTCCTCAGTATAAACTATTCTAAATATAACAAAGTATTGTAACTTGCTTCACAGAACTCAGAGGCCACGGCTATTGAATTTGCTCCCCTTATGTATTTGCCTAAAAGAAATATTCTTCCTTATTTTTCCTTTTCATCTGGGTTAAATATTTCTAGTCCACTTCTCTGAGAGTAAGCTTGCAATATTCTCTGCTCTGTCAGCCTTGATTTTCACTTTTGCCAGTCAAGAAGAATAAATAAATGAACAGAATTATATATGAGCACATGCAGAGGAGGTCCCAGGACCAGCTAGCAGGATACAGATAAATGGTTGGCTGTCTCTACTGGGAAAAACTGTGACCTACTGCCTTCTGTGATCTCGGGGGCTGTGAAAAATTAACATTTGATTGATCAGTCTTTGACTTGACTGGGACATGTAGAGTTCTCTTTTATTTGTATCCTTCCAGATAAGGTCTGTTTTAGAACAGAAATAACTTGCTTTGCAAAATATTACTTTAGTTTGGTCCCAAGTTTGGTACTGTCTCCCCCTCACTAATACTCTGATCTCCCTCCTATTTACAACATCTGATGTTCATTATATTGTAGTTCACCAGCATACTGGGTAGGTACTGAAAGTTTTTCAAAAATTGATTGCTGAGCTACATTAGTAATTCCTTCTAGCCTAGTTTTTGGACAGCAAATGTGTAATTTGCTTGATAGACAACTGTTTTTTCACTACTTTTAGCACAATGCCTCTGCTGTTTACCAAAGCTGAAAGGAACATGTTGTCAGGCTGATAGTATTTTTGCTCTCTAGCAGAATTTTTTTACATAAATAAAACCAAATTTCTTCTGATAGGTTCCAATTATTCAAATAGTGGGTAGGAAGACTACAGCTAGGCTGGAAGAGATTAGATCCTTCCAATTCTATTTCATACCAATGGAAAACATTAGATCTCCAAAAACCATGAGTAGAAGTTCCTGTACAAACACAAACATCTTGCCTTTTTAATGGGCATTAAGAACCATTGGAGGAAGCATTTGTTGATAGTGATTGCTAACTTTCTTTTGTTGTGGCATATATTAACAAATGGCTCTTTTCAGGTGTGTATTAAAGGGGTAAATGTGTTTCGTGGCTATTTAAAAGATCCAGAAAAAACGGCAGAGGCCCTGGACAAAGATGGCTGGCTTCACACAGGAGATATTGGGAAATGGCTACCAGTAAGTTACCTTACACAGCTGGAATGATACTTTTATAGTTACTGTCAGAAATTTAATAACTAGATTAGAAAACATTTGGTATTGAACAGAATTAGTTAGGTGAAAGACAAGAATTTGTGGATAATCACTGTTGTAGCTGAATCTGTGTGCCTGAGCCTAAAAAAGGATTGACAGTGCCCGTGTTGAGCTTTCCCCAGTTTGGATTAGATGGATACATAACCTGTTTTCTTCTAACACTAGTTTGACAGTTCTCTGGCTCTAACACAGTTTCACTGTGCCAGTGTGGCATGCCTAAGGTGTGTAGATGGGTTTTTCACTTGAAGTGCCTCCACCGGGTAAAAGTTATTTCTGCCAACAGAATGGTACCTTGAAGATCATTGACCGGAAAAAACACATATTTAAACTAGCCCAGGGAGAGTACATAGCACCAGAGAAAATAGAGAATGTGTATCTGAGATGTGAAGCTGTTGCACAGGTGTTTGTCCATGGAGAGAGCTTGCAGGTAAGCATTTTTCAGGTAATTTTAGAAATTAATGCAAAAAGAGACTGCAGAGAAGTCTTCCTTTCTTCCTTTTCCTCACCCTGAACTTTGGGACTGAAATTTAAATTCTTTTTGTAAACTATTATCATTATGCATTTTGGTTCTGTTTGGATTCCAGCAGTTACATAGCATGTTTCTGGATTTAGTTTCACACCAGGTAGTGGAGCTGAACTAATTAGCATATTAATGACTGTATATGAATTGCTAACAGTGTGCAGTGGGGAAAACCAAAAAACAAAAACCAAAACAGAAAAACCCATGCACAGCAAGAAAGAACCTGGATATCTTGGGGGTTTTCAAGTGTAAAGAAAAATGCAGGTCTTAATTCTTTCAGTTCAGCTGAACTGAATTGCACTTGCTGTGTTCAGGTAGGCATCAGAGAAAGCTGCTGACTTTACAGCAGGATCAGAAATGCTCCCCAAAGAAATGTGTAGGAACTAAAGTGTTGACTTAAGAATTTTTGTCAAGCTTTTCTCTTTTTTTTTTTTAGGCCTTCTTAGTAGGTGTTGTGGTACCTGATCCTGATACTCTGCAAAACTGGGCCAAGAAAAAGGGATTTGAAGGCTCCTATCAAGAGCTATGCAGAAACAAGGTAAGGCATATCTAGCTGAACAGTTAGCTGTTCTGCATCAGCTCTTTCAAGTTGCTGCTTATGGAAGAATGAAGCTATAAAATGTATTTCTGTATTCGCAGGATGTAAAAAAATATATTCTGGAGGACATGGTGAGAATTGGGAAAGAATCTGGTTTGAAGTCATTTGAACAGGTATGATGCTTATGAGAACCAAATACCTAATTCTTTAAACTTGTCAACACCAATATGATCTGATTCACCAAAAACTGCTTTTAATTTATGTCGGGAAAACTTTTCAGGTGGTGGGCTTTGGTAAGATGTCTGGGCAAGTTTTTAAGCTATTGCAAGGAATACAGCTTGGCTATTAACTCTTTATTTTCCAGGTGAAAGACATTGTCCTGCACAGTGAAATGTTTTCTATTGAAAACGGCCTGTTGACACCAACACTGAAGGCAAAGAGACCAGAACTGCGAAAATACTTCCAGTCACAGATAGATGAACTCTATGCTAATGCCAAAATGTAACTGCAAATGGAATGAGGAAAGTGGCACACGTCTGTCTACTGTTGGCCTTCGTATCTGTATTTTGACTACAGCAAAAATAGGGAAGGAAACTGTGCAATCATTAACTTGTACAAAAATGGGTACTTACCATAGGAACATTGAAGAAATGGAACACTGCCTTACTGTCAAGTCGTGTTGCATACTGTTTTTATGGTGACCTACAATTTCCAAAAAGAGCCTTAACTATAAATGGTAACTATATGTAAGTTATTTAATATTTCCTTGGTCAAAAATGGGACTCACCTTCACCAAGGAGCTAAGGTTTTATTGCCAGCATGTTTGCTGTCAGCAGTGTGTTTTGCAGTTGTCAATTCCACAAAGGATTTGGCAGCTTTGAAAATGCCTCTAAGTATCTTGCATTCTCAGAAAAATTAGTTAAGCTGTTCAAAACCGCCCCCCCTCCCCACCCAAACCCTTACAGTTTGCATGGCTGGTATCACATCTTTTGTTAGTCCCAGTATTAACTGGGGCAAGGCATCTGAGCTGTATCTCCCCTCTACATCTGCAGCCAGTTATGGGATGTACTTCTATAAGGTAGGAGTCAGCACTCCACACAAAGAAGATTGATGAATGGAAGTTCCTCAGAGTCTGCATATGGTGGTTCTGCACTGTGTGGATGCAGTTCATTCAGCAAGTGTAGCCTCTACTACATTAGCATGATTCTGGAGTGGTGCCAGCCCTGCAAATGAGCAGATCCCAACTCTGGCAAGAACACTAGAGACCTAAAAACCAAATCAGAAGGCTGGGCTATGCTAACAGGGTAAACATTGCATCTGTACCAGACACTTGTTGCCCTGTAATGAACTTGTATTTAAAATGTGTTTTTATAAAAATGTGCCAGGCCCTCTCTAAGTGGAAGAGCTTCTGACATAACCTGTTTTCTGTGCTTTATGTATGAGCCACTGAGTACTCTTCACTGAATAGCAAAATAGGTCAGGTAGAATGTTTTTGCCTGATGCTTTGCAACAATTGGAATTATTTGTACATGCCAACAGAACTGTGTGTTGGCCCAGGATAGGTATTTGTTCAGGGATAAAAACCTAAAATTTCCCAGATAAATTGCAAAATAATAACTAGTTATTATCTTTTGTTTGAAAAATCAGCAGAAATAAGCCTTATTACAGCATAAGTCTTTTGCTATCCTTAACAGAGTTGGTTTTGCATTAACATTCATGGCTGTTTTTTGAAAACATGGATATATGTAAAATACAAGCACAACAAGGTTTGCACTAAGATTTGTGTGTGATTGTAATGCACTACTCTGTAGCATAATTTTGTATGTGTATACAATTCAGGTACACAAATCCAAGTCAACTGTTAGAGCAGTAGTTTTACATTGAAATTCAAATGTTTGCTTAGTGTTGGCTATTTCTATGTTTTATAAAACCAAAACAATTTTCAAAACCAATGAAGGAAACCAAAATAAATATTTCTGCATTTCAATGCTGTGATGTGTTTGTTTATCAAGGAAAAATGCTGCTGACTAACAAGCCCAGGTGTAATATTTAACTGACAAAGCTGTAAAACTCCACTGCTAGAGACATACTAAATACAGTATAAAGGCTGGTTGTTTACACTTCTGCTTTTGAAAAGCGATTTTTAATGTTTAAGGTGTTGGGCAATATTTGTAAGAAAAGGATGCTCTTGTATGTAACTTGTTCTTTCAGTACACTACTAAACAAGCACATCTTTTATTTTTGTCTTTTTCCTGGCAGTTGTGTTCTTACCATCACCTCATATGACTTAAGTGAAAGGTGGAGTTTTCTGAAACTCTGCCTGGGTGGTAGTGGGTTTCCTTATTCCTGCCCTCACACCATGCATTTGGCTTAAATCAGGGGTATGGTTTAAGAGATTTCAGGGATGAAGTTACGAGACCAGGGTAGAGGAAGCACCACCAACAACACACTATTTAAAGCTCCATGAGAATATAAATGTCAGTGCAAGATGCTAAGCAAACTTCTGCTCCTACTCACTGTAGAGTTTCTCCTCTTAAGTAATTTTGTATTTTCTTTTATCGATTTCTTCCATACTGAAGGAAGCCTAAACCAAATTTGTTACTTACTGAATAGCATACTCAAATCTGTGTGTATGCTGCTTGGGAAGGCAGGGAAGTGTCACCACATCTCTCCTTCTGGACATAGCTGAGAAATGGATGAAAACTGGGTCTAAGGTTGATGTTCTTAACTACATTCTATTGAAGAAAACCTTTCTGGAAAAGCATCTATCACTACAGAAACAAATTTGTACTGTATTATTTGTGGCTCATGGGGCTAGGTGCTATAGCCAGCAAAATAGAAACCTTACCACCTCTTAAGCCTGAAGTGTGTATTTCACTGTTTTAGTTTGTCTGGCTAAAGCCAAAGGGCTGTGGGTGGGTGTCAGTGTCACCACCGCCAGTGGATAAAGAGGTGTGGCAGTCCCTCCCAACTGCTGGGACTTGACAAATGGCTACATCTCCTCTTGACAATTTAATTGCCAGAGATGGAATTTTAAGTTTTCAAGCTAAAGCCGCCTTTTTTTTTTTTTTGGTGCTGTTTAAATTAATTTCTGAACTGTTTGTGACCGTGGCTTTCGCTTTATCTTGGTAGAAGCGATCTATTTCGATTGCTTTTCAAGATGCACAGCGTCAGTTTAGGGAAAGGCAGAGGAGAAAAAAACGGGAAATTCTTGTGGTTTATTTTTTGTATTTAATCAGAGTCATTGACAGAAAACTACGGAGGGAGAGTGGTGTTTAGGTGAATTCTTCGGAGCGTTGAAGGGACGCCAGCGCAGCGCGGCTGTGGCGGCGCTGTCCCCTGTCCCGCTTCCCCTTCCGGCCGGCCGCTCCTCCCCTTCCTTCCTTCGCGCCGCGGCGCGCGCGTTCCGAAGGCGGCGGGAGGCTGCCCCGAGGGGCCGGGCCGGCGGGGACGGGCTTGTACCGCTTCTGAAGTGAGCTGAGCGCAATAGCTTGAAGGAACAAAGAATAGTTTGAGGTAACGAGGATTTCCCGTTCTCTCCCCAGTGCCCACACAGAGAAAGCTGAGTTCCATCGGGGGCAATTTCTCACTAACTTCATCCTCGCTTTTGTGTTCAGCAGCGTATACTGAACAGCGAAATGTCCTCGAAGAAGAAAATAAAGAAGAATCCTACCAGCTATAAGCCAGAGGTAAGTTTCGCTAGGCAGGGCAGATTTCAGACAGCCAGTGTTTCGGTTTTGCAGTGTTCAAAGGCGGGCAGGGTGAAGGGCCCTGAGGGGAAGCCGTGTGAGGGGTGGCTGAGGTCTCGGTCTGCTCAGCTGGAGACTGAGGGGAGCCCTCATCGTGGGCTCAGCTTCCTCAGCAAGGGCATTGCGGGGACAGACACTGATCTCTCCTCTGGTGACCAGCGAGGGGACCAAAGGGAGCGGCCTCAAAAGCTGAGGTTGGATATTAGAAGTTTTTCACGCAGAGGGCGGTTGGACACTGCCCAGGCTCCCCAGGGAAGTGGTCACAGCACCAAGCCTGACAGAATTCAAGGGTTCTTTGGACAGTACTCTTGGGCATAGGCTGTGGTTCTTGGGATATCCTGTGCAAGGCCTTGTGGGTCCCTTCCAGTGCCGGATATTCTGTGATTCTGTGTTGTGTCACTGTGCAGTTATGGCATTGTCCCCAGAGGTGGATGCACAGGGCTTGTTTTGCACTGGGAACTGCTGGAGTGGGCTTGGGGTGCTGATGTGGAGTTTTCTTTTTTCCTTTTAGGAGTAGAACAAAATGGACCATTGACTTTTAAACAGGCAAAAGTTTAAAAACAATCTTATAAAAGAAGATTTATGGAGAAAGTAGTTTATGTGTATGTTTGGTACTATAATAGAAATGCTGGGGCATTGCTAAGCATTGGTAAAATTAAAAAGATCCAGAAGTCAGTCCTTTCTGGTTATAATTCACCCCCTACAGGTACACACAGAAATTAGTGAGGAAAGTCACTTGTGCATTTTGTGAATGGCATACAACTGTTTCATAAACTAGTGTCATTCTCCCTTACCCTTCTGCTTTACAGAAGTGTCTCTGTAATCCTTGATTTATAAATTCCACCAATTTTTTTATAAGAAGTTACTCTATAGCTTTTCAGTTTCTTAAGATGAAAGCAATTAAATTGGACAAGGGTGGAAATTTATGTGATATAGAAATGAAAGAAGAAATATTTTAATGCCTGAGAAGAAAGACTACAGGCCATAGAAACCAGGTATTAGAGTGTTACAAGATTTCTAAGCTTGTACATTTTTATGAAATAAGACAAAGCTTGCAGTAGAATACAGTATCAAATAGCAGAACATAAATATTTTATACCATCACTTCTTTTAGGGGAAAAACCCCACAGCCTGAGACAAAAATATGCTTTAAATCCTTATGTCATAGCTTAGGAGTCAATATGGTTCTGGTTAAGTGTATTCCTAGCCAAATGTTTTTGAAATGTATGGACACATTTAATCTGTTGTACATTCAAAGAGCTGGGTAGAGTGGCTGTTAATTTCATACCCATCCAGGAGCACAAAGCCAACTCCAAACTTTGCTGGAAATCACTTCCGCTTGAGGAACCAGATGTCTCAAGGATATTGAAGGTAGCAGAAACAAATCAAATTGAGGAGCTTGATGATTCCTTTGGTTAGTATTATCTTGAATGTCATATAATGCATGTTTTTCACAAACCAACCATATGGACAAAATACTTCAGGTGCTTACCTAGGAACAGGTTTTGGTTCTTTGCAAGAGAAAGTAATGGAGAGGAGAGACAGATGGGATTTTGTGTAATTTTCTGTAATTTAGGAAGTAACAGGAATAATGCTGTAGTATGTGCAAATAAAAGTCAATGGGAAAATACTGGCTATTCCACATTTATAGTCTGAATGGTAGAATTTCACACATCATAATATTGCAATTGTATAAGAACTTACAGTTAAAAACCAAAGTTCAATATCTTAACTTATTCTTTATTAAATTACACCAATTATGAAGTGACATTTTTACCATTGTAAGAGTATTCATGGTAGCAGACCTGGACATTTGCAGGGATGTTTTTCTGCTGCTTTCAGATATTACTTAAAGAAATAACATAAAGCCATACAATTTTTGGTGAAGGATTAAAACCACTTCCATGCTTTATATTGGAATTCTGTAATGATGCCTCAATACACAGGAAGAGAATCAATTTAGATGGGGTAGATGCTCTTCTGTGTGGAGTCCTCTGTTATAGCTATCTGTACTTTTTTTAAGAGCTATTTCTCAGCTGTAATAGTTATTACTCTGACAAACTACGAAATATAAATGTGACTTAGGAACAGCATTGACAATGAGCTATAAAAACAATTTAGCAAAAGGGTTGTTTGTAAGGCAAGGCTGCAAAATGAAAAGCTCTTTTCCTTATGTCTGTGGTATGTATTTAGACTGTAAAAAAGATGCCCACTGATGCTAATGTAAACTAACACAAAAGTTTCGTGGCAGTGTGCTTGAAAAAGAAATTTATACTGTGGAAGGCATGCTAAAACCTAAATTTTTCAGAGTTCTAATCTGTTTAGTTAGCTACCTTCAAGAATTCTACATTTACAAATATTCTGTTGCAGCAGTGATTGCCTTCTCATAACAGCCACTAAAGCAGTTTAAAATCTATATTAGTTTGAATGTGTAGAAGGTTTACGTATGCCATAGCAAAGAGGAACTTGAAATAAATTGTACCAAGTATCTTACTTGCTCTGTGCCCTGTGTACATGCTGAGCTACCTTTGGTTTGGGTTCATGAAGAAATAGCAGGTGGATGGGTACAGAAACTATGAAACCTTTCACTCTATATCTTTTCATAATCCTCAAATAATACCTGTAATGAGAACTTCCTTTTTATTAGCAAACCACAAATATTCAAACTAAGTGCTTAATGGCTGGCAGTGCTCTTTGCCTTAAAAGGTGGGAGCAGTGCTCATACAGTTTATTTTTTGTTCTTTATAGATCACCCTTTGCACAGTACTGCTGTGGATGCTTATGGAGAGGAACATTCACAAAACGAGGCACTTGGTCGTGTTTCAGCACCACGAAGGCAAAATACAGACAGACGGTCTGTTGGACAAAAATACAATTGTCAGCATTTAATTTAATCTATAGATTTTTAGATTTAAAGGGAAAAGTGTTCTACTTAAATTATATGCAACAAAGAAAATTATTTACAAATATTTTAATTAAAATTTTAGTATATTTCTCATATGTTTAATCCAATTTGGTTTAAATCTGTAATTGTCTTGCTATTTAATTCAAGTAAGAGCTTTAATAGTACTTGTATGAGCTACAGCTGTATAAAGTGTTCCCCAGATCCATATTCTGTGTATATGGATCATCCTTCCTCAGAGGGTAGTAGTGTATGTTTTTCTTTTTCCAGTAAAAAACAGCGTCACTCAAAGCCCTCCAATGGTGATGCTCAGGAATTCAACACAGCCAATGCTGGAGAGGAACCCCTTGAGGAAACTGTGGTACCAAAAATGTTTCATTATTATTATCAGTCAATTTAATTTTAGTTTACTTCATGCCATGTCTGCATTAGAGGGTGGGGGGAGAAAAAGACCTTCCATTTGTTTCTTAGTACTTAATTGTATCCCAGATAATCAGTCCTCACAGTATTCCAGTGAGGTGTCCAAGTGAGATGCTTAAAGCTACAAGTCATCATGTCATCAAGGAATATAATAGCCAGATGTTCTTTGATCGTGTAGCCTATTCTCTTGCTGGTTTGGGAGTATATTCTTTCCTTTTTTCAAGTATCTTCTTTGTATCTGGAATGTATATTCTCAAGGAATGGCATACTAGATGGAACATGAATCCTTTGTACTTGTTTGGTATTGAAGCAAAACAGGTTTATGGAAAAAAGAATATTGATAAAATTAATTTTGAATATGTGTTAGAATTAAAAGCCATTCAGTTTTGCATGAGTGTTTTTGAACACTTACTCCACAATTAGTGTAAAATGCTTGTGGCCCACTTAGCTGCCAGACATACAGCAGGAATCAACTGTCTGCAGGCTCAAGAAAGTAACCTATGATGAAAGAAGCTGTGCAGTAGTTGGAACAAGAGTTTTTTATGTATTGAAACTTGTTGGAATTGTACACTCGGTACAGAGTGTTAGTCTTTCATCAGTAGGCTGGATGCAAGCAGCACTCTTGTACAAGTGCTGTTGTGGGGTCACAAAAGAGTCAAAATACAGAAAGGATTGGGATAGAATGGGGGTGAAAAGGAAGGTGAGCAGGCACTGTTGATCAGAGAAATGTTAATCCTGGGCAATGAGTGTGCTGAACCAAGGGTCCTGAAGCTCCTTAGGATGTCTCCAGCCCTGCTGCCTGGCCAGTGGCTGGAGGATCAGTGGCCAGGTCAGTCAGGCAGCCTCTGTCCTGCAGCAGGGTGACCACTGGGCTGGGACTGGTGGAACAGGCCAAAGGAAATGTTACTGATGTTTCAGTCAGGGAATGCTTTCTGCATGCTGCCTGTCATCTCTCAGGAGTTCAGATGAGTAAACCTAGGGTTTCTTCTGGAAGTTAAACTGCTTTTCGTGTCACAGAAAACTCTGAAGACTACTCAATTGCAGGAAAAAAAGGAACAGTCTTCAGAGGAGAACACATCAGATCCTTCTGGTAAAGTACACTTTTCAGAACTCCCATATATCTTTTCTTCATTCAAGATCAAAGTTTTTCAATGGTTTTTATTTCTAGAATGTAGCAACACAGTGCTTTTGGAAATAGGAAGTATCAGTGTCAGTTTTAGTATAGACCCCTGTTTGATCCCCATGGTTTGCATCCCTGGGCATGGCTGTTCCTCTCCTGAAGGGGTAAAGCATTATACCTCTAAGTCAGCCTGGTTTCCTTGGGAGGGAAGCCTGGAGCTGTGGCTATGAAGCTGTAGGAGGTGTCAGTACATCCCTTGGTCTGGAAGCCTGGAGCAGCAGCTGTGGGGCAGAACTTGGAGTGCCCCTGACAGCAGTGCAGGAGCAGCTGCCACTGTAAAGACCCTTGAGACAGGGGGCTCCAACAGTGGCATTTTTCAGTAGGAAGAAACTGTCCCTTGGGTCATCTTGCTTCCTTTGAACAGGACCCCATCACGTTTTAGTACTGTATTTACACTGGGGAGAGTGTGAAGAAACAGGGTTTAACTTTTTGTGGAATTGGTTTATAATGCTATTTCAAAGTTTAAAGAAATATATTTGTGTATAGTGGGTTTTTGGAGCATATATGGTATTAATAAAGAATATATACAAATATAAAAGCTCATTATTCTTTGAGTAATGCAAGCTGCAAATTCAGGCTAATAGTTTTTTAACACAAAAATCACATCTACAGTACACTGTGTAGTTTATTACTTAGTTTACTGATGTGTTCCTGGGCTTGCTTGAATCAATAAAGAATAAGAATTAAGTTACATGTCATTGATCATCTCAGTTCCAAGATGTTCCCAGGTAAATCTATCACAGTTGTACAGGCAAAGACAGATTAAATAATTAGAATATTCCTCTTCTCAAATTTCATGTTAAAATACTCATAACTTTTAGATGGTTATTTTGATGGTGGGCACAAGAGTTTTTCTGTTTTGCAATGTGTACCAGAATTGTGCGATGCTTATGTTCATTCTGTTGTTCCAGTGGATAGCCCACATTCCGTACAGGTTTGGTGTCCCAAAGAGCTGAAGAGATCTCCTAGAGATATTACAGAACTGGATGTTGTTCTGGCTGAAGTTGAGAAGATAGCAGCAAATTACAGGTAAGTATTCTGCTTTTCCATGCCTGGATATTCAAAGTTTTAAAAGGAAATAGCTGTGGTTTTGGTAATGAGCTCTCCTTTTGGGAATCAGTATTGCATGGTTACATTCTGATGTTAAGGATTATTAAGTATCTGTGATACAAATGTTTCTTCACATGTAATCTTGACATCGTCTCCAGGGATTTGATATTTTTCCAAACATGAACAGCACATCTCAGCTGCTATTTTTCAAGGCAGAAATAAAGCCATTGTTAGTATATGAAAGATCTGCAGTTGTCTAGCTGCTTAACTTTGGGTGCTAGTTGTTATTCAGATTAAGGGTTTTGGATGAGATTTCCCCTTTACTAAATCAAATGTTTTGTCCCTCTGACTTCTCCAGACAAAGCATAGAATCAAACAGTTGCAGAAAGGCTATCAGTGACTTTTCTTCTGCTTTCAAGGGTCAAATCACTGATCTTGTAAGTACATCAGAGATAAAATCAGTTTTGTGGTCAAAATACCTATGGTTTTATATTGCCCTTTACACATTCATTTTACAAGCTGTAGAAGTTTCCAGTCTCTTGTCAGTGTAAGTAATGTGAAAACACAATTTGTTGTGTGCAGGTTAGAATTGGCTGCCTCTGTGCAGGTTTTCACAAGAATTGCCTCTAGACACAACACTGGGGTCATGCAAGTATTTGCCAAATAATCACCTTTTGAGAACAGGGAAGCATCCAATAATCCTGAAGTGTTGGTCATATTTAAATCATTATGTAGTAAAACTGGTGAGCTGCATAATTTAGATGACCATGCAGCTATTTCAAATACTGTTTTCAAAGCTCATTGACTAGAGTTTTAAAACGTGGGTTTAATTTTTGTGCTGTCTCAGTGACTTCTTAGCAAGGCCTCTAACATATTCCAGGGAAAATAATCCTTTTTTAATTAACATTTTGAACATAACTCTAAGTGTAAGATATTCAAGGGCCATCTGGACACAATCCTGTACCATGTGCTCTAGGATGACCCTGCCTAAGCAGGAAGGTTGGACAAGAAGACCCATTGTGGTCCCTTCCAGCCTGAGCCATCCTGTGATTTATTGGCTGGAAAGATCAAGGTGATTCTGATGAGTAAAATGAACTCAGAACTTTGCAGGACTTGTGCCAAGTATAATGGCAAAGTGCTAAAGCTATAGTTCTGAGTGGTTCAATAGCAGTAACAAGTGTTGGGATTACCAGATTTATATTTCTATATAAAGATATAGAAAAATTAAGGAAGGTAGTATTACAAGAATTGGTACAAGGAACATTATTTGCACAAGCTCCTTTTGTGCAACAGTTTTCCTCTGGCATGAGGAGAGAGAAAACAATCAATACACAAGTGGTGATGTCCCTTTGAACCAGGGTTGGTTTTTTTAAAAATAAAAAAGCAACTTTTTATGTTATTCCAAAGTAATTCTTGCAGCCATGTTTTCAGGAGGATAGTGATGACCTGTCAACCTGTAATTCTTCTTCTCTGTAGATAGCAGGAGTCCAGGAATTAAAGAATATGAAGAAAAAAAATGCTAAGGTAAACACATCCATATCACTAGATTGTAGAGCATACAGTTTTTTTTGTGGGTATTTGAAATGTTGAGAACTTGACTGGAAGAGACAAAATAATTTCCAGAAAGGTGTACTGTACTCAGAATCAACTGCACAAACAGAGGTTAGGAAACCACAGGAGGTTTTTTGGAAAATACCTGAGTAAATGTGGTGGATTGCAAACTCCAGATGTATACTGCTATGTGGTGTAAAAAGAATGAGTGCACGTTAGGATGGGTAAGATCTGTGCATGTCAATTACTCTTTTGGCTTTTTGGTTTGGTTGTTTTTTTTTAATGAGTGAGGCCTCTGGAGAGCCAGTTAAATAATGAGAGCTAACCTTAAAGAAACATAAATTAATATAAAATCTAGGAGAGGAGCAGAGATAGCAACCTGTGAGGATAGAATGGGACTGCTTAATTTAAAGAAGGGAAGACTCAGGCAGCTGCATTCCCTAAATAGATGCAGAATTTTTGTTCAGAGGAAGACAGGTCCTCTCTTCATTTATATTTGCTGAAAATGCAATAGGAATGTTGTCAGAAGGAGGCACTAATGTAAGGGCAGAAAAACGTTGCAGTGGTTTCATCAGGGAGAGGTGAATGCTCTACAGAAGAGACATTTAAGAGCAGCTTAGGCACTGTCTGGATTTCTGCCCTCTGCAATTAACATCCTCTGCAAAATTTTCAATGGCAAAATAGTTTAACAAATAGTTAACATAAAGCTTATCTTGGGAAGTAGCAATTAATATGCTAAAGTCTTGTTGACTTGGGGTGATGTGGTAAACTGCTCTGCATGTAAAATGAAAACTTAATACACACCTAGCATTCACAGCCACTCAGATTTACCCTTAGGTTGCTTCTTAGACATTTGTTTAAAATTAAATTTTTAGTTGCCAAATTTAAATTTATTATGAGTTTTAGGTGTTACTTTTTTTAAAATGCATGTTATATTAAAGAAAGCTTACTTAGTTATGGCAATCATCCTGAACATACATTCGCATTAATTTTCATTTTTAAACCTAAAACCTCCTAGAGTTCATAATGTTTAAAATGAAAAGGTCACAAACTCCTTTTGTATGTTTATAAATCCAATGTTTCTTAAGAAAAATTTTGGATGGAGATTAGAGTTTGACATTTTAAACAGCTTTAAATTGTTTCAAATACAGGTGTAACTTATGGCAGTTTATCAGATCTGGTATCTTAGAATCTTCCACAATGACAATCAGTATAAAACTTCAGAGAAAAAAAGGCAATAAAATTCGAGTTGTTTGCCTTTGAAGTTTTAGAAACTGTTTCACAGACTTTGCTCACTGTTTGTTTCAGGCAATAACCAACATCAAAAAGAAAAGGCAGCAACTGGTGCAAGTCAGAGAAGAGCTAATTGGGTGTGTTTCTAGCAATGGACAATAATAGCCTGAAGAACTTAAAGAGTCTGGTATTTTGTAACTCAGAAGGGAAAGTAACTTCTTTTGTTCTCTCATTTTATTTTGATGAAATTACCACTTTGCTTTTTGTTTTTACAAAAGCTCATGATAACCTTTCCTTCACATATTTCAGTTACCTAGGCAGTCATTCTTGCAAGTTCTCTTAGCTGACTAGTTACTGGGAGGGTGTTTCTCACCATATGTTCATAGGAAGAACACCAGTGTTAGGATTTGAATTGCAAAGGTGCTGGATCATAAATTACAAAGGTAACGCAGAGGACTTCTTTGGTTTTGAGGTGGGAGAGTGTATTTCAGCTCTGCAGCTGGGCTGGGGTTGCTGCTAGTACATGGTTTATTTCCTTCTCATGGCCACACAATTCCCCCTCTCTAACTGGGCATTAATCTTAAGTGTCATTTAGATACACAGCACAGGAATTATGTGGTTGGAAGAACCATTAGACTTCCCCAATCCAATCCCTTGGGTTGCTGGTGACAAGCTTTGTACTGAAGCTGCATTTAACATACACCCTGTAAGGTAACTCTGTAGGGAACCACGGGCTTGGATCCACAATAACAGGGTAAAAACCTTTTCTCTATGGCCATGAGAGCTGTTTTTCTTTGTAGTACTATGGACAAACTTTTCTCAAAGAACTATTTGAAGACCCTGAAAGCTGTCTTCACATTTTTATATGTTGTGTTTTAATCCTTTGATCATTTTAGAAAGTTTTTTTCCTGCAACCCTGTTATATGAAAATCACTGTTGGTGCTCAGTTTTTGGAGAGCTACTTTAATGGATTGAGCACTCCAGTTTATTTAGCAGAGGTGTAGGTAGTTTGTAGATCCTGAATATGCTTCCAGCATAAGCACTGAACAACTGAGCTTTGCAGGCAGGGGTGTGCAGTAGCAGAACACCTTATAATTAGGAAACTACACTTCAAAAACATAAATGCTTAAGACAAGGGTGGCAGACTCAAAAGAGAGGTTTGGGTCTTTTTGGTGTATTTGGACTCATGCCCCTGTTTAAGTACTATGCTTGTTCTGCCTAAGCACTATTCCATAGTAACCTGTGTTTTGTATTTCTGACCAACCTTTTAAGAATTCCTTCAGAGGAAATAGGGCGATAGTTATTCATGCAATAAATATGCAGATGTAAGCATCAAAATCTTGATCTTCTTTCAGAGCTGAACCACAACTGACACAACTACAAAGGGAATATGCTGAGTTACAGGAAAGGAAATCTTCCTTGAGGCAAACAATTGAATTAATTACTGATTTAAAGGAGCTACAACAAGACTGTTTGGATTATAGAGAAGAAAACCCCCAAAAAAAAGTGGTAGTAAGTACATATTCTGCATGTATTTCAGTTTTCTAAGTGTTTTTATTTTAATTTTTGACATTTATTTATTAACATCTCTTAAGTAGCAGTATTATGTTAATTGTCTTTGTGGAAGCAGCTTGAGAATCACTGCTGAACGTTACTGTAGTATCTCACTTGTTCTTTTGGTCTCATATTAGAAGCTGGAGTATTTCAGAGCAGTTTCTGCTGCCTTGCTCTCAATATCCAAAGGAATTCAAAGGACATAGAAATAAAACAGTTGTCCTTAGTTGTAACTTTTTTAATAGAAATTAAAGATTAACAATGGGACAGAAGTAATTAATTTTTTGTGTTGTTGTTCAGAAGTAGGGAAAGCTCTGGCCCTTCCATGTAAGACATTTAATGCTGAGAACAGTGCTGGTATGACATGACCAGAGCAACTTCTCACGTAGCCTTAGAATCCATCTCTGTTGTACCCAGGGCCTGGCGTGGTATTTTCTGTGGACAAGGCTTACACGCCTGCCACATCCAAGGGAAACCCTCACATTTCAGAAGACACTCTAATGGTGGCTGTTGTTCACTTTTAAAGGTCATCTTGCACCACTTTAGAGGAAAAATAAATACCGGTATGTAAGTTATCTTTCCAAGAGTTAAAAATGTTGCCATGTAATTTTATTTCCTTATCAACAGTATGGACCTTCCAGCCTCCCTGCTCTTCTGGTGGAGTCTCGGAGAATTCTAGGAGCAGAAAAGCACTTTGAGAGCATCAATATGAAACTTGAAGAGGCTCTGGCTGTACAAAAGGAACAGAAATCAAAGAAAAATTAAGTTTCCTTTTAAGACTTTCAGACATTCAGTAGGAACAGTTATTAGAATTGTCAGTGCTTAAAGCTTCTTTAATCATTGTTATTCTGTTTCAGTGTTTAAAAGAAGTCAGCAACTTAGAGATTTTATCTTTTTCTTGTCCAATAGTCTCACAATATCAATTAAAGGAAATAGTGATCATAGTTAATAAAACATTTCTGTACTCTGAACAATGCTGGGTGTTAATCTAGTCCTATTAAAGTAATCTTGAGAAAAATATATTCATTAAGAGAACACAGACTCTGGTTCAACAAAGATGAATAAACAAAGATTTTTATTAAATTTGCATTTGAAATAAATTATTTAATCTTGTTTATGGAAATAAGAAGTCTGTTTTGTTGGCTTCTCAATAAAACTTGGACATACAACTAACAAAACAGAAACTGTACCAGCAAAGAGCGTTAAAAGTGCTAAGCTTGGAGCAGCATTCATAATGAGTATTTTAGTCCAGCTCTCTTCAGCTCCCATGTAACCTTCCATGATCTCCTCATGCCTGCTGAAGTTCACCCAGGCACTCCATTCTTTGTCCTGCAGCTCTGGAGTGGTGCCTGTGAACGACCCTGCAGGACCTTTCACACCAGCATGCACCACGTAAGTGTCATTCACTGCTGGCCAGGCCTGTACTTAGCTGCCTTCTTTAGTGTAGAGGTCTTCTTTCCTTAAAGCTTCCAGAAGAATTTCATCTGGGATTTCCTCCATGGCATAACTCAGACTGTCATCTGCAGCTTCAGCTAGTTCCACATCTTCAGCAGCTTCTAGGAAACAGGCATCGTCACGTGTGTTTTCCCACTCGCTGTCTGACAACAGGAAATCTTGAGACCAGCTGTTCTCTGGAGATACTGAGCTTTTTGACAAGTCTGACACATGAGAATGTGGATGTACTTTTCCTTCTGTGTGCCCCCTGTCGTCCATTAGCATGGACTCTTCCTCCTTTGAGAAACAACAACACTACTCATTTCATACGCAAATACTCTTGATACCTTCAACTGCTCTGCAAGTTTGGAGTTTGTGCTGTCACACAGAATGGACACTGCAGAAAGCTGACCAACACTACAAGACTTTCCAGCATATTCATATATAGCTACATTAACCTGTGGAAGCCTATTTTAATAGGAGTAGAAATCCACTGTTTTTCCAGCACCCCAGAAGTAGCCTGTTGAATACAGTTTCATAAAATAATACAAGGTTAAGTGTCTGTTCAAATATACTGTCAGGACCTGAAAATACAGTTAAATTACACTTTCTGAAAATGAATAGCTATTGATGAGCTCCTTGAGTAGAGCTTAATGTGCCATTCTGCTGTATGATATATAGAGCTGTATAGTTAAATTTAAAAGTTGAAAAAATACCAATTATTGCCTAAGCACTGGAAAAAATTGTCTGTTCAGGGAGTTCGCCTGGAATCTAGGTGCAGGATCAGGTCAATTTAAATATTCTTTCTGTCTGGGGAAACATGCTGCTTTGGTACACAACAGTGGAGATAAATGAATTTCAGAAACTAGGGTCGCTGGCTTACATTTGGCTCTGACTGACTCCAGTGTTCCAGAACCAGTTCTGTTTTACCTTGCATGAAGTCAGACATGCACAGCAGAGCTAAACTTGGGCAGTCTCTCTGTTCTGCACCTGGAGTGACCTTGTGGCTTAGACACTGGGAACTGCTGCTCACAACAGAACAGAAAGTCTTTAGTCCCAGGTGAAGTTAGACAAGTCCAGTAACTTAGCATTGCTGCAGAACTTAAAAATGAATATATGGAGCTACCCAACCAGCACAGCTGCTCTGGAAACCTCTTCTATACCACTAGAATAGTGTGTGGAGCTCTCCCAACAGACTGGGATGTTAGTGGGAATATCCAAGGGCTTCCAGAGCCTCACAAGAGCTTGAGCATCACAACAGGGCAAAAACATACCTCTTTGAAAAGAGATGGGAGGCATATCCCAGGTGGCAATGGGAAACCTAAACCAAATATAAGACATTAATTAAAGTTAACATTCCAAAATGTATTAAGTATAATTGAGATCACAGGCTACATACTTTGTGATTTGAAGTTTTGTTCTCTGCAGACAGGATCATGACACTTTTGATACCAGACTTCATTCTTTAGATCTACCAGAATCCTAAGAATGAAATTATTTTGTTTTTTAGTATCAGTACATAAATGAAGTGAATTCATATGGTAGGAAACTCTAACACTAAATGAACAGGTTTTGTTTGTCCTCAGCTATGGACATTGCTTTCATACTCTTGGCATTCTTACTACATACTTGTTTTGTACAATTTTTAGTAAACTTCAGATTTCTTAAGTTTAAAGAAATAAATTTTTAACACTAACACCTGAAAGTGAAATTTAGTCAGCTTCATTACGTTAAGCTTGGAGATAAAGTCATCAAATTAAGATTAGCATATGGGATTTAAGTGTAAGATGAGATGTTGTTGCTGCTGCTGCTGCTGTTACAGAGAATTTCATTATAAAAGCCTCATAAAAATCACTATTTTCTGTCAACTGACTAGGCCACCCAGCTCTTTCAACTGTGCTTTAGAAACACCAAACTTCAAGCAACTCACTTGAGAAACAGTAAGTTCATTCAGCTGTGGGGTTTTTTGAATATCTTTGTTTCTCAGAAACACATTACTTATATTTCAGTGATTTTAAATGTCACATAAAATTATTTCTAAGTTAAAATATTTGTACTAATTATATGCCATAATTCTAATATAATCTAAAAAACTGACTTTCCATCATTTATTTTGCTAAAATGTAGGAAGTCTGAGTCCTTGTAGAGTCATTAGCAAAACTCATCTTGATTCATGTGGCAGGAATTACCACTCAAAAATAGCAGTTCTCAATTATTAAAATGACAGAGTCATTTTAATAATGTAAGAATGTAATTTAAGAAGCACTGTAAATTAATTTAAAGCAATCTGCTTGCTTTCTTATTGTTCAGCTTCCTAGCTGGGAAGTAGCAAAACATAGTAGTACTGTTTAATAGCTTTAACATACTCTGCCTTTTATGTTAGCATCTTTGGGCCCATATTTTAAATACCATGAAGATTACTGCAAAGAATTATTAGAAATAAAAGTCCAGTTATCACAAAGTAAACTTGGGGAGGAGATAAGTAGTTTCTTTGGTTTTCAGGGTTTTTTGGTTTTTTTTCTTTTTTTGTAATTAAAACATTGTATCCTCACAGAGCAAGACAGCAGAAGATGTAAAAGTTGCTGATTCTATCCATAAGAGTTTTTTCGGAATTTCTAGAGAATAACAGTTGAACGGGAAAATAAATAAAGCTGTTTAAAACTGAATAGTTAAAGAACATACATTATATTGTTACTTTTGTGAGCTCTTCCAATATTTTCACACCAACGGTAACCAGAAATATCATAAATAAGTAGTTCTTTGAGAGAGAAGTAACTCCATTGTCTTATCCCTGAGGAAAAAAACCAAAAACTTTAAATTCTTTAGAAATAGTGCTGCAGAAGACTCATTTGTAAATGTAAGGTGGTCTCTTTACCTCCTTGTAGCCCATCTTTATTAACCAAGGAACGAACAAAGTTATCAATTTCCGGATATGGTGAACCCTGGTAACCTTCCATGGGATCTGTAAAGCCAAAGGCCACAAACACACACTGTCAGAGGGTTTGCCACTGGAATTTGACTGGAACACTTACACTTTATAGAGACCAGAGGCAGAAAATGTACATGAATCACATCACACTCTTAAATAAAACCAGGGACAAAGCCACTGTTACTTTCTTGTAGGTCTTTAAAGTGCCCCCCCCCCCAAGGTGCAGAGGGAGCTGGGACAAAGCAAGACAGCTGTGGTACAAGAGGGAGGGGGGTCAGCGGCATTCAGGTGCTGCAGAGCATCCTTCAGTGCAGATGTACTCTGCCTTCTGCAGAAAGGCAGCTGAACAAGGGCCCTCCCAGAAATTACCAGGTGTAAAAGTCACACAGCATCTACATTAAGAGTATTTTTCTATGCTGTCGAAAAGGCTTGAGATACCTCTGCTGCTTCTGGTAGTTTTACTGTTTAAAAAAGCAGACATTTTTCTCTCCTCCTCTGAAAAGCCAGATGACAGAACTTTTATGTCATCACTCGCTCTAAAGGAAGGGGAGAATACAAAGAGTAAGATTCTTACAGCATAACACAATATAACTCCCTGTAACATCCCACAGGGTGGCACAACATGACACAGCCCTGGGCCCAGGAGTGAGCCAGGAGACCTCCAGGGCTCCCTGGCTACCTTGACCATCCTGTGATTCACTGTGCACCTTCCCCTGTTCCTGGAGCACTTTCCCTTCTGGCCTTGGCAGTTTCCCTGACTCCCACCACAGGACAGGGGTTCCTCCTCCCCAGCAGCAACATTTGGCTCCTGGCCAGAGCTCCAGGACCCACCCATTTAACGACTGCTGGTCCACACTCCTACAGCAAGATGTGCTCTAGATGCAGGATTTATGCAAATATACCCTTTGGAAGGTTTCTTTTTTTTTTTTTCCTCTCTACCATGGACTGTTTTTCTCTGCCATATTGCTAACTGGAAGCAAGATGATAAGAGAAGTCTGAATTCAACACAGCAGAATTTCTTATCCATATTTATGATGGATTCAGCTGATGCCTATGATCTGAATACACTGTGTGCTCTACTGGCATCAGTTCAGGATAATGAACATTTCAGGATATAAAACTTGAAGTCAGAACAAACACATGTTTTCAATAAAAATATTAATACTATTTTAACCTTTCTGCTATAGCAATGATTAGGATTTTCTTAAGATAAGGTATGACATATCAGAGGTTTAGATTAGATATAGAAAACTTGATTATTGTCTGTACAAGTACCCAGCCTATGGAGGGGTCTGCATCAAACGGGAAACCTGGTATGCAAAAAAACACAGACAGAAACCCTTTGTATTTCTTATCCTACTTTGAAAAATATTCAGAATTCTCATATTTAACTGACTAGAAATCTGTGAAGTTTTGCTTCCAGAACTACACAGAATCTGACCAACTTAATAAATGGTTATGTTTTGGCATTTTGAGTGTGTATAGAGAAATGAGGCACAATTCAGAGGCTGTAACAGATTTGAAGGCAGGTTTAACAAAATAACAAGACTCCCAAGAAATTTTTTTCTTCAAAACCAATAAATTCTACTAGGAACTCCTAATTACACTATTACAATGTTAATTGAATAATTGATTATTCATAACAGTTATTTGTAACTGCTACAGGAGAATCATTATTAAAATAGATATTTTAAAGTACCGCACATTTGACTGGAATTAAGTAATTACCCAATGTTGCAGATTAAAGAGGAAAGAAAATATGCTTCTTCCAAGGAAACATGCTTTTCACAGTTGGGGATAAACTTATTATCCTCTGCTATCTTCAGAATCACATTTTTTCCTGCTTTTGATGACTTATACATCCGGAAATTTCTATTCTTTGTATAAACTCCTACAGGAAAACAGATATTTCTTAACACAGCAGTGCTGGCTAGGAATTGAGATACTGAGCACTTGTAAATTAAACCATTTTCCTTAGGGCAAGCTAAGAGCCTAATGAATGGACAAAAACTGTTACTGGCTGGCTCACATCCCATAGAAGAAATGCAACACAGCAAGATCATGCACACATGTACACTTATGTTACAGAATAATTAAGACATGCTCAACACCTCTACGTAGAAATTTTAATCATTCTGACATTAGAATTGTTAGAAGTTTCCCTTCAGTGCAACAAATTGGTTCTTTCACAATAACTTTGTGAAATACAACTGAGCCCAAAACCTGCACAATTATTTTAACCAGAAAGAACTTAATCAAACTTTCTGTTTTCTGTGGACTACTTCACAGCTTTTCTGAGGCATGCATCAGGCAAGCTTAATTCCAATCTCAAAAACAAACAACAAAACAATGATCAGGTATCTTAACATTGCATAATCTATCTAATAATTGATTGAGAAGGTGAGTTTTATTTGCAGGTTGCATTTGACTTTCATTAAAAGAAAAGCACAGAGCTCATACAAGAAGAACATCTCAAAGCTTTCTGTCACTGCAGCCTCATTATATAATTCAGTCTTTCAGCAATTTTGACTTTAGCATTCCAATTCTGAGGTAATGTATATAACATAAATACTGAGGATGGCTAATTATGATTTAAATGCCATTTACAAATATGTTTGAAAGAATTTGAACAGTAGGTGAAAATAACCCTTCTGACTCAGTAACAGAGAAGCCAACTGTAGCCAACTTTGGGATTACATTTCAATAGATCAGCCATACTGAAGAGGCCCACAATAAAAGTGATCCTGAATTCCATTGGAAGAATCTGGAATGGAGGTTCTTCAGAAGCATCTGAAGAAAAAACCCAAGGTAAAGTCCTGAAATGTGTAACACACTGCTGTGCAAAAGTGTGCTAAGCTATTTTCATTTCACTGAGATAAGGCAAAAAGCAAAAAAAAAAAAAGATACGGAGTTAAAGAAGGGTAGAACTTTCAAACTCTAGTTTGACTACAGGACTTGTGCTCCTGGAGATTTGTAACATTTTAATACCATGAACAGGCTATGCCCAGCTGGGCCATGAAGTGCCCAATCCAAAATTTCTATTATTCCATCACTGAAAGCTAACAGCTGTCATTCCCAAACAGGGAAAGAAGACTCAATTAATACATGTAGAAGAATACAGAAAGCCATGCCTTGTAAGACTTGTTCTTTTATTAAGCAGCTTCTAATTCAACTGAAATAACAAAAATGCAATATATGCTATACTCTTTCAATCCAAATGGGAGCACTAAGTCCTTAAAGGAAAAAATAATTGTCATGTGTGGAAAGAACTACATTAAACTTCAGAACAAAATAATTAAATGTAGTAATATAAGAAGTTCCATAAACCATGAATCTAAGGCTCCTTTAAAGCACAGCATTTAATGATGACAGTTTCAGCATGTATTTAAAGTCTGACCATAGGGACAACAGTAATCTAAGATTAAGGAACATTTCATTCTTAACCTTTGTTGCATTCCAAAGGGGTTTAAAAACACTTATACTTACCTAGATCCACAAAAAGCTGCTTGTTGCCTTCTTTATCGTTTACTATTAGGAAGGAAAAATCCAAATTTTCTCCCTGGTGTGGCATTTCCACATCCTTTGTTTCGTGAGCAATGGCTGGGCTGTCTTTAGAATCAGCTTCAACAGCTGGGAGGTTTGTAAGAGAGCCATCTAATCCAGCTCCTGCAGAACACTGGAAAACATTCCCAGCTTCTTTTGTTGCAATCACAGCAGCCCTACTCTGCATTAATCTTATGGCAGGCTGCAAAATGGTTCTCACAAAGTTACCTTAAAAACAACCAAAAAGGCCAGAAGCAGGAGAAGTCATTTACAAGCCAAGAAAGAACTTAGAGAGTTTCTGTGTAAACATTTCTCAAACAGCCAAGATGGAAGTGGTTGAAGTTCAGGGTCTTTTTAGCCCTTCTGGATTTTTAAAAAGAAATCTTTTGACCAGCCCACTGTATAAAATGGTTCTGGCCAGTGATTGAGAAACCAATGCCTCACAAGAATTTGTACTAAACAGCTTTAAAAAACTTAAATATTAACAAGCTCAGATTTAGGACTCTAAAAAGCTTGTGACTGTTCCCTCACGACTGCTTTCCCTAATTTCACTTTCAGAATTATTGAAATGTTGTATTTACTGATGTAGGAGATTGACCAAAGCTTACTCAAACAAAAAATTACTTTTGTAAAAGTATTTTGTAATGACTTTTCAAACTCCCAGTATTGTAATTCAACTCCCATTGTAACTCCAGGCTCTGCTAGATGGTAACCAAAGACAGACAAATAAAAACCATGGCCAAATTAGTTCTAGGGAGAAGGCAAGAGAAGACAATAAATACAGATGTGGGGAAAAAACTATGAAATGGAAGGAATAGTGGCAAGGATGATTCTGCACTGTTGGATGAAGCTTCCAAGGGGAACATGAATGAGTATGAAATACTGTTCCTCCCATGCTACATCTCAGCAGAATGGCTCAGCATATCAAGCATCAAAATCATCATCCTCATAATTCATTACAGGACTACTGGGCCACACAAATGAGTCAAGACAACCCTAAACTGGCAATTCTCTGTGTTGGAGTTTCCACATCTGAGAAATCCCGAATCATGTAAACAATTAAAATTGCTTTCAGCTATCTCTTAAGCATGTTTATGCACAGGTGGCTTGAAATCATCTTTGTCCTGCCTTTTTCACAATGTGCTGAGCAGAAATTAACTGTATTTAGAACAAAAACCAGCAGCTTTAATTGTTAAGACTGACATTAATCTGAAAATTAAGGAGTCATAAACTTGCCAGTTTCATTGAAATCAGTATTTTTGTAAATAAAACATACAGGCACAAAAAAAGTTACAGCTTTGTAAACACATGCTAATTATAGGAAAAGAAAGTAGAAGATAAGAAAAAATGAGGCTTAATGAAACAGAGAGTAATTATGTGTATGCTGGGAATACATATTTGTTTCCACATATAATTCTATTAAAATAAATATTAATATGGGAGATTGCACTGTCAAAACAGTCAAAAACCTCACCTTTTATTTCTAGGTGTAAGAGAAAAGAACACACTTACCAATGTGAGTGTTATCCTTAAATACAGTCTTTTGGGGTAGAAATATTAAATGCCGACTAAATTTTTCATCAGTACTGGAATCCAAGTTCAAGACATCTTCTGATGAACAATTTACATCATAAAATTCTTTTAATTTTTGGCTGACAAACTGAAATTATAAACATCAATTATGTTGTTTTACTCTACTAGTTGTATCTACAAAACCTAATACAAATTCAGATTCTACCTTTTTCTCAAGTTCTTTTTTTTTCCCCTCATTTTGAGCATACAAATAATTTAATTCAAACTAACCCATATCAAGTTTTAACCAAGTTTATTAAACACAGATTTATTTCCTTAAACATGCAAGTCACTTAACACTTAACTAACAGTGATAAGCTGAGAAGACTTGCAGTTTCTCAGGTCAAAGTCTGGCGAGGAGGCTTTACCCTGCAGGTTGTTTTCCACCACCAAGCAGTTCACACCCAGAGCGACAATGTTTGCAATGCAGACTCACCAGGAGTGGAAGAGGGAGGCTGTCATGATACACAGCACTGGTGAGCTAATTCACTGTGATGATTTAGCTAATTCATTGGTACCACCCAATGAACAACAACTAAGCAGAAAACAGATTGCACTCTAAATTAGTTCTAAAAAAAACTTTTCATAAACCAAGCTACTGATTTCTCATGTTTAGGACTGGAACTCAGAACCTAAAGATCTGGAAGCTTTGGGTTTCAGCAGCTCAGATCCTCCACCCAGCAAATCCAAAATCCTCTTCTTAACCTGAGCAATCTCTACATTTCAGAGTAGAAATCCACAATGGATAAACCTCTCCAGATTCTGTATCAATGAAGGGTTCTTTATGAAGGAATTACCTCAATAATCTTTTACTTTTGTTCACTTCTAGCTAGAGAGATGTAGGCGACAGAAGTCTCACAAACAGACATCCACTCAACAATGAGATCTTATTAAAACCAAACAAATTGGCAAATGCAGTCGCATGATGCTCTCTACATCATCATTTAACTAAATTACAATGAACTGTCATCTAAAGAAACTTTCAGGAGAGATTCACCTAAGCCTTGATATAAGACTGCACCATTAGTCAAAGGGAATGAACTGAGGAATGTATATGAATGGAACTTTTATTGATGCTACTTTAAAGAGTACCTAAACATTCCTTCAGTTTTACAGCTTTGAAGTGGCAGAGCACATAATCTTCAAAAGTAAACCTGCCATGAATACAAACAGTCCAACAGCCATCATTCTTTATTTTTGTCTTTCAATTAAATTTTTGTCTCACTTATATTAAACCCTTGCTTTATTTAATACAGGTTTTTTTTTCTTAATTAAAAATAATCACTGGGTCTTCAATTCTTTTAATTTTACTATAGCATAATCAATATAAAATGGTAAATACTTTGGTTTCTTATTAAATTAACAATGAATTCATATTCATCCACAGCATGACTTTTCTCCAGTTTACCTGAATTAACTTCATGACCATACTCTTGCCATCTGCATCAGGATTTGCTGGTTTGTAAAACTCCAAATCAAAATAAAGTTTGCAAGCATCTTTTTCAGGAATTACTTCATAGCAATGCATAAGACTTGTTTTGCAACCTTGACTAAGGAGAAAAAAAACATATCACAACCTCTCATGATAAACATTATGAGCATGATAAACATGCTTATCAGTTGCACACAAGGATCCTACATACTCTTTTCTTCAATCAACCATCCATATTTAAAAAATGTAGTAGCCCTATAATGCTTTGAAAAATTTGTAACTAACACCAGCAGCAAGTGTCAGCAAAGACTGTCTGGCCTAGAATTTAATTTTGTAGAGTACTCCCCTCCCCATGCCCTCCCAGTCTTAAAATACATACAGAAATGTTGAGAACTTCAAAAACTATGAGTAAAAAAACTTAAGTTATCACTCATATGTCTTTAGCACAAACAAAGAGATTATATGGAGTTTTTTCTAATTAAATTAAAAAATAATCCCATCATCAGTTTCAGAAAAAAAATCAGGCTTTATATAAAGATTGAGTCCGATTTCTTTCACCTCTCAGCCAAATGTTTTATTGTAAAAGAAACAAATGGGGGAAAGTTCAGTACATGACTGAATTGTCAATACTTGGAATTACATCATGCAAATGCAAACCCATAAATCACTTTCCAGACACCTGCATTAACGCCCACTGAAACTGGTGCATGACTAGTCAGAGAAGTATGTTTTTGTCACATGTTGGTATGATCCCCTGAGGAAAGCTGACAGCAAAAGCAAATCTACTCTTAATAAATTTCAGTTCAACAGACAGAGTACTTAATTCACAGGAAATAATGGCAACCTGCTACTCAAAAGAAATATAGAAGATATTGTTTTGTTTTGTCCTTGTGAAGATTTTCCAATTGCCAAGATGAAACCTCAGGTAAGCCAGTACAGTTCTGTGTTACTCAGAGCAGAAGATGGCTTCTGGGAATACCTGTCCACTGACAGCTCTTACCAGGTTGGATATCCAGTGTACCACCAACTTTTAGTAACATACAGGGCACCTGCTCAAATACTCACGTGTAATAAAACCAAAGCTCTTCGTATGTTGTCACAAGGTAAAACCTCTGTCCACTCTGCGTGTTCTTTTCCAAAGCAAACACATGAACATCCTTTTTAAGTAAAAACATTGAAATTTTTTTGTTAGTTTTATTCAAAAAACCAGTTTAAGTCTTCCTAAGTTCCTACTTGGCATCAGTTAAAGGCTAGTAAATAGTAAAGAACTATAAACAGATCACTTATCCTTTTTCACACTCAGTAGCATCTAGTTTTAATTTAGAACATCATTCTGATTTCAGTTACATGGATAAACCTTTGAAGTTCTTCTTTGCTGGGCAGTAATTTAAACTGTTTTCTCTTTAAACTCTTGGTATTTTCTGATCAGTATCAAGTGGATCTAAAGGGAGGAGGAACAATGTCCTGAAAGGAGCAGCCTCATGGACATGATGGCAGTATAAGCTTTATGGGCAAATATTCTTCAAACATTATGTTGTTTAGATCCAAAAACTACTGCCAAGCCAATGAGAACCCATTTTGGAAAACAGGCTGTTAGAATTACTTAAATACCTGAAACAGGTATGGAGAAAACACAATACTTTCTTTTAAAATACCAATCAATTTAAAAAGTGTTAAACTGAAAACAGAGAATACCTTTCACACAATATTTATTTGGCTAATCACTTCTAATCATCTAAACTTGCTACTCAGATGGCACTGGAGTGTTCTATTGTTTTTATTTAGTCTCTACCTCTTTATCTCTTTTTCTTCCTAATTTTTTTCCTCCTCTTTCTTCCTACTCAATTCTCACTAACCTTCCCATTCTCCTACCCACCCTGACAGCTTGTTCATCTTGAGAAGGAGCAAGTTTATCACTACAATGTTCCCAAAAAGCACTTTTACTGTTCAAAGTTAACACCACATATCAGCTTGTATGTTAGAACAGAACTAGTACTTCAACTTAGAGAGACTTCCAGTGCAACGTGACCTACAAGGACAAAAAAAATACGTGTAGTTTCAGGATTGGGAAGAAAAACATCTTGTAAATTGAGAAAGCCTTCACTTGCCAACTGCAATTTTAAATGATGTTCAGTCTTGGAAGTATATAAAGAGTAGAGACATTTCCCTAACACATAACATACCTCTTTGCAGGCTTTTACATAATTAAATGCTTCAGCCTGTCGAGAAAATATTTTCCAAACAGAGGATGGCATAGAGGGTTTGGACAGTCTTGGTCTATAAACTGTAGGAAGAGGATTTCTTTCATAGTGAGATGCTAGTTCTTCCACTTTCTTCAGTCTTTCTTGCCATCTTCTCTTCATTTCTCCTAAAGCAATTACAGGTAGTCAAATCAGTATTAATCTATTTGCAAGGCAATTTTAATTTGAACATATCCTGTACTCCTCACAGCTTTTGATTCTGGTTTTGTTGAATGTAATTTATTAATTAACTGGGAGTAGCCAATATTCCAAATCAATGCCCAACCTTGCTATGATACTCATTTTAATATTAAATGTCTCTGTTTTGGAAGTACAAGAGCTTCATATTAACACTATCAAAGATAAACACAACAGAATAAAGACAGTGAAAGAAGGCCTGGGAATTTTCATTTTTGTCTACAGAATGGTATTACACTCCTCAGAAAGTACACAAACTGTTGACCAGATAAATTATATCAGTAAGGGGTAAAAAAATACTAAGAGTAACTTAAAAAATACTAAGGGTAAAAAAATACTTTTCCTTTATGGTTGGGGAGACAAATGAGATAATTAATTTGTATGGGTAGTACAATATTTGAATTCATAGGAGGAGTTAAGACTTCAGCTCTGAGCTCTGTATCTTGAAGTAAAAGAACTGAAATAAAAAATGAGGGCTCCATTCTCCACTGCTGACCTTTGCTATTGATCACTCATACTTTCACCTGCTTTGAAAACTCATGTATTTTTCACAACCTTAAAACAGCAATCTTATCTCTTTTCAAGAAATAGAACCATGCAGTAACTTTTGCTATCTTGCAACCTTTAAGCTGCTAGTCCCATAATGGAATCCAAATGCTGCAGAGTCATGTAGTAAAGCATAAACACGCATATGTACAATTATCTGTAAGTGGAACACCTGCAAATCGGTAAAAAGCACTGCCAGGAAACTGTGAAACGGAGGAACAGAGGCAAGAAGTAACAAACATGAAGGGGAATCTTCTTGTTCTGCCCAGCACAACCACTTGGTTCTCCTAACAGCTCCTGGGTTGCAGTGAAAGATAAAAATGAAAATGAGCATACTCAAAAGTATTCAAACCTTTAACAAGCTGGATCCACAAGGCAAATTTAAGTACTTAAATATTCTTGTGGAGCCCCAAAGCCCAAATTTTAGATCCTCTCATTTCCCCCTCCAAGTTTTCCACAGCAGAAGTTCCTGGACACTTACATTTCTGCCCACTGTTCTAGGCCTGCCAATGTCTTGATATTCAGTGCCTGCATCAAGTCTAAAACCAGAATGTTTTTTCTGCAACAGGGGTCAAACATATTACCTCTATCCCCCTTGTCCATCTTCTGACCTGTGCATTTTCTTCACTCCTTTTTTGTGCTCTTAGTTTCTTCTCTGGGAATGAAAAGTTAGGTTACAGGCAATCAGCATTTCTCAGAAGTGCTAACAAAACTTTCAGTTTCATTTTGATATTGCTCGCTGTAAATTAACTGGGTGGGTGAAAATCCCTACATCAGCATTTTCCCACAAGGTGACCAATAAAAAAGGAAACCAAAGGAGAAGCCCCATAATTCTTTATTTATTTTAAACTTTCTAGTTATATCAGGCCTTATTTTTGCAGAAACACAGCTGGGAGGACACCTGAACCTGGGAGAAGGGCAATGACCTTTACTTTAAACTGAAACCTATCATGGTTCTTGCAGTCCAAACACTTGGTCTCTCAAGACTCAAACATGTCAAGTCTTTTCAAGGCAATTTTAATTCCTGTGTGAACCACACCACAACACATGTATTTAGAGCACATACAATTAACACTTACAGACCAGCCTTCTGAGTTCACTGGGAAATTCTCACTTCATCCTCCTCACCTATGTCCCACCAGAAGTAAGGGCAGTACTTATTTTTGTTTGACTTGACTGAAAGAAATTTTGTCACCGACATGTTTGGACTTCAGTGTTAGTGACTCAGCAGGATGACTGCATGGAGAGTCTGGAAAAATGTCTCCTGAGCAATGACTTAAAGAACTTGCTATTTCATTTTCTCTTTTTTATGGAAGACTACTTCTCCCTTCTCATGATAATGACAAAACATATTACCCACACCTGCTGACAACTGAAGCTGAGACATGCAAATCAGCTGCTACTCAAAATAACATTACACTTGTTTCCTGGCCGGTGTGTACCATGCAACATAGTTCTATGGCAGAATTCATGGTCCTTGACACAAATAAATCCATCAGATTTTCTCCCAGCTGCTGATTCAGCCTTAGAAGAACACATTAAATTCCTTAACAATAGTGAAAATTAGCCTAGCTATCCTTAGGTTGAGCGGACGAGTGGCACATTAACAAACACTACTCATCTTCCCAACAACAAATGTTCATCTTGCCCTCCTAACAGAGGAAGTGGCCTCTACAATTACAGAATCATGGAATGGCTCAGGCTGGAAGGGGCCACAGTGGTCACCTGTTCCAACCTCCCTGCTCAAGCAGGGTCATCCTGGAGCATGTGGCACAGGATTGTGTCCAGTCAGTTCTTGAGTATCTCCAGTGGAGGAGACTTGACAACTCCCCTGGACAACCTGTTCCTCAAATTAGGGTTGCAAGTGCAAAACTCAGTACATCAGACCTGCTAAGACCTGAAAAAGTAGGTCAGTACCTGTTATGAGAAGCTGGAATACACAGCTTCCAATGTTATCAGACTTCTGCTACTGAAGGTCAGTGTACAAATACGAAACCAACCGACCTGAAAGTTGATGATGAAGCCAAAATCAGCCCTCAGCGTCAGAGCGCTGTTGCACAAGGCAGGTCTGTGGGCAGCCAGGGACAGTCCCCATGCAGGTGGGCAAAAGCCCTGTCCAAGGCAAGGTCCTGCTGTGGTACAGGCCAGCTCATCCACGGGGATCTCGCTCACTGAGGTCAAGAGGGGGGCTGCTCATTGAGTAATTATTCCCACTGATTAGTCTAAATGGCCATTTCCTTTACAAACCACCATTCTTTCAGAATCACAGAATATTCTGAGTTGGAAGGATCATCTCTAATCTAGCTCCTGGCCCTGCACATGACCACCTCCAAGAGTCACCGTGTACACCATGTACATAACAATGTTGTCCAAATGCTTCTTGAGCGCTATCAGGTTGGTGCTGTGACCACTTCCCTGGGGAGCCTGTTCCAGTGCCCAACCACCCTGTGGGTGAAGAACCTTTTCCTAATATTTAACCTCAACCTCATCTGACACAGCTTCAGGGTCCTGTCACTGGCCACCACAGAGATCAGTGCCTGCCCCTCCTCTTCCCCTCACAAGGATGCTGAAGACCACAATGAGGTCTCCCCTCAGCCTCTTTTCATCTTGGTCTGTTCATCTTCTCCAGGATGAACACACCGAGTGACCTCAGCTGCCCCTCATATGGCTTCCTACCCCTCAAAGCCCTTCCCCACCCTCACGGTGCCCAAAACTGCACACAGCATTTAATATGAGGCCGCACCAACATAGCGTAAATATACCAGAACGGCACATTTGTTTCAGCAGGCAGAGGAGCTCAAGCAACAGCGCAAACCTGACAAGGTTTGGGTTACACCATTCACACCCAGGAGCAGCAAGGACAGCCGTACCCGGCTCAGCGCTCAGAGCCCGCAGGGCGCGGTGGCTCAGTATTCCGCCATAGGGCCGGGCCCGGCCCGGCCCGGCGAGCTCCGCCGGGAGAGCAGAGGAGAGCAAAGGAGAGGAGAGGACAGCAGCCACCCCGTGCCTCCTCAGCGGGCCTCGCACGCCTCTCTCCGCGCCGGGAGGGCCCACAAGCCGCTCCCGCCGGCACAGACTCACCGCCAGCGCCCGCTGCCCGCCGCCATTGAGCGGGCTGCCCGCCCTGCGCGGGCGGGGCCAGCGGGGCGCCGGGCGGGCCGGCCAGCAGCAGCAGCAGCAGCAGCGGCGGTGGCGGGGCATTTTCCGCGCCGAGCAGCGCTCAGCCAAGCCCGCCTCGGGAAAACGCCGGTCGGAGCGCAGCGAGCAGGCGGTGAAGCCGGTGGGTGGCGGCGGTGCCGGGGGGCGGCGGTGCCGGGGCGCGGCGGCGGTGGGGCCGAACAAAGCGGGGAGGAGGGGGGGGTATGGGGTGGGCTCTCCAGGTCCGCGTGGCCGCCCGCATCTCTCCCGGAGGAATTCGGCTGCGGGGAGCAGGAGGGGAGCAGCCTCTCGCCCGGGGCGGGCCCGGCTGAGAGCGCCCCTGCCCCGGCTGCCCGCGGGGCTCCCGGCTCCGCAGGCCCCGCGGTCGGTCGGTCTGTCGGTCGGTCGGTCCGTCCGTCGGTGGCGGGGGCGGGGGCGGATGAGCCCGGGCCTTGCCCGCGGGCCAGGCGGGAGAGAGCGGCCGCGGTGCCAGCCCAGCGCCCGCCGCTTCCCCTGCCCGGGGGCAGAGCCATGGCCTCAGGTGTTAGTTTTGCAAAAGCTGACGGTAGCTAGCTTGTGCCCTTTCAGCCTGTCTCGGGAGAAGCTGTTGAAACAGAGGGCAAAAAGAAGGAAAAGCAAAGAAAGGCGCCGTAATTCCGAGCTGCTCTCTGGTGACCCCTCGGAGCCCATTAACCGGAAACACGGGGTCGGGAGCTGTGTTTGGGTCTTGCAGAACAAAACGTGTTAAACCCCGTCTGTCCTGACGGAAAGCGTGCTTGGGGCCCTGGCAGGCGCCGTGGCTGACTTTTGATAGCATGATGTAAAAGGCCCTGCCCGAGGTGTGTTGTGTCCTGTCTGTTCCCTGCTGGGCTGAAGGAGAGGGCTGGCCCTCTGGAGTTCTTTACCCTGTAACTCACAGTTCCTCTTTCAGGTATCTGCTTGCCAGGTTTAGAACTAGCACACCGTGCCCTTCATGTTAAGGACCATGATGTGGCTGTTGCTTATAGCGGTGGTGATGTGACTAATAGCTACAGGTGAACTAATAACTCAAGGGTCCCAGCTACACTTGGAGTAATTCAGCTGATTTTACAGCTTCATGCTGAGTACCTAAAAGTCTGTTTGTTTTGGAAGATCAGAATGCAGGCCCAGTGTCAGGGCTTTCCAGCAACTGCATCCAGACCAGAAGCGATGGGAAGAGCGGTCTCAGCCTGCTTCCGTCTGTGGTAGCAGTATTTAGTAGGGGGAGAGTGTCACACAGAAAATGTAATGGTATATTTCAAATGGTTTTCGTTTTTTCATATAGTCTGCATCTATATCTTCCTTCTGTTGTTAGTCAGATAATTATTGTTTAGCGTTATACATTGTAGAGGGGAAAATTTTTAATTTGCATGTCTGCATTATTATCATATGTCGTGTATATGTTCATGTACAAAAAATACTTCTTTGAATGCTTGACATTTTCTCTTGCAGTCATGTGATGTGGAAAACTGCTCTTTTCCTATCTTTAAGGAGATGTTTTACATTGTCGAGGTCTGTTTTGAACATGTGTTTTAATAGTGCTGTACTCATTGCTTTGTAGTGGCAGATATACACTAAATATGTGTTGTCTCCTGTGGTTTGGATATTTCAGGATCCAGCTGGTAACTAAGGACAGTTTAGTTATTTGCTTTCTCCCGTCTCAGAAGTTTTGGTATTATTTTTAGCACTATACCATTTATTTTTGTTGATGAGAATTGATTCTCATTTCAAATAAATATTGCTTTAAAAGAAATCTGGTGGTTCTTATGGCAGTGGTGACACATGATGATGTGAATTTATTTTCCTTAGGTCCAGGGAGAATAAGTAAATCCAGGCTGGAATGGAGTAAAAAGTTGTTTTATTTATTGTTTTCTCTTATCAAAAGAAAAACATTAGAACAACTGCATTTATGTCAGGGAAAAATATTTTTGTTCTTATTTCTGTACATAGAGACATTGTTCATTTTTGGTAGCTTGCAGAGCATAGCTTTGGACCTTTTTGAGCCACTTTATTTCTCATGACTTAGTATATGTAAAGATCATTGTAGCATCACCTTTATATTTGCTGTCTCTGTCTCATTTTTTTAAATTGTATTTTTTTCAGATACAATATTATAAAATAAGCTTCCCAAAATCTACGGAATATATTTTGCTAGATTATAAAGATGCTGTTGTTCTTTTCAAAAACTTGTTTTTTATATTTGCTTACAGTTGAAATCTCGTTTTATCTAAGCTTTCAGAGAAAATAATATCAAAGAGCAGAATAAAAATCTGTAATAAATTTTGAAAGCACTGCCGTGATTTCTTCCCCCCACGTCTCCCCCCACCAGGATGAGATCATCCTCCACAGGGAAATGCGTGGCATCACTGCATTACCTAAAGCAAGATGAGGCAATTCGTAGTGGCCTGTCAGAATCAGCACCATCCTCCAGAGAGCATTGCTGTTACCCTCTCCCGTGCTTTAGAGCAGAGAACAGCACCCTGCTGCCTCAAACGCCTCTTTGAGTGCCTAGCAACAAAAGAGAAACCTCGTTATGGGTGTCTTTTGTTCTTTAAAGAGTGCAGGTGACCTGGCTGAGGGTGCTCAAGAATTGATGGATATTAGAAGTGAGTTACAGATTCTGTTCTGAAGATAAACCATGTGCATTTCAAATACTCAACGTGTTATAACCAGTTTTTCTAGACAATCCCTACAGCTTCTGTAAAGTCTCTCAGACAAACTCCCGTTGTGATGAAGCAGAGTGCTGGAAGCTCTAACACTTCATTGAACAATTGAAACTGTAGGCTGTGAGCTAGGCTCCCAGAGCCCTTAGGAAGAAATATTTTTGTGATGCAGTATTGCAAGTTGTGTTTTAAATTTTTCAGAAAGAAACTAATATAGTTTGTTGTAATTGTAGGTTTTGCTAGGTACTTCTTCCAATTTCATTGTTTCTTTGGTGCTGGATCAAGGACAGCAGTTTGAGAGCTTTAAAATTTAAGGTCGCTAAAGGGTCAAGGAGATAAGTCTTATCTTGAGGTCACTTAAATGTCGAAGATCTCTATTAGTGTTTGCATCCTGCCTTAACATTTATGTTGTAATAAGCATTCAGTGCTCTCGGGGATCTGCAGTTTGCTTAGTTAAAGCTGCTGCTGTTCAGCAGTTTGGTTGATGTGAATGCAGGAGAGCCCAATAGGCCACTCAGCCTCCCTTGAGATTCCAAGGGTTCATCTGTTGGCCGGAGGGTTAAGCTTTCCCTGTACTTTGGCCGAGTCTTTCTTCAAGTAGCTCTGGTAGGTGGCTCATCTGATAAAGAGGAGCTAGCCACAGCTTATGGAGGCACTATTTACTAGTTTACACTCTCTCCTTCATGGGCTTGCAGCACTGGCCCTGCAGAACTTTCACAGTGCCAAGCAGCTGGGATCAACACCGGGGGTTTAGCAGAAGTTGATTTCTGTGCTGACATGGCTGCACTGCTGTCTGTGCACCTGCTAGCAGGTTTTGATAATGGAGTTGGCACTGTGCTTTTTTAAATGGTGTGGCTGTTTTTAACTGTTGTTAGACAAAGAACAGATGAAGGAAGTTAATAATTTCCCTATCTCTCTTATTAATCCCAGCCACATTGAAGGGTGGGGGTTGTGCTTGTGCATCTAGTTCTTCTCCAGGAGAAGGAACAGTATGAGTGGCATCAGAATGGTGGGTCAGTCTGCTTGGATGTTTTCCTACAAATTCTGCTCAGGCTGAGAGCTCAGGAAAGCTGAGACCCAAAGCCAAAGATATTGTAGTAGGGGTGGTTGAAAAAGTCATAGAAACTCCTCAAGCTGGGCTGTGCTGGAGCAGGAGAACTTTACAGCATCCTTGTCAATGAAAGGTGTTCCTTCCAGTTGCTGGGGATCAGAAGCTCTGCTCTTCAGTTAGAGCTGGGTGCACACACCACTTGTCACTGTAGACTAGACTTTGCTGGCAGTGCTAATGTTCCCTGCTCTCCAGGGCATAGGGTTGGATCTCTGTCATGCCACAGGTCACAGGTATTTGAATTGCCCTTTGGAGTTTCTTGCCTTTTTCTTCCCACAGGGTACTTATAATGAATTAGACTTTGGAGTTAGGATGGATGAATCCAGATCAAGAGGCTAGGCAGTCTAGTTCAGCATTGTAGATTTAGTTCTTACCCTATGATACTGTCTTTAAAGTAAATATCTAAAATATAATGATAAAATGTATTTTAGACATTATATTTCTAAAATACTAAGCTTATTTTGTATTTTGGTAATTTGATTTTCAGGAAATTTCCTGTTTGCTGCATTACATAATACAGTTGTCAAGCCTGGAATAATTCGGTGAAGAAGATTTAATTACATCAGTGCTCTGAAATAATATTCAGAGCAACACAGAAGATCTTTTGAAGCCACTAAAAATGTAAGTAAATGTCTTCCTTGGAACAGGTTAAGAATGCAGGTTATACATAACCAAATTACTGCTTCTGATGCATCAATAATTGTTGCCACAAAAAGGGGTGTTTGTGTTGTACTAACTAGAGTACAGATAGAAAGTTGAGACTTAATATAATAATAATAATAATATCATTATGAAAGATGGCAAATATAGTTTGCCCCAAAGAACTTAAGCCTTAAATAAGAATCTTCTTCATATCTGACCACCAAATCTTGCTACTTGGTCTTGTTACTCATACCTTCTTATTTACCATAAATATATCTGCTGAAGTAAGTTTTTTTTAAATTCTTGCCTTGTAATGCCTTGTTTGACCTTCTTGAGGTCTCATCACTACTAAGCAATTATTACTCTGTCCTATCTGGTGGTTTAAATTTGATGCATAATTGTTTTCTGACACTTGAGTTTAAGGTAACTTTTGGTAGTGTGTTCCATGAGTATACACAAATAACTGTGGAGGAGGTTTAATGCTTTTAAATTGATTTCTGATTTGATATCCATTATAATTTATTGGCCTGTATTCTCATAAAAATAAATAGCCCACAGCATAGGGGTCGTTCTATCAAATGATTTAAGTTATATTGTTGTGGTTTTATTTTACTACCATTGCAATTGCCTTCACGTACACCAGTTAGAAAGGGATGCAGTGATGTTTCATTTGAAATGGAATGCAGAGAAATTACTCATTTCTCAAACTACTATGACCAAATTTCTAGTCTGTGTTAGTCTTTGCACATATCTAATAACTTGTGTTGCTTGATTTTTGGTTCTTAATTTCTAATGCATCTGGGGACATTACAATGTTTTAAAGATTGTTTTTGATTAGTTCCTCTCTTACTTTGCTTTTTGTAGGTCTTTTCAAAGATTTGGTCATAGGGATCTCCAGACTTTTTCCCAGTGCTCTTTTAGAAGGCAATGATGTTGTTCTTTCAAATATAAAATGTGTAGAGATTACTCAGAAAGCTTTTTTTTTTTTTCTACTAATATCCTAGGCTAAAGTTATTCTGTGAACTGTCATAGTACTTCTGTTTTCTTGCATTTTCAAGCTGATAATTGAAAGCAATAATGACAGAAATGGGAGATGGACCACATCTGGGGGAAGATCAGGCAGATGCAAAATCTATTCCAGGTTTTAAAGGGTAAGTGAGGTACTTTTGGTTTAAGTCTTCAATTGAAGTCTGGTCAGCAGCTTATGTCTAAGGGATTATATATGCACAATCAATCCTTGATATCACTGAGCTAAGATTTTAAAGTTTAGCATGCTACCAATTACTTACCAAGAAGCTGTTGTGACAAGGGATGTCTCAGCCTCGAAGAGTAACTGAGAGAGGCATCTCTGCTCGAGGGAGATCCTGGTGTGCAGCCTGCTGTATGTGGAGGAGGACAAGTGACTTACAGTCAAACTTGCATATGAGCCATGTTTTGGGACAGTGCATGCTCAGCTGGCCCCCGGATGTTGAGGAAGACTTATGGCTCTTAGCTATTGTGTTAGCTGTCTCTAAAGTCCAGCTTCATCAAGGTGTAGCCATCATGCTGGCAGCTATTGCTTAAACAGAAAAGGAGCACACATCTGCCACATCTTTTTAGGTTTTGAATGTTTTCTTGTGGAAATTCAATGATCATAACTTCTGTTTAGAATTCAGAACAGATTTGCTTTCTCAGAGCTAATCTTTCCTCCAGGTGTATAGATTTCAAAAGATGGTGGTAAAAAAACCCAACTGATTTCTTGTTGATACAGTAATTGGCATCCTTAAACTAAGTTTTCATAGTTTTCATATTCTCCTGTGCAGAGGCATTACAATTTGAAACACAATTCTTCCTGGATTCTTTTAATTTCAAGCTTGTTGCAAGTTCCACAGAAGGTTGCTACAAATGCAGCCTCACCAGTTCCATTGGGCTTGCTTAAATAGCCTATTGCTTGTCATTATTTTGAAAAGAGAGATCGGAAGTTAACGCCTACATTTTGTCTGGTTTCTATACAGAAAGAGCCTACCTGCTAGCAAGTCTATGGACTCTGGGATTCTGCCAGACTACAGTTACAGAATGGATTATCCAGAGATGGGGGAATGTGTAATAATAAACAATAAGAACTTCCAGCCACATACCAGTACCACTCATAAGTTTTTTTTATTTTTTTCCTTAATTTAGATAAATTTGTACCATGTGTTACTCTTCAAAATTAAATATGCAGACCAGTTTTGATTGGACTCTAAAATAAAGTCATGGGTGTGATTCATTTCAGTCCACTCTTCCAAATATGCATGGAGGGAACACATTGGGGTGTAGCAGTAATGAGGAGGAAAACTGATCTGCAGTACAAGTCTTTCTTACCTTTTAGTCGTGGTTTCTGTTTTGCAAATGAAATTTTTATATCCTTAAATAGGGAAGTAGATATAAAAATAAGATGCAGATAAATTTACAGTAGGTACAGAGGGTGGGAGATGGTATGCTCATGTAACAGTGCAATGTTATTTCTGCTAGAGTGGATCTGGAATAATGGAATATTTCAGACTGATACTGCTATAAACAAGAAAAATAATTTGGCTCAATCAGACCATGCCATCTATATAATATGAGAAAATAACACATTTCTCTTGTGTGTAGGGATGTCGTCCCGTTCAGGTACAGATGCAGATGCTGCAAGTGTCAGAGAAGTTTTTATGAATTTGGGATATAAAGTAAAGATCAACAATGATCTTTCATGTGGGAACATTTTTAAACTATTGAAAAAGGGTAAGTTATTATATGTTGTGTGTGTACATTAAATCAACTACTGTTTCCAAATACATCTCTTGCCCTCACATCTCTTCTTTCTGGGTTCTTCTAGATGCTATTTCACACCTTCTGGTAATTTATTGCTAAGGATGACATGTACATCATCGTTTCTATGTTTATTCATCTTAGCTGTCTCTCCATCTTTTGTGCCATGACTGTTGTCTCCGTATCCTTTCTCATCTTCTAAAGAAGGATGGAAAAAAGGCTGAAATTTAAATGCAGACTGATTTATATTGTGACCCTGGGATCACTGAAGCTCTGTGAGTTGGAAAGAAAGCTGCTAGATTGGGTAGAGGGTTTCTGTGCTTAATGCTTAGTGGTGTGGCCCAAAGAGGGGTTCTGATTCAGAGCTGCAGGTGTGTAGACTGGATTTTCTTTTGGGTAAACAACTCACATTTTGTTTACCTTGTGAAACAAAACACCCTTCTTTCAGGTGAGAGTTTATACTGCTGTGTCAGTCCTGCTTTGTTTGGACTGGGCTGCATCTAGACCCGTGCATTAAATGGTGCAGAGGTATCAGTGCCCTGGAACACAGGCCATTCCAGTTGACTGGTGCAAGGTTCTCTGCCATGACTGGGCCTCATGCCCACTAGTGCTCTCCCAGAATGTTCCAGGTCAGACTTAAACAGTGAAAGTGTTCCAGTGATTATTCCCAACAGCAGCTAGCCACCAGCAATCCTAGTCTTGGTTTTTGTGTTTGGTTTTGTTTGGGGTTTTCTTGTTTGTTTGTTTTTTAATGAAAGTGTTTGCTAACATAGATGTAGGTCTTTAGTGCCAGTTAATATTTATGCCAGAAAATGTTCCCAGACATGGTTAATTCATTAGTATTGTTATAGCTGGTCTGTTGAAAGTAGCTGAAAGTGTGACTCTTCTAAATGCAGTGCTTGTCCATAGATTGTAGAAATGCCTGAGTGTACATCACTTGAGTAAAGTTGAAACAATTCTTTTCTTTCAGAACAGAAATTTAGTGTTTTGTTAAGCACAAAACAGTAAGACTTCATTTAGAGGCTGTTTTTATTTTTCATCCACAAACTCTTGCATCTTTTTGAGTTACCATTCATAATTTCTTTTGGATCCTTTCTTTTTGTATAAACCTTGTTTGTATCTTTTCATAAATTTGAAAAAGTGATTTTGGTCCTCAAGTACGTTTCCCACAATGTCAGGCAACAAAAGACATTGGAGAATATATATTCTATGCTATTTATATACCACAAGATGAAAAAAAAGTATGAAACTACAAACATTTTATATCAAGCTTAAATAACTGTAATTACAAAATTAAGAGGATTCAAAAATCTTTCAGACCTCAGCACAGGTAAAAAGTGAGAGAGAAGTGTACTGCTAGAACCTGCAGGAGCAACAACAGCCATGGTCATGCAACATTTAGTTCCCATGTAATCCAAGTAGTTGAAGTATCCCCAATTGGAAAGAGAGGAAGGACTTCTCCTTTCTTTCCCAAAACCCAGGGTATTCCATCAGTCCAATGCCAGATCACAAGGCTGACCATTATTGCATGAATAAGCTGTATCATTCCAACTTTGAGATGCTGTGGGAATACCCTTTTTGTCTCCTGACTGTTCTGGCCTATCTCTGTGGCCACGTCTTGCAATGGGGAGGGTTGGCCCTTAATTTGGGGTTTCCTGTGCCCAACCTCCTGAAGTAAAGTAGGCAGGCTTCTTGTGTTCAGAAGTGAAAACTCTCTGGAGGTTTCTAAACGTGCTAATTAGTTCTTAAAAACTTCTGTGACCTAGGAAGGATCAAATGCTCCAAATTTTTACAGAGTACAGGAAGTTAAGATAATTCTCTTTTTTCTTTCAAGTTTCCGAAGAAGATCACAGCAAGCGAAGCAGTTTTGTTTGCATCTTGCTAAGCCATGGCGACGAAGGATTGATCTATGGTACAGATGGGCCTCTTGAACTGAAAGCACTAACAAGCCTTTTCAGAGGTGACAGGTGCAGAAGTTTAGCAGGAAAACCCAAGCTCTTTTTCATTCAGGTGATGTACAGCTGAATAATGATGATCAAATCAGCCAGATAGTTTAAAAAAATACCATTTCCCACTAATTATTAGTGCCAAAAGTTAATCCTTTCTCAAATAGATTTGAATGTAATTACTTTCAGAGTAAGATTCTCTTCAGATCTAAAGTGGCACAATTTTCCCTGTTAGGTAGGCTGTATTTATAACAGCTGGCATTGTGTTAATTTTATGTATTAAATAAAACATTAGGTAATATTTTAATGAGTTTCTGAGTGCACTTTTGAATGAATATTCAAACTGTGTAGTTGATTTAAATAAATGTTACTAGTTATCTTCTGAGTTTGTCTAAAGGAAATGTGACACATAAATTCTTGTTATTTTTGCAGTTTTTAAATCATTATATAATTTTTAAAACACAAAATATCAATGTTTTTATAATGATCACTGCCTTTTCTATTTTAACTTTATTTTACTTTTCTATTTTAACATTTTTTCCATTCTCCTTTCTACCAAATAGGCTTGTAGAGGGACAGAATTAGATGCTGGTATTGAGACAGACAGTGGACCAGAAGAAACAATGTGTCAGAAAATCCCTGTAGAGGCAGACTTCCTGTATGCCTACTCCACAGCTCCAGGTGAGGCACTGTATCCATGTCAGCCTGTACTCATGCTATAAATTACAGCTTGGAGTGGCACCCAGCCAGGGGTGAATTCACTTGTGTGCAATGTCCTTTGGTCACTTTGGGTCAGCTGTCCTACTTGTGTCCCCTCACAGGCTCTTGCCCAGTCCCAGCCCCTGGTGGGGGAATGCTGGGGAGACAGTGCTGCTCCCAAATGTGCTGATAACACCCCAAGACACTGAGGTGTTATCAGCACATTTCCAGCTGCCAGTGCAGAGCACAGCACTGTGAGGGCTGCTGTAGGAAAATGAACTCCTGCTCAGCCAGACCCAATACACTCCTTTATGGAAATAAATATTTACTTCCCTCAATCACTTTTTTTAATTTGACTTGATTTCTTGTTGAAGTAGTTGCTATTCTCAGTTCCTACAAAACCCTTACCAAACCCTGAATATATCCTTCTCACTAGCAAACCCTCAAATGTTCATCTGCTGGAAATTCAGTTAATTGGAGTTGTGCAAATAATTTACAGCAAGAGGAAAAGATATTATTCTGAGAGAACAAAATAATCAGATGTGCAGAAGTGGATGATAAGTACCAGCATATTACTTGTCTATTGCCTGTACTTGTATTGCATCCTTAAGCAAAACTGGTAGTGGTAGAGCCCTTCGTATGTCCTATTTCCACTTAGCAGAGGTAGGTTCAGTCTTTAATTCTGCACATATTTGTGAAATTAATGACACTGAAACCCATTTTCCATCTGCACTGTCACCTCTTTGTATTTGTGTACCCCATGAAAAGTAGTAAGTGATTAATGACTAAGATTGCTGCAGCAGAAGATAACTTTCCTGACTTTTGATTTTCTTCCTACTTAAGGTTTTCTTAGATTATAAAAGATGACAGGATTAGAAAAAATTTTTCAATTGGAATTTGTGGAGAGTATAAAATCAAAATGTTGGTTGATGGTTTTGAGTTATTTAAAATATTGGTTGCCATTGGAAACAATGCATTGTTCTCCTAACTGCTGACCTGTCCTGTATCAAAGGCTGCTCCCTCTCATCACTTTGACATTGCTCTCTTCCACAGGCTATTACTCCTGGAGGAATGCAGTTCAAGGCTCGTGGTTTATTCAATCATTGTGTGAAATGCTGAAGAAACATGCAGGGAAACTTGAACTCATGCAGATTTTAACTCGTGTCAATCGCAAAGTGGCAGAGTATGAGTCTTGCTCGACTCAGCAGGATTTTAATGCAAAGAAACAGATTCCATGTATTGTCTCTATGCTCACCAAAGAATTTTATTTCCCTTCCTAAAATAATTTTTCAGTTCATGCTATTTATCTGCATTTTATATGCAATATTAGTACAAAATACCACTTTTAAATCTGAATAACTGTTCACTACTGTGTGTGGCACAGTGAAGTGTCTCAAAGTTAGATATATGTCTGTTGTTAGAGATAAAACATAGTATGGCTGTGTAGAAATGCAAAGCTGAGTAGCTGAAGCAGATTTGAAAGCAGTGCTCTGAGTATTGCAGAAAATTTGGAAAGGGAGACTGAAGAAAGATCAGATCGTTTATTGGAGCGATTTGGTGCTACATTTCACTTTGCCGAAGGGGCACAGAAAATAAACAGCTCTTGTAAATAGTTTGGTTTCAAATCTTGCAAAGAAGATTCAGAATGTCATTGCTGGTAATATGATAGTAGTGTCATCACACATTTCTTCTTAACTCAAGTTCTTAAAGTTTGGGTTAGTTTATAACCTAAACTATTTTTACACTTTTGGACATAAACTGTGGAAAACAGCTGTTTCATATTTTTGCATACAATTACGAAGCATGTCTAAAGTACAGTCAGTTTTTCCTGATAATTTGTGATAATTTACTAACTCTGTGTATGGAATATTAAATAAAACAATTATATCAGCATGGTAGCTGTTTCAAAATAAATTTTGTATTCTGACCTTGAAGCTGAGTGCCCAAGGGACCAGTCTTCCAAAATTTCTTTTTCTGCAGCTCCCTAAGGGTGGAGCTGTTGGGGCATATTGTGTGAAAACCGAGATTTGTGGTACTGGAGAAATTTCACTTGATAATGGTAATTCCGTGTGTTAACAAACAGTAAATTTATATCTCTTGACTCTGAATTTTGTGAGACGGACTTTTACAAAATTGCAAAACATTTTTGCTGATATTTCAACTTGTAGCAGTCTTTTTAAGATCAGTGGAAGACAGAATATGAAATTATTATAGGTGCTTGAGAAACAAGACTTGAAACCCTTTTAAAATTCTGTAGCAAAAACAATGCTGGAAAATTGATGTCCACTTCCAGAGGCATTTTGTACTTGTTTTTTTTAATTAAATACTGTTTCCTGGGTTGTATCATGCTTTTCTATGTGTGTTATTTGTTTAGGATCTGATAGCTTTTGCAGATTAATTTTAACTTTAACTTTATCCTTTCCTCAAATTACTATTGTCCTTTTTCTCCCCCATCAGCCTTACCACCTGAAATTGAAAAGAATCCCCTTTAAAGCATTGTATGCCATTGTATAGCCAGGTGGTGGAGTAGTGACTGAGACATGGGAAATGCAGGTTCAAAAGGGATGCAGAGGAGGCAATTTTAAACATTGTAGATGAGTTCCTTGATGACTGCCTGCTGGATAGGAGCAATTCTGTCTCTCTCTTATAGAAATGTTCTATCAGAGAGGGTAGGTCTATTTTATCTCTCTGAAATTTCACTTCTGGGCAGATTCTTGCCCATGCTCCTGTTGCAAAATTAAATAGGCCTCTTCTTCTCATAGGTTATGAATTATAACAAGCATTTGCAAGGTTTTATGTTGTAAATTAACTGACAGGACTTCTCTTAATCTGTTTCAGAATAATGGGGCAGAGGGATGTTCCTTGAGTTATTAGTTATTTTGCTATGAAAAACTCCTGTCACAGAGTTTGCTCTTCCCTTAGATTTAATAAATTCTGGTCTGAATTTGTCTTGGTCCTTTAAAGGAAAATTACTGTACGGCTTTTCCAATGGTCCTTAAAACAGAGCAAAGCAAAACCTGGGCTGGGCTACAATGAGTAGCCAGTTGGAGGAATGAGGCCTGCAGCCATGAGATGCAGTGTGGCATATGTGCTAAGGGGATTTCCTGAGGCATGCCATGGGATTTGGTGCTGGAGGGATTACAGTGAGCATGCTGGCCTGGTGATGGGGGGCAGGGGTTCTCATTGATCTCACCTTAGCTCTGCAGCTGGCCACATGGAAGACAGGAGTGACACTACATGTTCCACCCTGGGCATGACCCACAGTCTCTCTAGTCTCTCTGCAACTCTCTCCATACCCTCTTTTATGTATAAAAGTGGCTGGACCACCCCAGTGTTCATGATACTAACAGGATACTTGACTACAGTCTCACTTTCACTTCTCCAGGAAGTATTTGAAATCTTCCATGGCAGAGGATGAGAATGTGACCACGATGCAGACAAGGTGATGGGCTTGCTCCTGTCTCCTCCCTAAAGCAGGGACATCTCCAGTGAGATTTCCACCTGCACCAGAGCATGCCTGGAAACACTTGTGCATAGTGCTGTGCTCAGATTATGTAGGTCTAGTGAATTTATCACTGGCAATCCAACAAGAATCTGTTAGATTGCCTGTTGCTCCAGTGAGCTGCTCTATTTGTTAATGTGTGGTCGTGAATGAGATCAGGCTTAGAGTGTAGCCCACATTGTACATCTGAGATCTTTCTGGACACAGCCAGACTTACAGTGCTGAATTGGTTATAATCAGAAATTAAACCTAGCCCCATGCAGCCTCTCTGAGGACTGGTTGGAAAGCAGGGGAGTTTATTTTCTGATGAATTTCTATACTCAAAGCACTGATCATTTAGTAGAGGCAGGGCTTGGGAAATGAGGTATTCCCATCAAGTTCTTTCAGGACAAGAGCCACATTTTACTCCAAGTCAGTAGATTCCTTCACAATGCCAAGGAGGCACCTAGATACCTCTAACTGAGGGATGGTGTTCCGGTCTGTAGGACTTGCTTGTAGAGACAGCCTGTTGAAGGCAGAGGGAGGGGGGATAACATCCTTTTTTCTCACATTTTACTTGTCTCTCCTATTTTTCTCATGTCTTTCCTAAACACCCCATTTGTAACAATTCATCTCACTGCCTCCTACCCAAATTCAGCCTTACTGGATCACATTTTCCTAATTATCCATGAGCTCAGTAGCTCACCACCTCCTTGCCAAGCCAAGTCAGGTGAAAGGCTGGGTGAAAGCACTTCCATGAAAGTGAATATACTACCCAGGTGGGAGCAGTTCACTTCCACAAGGGAGCCCTTTCATGCCAGCCATGGCTGCAGTTTCCAAGCGGAGCTGGAAAGCAAACTGTTTTCATCTGAAGGTGTGAGACTATCTGGATTATAAAGTCCAGTTAAATCATATCCAGAAGGCTTTTAAGAATTCTGACATTAGTATTTTGCTGACTTGAAAAGCCAACAGAGCTACAAACTTTTCAAAAATTAGTTAAGAGATTAAAAAAGATGGCATATGAGATACCTAAAAACTTTTAATGTTTTCTAGTAAAACAAAACAAACAAAAAACCAAACCAATAAAACCAGCACCAATTTCTTTTCCGAATAAACACTTTTAATGTTAAGCAATGGAAGGAGGAAGAAAGTGTTATAGGTAATATAGTTAATTCATGCTATAAGAGGTAGATATGTGTGTGTATAAAATATTGTAGAGATTATGTTTTTAACCTCCCCAGCCAGGAATAGAGTTCTATTCAAATTGTAACTAATTCCTGGCAATGTCGAGACAGCATCAGGCCTGTTTAACGTCTGAATGGGACTTTCCTGGACCATCAACGATGATTTCCTTGTCTCCTGCACCTGGGAGATAACACTGGGGCCTTCCTGGCCCATGATTAATTGCAGTGTCCCAAGAATGCAATGAGATTCAGACTTGCCCTGATTGCATCTGGGTACTCAGGAACCGATACCAACTTATTACATGTGAAAACTTCTCCTGTGCACCCAGACTTCTGTCTACAAACTGGGACCCGGCTTTGTCTATTTCAAACATATTTATAGAAATGGATTTGCATTCGAAGAAGTGAATAGAAAGATGTGGTCATCTGTGCCTCAGGCAGAATAAACTGTATATAAGCTGGACACTGGAAACACTCGAGGTGAACCTTTGAGGGGAAGCCGTCACTCTGTCGGTCGAACCTCTGGTTTCACCCAGCGCCTGTTCCCGGGACAGACACTGCCTTGGCTGTGGTGGTTGCTCAAAATTCTATTTTTTGTAATTGACCAAATAAATCGTTAAATTTTTCATAAATTTGGCTATCGATTTGATAATTTATAACAAAAGTAAAGACTCAGGCTGAAAGTGGGGAGGCAACTCATGCTGCCTGGTTTACAGCAGGTCAAATACTCCCTTCTGGCGAAGCAAATCCTTTTTTTGAATGCAGTCAGTCAGTCTGCCTTCTTCCTCTAACAGTCCCTGAGAGTACCCAATTCAAATATGAGTTTGTTAAAAGAAAAGAAGGCAAGTCAGACACTAATGCTGGTAAGCCCCATGGAAACAGTCTTTCCTTGAGAACAAAATCCATATTTTTAGTACTCTGCTCCATAAGAAAACCCATGGAACTTACTTAAAACACAAATTTGGGGTTGCTCAGTCTAGGGAAGAGATGGCTGCCAGGCAGACCTTAGAGCAGCATGTCAGTATCTGAAGGGGGCTGGGGACAGTTTTTAGCAAGGCCTGTTGCAATAGGACAAGGGATTATGGTTTTAAACTAAAAGAGGGTAGATTTAAATGAAATTTGAGGAGGAAGTTATTTTATGATGAAGGTGGTGAAACACAGGATCAGGTTGCCCAGTAAATGCCCCATCCCTGGAAATGCTGAAGGTCAGGATGGACAGGATCTGAGCTACCTGGTCTAGTGGAAGGTATCCCTGCTGCAGGAGGGGTGGACAAAATGGCCTTTAAAGGTCCCTTCCAACACAAATCATTCTTTGCTTCTATGATGTTAACATATACTGGGTTGTTAACCTATACTGGTTGTTAACATATACTGGGTCTCCTTTTGTGCATGATGGATTGCTCTTTGAAGTTTCCAGGGTTTCTCTCTAAATTTTAATTGCATTACTATACATTCACTGGATTGCAATACAATCACATGCAATTCATATTTTTAACCATAATATCAGTTAGTTTTTTGCTAAAGCTAGGCAGTATGTGTATGAAATCACATTTAGTGATTAGAAATATTAGCAGTATGAATACTAACAGCTAAATTAAGACTTGTGACTTCATATTCTGTAAGGAATGGTACTCATTACCAGGAAAAACAACATTTCAGCTGTGTATTTCGTCCTGCTCTTGATTGCAGACAGCAGAACAGTCACAGAGCTCGCTTTCTGAGGGACCAGGATCAGAGGTAAATAAACTCCTGCTTCATCACCACTGGGTGTCACTGCAGATAGCACAATAATCTCCAAAGCCCACATTAATGAGTCGTGCAAAATGAAATCCAAAGGCCTGCTGAATGAAGCAATGCTTTCACAGCTGTCACTGGTGTGTTCATTACATCCTGGGACTTCATCCCGAAGTATGGGAGAACATTGTATTGCTGCTCCCCAAGAAAGCCACACTGTCTTTCTGCATATCAGAGTAAAAAAGAATTGGCTGATTTTGGGGCAAAAAGGGTTGTCTTTGCTGCCCTAGACCTACACAGAGAATATTTCCAACTATGGAGCACATCCCCCTGCAGATCCCTGTCATACCATTGATAGTCCTGTTACATTTAATTCAAAAATCCACAGCACCTCCCCAAAACAGGTTTTTGCTCTATCTGAGGTGATGGTCTTCAAACAAGACTGATGCAATAGCTTGCTTTGCCTGCATCATGACAGTCAATTAGTGGAAACAGAGAGAACAAAACCTTGTAAGCTTTTAATTTTATGTCTTCAAATCAAATTCTGAAGTTCAGATTTTCCTGCATAATCACAAACCAAAAAATCAGGACCTGTCTTCTTCTAACAAATGAAGAAATGTTCTTTTCTTCCTAGAGACCAAGATGTTCTGTCATGAAGATGGTAGTGTAATTAGAGTGTCTCGAGAGAAAACAAGATGCACAGCAGTCATTTTTCAAAAGTGATTTTGTTTAGTGTTTGCAGGCAAGATTTGACATCAGGTTAAATAGCTCACCAGTGCTGCCCCCACTGTCAAAGGACTGGCAAAAAGCCTTTGCTGCTGAGCACAAGACCAGAATATTTCATTCTGGTTGAACATGGTGAGCTCTACAGGGACTTACCTGATGAAATTCCATAAGATGAGGTGTTAGAAGATGAACCTGGATGATCTAATAGGTCGTCCTGGTTTCAAATACAGAAATGTACCTTGCAAGTCTGTCTCATGACCTCTGAAGGATGACCAGTAGCAGGTTTTCCAGAATAGGCATAAAGCAGTAGTGATATTGTCTGAGTGGTTTGAGAGTATCTGATGAAAAGATGTACCAACCACAGTACTCCATGACCATTAAAAATTGTTGGTTCTATTTATTTAACCGCAAGACCTTTACAAAGAGTAGTGGAAAGAGCCATCACTGTGCAATTGACCAACATCTACATAAAAACGTGATTAATAGTAAACACTAACAGGGTGGTTTAAATTTGCAAGATCCTTCTTTACAGACACAAGCATTTCCTCTTTCTATTTCTGATACTGAACACAGAACATTTTGTGTTCCCTTTTATTCCATTCAGCTAAAAGCCACTTCCTCAAATGCACAGCCCACACCTCTCCTGCATGATGCAATGCAAGCAGGCTGGCTGAAGGCAGGAGTAACCTTCTCTGCTTTGAGTGCTTTTCCCGCTGAGCCCCTTCACTTTTCTTTGCCTCCTCACCCTCAGCCGGCTCCCCATGCCCAGCACACGCCCACCTGGCCTCAGCTGAGGCCATGAGCTTTCTGGATGAGGGATGACCCTTAGGTGATGGGGATGCTGTGGCTGCAGGAGGTCCTGAGCCTGGACATGCCCTCAGGAGACTGTGGCTTCCCCTCCTGCCATGTGGTCCCATTGCAACTGGTGGCCCCACAGGCATTGCTTTCTTCATTCAGCCTGCCTGTTATTAAGACCTCAGGAAGCCAATAAAAAACCCCAAGTGGGTTTTGATCTCACTTCTCTTCAGGCTTGACATTTAAAGCCAAGAGCCCATAATTCTTGGTTAACCTTTTCTTTCCCATGATGGGTTCTATATAAGAATGCATGCACTATTGTGATAAAATTGTCTTCTGAGACCTATGGAAGATGGGAGAAGCACCAGAAGAAGGATCCAGCTTTACTGAGTCTCCAGCAGCACAGCAGGAGCTCGGCCACCTTGTGTTTGGTATCTCCTGCTTGCTGAAATGCTGCTGGGTGAAAGCACAGACTGACAGAATGTTTGGGGTTGGAGGGGCACCTTAGGGGCTCTCTAGTTTCAACACCCCTGCCACAGGCCTGGACAGCTTCCCCCAGACTACATGGCTCAAAGCCCCATCCAGCCTGGCCTTGAACACTTCCAGGGGTGGCACATCCACAACTTCTCTGGGCAGTAGGGAATTTCTTCCTATTATCCAATCTAAATTTATCTTCTTTCCATTTGAAGCCATTTTCCCGTGTCCTATCACTACATGCCCTTGTAAAAAGTCCCTCTTCAGCTTTTTTAGAACCCCTCAGGTATTAAATGGCTGCAGTAAGGTCATTCCAGAGCCCTCCCACCACCAGGGTGACCAACCCACATCCAAAGGGAAAAGGAAAACCAGATTCTTCCACTCCTTTCACTAGTTCCTGTATTTTATGCCTGCATGTGATGTATAAGCCTCCCTGGATAGCATCCTGCTCTAGTGGGGCTTCCTTTAGGCCACCTCTAAGGGCCAGTGGAGCACAGGGCTTGGTGTCCCACAGCACTCCAGGTTTCTGTAGGGAAGGCCAAAGGCTGGCACTGATCACTGAGTCACAAAAGAATACTGAGGGTTTGGGTCATACTGAAATCAGCTCAAAAACAAGAGGTGCCTTAGCTGCTCCAAGTGACCTGGCTCTGTGGTGATGGGAGGGACAGCAGCAGGGCAAGCAATGGAATCTGTGTCACCAGCTGGGTGCTGCAAGGCTGTGTCCCCTCAGGACACAGGCTGGATGAGCTGGGGAGACCTTGCTGGGGAATATGGAATGCAGGCTTAACCCTCTGGGCCATGTCAACACAGGCAGGTTTTGATCAGCTTTTCCCAAAGGCAGCACTGTGAGAGGCAGGGGAGGGCAGGGGAAGCAAGGAGGGCAGCAGTGAGGTGGGAGACCTGATCAGGAGGTCAGAAGGTGGCACCTCTGACTGCAGCCTTGAACTACTGACCAGCAGCTCTGGGAGGGAAGAGGCTTTGCAGCAGTGCATCAGCTAAACTGAGTCTTTCAACTTGGATGTTGACCTCAGGAATGTAATCAGAGAGTTGATTATAAATAGTTTGTGCAGTTGTTGATGAGATTAAAATGTGCTGCCACACAGGCAGCACAGGCAGCTGGAAGCAGAGGGTTACTCCAGTGTCTGCTAAAGATGATGTACCTCTGTCATCTACGGCTGCACAGCAAGTCTGAAAAAGAGAAGTGCTAAAAAATACTCAAAAGATGGTCCCAGGGAGAGGGGGAAAGAGGAAGCAGCCTGCCTTACAAAACTGGGGGTGAGGGACAAGGGGGAACAGGCCAGAAAGCAGAGAAAATTAAGAAGGAGGGAGGACAGTCACTATGAGGGACCCCAGTCCAGGCACGGGCCAGGCTATCCTCAGAGTTAAAACACAACAATAACCTGGAATAAAAAAGACTAAACCAGCATGTAGTATATGGTAGAGATAATTCATGCTGTTGATGTATAAAATATTGTAAGATCCAAATGATGTCTTTTGACCACCTGGCTGGGAGCAGTGTCAGATTCATATACATCTAGTTCCTGGACTAGGGTGAGATAGCATTGGGTTCTTTAATGTAAGAGTGGAAGCTTCCAGGGCGATAATCGCCACCTTCCCAGGGTGGCTGGGACCACTCAAGAGTGATCATCGCCTTGCCGATTACATCTGCCATAACCGACAGTTCCACCCTGATACATGTGAATGCTGCTGACTTCCCCAAAGTTCTCTGACAACATCTCGACACCTGGGCTGGACCTTTGTCCACCTCTGCACATGTAAGGCCACGGCGATGCATGTGAGGAGACACAAAGAACATTCGGTCATGTCTGCCTCGGGCAGAATGAACTGTATGAGAGCTCTGTGCGCGAGGCAGCATTCATGAACAGGGGACACTGACATTGGGAGGTCACATCCGTGTTCACCCAGCGCCCATCCCGGGCTCGATGCTGAACTCTTTGGCTGTGGTGGTTTTTGACGACCAAAATTAGGTCTCGTGAACAAATTAATAAATCATTGCTGAATTTTCTTATAAGTTTGGCTCTTTATTTGATCATTTATAACCCAAAAGTAAGGGAATGCCTTAAATATTAGAAGTAAAAACCTCCAGGTAACCATCAGTGCTAATTGTGTTCAAGCATTAAATGGACCCTGGCAGAAAGAGAAGGGAAAAGAGGCAAGGAAGGAGAAGTGCAAGCTGTGAGTGACCAGCAGCTTGAGGCAGCTGCTCTAGCTGAGAGTCATGCCCAGCCCTGTGAGGTGGGCACAAAATGTACCCACCCAGGAGCAGCTGATTCTATCAGCCACGAGTTTGAGCAGCAGGGGCTGACAGACCTGTGCTGTTTCAGAGAGGTGAGGAAAACTCCAGGAAAGCTCCCTGGAAAGGCCCAGACTTTGCAGCCTCAAACTTTGGAGTCATCCAATTCAAACTCCTCAACTTTGGAGTCATTATTCCTGGAGATGTTTGAGAGAAGATCGAATGTGGTGTTTAGTGCTGTGCTCTAGTTGACCAGATGGTAATCAGCCAAGAATTGGTCTTGATTATCTTAAAAGTCTGCTTCACCCTAAATGATTCTGTAATTCTGTGACTTCACAAGCAAAGGAAACAGCAGGCAGGACCAGTGGGGCAAAAAAAGAGGCAAGGAAATTATGCCAGACAGTGTAAAAGAGACCTGTTGTGGGTTTTTCTAAGTTAACATAGAGGAATTTTAAGGAGTAACTGGAGAGATGCCAGGAGATTTGCAGGATTCTGCTCTAGAGCATCATCCAAATGGGAGTGGCAGCTGGGAAGAAAGTGGAGGAGCACTTGCTGGGCAGTGGGGAAAGGATGGCTTTGGTGGGCATGGGGTCCAGGAAAGGCCTTGAAAACAGACAAGCAAGCTGTGTCAAAAAGCTGTGTTTGGAAAAGAACAATGAAGCAGCAGAGAGATGCAAGAGGAATAGAGCAATGACCAGGGATGGGCTGGGAAAACCAGCAGCACAGCCACCTCCAGAAGCTGTCCCGGGAGAGCCACCTGCAGGAGGCCAGCAAAGCACTGGCAGCAGCCAAGCTGTGGAGCTCTTGAGCATGAGTTGGAGCTGTGAGGATGCCCTGCAAACACCGGTCCCGGATCCTCTGCAGCAAGTGTGTAGGGAAGGTGGGCTCTGCTGGTGTCCATCACAGGCTGCTTCCCCCTTTGGAAAGGTGCTGAGGTCTCCCTGTGCTGCTTCCCTGGCAGCTCACAGTGCAGGCAGAGCGATAGAGACAGAGATTATTCAGGGCTGACTGACCTGGAAGCTTCAGCTTTCACTCTGTCCTGCCTCTGAGTACAGCCTGGGTTTCAGTTTGACAGGATCATGGATCAGCAGCACATGGGAGGGAATGGAGTTTGTGTCTGTGAATGAAGAAATCCCTGAGGGAGGTGACTCAGGACAAAAGGAGGAGAAAAGTATTCCAAATGCTTCCAACTTTCATTCACTGCTGAAAGTTGGAAGCATTTGGGAGTAAAACAGCTCATCTATGAAATTCATAGATTGGAGAATTTTGCTGAGAGAAGCAGAAAAAGAGGTGTTGTGAAGAATTAAAAAGAGTTCTCTGAGAGATGCTGCAAAGCACATACCTTTTTCCCCCTTATTTCAAAACAAAACAGTAATTATCAGCCTTGTCCTAGTGACTGAAACAAGTCCTGCAAGTGAAGGCTGTCTTATTACTGACACTGAGTGCATGTACAAGTGACAGCAGCAACCTTCACAGGTGCCAAGCTCTACAAACCCATTTAAATCAATACAATGTTCCCATTGATACAGTCCTCACAAGTTCTGGCTGAAGCTGTGTCCCTGTGGCTGGGTTTCAGCATCCCCTGGTGTGAATCTTTAGGGCTTGGTATTTCCAGGTTGTAACACTTCAGGAGGCAGACCAAAAAGCAATCCATAACCTAAAGGGAAAATACCTTGGATATGTTTGGATAATCAAGGTCTAAACAGAGTGAGAAAGCCAACACTTTTACTGACATAAGACATAGCAACAGGACTAGAAAAAAAACCCAAACCCTATGAGCAGAGAAACTTCAGTTGTCAAATTTCCTGTGGCTTTTTCTTCCTTTTTATGTTCCTTTCATGCCACACATACGAAGAGGAGAGGTCTCATCAGGGTTTTTGGGTGCCTGTGGCTGTGGCAAAGGACTCCTGTGCATGTTTCTTACCAGGGAGAAGGTGAGTGACAGCTGCTGAGGGTGATTTGTTCTTGCACTGATCATCACAGGTGTCTACAGTGGCCCAGAGACTGACAGGGTGTTGAAACCTGTGTGCAGCTGAGCAGAATGAAAGCAGTGCAAAGACATTGTGACCTTCTACTAGTCCTTCATTTTAATGATGGAGGTGATTTAAAAAGAATCTACATTTCACAGGACTATAATTACCCCACTGAACTTGCCACTATCTTGCATTTAGGTTACAAGTATGAAGCTTTGGGGAAATTTGCTGGGAGCCAGTTCACTCATTGGCCTTACTCTGGATTTGAGCTCTAAGCCGTGTCCCTTGGAATCACACCTGCAGTTGAATCATGATAGCAAGGAAAAAAAAACCCATGGTGATATCACACTTAAGCTGGAAAATGAGATTCCAGTCTGGATGTATGTGTAGATGTGGCACTGAGCAACAAGATATTTCTGGGCAAGGGCCCCACAAAAGATTGGAGCAAAATGCCATGAACCTTTGCAACCCAAAGAGCTGAAAAAGTGTAAAAATACAGAGGCAAGCTTCCTCCACTTCAGGCTTCATTTTTCAACTGTGTCCTGATCACTCCCTAACTGCAAGAGATAAGGTATTTGTAGTGGAGTTCACCATTTACCTCCTTTCTAAAACAGAGGGTCATTTGTTTTGCCATCTTGAAAAATATTGCAAAACACTCCAAACACTGATTGCAGGCATAAGTCAACAGCATTGCAGGTGCTGCCCATTGCCAGGCTGGTTTTGCTCCCTGTACATGGGAGACAGCAGCACAGCCACAGCCAAACTCTGCAACTCAGCTCCCTGGGGTCTCGTGGGCATTTGGGTTGGGAAATGGGAAAACTGAAACTCAGATCCAATGAGATAAAGTGAGGTCCTGAGTGGGGGCTGGGAGGGGATGGGAGAAAAGCATTTTAAGGCACAGGCAGCCCTGCCAGGCTCATAGGCACAGTGCTGGGCAGCGAGGAGAGGCCTTACCTGGGGTCTTACCTGTGTGCCCCCACTGACTGCTGTGGTACCTGGCAGTGCATCAAGCCCTGCTGTCTTACAGAAGTTTAACTTCCAGCAGGGATTAGCTGGCTTTGGCCTGGTAAAACCCAGACAGCCATGTTGGGTCAGGTGGGCTGGGGCTGTGCATCCGCTATTCCCAGTTTTCCACAAATCATGGAATAACAAAGGCAAGTGGACAGCAGTCCTGTGATAATGGACGCTCAATGAGCCCTCCAAGCCCTGTGGGTTTTGTCCTTTGTGCACTTCACAGGTGTCTACAGTGGCCCAGAGACTGACAGGGTGTTGAAACCTGTGTGCAGCTGAGCAGAATGAAAGCAGTGCAAAGACATTGTGACCTTCTACTAGTCCTTCATTTTAGTGATGGAGGTGATTTAAAAAGAATCTACATTTCACAGGACTATAATTACCCCACTGAACTTGCCACTATCTTGCATTTAGGTTACAAGTATGAAGCTTTGGGGAAATTTGCTGGGAGCCAGTTCACTCATTGGCCTTACTCTGGATTTGAGCTCTAAGCCGTGTCCCTTGGAATCACACCTGCAGTTGAATCATGATAGCAAGGAAAAAAAAACCCATGGTGATATCACACTTAAGCTGGAAAATGAGATTCCAGTCTGGATGTATGTGTAGATGTGGCACTGAGCAACAAGACATTTCTGGGCAAGGGCCCCACAAAAGATTGGAGCAAAATGCCATGAACCTTTGCAACCCAAAGAGCTGAAAAAGTGTAAAAATACAGAGGCAAGCTTCCTCCACTTCAGGCTTCATTTTTCAACTGTGTCCTGATCACTCCTAACTGCAAGAGATAAGGTATTTGTAGTGGAGTTCACCATTTACCTCCTTTCTAAAACAGAGGGTCATTTGTTTTGCCATCTTGAAAAATATTGCAAAACACTCCAAACACTGATTGCAGGCATAAGTCAACAGCATTGCAGGTGCTGCCCATTGCCAGGCTGGTTTTGCTCCCTGTACATGGGAGACAGCAGCACAGCCACAGCCAAACTCCGCAACTCAGCTCCCTGGGGTCTCGTGGGCATTTGGGTTGGGAAATGGGAAAACTGAAACTCAGATCCAATGAGATAAAGTGAGGTCCTGAGTGGGGGCTGGGAGGGGATGGGAGAAAAAGCATTTTAAGGCACAGGCAGCCCTGCCAGGCTCATAGGCACAGTGCTGGGCAGCGAGGAGAGGCCTTACCTGGGGTCTTACCTGTGTGCCCCCACTGACTGCTGTGGTACCTGGCAGTGCATCAAGCCCTGCTGTCTTACAGAAGTTTAACTTCCAGCAGGGATTAGCTGGCTTTGGCCTGGTAAAACCCAGACAGCCATGTTGGGTCAGGTGGGCTGGGGGCTGTGCATCCGCTATTCCCAGTTTTCCACAATCATGGAATAACAAAGGCAAGTGGACAGCAGTCCTGTGATAATGGACACTCAATGAGCCCTCCAAGCCCTGTGGGTTTTGTCCTTTGTGCACTTCCTTTAAGTTAACAAAATAACCATCCTTAGTGGGCAAGGAACAGCATTGAAGCTCTGGCACAAAGTGGGAGATGAGGATCTGAAGAGCACTGGGCTTTTAGGGAGAGGTCATGTTTTCACCAGAACCATGAACAAAGTGGGACAAAGGGGCATTTTGAGTAACCTTCCCCATGTCTTCAGCTCATCAGGGCTATGACAGCTACTGCATCAAAAGCAGTGTGGCCAGCAGGTGAGGTCACTCTGCCCCTCTATCCCACGCTGGTGTCACCCCCACATGGAGTATTGAGTCCAGCTTCTGGGGTCCTCAGTGCAGGAAGGACATGGACCTATTGGAGTGAATCTATGAGAGAGACACCAGGATGTTTAGAGGGATGGAATGCTTCTCCTATGAGCAAAGGCTGAGAGAATTTGGGTTGGTCAGCCTGGAGAAGAGAAGGCTTTGGGGTGACCTATCTGAGGCCTTCCTGTACCTGAAGGGGGCCTAAGGGAGAGATGGAGAGAGGCTTTTTACAAGGACATGTAGTGACAGGACAAGAAGGAGTGGCTTCAAACTGAAAGGGAGCAGGTTTAGATTTGATGGTGTGAAAAAATTCTTTACTGTGAGGGTGCTGAGGTACTGGAACAAGTTGCCCTAAGGTGTTGTGGATGGTCCATCCCTGGAGGTGTTCAAGGCCAGATTGTATAAGGCTCTGAGCAATCTGGTCTAAGGAAAGGTGTCCCTGCCCATGGCAAGGGGTGTTTGAACTAGATGATCTGTAGGGTCCTTTCCAACCCAAGCCATTCTATTGATTTTATTAATCCAGACCTGTGACTTAAGGAGAAAAAACAATAGTGTATCTTAATCAGTTCTGGTTGGTATTATAGTTTAGCTGTGCTGTCAAGTTGAGGGACAGGAAAGCAACAGTATAGCTGAAGTTCTTGACATGAGTAATCAGATGTGATGATAGGCCATGTAGAGGAGCTCTTCTCAGAGCTATCTTCCATGTCTGCTCCTTTTTGCACATGAAACCATTTAATGCACTGGTATTTGGCTCTGGCCAAGGGAGAGAAGTCATTGACTGGACAGGCTGCGACTTCTCAGCTGGTGAAGTGAAATGTTGTGGCTGAGATGCCAGGTGCTAAAAGTCACATTGCTTTGGACAACTGGTCATGAACCAGATGAGCGAGTACTTGCAGATGAGCTGAAATCTTCTTCTTTCAAGAAGAACAAGATTCCCCAGGTTGGGAAGAAAGGGAAGGAATGTGATGAAAACCTTAAATATTGTTCAGTTGGAAAAGAGTGGGGAAGTCTGCAGAAACACTGCCAGCAGATCTTCTAACAGCTTTTGTGTAAATGTTCTCTGCAGCTATTCCACAAACTATTTACAACAGGTTTATGTGCATTAAGATTTGGCTTGCCAAGCAGTGAAACACTACCCTTTCTTTGGAGCTGATTGGGCACTATTAGCATCTGTTTCTCAGACTTTTATGTATCCAGCCAAGGTATAATTTTATAAGGCCTTCCCATACAGAGAGCTCTTGACTCTTCAGCCAGATCCACTCCACAAGTGAAATGGCAGTGCAGGAGGAAAAGAAATGTAGAGAAATTATACATAATTGCTTTTTCTCCACCTCTATTATACAGGGAGCAGGTGAGTCAGCATTCCCATGGAACTACTTTACTGTGAAAGAAGGAACTGCCTCAGCCTGGTGGCTGTTTGCTCTTACCTCTCCTTTTGGTATCTGCATACTAAAGCTTTCCTGCAGGGCTGGTTACTGCTTGTAAGCATCATAACATGCATACCTGTGGAGTATTAGAAGGAGGATTTGCCACCCCACATGTAATAACTGAAAGCAAGATGCAAATAGCGACCACAAGCACCTGAATTATGTTTTTCAAAATAGTCCCACTATCATAACTGAAATCCAATTGGGTTCACGGGACCAGGTGTCATGCCATGACTTACGAGCTAAGGAAGCAACCTTTCTCCTAGATTTAAATTGCCTAAATTGTTGCTTCTGATTGTTGTTGATTTATTTTAAATTCTAAAAACACAAGCACAAATTGTGCTCCTGGAGAACCACCATACAAAGCAATATTATTTCTTGTAGCACTGCACAAGAGCAGGGCTCCTGAGAGAGACACTTTTGTACCAGACACTGTAACACCGAGTAAGAAGAGACAGCTGTTATCTCTGGGAACTTATCGTCCATGCAGTCTCAGAGAAATAAAGGTAATGAGGAAAACTCACTGCAGACAGGTAAGGCTGGGAAGGTAACTTAAATTTCCTGAGTCTGAGCTGGCACTGACTCCCCTAGCCTACCTCAAGAGACAGTCCCTCTGAAGATCAAGGTTGATTGATCTCCTGGTTATTTTTTAATTTGGGCATTTTAGCTTGGCCTATTCAAACCTCCCCTGGATGGCAATGGTCTTTTATCTGTCAGCCTCTCTCTGATCTGCGCTGGGGAAGTCAGCAGGTAGAGTGCATCACGAGCCCTGCTTCTGCATTGCATGTCACTAATTAAAGAAGCCATTCAAAATAAAGCTCCTACTCATGCTCTCTATTAATAGCCAGGAGTTTTCCTCCACCCCACCCTCCCACGACCTCTTTCTTTTAAAGTGATAAAGCAGCCCTGTCCGCGGTTTTGAGATCCCTTGCGCCCGGATACCAATTCAGCGTTCTTTTGGCTGCATTACAGCAGTTCTCTGAAGAACTCAAGGCGGTTTCCTCAAAAATATGCCACATAATGCCCCTGTAACCCTACCAAGATACCAGTAGCAATGGAAGATTCTGGGAATAGTTTACTTAAAATTGATGTCAGCTTTTACTGTGCCATGAAAGGTTTCTTATTCAGACCCTGACACTGATTATCCACTCACTTCTGAAAGCCTCAGTTCTGTGGGCTTAGCAAACCTGAGAGCAGGGCAACGGCCAGAGTGGCAGAAATGACTTGTCAAAAAAGAAATGCAGCGAGATGGGCTGCAGGAGACATGAGTCATGGATGAGCTGCGCTCCAGAAACAGCTCAGCAGGGCCAGCTGCTGCCTTTCAGAAAATTAACTTGCTGGACTCGACAAGCCAGCACTGGAGGTGCAGCAGAGGAGCTCAGCTTCAGCTAGTGCAGTGCATCCACAAGATGCTACATCTGCTCTTGGTTTGGGAGGATGGTCAGTTGGATGTGCAGCAGGTGTGGAGAAGCACTCTGGAGATCGGTGTTGCAAGGCCACATGCATGAAGCCAGTCAGCAGACAGAACTTGTTATCCAAAAATTACTCTTTTGTTAATAATTAAACACTGATTAGAAAAGGCAAAATAGCCAAATTTTTAAAGAGAGTGGCGAGTTGGAAACGAATTTGTAACTTGTAGTGAGCATTTTAACTTCAGATAGAAAAGCCTTAAATTAACTGTTTATAACTGGGTCCCTCTTTTTTTTCTCTTTTTGTGGTCACGTTGGGTGGGGTTGCAGTATGAGCTGGAGAGTGCACCAAGGAGGAAAGGCTGGATCTATATTTAAATAGCACCCCAAAGTTATAGCCTAGGAGGCTCCTGCAGGGTCAGACAAGCTGGGGGGCACACAGAGAATTTCCTGTTCTGTCAGCAGGAAACATCCTGAGGAGAACCCCCCCTTTCTGACAACCCTATTCCTCCTTCACCATTGAGGGGTCAGTGAGGTGACATCCCAGCACATCCCAGCACCTCTTGCCTCTCCTTCTGAGATGGGCAATGGTCCCTGGCAGCCTCCATCACCCAGCAAAGGGGTGCACTGGCATGGTCCATGACAAGTGGGGATGGGAGCTGGGATGCTGGCTGTCCATCGGCCAGGGGATGCCCAGCACAGTCTGGGGTAAGTCCAGTGGGTGGGTTGGCTCCCTCTGCCCTCCTGTCCTCTAGTTTTCGAGGGGAGGAAAACACCCCTCTCATGGGGTGGAACTTTTCTCCCCACAAAGCCATGGGACCATGGCAGGATTTAAGGAAGAATATAATCTGTCTGGGAGAGGGATTGATGGGGCAATGTGCCTGGTGAACATTTCTGCAATGCATATCCCTGCAAAGTCTCCTTTAAATGTGAAAATCCACTACAAACAGGAAGGTGAAAAGAGAAAAGCGTCTTTCCCCCCTACAAAGATAATTGAGCTATTTTAAACAATAAATAAGTTTTGAATTAATAGCTCAAAGGATGTGTTCATACATGACATGAAGTAAAGCTCCTAATACCTGATTATTATCCCGAAGAAACATATTCATTTGCTTTGTCAAGCCAATAGGCAACATATCACTTTTCTTTATATTCTGCCTCAGTTTCACTGGGAAAATTGCCATACAATTTCCACTTCAGTGAAACACTCTATTGAAGCAGGGCTAAGCAGGATCACTTTCAGGTGTGATCTGCTGAAGCAGCCTGCCTCCCATCCAGGCTTTCTCTGCCAAACTCCACTCCAGCCCTGAAATGTCAAGATGCTGTATGTGTTTTTAAAGGACTTCTTTCCACCCCAAAAGATGTGAGTAACCAAAACCATCTCACAATGCTGTTAAGCAAATTCCTGGTTCCTTTTCTTCTCTCCTATTAAATAAAGTGAATTGTGTACAGCAGCTGAGCTGGCAGAGCCATGGGCTGAAGTAGTGCAGCCAAATAAAAGCAGTGACAAATAACATGAACAGGCACTATAGTCCTCAATAGTGTTCTGTTATGTCATGTGTTTGGTTTGGGCTCAGGAGACAGGCTCTTCCCAAGTACCTGTCCTCCTGCAGCACCTGGCTGCAGCCAGACCACTATGAATGGGAAGGCATAACAATTTCTTAGTAGAATAATGTCTGTCACAGGTTATTGTTTTATCTCTTGGCTCTTTCTGACCGAATTTGCTAAGGGCTGGATAAAACAACACCTTTGTGAAGACACTTGGCTTTCCTGGAAGTACAAGAGGCTTTGAATTGCAACATAAACATTTTATTTTGCAGTTTAGAGAAGGTATTGTTTAGAGACATGGTCTGAGCAAATAAATTTTTCCATCTGGAACAGTTTTCTGTAATTATTACCAATAAAAACAAAGCCACACTCCCACCATCTCATTTCTTAGCAATCAGAAGAACAGCACAGCTGGAATATGAGAGCTGAGCAGTACTCACTAGTTTAAACACCCTGTTAAGCCTCTCATAGGTAGGGGTCCCTGTTGGCTCAGCCCAACCAAAACCAAAGGAAATATCCCATGGATGGATTTGCTCCGAAACATAGGCCCTTAGGAAGATGTGGGGAATACTATTAAATAAGAATTATATAACTCTTGTAATTGATTTATTTTCTTGATACTGTTCTGTAACATAAATTAGCTTTCCCACTTTAATGTATCAGAAAAATAAACAGGTCAGCTGTAGGTGAGTAGGTAAGCTTGAGTCCCAGCTCCATGAGAAAATTCACCTTCTTCAATTCTACATATGAATAGTCCCAATGCCTGCGACACTGATTTTAAGAACAAAAATGATGGTATAGTCAGCTCCACAAAAAGACAGGATAAAACCCACAAGGAAACCACCAAAAAGGGAAGATGTCATGTTATTTAACTTTTCAAAAATACTATTAAACTTACAAAACAAAACAATGAAACAAAACCAAACAAAACCCCACACCAAAATGACTGGCATATTGCATATTTATTTGCCTTCTGGAACTTAAGGGATTCCCAGTCTAAAGTTTTTTCTCATAGAAATGAACTCCAGGCCAGAAAAAGACACTCATTTGTGAAGGAAAGGCAGGATGCTAATGGAAGCAACAAATGCCAGTAGCCAGATCCCTAAAGAAGGTGGTTAAAAAATAAGTTGCAAACTTTGGCAACAGTTCTGCAGAGGAAAGATGGTGGATATGTGATGCTTCTGGGTTAAATTCTCTGATTTTAAAATCTGCCTTTGCTCACTGAAACAGCAAAGTCACAAGAGGTTAAAGTCTCTTTTTGGAGGGAATGAGTCACTGCTGAAAGTTAAGTTTAGAAAACTAAAGCTGCCCATTCCCATTACTTTTCAGCATTAAAAAAGGAATTACAACAGAAGATTTAACTTCTGGTATAACTTCTGATTTTGTGGTGCTAGGAGCCATGCAGGGAAAGGCCTTTGTCAAAGCACAGAATGCATCAAGATCCTTGAATGTGCTCCACTGAGATCAGGGAAAGGTGGCAGGAGGAAATGGCAAGAGCGAGCTGCAAATTCTGCCCAATGCCTTGGCTAGTGTTTCTCAGGGAAGCTGACTGTTTCCTTTGACCAAACCCAACTCATGTGATTCATAGCAATGCCACTTAATGAATAGTGTCCACTGAATGAGATATTGAAGTATTAAAATGATGGTATTTTTTCTATTTACTGATACATAATATACCATATTTTTCACAGCTGGTTCATTCTGCAAACAAATTAAAATACTAGAAGAAACAACAGCTACTGAGTATTGCAAAAGCCAGCCCATGTCACTCTACTCTTTGCCTGGAGGGAGGTGTTGGTGTACCATTCCTGCCCTGAACCATTTGCAGGCATTTCTATTCAGGACTTTTTGAAGGGTACCGAAGAGGTTCTAGCCCCTAGAAATTTGTGGTTTTGGGGGCTGTTTGAGGCAGAGTTGGTGTCATTATTTTTAATAGACCTCATGGAGTTTTTTCTTCTGTGAATGCGTGCAGGTGCTTTTTTGGGATCCCCTGTGAACTACTGGTACCTCACAGGAGCATGTCCTACTGTTTAATTACCTGCTGCATGAAGATCCGCCTCCTTCTGTTTGCTTTAAATTGGCCACCTGCTAGTTTCACTTGATGCTCTCTAGTTCTTATATTAGAAAAGAAAGTAGATAATCCACCCTACTCCTCTCTACTTATTATTCTCTCTGGTCTGACTGTTTTCTGTTGTTTATCACTTCTCCATCATGTATAATCTTGGTCACTTAAATCCTTGAATCGCTCTAACGTCAGAGTGGCTCCATATTTTTCGTTATGTTTGTTGCTCATCTCTGGATCTTTGCTGTTCCTGTTACACATGGGCCAGAGCGATGGTCAGGAGGCGTGTTGCAGCCCTCCCCATTCTGTTCTTTGCATTTCAACCTGCTGTCTTCCACCAGCTTTGGGACAGTTTTCAGTGCTGAAACAATTCTTCCATGAGTTATTGCAACTGTTAGATCTTGTTTCCGAGTGGAAACAAGTTGGTTAGAAAATTCTCATTTTCAATCAGTTTACTCCTCTCCAATCCAACCTGGCCATAGTAACCACCTCCAACCTGCTCAGAGGGCACTAATACCCTACTGTTATCCTAGTTAGACCTTCAGTCTGTGAAAATTTGCCTTTAGTTATTGGAGTTTGCTGATTTTGCTGCTTCTTTTATCATGGAGTTCATAGCCCCTTTTCCCAATAGCCAAAGCCTGGTCAGACCCTGCTACATGAGCTGTGGTCTGTCATTACCATGTCTTGCTGAATATTTCCTTTCCCTGCACATCTATTCAGTCAACATGCCAATCTGAACCCAGGTGTCCCATCCCTCATTCTCATTCCGCTGTGGCTTCATGGAAATCAGCCTCTTCTAGAAGTATCTGGGAGTATCAGCCATGAGAGTAGGACCTTCCTTGCTTCTCTTGTGCAGCTGCTCTGGGACCTGTGTCCCTCCACATGAATGTGGACCTCTCCTTACTGCTGGGAATGTTTCTAGAGAAGTTTAGAAGGAGATGCTTGATTTTACTGTCCTACCTGGCGCCCTATGTCTTGCTTCCCAAACCTCTTCCTTGACCTTTCCTACTTCACTGGTGCACATGTGGACCACAGCCCCCTTCCAGGCCGCAGTGGTTTTTTGGGAGGTGGTAGATTGCTGACATCCATGGTCTCTGCCAACCTAATTTGTTTTGTGATTATGTTCTCAGCGCAGCGAAAGCCTTTTCACAACAGGAGATCTCATCACCCACAAGGGTGGACTCCCTATCTCATTGTTAGCTCAGTGTCCTCTGCACATCCAGGGATGCTGCCACAAAGGATCCTCAGTGCCCACAGCACCTGGACAACAGCTCCCCCTTTATTTGCTGCACAGCTGGAGAGCACACAGCTCCTTAACCACTCCCCTGTGCCACTCCTTGCACAACCCCCGGTGTCCGGCACTTCTCCCACCCCGTGCATCGTGGGTCTGCACAGGGATCTGCCCCACTTGGCTACCTGAGTGCCTTGGATGTTTGTGCATACAGCACACACATGGATATGTGTGCGAGGGACATATATACACCTGTCTGTCTCCAACACAGCCCTTTGAAATTACTACATTTCATATCTCCTCCAGCCTCCAAGTGCTCTTTTCCTTTCTCATTTATGGCTAGGACTAGGAATGGCACATTGCAACCTCAGTGGATTTTATTTACTTTAGTTTGAATCGGGATTATCAAAATCCTGTAGAAAGCTTTGGTCTCTACATTGGACTCCATAACTAATGTCAGTTTGTAAAATCTGTTGAGATCCAAGAGCTCTCTCTTGAAGCAAGCCGGCCGCTTGAGCCTCGCTGGGTTCAAAGGATCTGATCTGTAATTGTCCTCGTTGTGGAACTACGACACTGTACTTTTCCAAAGGCAATGACAGCTCTGGCATGCGCGTGTACCAGACCGAAACCAAGACTCCCACCTCAGCAGAGGGGCTAGAGACGCAAGGAGCGATTCAGTCCGTGCTGGAGGAGCTGAGCGGCCGGGATTCCTCTCTGGTCTCCGGGAAAACGTGCTTTGAGCGCTGGGTTTGTGCGTCCCAGAGCAGCGCTCCCTCGCTCCTCGCTCCCCGGGGCTGGCTCCGGCTCTCTGTGCAGCCCTGCGGGCCCAGCGCGTGTTGTGGGAGGCCGGGGATCAGCGGGAGCCGGTGCCGGGCGGGGTTCGGTGGCGGAGCCCCGGGCTGTGCCGTGCCGTGCCGTGCCGTGCCGTGCTGTGCCCCGGCGCCGTGCCGTGCTGTGCCCCGGCGCTGTGCCGTGCTGTGCCCCGGCGCTGTGCTGTGCCGTGCTGTGCTGTGCCGTGCCGTGCTGTGCCGTGCTGTGCTGTGCCGTGCTGTGCCCCGCTGTGCTGTGCTGTGCCCCGCTGTGCTGTGCTGTGCAGTGCCGTGCCCCGGCGCTGTGCCGTGCCGTGCCGTGCTGTGCGGTGCCCCGGCGCTGTGCCGTGCTGTGCTGTGCCGTGCGGTGCCCCGGCGCTGTGCCGTGCTGTGCTGTGCCGTGCCGTGCCGTGCCGTGCCGTGCTGCGCCGTGCCGTGCGGTGCCCCGGCGCTGTGCCGTGCTGTGCGGTGCCGTGCCGTGCTGTGCTGTGCCGTGCCGTGCCCCGGCGCTGTGCCGTGCCCCGGCGCGGCGGTGACGGGCTCAGCGCTTCCGCGCCCGCCGCCGCAGCCCTGCCCCCGCCGCCTGCGCGGCCGGCCCGGCCCGGCGGAGAGGCGGGGGGATTTCCAAGCGCCGGCGGCCTCGCCGCTTCCTCTCCTTGTTTTGCTTTCGATCTGGCCCTCTCTCCGCCCGGGCGGAGGCACTGAACTTTTAGTTTTGCTCCCGCGATTATTCAGCGCCTGTTTTCATTTCCATTTCGTGTCCCCTGGCAACGGAGGTAACCTTGAGGAATTATATAAGGGCCGCGAAAACGGGCCGGCAAGGTAATTTTGAATTATTTTCTATTTTTTTTTCCTATTTATTCTTTTCTTCGCGTTTAATTTTCATTTTATTTTTCCGCATTGCTGCCGTTTCCGTGTGCGGGGCAGCGGGGGCTCCCGGGCAGATGCGCATCGGTTTTAAAAACAAAAGGTCGGGCTGCAGCGACCGGGGCCGAGCCCGATTCCGCCGCTACGTTTGAGAACTGGGGGGAAGGGAAGGGAAGAGGCGGCCGCGGCGGAGATGGAGCGGCCGGGGGGTACCGCCGCTTCCCGGCTGGGGAGGCAGCCCGGGCTCACAGACAAAGGCGGGGGCGCTGGGTCGGGAGGGCCGCGGCGCGGGCCGGGCCGGGGAGGGCCGGGGGCCCGCACTTGTTGCGGGGCCGGGCGCGCGGTGGCTCCGATAAGCGAAGGGAAGGGAAGGGAAGGGAAAGGAAGGGAAGGGGGGCGGAGGGGCCGCGGGCGGGGGTCGGTGCGGGGGGCGGGGGCGCTGCCCCCGCGGGCCGGGGGCGGGAAGGGGCGGGGCCCGGCCCGCCTCACCGAGCGCCCGTTACACAAGCGCGGGGCGGGGCCGCCCCCCGGCCCTCAGCGCCGCCGCCCGCCGGGCCCGGGAGGCAGCCGGGCCGGGATCCCCCCCTCGTGAGGGCACGGCCGCGGCTGTGCGGAGGGGGCAGACGCGGGCGGGCGGGTTCCGCGGGAGCGGCGGAAGGAGGAAGTGGCGCGGGCACTCGGCTCCCTGCGGGAAGGGCCTCCCGTGCGGGCACGGCCGCCTCGGCAGGCGCTGTCCTGCCCCTCGCTAGCGAGCAGAGAGCCCAGCGCTGCCGTCTAACCCCAGAGGGAAGTTAGGAACACGGATTTCCTTTGTGCGCAGTACGCAGGGTCACATTACCAGCGTCTTGCCATGGCTGGGATCGAATTTGCAAGGACCTGAATGGTTGGATCCCTCGGCCCAGTTTCCCAGAGGTACTTAGGTCTTTAACTCTCGTTTTGATTAGTGTGAGCGCCTAAGCAGCAGAGTCTGTGTCCTAACCTTAGTTCTTTAGACACAGAGCTCAGATAAAGGAATTCCGGAGTGCAGAACTTTCTTTCCGGTGACTGTACGGTTGTAATTTATAGCCCAGCTTACCGTGCTGAGGTCTTGCAGACAGCGTTCTCTTGAAGGTATGAGCAGTTGTAGATTAAAACCTCAGTTTCTGAAGATGAAATACAACATGTTTAAGTTTACAGTTATTTTATTTAAGTCTTAACAATCATTGCAGAATGCCTGTGTTAGTACCATAAAAAGGGAGTGGAGCAGCAACATTTAAATTCACCCTAACACTGAGACAGTCACACAAAAGCGGCAGAACTGATCTCTGAGCAGATGGTCTCAGTCTGAATCGCAGTCTTTCTTTGCTGCCAGCCCCTTCAGATCCCTCAGTGTCCTTCTTTGGCCCTGTTGGTAACATGCTGCCAAGGAATTACTTCATGTGCCCCTTTCTTTTTGCTGGTAAACCGCGATGAAAGGTGTGAGAGCTCCAACTCCTTAGACGCAGTATTGCTTCATGTGGCACTCTGCAGCTCTTCAGTGAGGCACAGGCACGGCAAGGTGTCACCCTGCTGGGCCCTTGTTACCTCCCTGAGGCTGGGCGTCCCAGCAGGTTGGCAGAGGCAGGTAGAGCAATCAGTCACTATTATTGTTTGGCACATGTATTAGCACTGCTACCCAGTTACTTGCTGATGACAAAAGTGACAGATTTTAGGAGCTGTCAAGTCAGTCTCTAGAGAAGAGCTGTTCATCACAGGCCATGCTGTGTGGAAATGGGTAGCCAAGAGGTATGAGAAGTAACATGCAGGCTATTAGGAAGGGGGGCTAAAGACCCCTTCCTCCACTGAGGAAGGGTCTTTAATGTGTGGGACTAAGTGGAGTTAAGGGCAGTTTTAATACAGAGTTGAGAAAATGAGGAAGAAAAAATGGTGCTAAGATTCAAGAAAAAAAATCTTTTTTTGAATAAATAGAGTCTACATTAGAAGAGCAGACTTTATGTAAATAAATAAATAAATTTGCAGCCAGGTTATGTATGCCTTCAATGAAAACATGTGCTTATATATACAGTATATATAATAATATATGTTTAAAACCAAACAGTGGGAAAAAGCTGATGGATAAGGATTGTAGGGTTTGCCATGATACTCTCTCTCTTGACGTGATGCATCACCTTGATGGTGTTAAAACATCTCCATGATAGAATACTTGAATATCAAAAACTTTGTGGATGCATGGAGACTGAGTAGCTTGCACATGCATAATGTGGGAAACTTTTTGTTAAAGAGGAAATAACTGTTTGGGGAAGTAACACAGGGTCCCATGTCCTGATGTTCTAGGCCTGTGTAGGAAGAGCAGAGAGATTAGGGCTATGTGACTGCCCAACCTAGATGCTGACAATAAATGACATATATGAAGGGAACATAGAGAAACTCCTAGAGTAGGAAAAATGATTGTCAGTGAGGGGCCTCAGTTGCCCCTGTGTCATGATTATGTCATAGCCCAACATGAAATTTGCCCAGGTGCCAAAAACCCCTACTTTCTGGGTGTAGCTTGTACAGATACACTGGGGGAAACAACTCTGGACAAGGTGCTGGCCAGCAGGAGTCAAGTTCAGAATTTTGCATTCAAAATCCCAGCCAGTTCTGACATGACACTGGTCATAGTATCCTTAAGATCAGTGTTGTTTCAGGAGCTGCAAAGGCAAGGGTTGTTGTGGCAGTGTTTACTCTTCCAAAGTAGCTCTTCATATAGCGACGAAGGAAGTTAATCAAATGGTGAGAGGCAGTCAAAAGTGTAAAATTGTTGCAAGTGGCATGTAATTGTTCAAAGACACTAATAGTAAAGGCTCAAAGCAATTGTATGTGAGCTGTCAAAAATACCAAAAAAGCTGAGCAGGCTGACAAGCAAACCAAAGCAGCTCAGTACAAGTAAAAAGACCTCTTTTTACTTGTACTGTTAAGGTTTTGTCTTCAAATGGGAAAGGTGGAAAAAAACATAACAAATGTGCCAAATGCAATTAGGTAAGCCAAAGAGTCATGCAGCATAAGGCATGAGAACAATTAGAATATACTCTTTGCAGCTCATCAAACCCAGGAAGCTTGCTGATAAGTTATCCATGTGTAGAAGGAGTGCCCAAGGAAGATAAAGTGAGTGGAAGAGTGACAAATTCTCACAGCCTTGCTTCACCCAGAAAGAGTGTAAAGAGATTCTTTTGCAAGAGGTTTTCTATTTTTTTAAAGGAGTGAACGTCGAGGAGTTCTCCAAAGTGAAGTGTCCTTGAGAGAGGGTATGAGAACAAACCATCGGGAAGGATGAAGCAGAAGGCAGGAGGTGATACTTGTTGCAGAGCTTTGAAACAACCTAAATGGAAAGTTGCTGAAATGTTGCCTCTTGTGTGTAACTCCTTGTGTAGGCCTGCTTTGGTGCTCCAGAAATAGAATGTAACAAATGAGCTGTCCCTTTTTCAGTGTTTCTCTAGAGACTCAGAACTCGAGGATGGGCATTTTTGGTTGGTTGGTTGGTTGCCAAGGGTTAGTGAATGGGACTGGTGAACATGAGTATAAATGTGAAACAGTGACAAAGACTAGGCCTGGCTTTTGTTGCCAGGGAGTTGAGTGTCATGACTCTTCTGGCATTCTCTGAAGGTGTTGCTGAGCTGTTGTCTGCTTGATGCAGTCCTTACTAAAGCAGGGCCAGTTTCAAGGTGGGATCAGTTTGCTTTGGGCTGTGTAGTCATGGCCAGTTTGCTCAGTGAAAAGAGGTTGTACCCCTCACCCCAAGTCTGCCCAGGGCCTATGCCATTCAAGGGATGGAGGAAAGGATAGGTGGGAATGTGACAAGTTTTTCATTTGAAGCATGAAAATCCCAAAGGCTGAACCACAAAGTCTGCAGAAAAATCTTATTTTGAAAGTGTGGATGTAAGTTTGCAGATGAAGTTCAGTACAGACCAATTTCAGTGTAATACATGTGGAAGGGATTGCAATCCTAATTTTCTGTACACAAAAATGAAGCATGAACTGAATTTCTACTCCCAAAAAAATCATATAACTTGTATAATCCAATGAAAAGATAAGCTATGTGCCAAGATTTGGCTAATAAAGGACAGGACAGGTTAGGAATTATTAGGAAGGAGTTTAAAAAAAAATAAAAAGCACCATTGTGCCACTACAAATCTGTGTTGCTCCCCTGTCCTGATTCAGGAAGTAGTGAATTTTGCTGAGCTACAGAGGAGGGTGTCAAAGATGGTGAAGGGTAGAAAGGAGCTTTTGTGAAAGAGCAAGTAGCTTGGAAAAGAAGCGACTGAAGGGACCGTGGGGATATTCTTTAAAATCATTAGTGTCATGAAGAAAGTGAAGAGGCAAGATAAATGAGACCCAAATAAAACAATTGGGAGGCAACTTCAAAAAAACAGATGCTTGTCCTGCAATACATAAATTGTGGTGCTCACAGCCGCTGCGTGTTTGTCAGGGGTTTACTCGGGTTCATGAGTGATTAGTCAATCTTTTGAGAGAAACTTGCTGTTCAACTTAGCAGTCAGGACAGTTCAGTATCAAACTTTGGGCACTGACTGCTGACAGAGAATTACTGCAGATGCTGATCAAGAATCATTGCTGAAAACTGCTAGTAGAAATTTCCACTGAGAAGCATAAACTACTGTCCATTTGCAGATAGCAGAGAGAAGCAAGGCTGTTTATTGTCCTTTGTTATGTGAAACTTGTAGCATAAGATTTTATCAAACTTCCAGGGGAAAAAATAGCCTATGATGATCCTGTTCAATGTGGGCTTGCTACCCCAGCCCTTGTTAACCTGACACCAGTTACAGTCAGGCAAAGTGTATCCTGTATGCATTCAACACTGCATTAGAACGGTGCCCCTGCAAAATGCCTCTGACATTTGCAGGATTAGAACCTCAGCTTGTATTTTGTTCATCATATATTAAAAGTCATGGTCTGTTTCTAGGTAAAGATACAACACTAATCACGTGTTACTCTTGCTTATCTCTGTGTCTCATTTGTAAAGATTGCTCTTTTGAAACCTGACTCCTCAAAGGCCTGCAATGATTGTGATATTGAGGGCATAAACCATGAGGCAGTGTTTACAGAAGTTTTATTGTAGCTAGTGCTGCTACAAACTGGGATTAGTGCAAAACATTTTCTGGTTTGTCCTTTGAGATGGCAAAACAAAACAATAAGTAAGCTTAAAAGATTCTGGATACAGTGAATGAGAGAAACAGATTTGTTAAGTTGCATATTCCTCATGTATGAATAGCATTATGCAAAATATTATTCCGTTTAATTAAATAAGTTCCTCTTGGGGTTTTTTTGGTTTTGTTTTGGTTTCATTTTTTTCGGAAGTTTTATTGGAATGTATGAAGGTTCTTTGTATTGACTATGTGTAAACTCTTGTGTTAAGATTAAAATAGCCACTAAAAAAACCTGAAATCACCAATTAACAGTTAGTGGAATGGAATCCATGAGAACAGTTTAGAGTTTAATATCAGCCTATGTGTATGTAAATATATATATACAGATGTACATATCTATGTATCTACATATATATAAAATGAAGGTATTTTGCATATAGCATAAATAATACATTGTACAGCACATACTTCTTATTAATAAACTGTGAAAAGTTTTTAAAATTTGCTCTTGCAGTTAGTGCTGGATATGTTTGCAATTTCTTGGAAGCTCATATAAAATTTCTGGTTTTTTGAATGACCCAGAGAAGAAAGAAGGAAGTGGTAAGCAGTACAGTAATGTTCAATTTCTTAATTTGTAATATATTGCAAGCCCAGCTTTCTGTATGCCGGAAATCTTCTGATCCCTTTGTTTGCTTGGGAGCAGATTGCATTAAATCAAGTACAGCAGTCTTTAGGACAAAGCAAACATTTTATCTTGTTGCACCTTGGACACACATCCAGGAGCAAATCTGCCTGCATGTGGCATATTGTTTCACCCCAGGTGCAGAATTTAAATTTTAACTCTTAAGTTATTTTAACATTCAGTTGTTGCTATATAGGTTGCTATCTTTCAAGATAAGTTTGGAAGTAATAATTTTCATATTTCTGTCTATTAAAGAGTAGGGCAGATTTCTGTTTGATGGTTTTTCAGCTAACGTTGACAGGCTTGGTTTGTAGCTCCCAGCATATTTCTGGTTTTAGAAATGGTATTAAGGTGTGTCAAAACTGGTTAAATTTGTCCTTTGTTCTGAACTGCACGTGACAGTGGATGTTGTCCAACCATTTCCCTTTTGCTGTAAAATTATTTTAAGTACTTTTAAAAGACTTAGATGCTTAAGATTAATGCAGCACAAAAGAAGGAAGGGTTGCTTACGCATTTGGTTTTGAGAAGTGTGACCTGTGGTTAAGTTCTGCTTTCTCATACATATGGAGCCATATATGCGACTTGAAGGGCCTGATAAGTGCACAGAAGACAAAGCCTGGACTGTGATATTTCTATTGATATTGCATGTTGCTTGACAGCATTCCAGGCAAGCCTCTTACAGCTTTATCTAAGCAAGATACTGCCTTTGTTGGTTAATAAATTAAGGTAGCAATAAATTCAGCTCTTTATGTGCATTTCGTGCATACATGTATAACACATTTGGTGCGTGGTGTGGGCTTTTGTGCATTTGGTGTACTGGCTGCTCTTTTAAGGTGTTTTGTTGACTCCTGTATTCAGGACTTTATATGCAACTGAGACACGAATCAAATGGAAAATAGTGAAGTATTGAATTTAATTGGATGAGGCATATAAATCTGTAAAATCAAAACTAAACAGCTCTACCCCAAAACAGTTTCTAAAATTGTGACATATCTTAAAAAGTTTATTTAAGGTAAAATAATTCTGCAATAAAAAAAACAGGCAGGATAGGAAAGCAATGTTTTTAAATTACTGAGAGCTTGCCTGCAGCATTTGAAGTCCCAACAGTGTTACATGAAAAAGATGAAAGCAAAACTTGAGGATAAAATTGAAACCAAATATAAACAAAAGTGAAACCGACTCCGTTGGTTTTCATTTCCCAGTTGGCAAAAATGAAATAAGCACAGAGCAGAGAAGCATGAGAGCTTGAAAAATTAATTCAGTTTTACCATTTATTTAATCTGTCATCTAAATTAGACTGCTGTATGGCAGCACTCCCTTAGCAAACTACACAATAGAGGGAAGGGGCTGCACTCCTGGTTTAGCCAGGTACCACTTCTCACAGCCAGAGGTCTGGGCAAAGGCCCTGCAAAATGGGAAGTGGCATCTTTTTCAGTCACAGAAGTGCTGTTTTGAAATCTGTGGCAAACATGTACGCGGAGTACAGTGGAAGTGATGACATCCAGGATGATGAAAGGGAGTCAGTAGCTCTGCTGGCCAGAGCACTCGAGCTTTAGTCATGTTGAGATTTGAGTTGCTAATAAAACTGGGTATAAAATACATGGTTGGTGGGAGGTTTTTTGGGGGGGGGGGGGGGTTGGGTTGGTTTTTTTGTTTTTTTTTTTTAATTTCACCTTTGGGGTCATCCACTTAGTCTGGGGGCAGATCAATGGTAACCAAAAGATGTAATCCAGTATCAGTTTTGCTGATGGCATGAAATGACTGTGAATGGTTTCACTCAATTTCCACAGATCAGTCAATAGCTAGAATGTACTTTGTGAGTTTGAGAACTACCTTTAGTCAAAAGATGGACAAACATTGCATTCATTTGAGATCTCATTTGTTCTTCTTCTATTTAGAGATGTATGCTCCTGGGCTGTATTGAAAAAAGGTTGGGTGTTGATGAGAAGCTTGGACAATCTCTGCTCTGCTAATGCTGTGCTGGGGTGAAATGAAAAACTTTATTTCCAGAGGTCCAAGTCTCACACATTTGAACACATTGCATTCAAGCACATAAAAACTAAATTTTTTGCATGCCAGAACAATTCTGAGATTTGAGATTGATGAGAGAATATGAAGAAGTCTTACTTTGTTTAGTTTAATAATATTTATACAGCTTAGATGAGAAATGAAGATGAGTTGAGTTGTCTCACTCTAGCTCAGTAGTATTTTAGGAAACTTCCGAGATAGAAATAGCTGCTGCTGATCACAAAGTGAGGCTAATTGCTGTTGGTCTGTGGTCAACACAAAACCTTTAAATTAAAAGCACATTTTGTAACCAATGCTATTAACTATTCATATCCTGTATGTCCTGTGGCATAGGAAAGAGTAGCAATCTTAGAAAAAGGAGCATTAGATCATAGCATTTCAACAAGCATAAGTACAAGCATTTAATACTTAGTACACTTTAAGTGCACTTTCAATTGTGTGTACAAAAGAAAGATATTTCTTTCTTAAATTCTCCATTGTCCAGCAGAATCTCTGAAATAACTAATTCAATTTAATTTTTGTGCTTAACACATCTGTGTCTTTCATGGTGCTATTTTTGTAACTGTAAATAAGTTCATGTGACAGACATGTTTCCAGCTCACAGTGGGTGATTCAGAGGATCCCAACCTCCATGTATGTGCCTGCCACGATCTGTCTGTACAGAAAGTGTCTAAGTAATCGTAAGAGTATTTTTACAAATCTGAAATAGTGTGTACTTTTCTTGAATACCTTCTCTTAGAAGTATAGGAGAAACTGCTTTGCTGAAAGGGCTGCTTTTGCTTTTCTCAGTGAAGTTAAGCAAAGGTAGTTTATGTCTTTTGCTGCTGGATCTGGGTGCTGTGCTAACAATTACAACTTAGGGTAGCAAAGGTGTAGTTGTGGGTTAGCTATTAACTTCAGTGGTAGAAACTGCCCTTGCCCAGACAATAAAATGAAAGCTTTAAGCAAATATTAAATCACACTTTAGTGTAGTGTGCAAATAGTTCTTGCTGTGTGTTGCAGAACAGTATGTTAAACAAACAAAGGTAGCTGTGGGAAACAAGCCCAGTCCAAGCAAGGTGGATTATATCAGGTGCAGGTCATGGCCAGTGAATGTGAAAACTCTTCCTTGAACACATTTCTCAGTGTTTGCTGTATGGAATAATTTTTCTCTGCATCCATGAGTGCCTCTAAAATATCATTGACTTCTTGCAATCCTGTCTGAGCCTCACAAGCCATCAGTGTGGGAACAATGAGATTAAGCACTTTTCTTTTACAATGGCTCTTTTCTAATTTATAGCACCCTATAAAGCACTCACCCTGTACTTAGGCAAAGGAATGTTAGGCAGGACACTGAGATAAAGACTGCCCAAGCTTTAAAAGGTACTCTCACAGTTTAAGAGTCTGATCCTGCAGGTATGTGCATGCATAATTTCCCACTGCTTTCAGAGGGATCCAATAGTAAAAGCGCTTGTTAAGAGTTTTAGGGATGTCTCCTGTAAACCTAGTCACGGAACTCATGGGAATGCAGGGGTCTAACACAACCATGCTGTCGAGTTGCATCAGTGAAGTGATTGTTTATAATTGTTTGAGCTTTAATAGCCTTCTAGTTTTCATCTTGGTGAAAAATTGTTTATGAATCAGGTGTCAAATGCTGAGTTTTCCTGGCAGCTTTAAAGAACACACAGAGTTTGGCTTCCATGGATTCCAAATGACACAGCTAAGCAGCAGCAGCAATTACCTGTGGGTATTCAGGAGTGGATTGACATGTGAGTGCTTAATTCCAGAATAAAATTGATTATTTTGAGGATAACTGCTCCCCAATACAAGAAATTAATTACTCCTTGACAACCATGACAACAAATCTCTTGTTGTAAACAAGCCCCTCCCAAACTTGTCTGAGTGAAGTACAGGAAAGTCACCACCTCTCTTTTAGGCAGTGTTTGAGAGAAAAATATTTAGAAATCCCAGATACTGAGGACAAATCATGGCCAGTCATCAAACGTAACACAAAGCTTAAGAAGAAAACAAATCAGATATTGGACTGATTATAAATAATCGATTTATGGCTGCTTTTGAGACTCCTAGAGGAGGTGGCAAGATGTGTCATCCTGACGCCAGCAGAGTCTGGCATCTCCCATCTTCACCGCCTGCAAGACCTGAGAAAAAAAATGAAAGAAACACCCAGGAAACAAAGTATTTTTTAAAAGCTGAAACTAAAGTAATCATTTTCTATTGTCACCAGCAGACATCCGTGCTTGTGCAGATGAGCATTGTGGCAAAGATACTGTAATCAGATGATCTTTAGCAATCTGTTAAAAGCCTGGCCCAAATTCCCAGCTGATGTAGTTTGCTACAATGCCAGAGAAGTGGATGTGTTCAGCCGCAGACAATTGCGTTCTTCAAGTGTTGTGATAGCGTTCTTCAAGTGTCGTGATAGATAGAGCCATCACAAGGGAAATTTCATTGTGGGTATTGAGAGGCTGAAGCCTTGCTTCATTATGGTTAAGTCCAGAAGCAAAAAAACCTTCTAGGTTTATTGTATTAAAATAAGATGGATTTTCTTCAGTGAACTTCTAGTCTGCAAATCCAAGGGCTAACTTTAACGAAGCCTGAGATCACTGCAAAATAACAACTCGTGTCTTTGCTGCTGAGGGAGAATAAGCTCTGCATGGAAACCAAAGGAAAGAGTGTGTTTTGATGTGTAACGTCTGAATCCCAGCCAGGGCATGTTAACACCCTTTGGGTGGAACAGAAATGCTATAGGGTTGATGAAACACACTCCATATACAGTATGAGTTCTCACAGTACATTTTCCTGGGCATGTTTAACAGTCTGTAATGCTGATTTCAGTACATGTTTAAGTTTTTTGCCTTTGTTTTCTTTGGTTTTTGTTTTGTTTTCAGGGAAATATGGGTTGGTTGTTTTTTGCCCTCTGTTGCTTGAGGATAAAAGGGCTTTTCTTCATTCTACTTTGTGTATCATTCTTGGGTACAGCATCAGGAGAGGAGTGCATGCTGAATGCTTCCCTCCTCTGCCATCTGCCTTGCAATGAGGTGGGCACAACCTGGACACTGCCTTGCAGGACCTTGGAAGGTTGGGTAGCTGTTGTTTGTTATCATGAATCAGTCATGGAGCAGCTTGATTTCCCAGGTTTTCACCCCACAAAGCTTTCCCTTTAGCAGCTATAGTCCTGATGTAGCCCTGGCACATTTTGTTTGGGAACCTAGGGAAGCAGGTGAAGTATTGCCTGGTGGTTGCCTGTACAGGTTCTTCTTAATGGCCAGGCCATGCCTTACACCACTCTGCCCAGGACCTGTGTGTTCTCCCATCCTGCCTGCTCTCCAATTCTTGGCTTTCTGGCCTTTCTTGATGAAGTTACCTCCTTCCTGCAGGCACCAGAGTAAATAAGGTACCGCCTTTCCTGGCTGCAGTGAACTCTTTCTTGGTGAAGGACAGGAAGGACACAGTCTTTTCTGCTGCCACCAAAACATTAGGAAAAGCGGAAAGACATTGCTGTGGCTACAATATGGATCAAGGTGTTACAGCCGACACAGGAACTGGGTCTGTGGAGCAGACTGGCCATGGTGAATACTCTAACAGAGCTCACAGCAAGAGGTGCTTAGTGAGAAACAAATCTGCCAGTGTTGTCTCCCCCATCCTTCCCTGTTCATCAGGGCATCACTGACAGAATAATGGGGAAGAAAAAAGAGGCACCATTACATGCAGTTAAAAGACCAGAGAGTGTAGGTTTTGCTTTCTAACTAGCTATGACTCCAGAAAGTCTATTACTGGCTTTTATGGGTTTTCTTGCTTCATTTCTAAGTGAGGATTTCACTTTGAACCTGTAACCCCTGTACCTCTAAGAATGGCAATGCCCACTTTTCCTTATTTACCACTCTGTAATGAAGTGTTTTGCTGTTGGTTCCAAAAACAGATGTAGGATAATTTGGGATTATCAGAAAGAAGGCATGTTCTGCAGCACCTGTGGTAAGATCCTCCTCCACCTCATGGCAGATAGGAAAGGTACCAGGCAGAGGTCTTGTCTCCCCACACACTGCAGGCAGGAGGAATTCAGGTGTCCACAGTCAAAGTACCTGAGTAAAGTGCACTTCTGTTTTCCTTTCAGTGTCAATCTCACGTTTTTGAAGTATTTCTGGGCAGATGAGTCTAACAGGTTTTTTTGACCTGAGAGAAGGCTCTATCCCTCTGATAAGTTTCATTTCTAAGCAGGGCTTTTCTCAGAGTACAGATGGTGAAATGTTTGAAAGTGGTATTCACAGCAGAATAGCTGAAAGAGGTGGTCATATTGCAAAATCCTATATGAAAGCAGAGTTCAGTCTGTGACCAAAGAGCAGAATTTTGCTCCAAGTACTGTTCTTTAAAAAAAGATCATGTTTCCATGTATGCTGGAACAGTCTTGGCAGAGACACAAATACAGAACCCAGTTCTCTGAATCCTAAATTTAGCATATGGTCTCATTTCAGCATATCTCTTTGGTCACATGGGATGATTGATGCTTTTCTTAACTGCATCAGCCTTAGTAAACAAAGGGAATAGTTTAAAAGTTTATCAGCAAAGCACAAGTAAAGATAACTTCTCAAAAAAATAATATTGCCTGTTCTGTATTTGCAGAGAAAAGGTAAATTGATACATGCAATATTCTGTACATGTCCTCTGAGGAACAGATGTTTTTCCAAAGCTTTGAGCAGAGGCTGTGACCTGCTTCACAAATGTGCCTCCAAGACCTTGTCCCACCATAACTTTTCACAGCCATTAATAATATTTCCATATACTGGCAAATCTTTTAACTAGGTACTTTGTGATAGGGAAAGAAGAGCTGCTTTTTCCAGAGGTTTTTTGGTTTGGGGTTTTTTTGGTTCCATAGGAATACACTTTTAAGAATGTAGCCACAGATACAGAGTAGCTTGTGGTTTTGGGATAACCTTTTTGCCTTTTCAGTTATCCAGATGCTGCCAGAGTGAAACTGAAGGAAAGAGAACATCGTGTACTGCTCAGATGTAATGCTTGCCATGCCATTGCTTTCACTTTCTGTCTACAGCTGCTGTAATTCTAGTGAAGAGCTCTTCATTCTCAAAGGTTACACTTTCTGTATGTCAGGAGTGTTATCTCTGAAGGAAGAAACAAGTCAGACTTGCTAGAATGTTCTTGCAGTGAGTAGGGAGGGACTACAAGCTCTTTATCAAGCATTATGGAGTGAAAAGGTATGTACATGCATATTGCAACCAGTTTATACCTTGTTGGGGAGTAGCCTTCACCGTGTCCTTGAAGTTTCTTGTTGCAAAAAATAGGCTGAACTGACCACAGGACTAGCATGAATAGTGCAGTAATTAAAGCTTCAAAGATCAAAATAATCCCTCCATTAACTGTGGTGGCAGCCAATCCATGGGCCATGCTTCTTGTGAGGGAATGGCTCTTCACAGGTTCCCAGTGGGCTCCCCTTCTATGCAAATCCCAGTGAGCTGGGGCTGATGTCTTGCCCACTTGCCACGGGTTTGGGAATAATTTTATTGATGTCTTCATGTCCATCAATATATTTAAGCTCCCACCTCTGAAATAGCAAATGCCCCTGACTGTGGTCCCCTCTAATATTAAGACAAGTGGTTAAAATAGAACAAGAAAAGGGAAATTAATTTTTGAAGCTACCAGTCTTAATACATTTGTAGAAGGTATGATTAAAAATACTGATTTTTGAAGTCTGGCTGTCTTACTAAGAATGCCTTACTAAGAATCGTAGAGTGATATCCTAGCAGGTAGTCCTACTTACAGTGTTTAAATGAGCTCCTCTTTTCAGATAGGGTGAAAAATAGCTTTCTGAGGTCCCATCTGCAGTTGACTGTGTTTCTTGGTGATTAGTCTTCCTTTCCTCCACCATGACAAACCAGAAGAAAAAACAAACAGGAATCATTTTCAACATAATGCCAGAAAGACTTCAACTTTGGGTCTCTGGGAATATTAATAATTTTCCTGTGAAGCCTGCTAAGTTCCTGGACTTCTTCAGAAAGCTGACAGTGTGAAGAGTAGCATTAGCATGCAGCAAAACTGGGATGGGACTGAAGGGTGATGGAGTGATGGAGTACAAGGTGCTTCTTTGCCACTGGAGGAGCTGGTGCTGCACCGCCTCTCTGCTCCTTCCTTCCTCCCAGCCGGCTCTGCTCCTCTCCCTGGCTCCATCCATGGCCTCTGCAGTGTGGAGGAAGATGGTGTCAAGTGACCCAAGGCAGGCATTAAGCCATTTTTCTCCTTGTTAACCAGAGGGTGCAACAAAAGTAACCAGGCTTCTGGAGGGTTTGACCAGGATGGGTGGGAGATGAAGCCAGTGGGTGGCCTTGGCAGTAAGATGCCTTGCAGCTCTGAAATATTGCACAATAAAAAAAAATACCAACAGCTTCTAGTTTCTTCTAAGTGTGAATGTGCAGCCAGCTCCAGATTATAAATGTTGATGTTTTGTTGTCCTTAAAAGGATGAACTGTTTCTACTTTTTTTCTTTCAGCTGGGTAAACACTGGAGAGAGGCTGGCAGGATCTTGGCATACCTGCTGTTTTGTAGGGCTTACCTTAGTTTCTGACTTTGTAGGTTTGTTTAATAATTGATATATTCTGATGGATGATGAAGCTGGCGTGGTGTTAGGCGATGGCCCCTGAAACTTTGCATGTATTTGCTGCCTATTTTGGAGCATTTCAAATACCTTTACAAACTGAAATGATTCTTAAAGTCAGGTGATTTAATATCTACTCACTGATGGACGGACTCCAGATCCTCCCACCTGGAGTCAGTGAAATAAGGCTTCAAGTGCGCCCAGTAATGCCATTTATGGTCAGACAGGAGCTACTTTTAAGGCACTGCAGACTCTGATGTTCCTTTCTGTACAAATAAATCATGCATTTGACAGCTCTGAATGGAGATAAGGCACCTTCATTTGCCACAGGCAATTACTTGGTAGAGTTGACTTGGTATTTTCATCAGAAGAATCTTGTTAACATGCAACTGATAAAAACCCTGCTACGTTTTAGCACCATTGTGGTCATTGCTGTCCTGAAGCAGATAGGTCTGGGAATGTCTTCTGGAGACATCCAGCTTTATTTTCAGCAGCATGTGCTCTGAAAGGAGCATGGGTTAGAGATTCTGTTTTGATGAGCAGAAGCACAGCTGTGCTTGCTCCTTTGTGAAGGACATAACTGCAGAAGATTCTTGCTGTTCCCTCCAGCTGAACATCATTGTAGGATTATTTTTACCTGGGTTTGAATTTACTTTCAGATGAACAGGTCTTGGGAGCCACTCCTCTCTTCTCACAAGCCAAACTTCTCCCCTGATTACCTTGGATTAATTTGTCTTGGTGTGAGTGATGGATGGGAAGGTGTGTGTTGACAGCTGCAGTTGCTATTCCCAGAGGAATCCCAGGGTGACAAAAAGGAGATGAGCATCTCTCAGCAGCATCTACAGGGGAGCAGCTGGGGAAGCCCCCAGGGACGTGGGAGGGAAAAGACAGGCTGGCTCAACTCTGCCATTTTGGGCAAGACTGGCTTCCTTGTAGTAGCGATTGTTGGCAGCTTTCTCATTTCCTGAGATGCCTTGCTTTTGTACAAAGGCAGCTTCTGTTTCTTCCATGTTGCCTGTCCCAAGTGGGATTCATTGCTGCTGCTTTCAAGATGACTTTTTTGCCTTCTAAGTTGTTCATTCAGATGGGCTTGAAATTTGTCTTAGGGGCTCATTGCCCAGAAGGCAAGATGAGTCCGACTGCTAAATGGGAGCACTCATATTGAGTGTTGAACCTCATGCACAGTGTTTCCAGGAACTGTCTCAAAGTGCATGCATACTCAAAGATACCTTACAAAGAAATGCATCTGTTGTAAATTATTGTTTCTTCCTTGTCAGACAAATAAAAATTTGCTCATGTTTTTAGTACATTACCATTTGCATTTTTCAGCTTTGACTCAAACCGTAGTACGGGAAGATGGTAGAGATCTCCTGTGTGCATTCTGCAGCCTGGATGAGGATTGTTGCTTCCAAGGGGAGGTGGGGTGCAGTAGCTGTTTGCCACCAACCTGGGGGCTAAAAAAGTTGAACCCACATCACCCTTGCCCAGAAAACAGCTTCCCTCTTACACAGAGAGGGGATATGCACAAGGGCTTGTCTGCTGTTGGATTCCTGGGGCTGGCTGTTTTTTCATATCTGAAGTGAACCTGAAACAGAGCTGAGCAGTTGCAGCCGTTTTCTGAGCTATTTTAGAAATTTGTAGTTTACTGCAAGAGGCTGCAGCTGAAGCATGAGTGACCAGCTCCACAGAGTAGTAAACAAAATACTAATATGTTTGCTGAGAGATTAGTGTGAGCATGGCTGCTGGTAAATTCTCTGAACACATCAAAGAACCCTATTGTTAAATTCAGATTTTAATTCCTTATTAGTTTCAAGGAAATACATGTCCTCAGAGCAATGAGAGGAAACTTTGAACGTTTTTCTTCCTCTTGTGCTGGGTGTGGGCTTGGTACTGCCTAATTGTTAGTCTGTCCCATGCCTGTACTCCCATAGGAAGCGAGAACAAACCCATTTACATTTATGCCATTCTTGTGTGCTTTCAAATTTTTCTTTCTCTTTTTTATTTTTAAGATCAAAGGTGACAAGAATAGTGGAGCAGAGAAGTTACGAATGATGCAGAGAACACAGATGTGAAGAGCAAAAGAGAGAGGAAGGAGCTGAGCCCGGTGCAGAGGGGGCAAGGAGAAGCAGCAGCCTAAATGCAAGTACTTGAATGTGGAAATGATGGGTTCCAGGGTGCTTAACAGGCATATAATGTGGTGCTTTAATCTGCATCTAGGGCCAGTTGGTTAATGTTTTTAAAATACTCTGCCTCAGGTTCAAGACTTTGGACTTTTATGTCAATAATTTACAGCTCTAAACAGGGAAGTGGCATTGAGGTCATGTGTGCATGTGTGAGAGAGGGAGAGAGACAGAAAAAGAAGTCAGTTTGAGTCTTAACTGGATAATAAAAGGTGGCATAGTGTAGTTGAGGGCTGTGTGAAGAACTCATTTCATAGCTGAACAGCATTGAAATGTAAAATAACAGCTAAAAAATCAGTGAGTGAATTGATCAGAGAAAGCTGGAGGGAGGGGGTCAAACTACTCAGCCAGAATCAAAGTGGTCTGCTAAATTGCTGTGATGTAAAATGTACTTTTATTAATTCTAGTCAAGTTCATGGAACTGAAACTGCCATTTGAAAGACCTTTCATTAGCAGAAGCATCATTTGAGCTAGTACAATTATGCCTTCTGCATGTGTTATTTTATTAATTACATATTTTTCCTTGGCAAAATAAGGTCTTCTGCAAATGCAGGTATGTGGACTGAAAAGAGGTGTCTCCAAGAGTGTAAGTGTTTTTCTTTGTGACTTCTGGTATCCCACCTGTATCAGCAGACAAACTTTTGCTGATATCCTATGTCATCTTCAGATGAAGGCTTTCCTAATACAAGTGTACCAGAAGAATATTTTCTGCCATAAAGAAGACTTCATCTCAGTTGCTTTTAGGGGAGGCTCACACACAGATCTAAAATAACGTTTATATTTACCATCGTTCAGTGCCTGCAAAGCTTTAATAAGTGTAGTGTGCAGAGGTTGGGGAGCTGCCTGGGAGTTCTGCCTGGCAAACAAGTAACCTTGTCCCTTGTTCCCTGCAGCTCCTTCCCAGGTGGGTGACAATGCCGGTCGAAAGGATGCGGATGCGGCCCTGGCTGGAAGAACAAATCAACTCCAACAGAATACCGGGGCTGAAATGGCTAAATAAGGTAAGGGGGGTGTGCATGCATGTGCTGAAGGGGAACTTGATAGCAGTGGCTGAGGTCTGCATAGGTAAATGAGCTCATTCCTGGTTTTCAAAGGGGTGACGGGAGGAAGGGCAAAGCTGAATGCTTCCTGCTGGACCTGTTCCTCCGGTCTTGCTGCCAAATCTGAAGCGTCCTGCTTTGGCCTGGTGAATTTGAGGCTCATTTAAAAGCATTTTCCAACTCTCTGTTGTTGAAGTCAGTGTTTCTGGAGACTCTGCTTGGACTTTATTTTTAACCTGGGAACACATTGCTCAACAAGTAGCATCAGAGGGATGTGATCAAAATACTCTTCTGTGTTAGACTCTGAGTTGAATCAACAATCTGTTGTTTCAGACTCGTGTGACTTCTCTGACACTTCTCAACTTGAGAGAAAATAGGGTGATTTTTCCCCTGCCAGACTCAAACCTAATACCCCTGGTCCTGAGCTCTTACTAAGTGCTCAAGACACTTTGAGAGTGCAATCATGAGCTCAAAAATATCAGTGCCCAATTTGAATTTATTTTGATTGGTTGAGTAAAATCTAGGAGTGTATTTGAGACTTTCAATAGTAATGAATTGTGGAAATGTGGCATGCTTTCTGCACTGTGCAGGAGAGTAATTCACCACACTGAAAAGCATGAAGCTGCTTTTGCTACGGAGGCTGTTTTATTATCAGAATGGGTAGAAATGCACAAAATCAGGGGCAGAAACATAGGAACTGCCTGTCTAGTTAAGTCACTAAGACAAATAGTCTGGTATCCTCCCTGTAGCAGCTGTAGTTGTGGTACTCGGGTGCTTATTTTTAAAGTTGAAGAATGACAAATGAAATTACTACCTTTTCTTTCGTCTTTCAAAGTTAGAAATGCTCACAACTATGAAATTATAAGGAGCGCTTTAAATTTCATCTATGAACCTTGTTTCTCAGTAACTTCCTGCATCAGTGAGTCTCATGCTGTGGCTGGGTAAATAAATATTGCTTTATCCATTCCCTAGTTAGCTGTTGAATTCCCTAGTTACTGTGAATTTGAGCAGGTCCTTGTTCTTGCATAATGGGGTCACAGCTGAAGAGGAGACTGGTTTTTACTGTTGTCTTTGTAATTTGAGTCCCATGTTCGGGTCTTTCTCCTTGAATATCTCTATTTTGGTGTTAAGTTTCCTACTGACAGTCTATGTCTGCTGTCCTTTCCTGGGCGTTCCTGCCTAATCCTGAAATAATTTCTCTGCCTTGAGGTTTATTAAATGCTGATTCCCCACTTCTACCTTCTGATTTGGCATCAGCCTAGATTGTCTTTACTATGCTCAACAAGAAAATTGCACTCCTGAGCATTTCTGTTTAAAAATGCTTACACATTCATTCCAACAATGGATCATTAAACCAAAAATATTTCTATTTTTACTTTAAATCCTGACCATAAACAAAGCCATGCATGGAATCAATAAAGTGTCATATGTATCACAGCCTGTCCTATACCCACAGAATCAACTTCATAGGCTGTAGTATTTTAGTCAGAGTTTGGTAAAGGATAGTTCACAGTTTAGATAAGAAGGTGTGTCAGATTATCAAGAGAATGAAACTCATGTGTGTGCACAGCTTGTAAGGAAATAAGGTTTAAATATGAAAGAAATTATTACCATTCTGGGTTGTCATTGGCTCTCTGTTCTTGGGGACTTTTCTGAACTGAAGAAAGAAATAAACTGCTCTCAGTTAGAAATGACAAATCAGGTACAGGTGACACATAATTCTTTCCCCTACTGTCAGTTCATCATTATACCTCCAGAACAAACCCCTCCTTATAGGCCTTAAAGCATAAATACTTGTGGACCTCTTTGGTGAAATTGTTATCCTTCTAAGAGGCATGAAGGAGGAAGGGAATTTCTTTACCTTCCCAGAGAGATGAACCTGGGAGATGTTAATGAAACAACATTGTTCAGCAGAGGGGATGTGAGGAGGGGGAGTGTGAGAGGTCAGTGTTCCTTATGGATCTGGAAAGGGAAACACCTGAGCTGTCAGAGAGTATGTAACAGAGTAAAATGTGTATTATAAAATTATAAATTCACATAGCTTCTGTGATGTTGTTACTTGTGTTATAATTTCATATAATTCTTGTGCTTCAAAACATGTGGGATTGGGAAGAACTTTCTGTAATGAGCAGAAGCACTGTAATGATCCCTTAGATTGCTGTTGAGTGTCCTTGCAGCTTCTTTTGAAGCAGTGAGTACAGTTGATGATGACAGAATGCTATGTCTGGAGTCTTGTTCAGTCTGCTAGGTTTTGAATTATCATGTGGTCTATTTTAATCTGATCTATTCTTAAAGTTCTTGTTGATAGAAACTGTTTTCTGTTGAAGTGATGATTTTTTTTTCCCCATGCTTATTATAGTCTATGAAGAGTAAAGGCAGGGAAGCTTATTCTAGGTCTGATGAATACAGTAGTGTTGTGGACCCCAAATAGTGGCTTTGAGGCTTTCTTTTGACTGCTTTGAGTTGGGGAAAGAAGTATCTCTGTTGATTATTTACCTATATGTAGAGGGAAGAGTAAAGAGGCAAAAGACACACATGACAGAAGTGATGTAACTACATTAAGAGGAATATTGAGTGTGAGGCCTTGAGGGGAATGGGGAACATGTTAAATAATTGTTTGCACCAAATTAAAGATGAAGCCAAGCAAGAAGGGAAAAATGCAATTCTGAACAAGTAAATAGGACAGAAAGGATTGAAGACGAGTTGAAGGACAAAAGGCAGGCTCAGAAGAAAGATCACATGGAAGGAAGGGAAATAAACCTAGCCTTGGCATGAGTGAAATATTAACCAGACAGTCAGGAAAGAAAAGTGGTTGTTGGGGGAAGGGGAAAGGGTGAAGGATTCATCTCACCCGGCCAGATATCTACAATGCAGTCATTTGGATGAGAGCTGCCTGTCTAGATTTGTACATATTCCGTAGAGAGAAATAAGCTCTTTTAGGGTGAAATTCATAGCATAGCTCAGGTGGCTGCTGCAGGAGGAGGGTGTATTTGGGCCTGGAAGTACTTTTCTCTTCATACACTGATAACTGGATGTGAACCTGCAGTGACAGAGTTTATAGTGCAAGATGTCTGCATGTGAAGCCAGATAAGTATTCTTCCCAACAGGGGAGAAAAAGCAAGTGTTGTGGAGCAAGCTTGGTTTGTATGGCTTTGCAGAAAACAGCATGAAGAGTTCTGAAGCAGCCCTCTAGGTCAGGACAAAGGAACTCATTACCATGTTGTATGACATAAAAGCACATCTGATCCAGCATCCTTCTGGACCAGTATCCTCTGTGCTAAGTGCTTGTGGAAGGAGTGTAGGGAACATGTCATTTAAGCTCTGAAAGTCATTGGGCCCCCAGAGCTGGAGCTACATCCTAAAACTATCATCTTTAATTGTTGCCAGGAATCTTCCATGATCCCTTGGGGAATCAGTTTATACTGACACCATGTAAGGCATGCCCTGATTTAGCTGTGTGTTAAAAAACCAAATTTTTAAAAAACCTTTCTTTGCATTTCTTTAAGTGCACTTTTCTTTGGTCTAAAGTTTCTGTACTAAAATGTGTTTAGGTATCTTCAATGCACTTCTTCATGAGCGTCACTTCACATGAGTGTCTGTTTTTTTTATCCTCACTGGAGAGATGTCTACTGCTGATATATTCTTTTGCTTGGCATACAAATTTACAAGATCTTTTTTCTTCACCCTGCTGGTATTGATTGACTGAATTCTAAATCCCTTGATTTTGCTCTGTTCCTATGATTGTTTTGTTTCAGATCTATTTTTGCTAATCATAAAAGTATCTGTGCTGACAAAACTACCCTTTGTATGAAAGCTTAGAAATATGTAGTACTGCATGTTTTTTCCATGTGTCAGCTCGGAAAGCTGCCAGGCTCATCTTCTGTGGAGTGGCTTCTGAGTATTTCATACACTTGGACTGCATTCTGCTTCGGTGTTGCCAGTGGATATTTTCCTGCTGATTTCAGTGATAGTGACACTGGACTAGAAGGGAGCAAAACATTTGAAGATGCTGAAACTGTGCTTATAAATTAGTGACTTAAAATCATCAGAAGATTCCTCAAGACTATCAGTGTTGGCATTTCCTGTTTGTTTTCCCTTCCAGGAGAAGAAGATTTTTCAGATTCCCTGGATGCATGCCGCAAGACATGGTTGGGATGTTGAAAAAGATGCTCCCTTATTTAGAAACTGGGCAATTCACACAGGTATTGGAACTCTCTTTTTACAGGACAGATTTTCACATTGTTTTCCCTTTTAAAGTTACATTTTCCTTCTTTCTTGTCTTTGCTTTTACTAACACAGAGAGTGAACTTAAGTTTCCAGATTTGTGGGAGGCTAAGTGTTTTTTCAAGGCCTATGATACTCTCTAGCTTAATTGAAGTGCCATAACTTATTTGCATTGAGGAACACAGTAAAACTTAATTGATTTAAATGTTAGCAGTTGAGTTCAAAACTGTCAGGAGTAGAGCACAGTCAGCACTTTGTAGATGTAGGCCCTTAGGCTTTTTATGGCTTTCTATGAATTTGAGCCAGACATAATAAAGGTAAATGCTGTGCATGCTTTTCCATGTTGTTATGGAGTCACATCAGATCTGCAGTGCCCTAGGTCTTTCCTGAGCACAAACCGTTCATCATCTGTTCTAGAAATGTGCATGAGAATGAGATCACAGCACTCTCTTGCCACCTCAGCTATTGTTGGAATGCTTGTCATGGCAACCAAAGGCTGATACCTTGAAGCTAACCTGCACTGTTATTAATTTGCCTTGAATCTTCAATCACATGTCATATGTGCCTAACTTTTCTTTTCTTGCTCAGGGAAATACCAATCAGGAGTAGATAAACCTGATCCAAAGACATGGAAGGCAAACTTCCGCTGTGCTATGAACTCCCTGCCTGACATAGAAGAAGTGAAGGACAAAAGTATAAAGAAAGGAAACAATGCCTTCAGGGTGTACCGGATGCTGCCCTTATCTGAAAGACCTTCCAAAAAAGGTAGAGGGGAGAGCTTGTCAACATGAAATGCTGTTGAGGGCATTGTGTTGAGAAAAACACCTACTGCAGGTAGCTCAGTATGGAACAAGCCACCGATGCAAGCTGCACATGGTGCCCTGGCTGGCTGGGAAATGACTGGAACTTAGGAACAGCAGTATGAGAAATGGGCTGCATTCAGAAGAGAGGATCAATGAGATGTGATACCCCCAAGCTGTGGATATTTGTCTGCTAAAGCTGCTGGAGTTATGTTCAGAATCTAGTCCCAGGTCTCCTTCAGTCAAGGAATGTGATCAGAGGGTATTAGAGCTCAACACATTGAACTCAGTAGGGGTCATTCAGAATATGGTGGCAGACATTTTGGTGTCTTTTTTCAAGCAAGGATACAATTAAACTGGCTCTGTCTTGAGAGCAGTACACTCACTCAGAACACTAAACCACGAAACCACATTGTTAGTTACAAAGACCATGGAAAACCAACCCATAGAGCACAATAACGGTGAAATGGGAAAGCATCTGAATCCCCAAATTTAGGAATTAAATCTCCTGCCCACCAGGAGAAGGCCTAACCACCAGGTCAATCTCATGAGTATTTGGTTTCTTTCAAAGTAGAAACATTGCTTTATTTAGGTCTCATTAACTTTCATATGGCTTCCTTACTGGTTATGCAGTAGAACAATGGTTTCCTTAGTCCTCTGGTATCCTGTGTTGTCTAGAATTTCGGATGAAAGGATAACCTGCAAACGAAACACACAGTGTTCCTCTAAAATCCAATTCAGTTCACCTGTAGCTACACTTCGCTACTTAGATTTAGAAGTGAAAGGCAGATTTTCAGTTTAAGGTCAGTGTGACTGGAAATGATGAACAATGGCATTTTTGGGGCAGAATCATACTGTGAAAGGAAGATCAATGTGCAAAAGGTAGAACATTTATCTTGAAACTGTTTCCAGTCTCCTGTCAATAGTGTATTTTATATGTTTAAACACATTCCCCTGGACCATAACATGTCTCTTGGCAGTAGATTCCTGTAGAGCTACAAAAGTTCATCTTTAAAGCTGAGATTCTGGGAACAGGGGCTGTAGCAGGAGAAGATTCTGCAGAAAGTCCAGTTACTGTAAAACCCTGACATAGTTTGGACCTCATATATATTTTCACATGCCCTTTTTTTGTGTCATGTGGCTAAACATTTGTGGGAGCAAAAGAATCTGGCTGCAAACATTTCTAATTTTCTGTGGTATCATGTAGTAGAGATGGGAAAAGCTCCTGGGACACGTCTGTGCTGACCCTGGGGCAGAGCTGAGCTTGCACCAACAAGTCCGAGCTTCTGCATCAGGTCAGAGCAGGGGCAGCAGCACTAGGGTCTGCCAAGGTGCATGACATTTTGTGAGGGTCACATGCAGTATGGTTTTTGGGATTCCCAAGCCCATCATGATTGCATAAACCACTCTTGCGTGAATTGTAATATGTATTTCCTTACCAGGTCGCAAGTATTTACAAAAATATTGGTTGAAGTTTATTGTGATCTCTCTTCACATTAAATCAATTAACAATCTCCCTTTTCCTGTAGCTACAAAAAAAGCATCAGGAATGTGATGAGGCATATATTTTGATTTTTCTTCCTTTAAGAATATTTTTCTCCCCTTCCTTTCTTTTTTTTAACAGGGTCTTGTTTTTAAATTTGTCATTCTTCCATATTTTCACTTTGATTTTTTGACTGTGGTTGCTTTCCTTGGTCCCATAGTAGTTCTCTTTTGTAGCCTTTTAAAAAAGAAACACAAAGCCAGAGCATTCAAGATGAACTTTTTGCTGTCCAGACCTTAAGGGAAGGGTAAAATTAAGCAAAATATGTTCTCCCTTGACTAGGAAGTCCTGCCATTTTGAGGCTCATTTTGGGGCTATTTGTTGGTAAATATAGAAAGTGTGAAGGATAACTCATGGTACACAGGACTTTATGAAATCTTCCTTCTGTTGTTGCAGGAAAAAAGACGAAATCTGAGAAGGATGACAAATTCAAACAGATTAAGGTAAGAAATGTCTGTTTAATGGTGCAAGAGCTGGTGAATACAATCTGTTGCAAATATTTTTTAACAGCCCCAACAGTATATTGTGGTGGGTACTTGCGAATGCTTGTGGTTTGGTTAAGTAACTACAGTTACCCGGGATGGCTGGGGTTGTTTTTTTTTGAAATGTGAAGGCTGTTAAAGCCGTCACTTACGTCATCAATGGACACAGCCCTTGTGTTACAATGCCTGGAGGTTGGAAAACTGGCAGTCTCAGCAATACATTTGCCATTTGTTTGTCTCTGTAAGGAGAAATACAGTAATTAGGGAAGGAATACTTCTGAACAATAGAGCTACCTTTTGGAGCAATTAATTTCTGTGTGTAAAGCACTGGAAATGCGTTTTCATTTAGGTAAGGGTCAGAGCTCATGTTTTGTCATTTAGAAGGCCTCAGCTGTAAAGCTCTTCAGTTGCAGCCTGAGATTTCTGCTTGTTCAGAGCGTGGGCCCAGACTGATCCCTGCTGTCCCTGCAAGGCATGGTGTTTCCTGGCTTTCACACCTCTGCCAAGGGCCTCTGTGAGGTGGGCAGTATTACACACCAGCAGGAGCTAGTCCACCTTCAAATTTTTTAACAAAAAAGCAAATCTCAGAGATTTCAGCTTTCAGTAAAATTGGTGTCCTTGCGCTGTATGTAGCAGTTGTGTCTACAGTGCAAGGGCAGCTTGGTCCCCTACTGCTCACCTGTGAAGGGCTGTGCCACCCATACCTGGGTTCAGGCTCTGCAGGCTCTGGCCAGGAGATTTTCTGGGCCAAGTGAGCCCAGAAATGTGGGAAAAAGTCCTCCACTGAGAGGGTTTGCAAAGCAGGTGCTGCCACAGCAGTTTTGACTTGCACAGTTACACATCAGAATGCTATAAGTTCTAAATTGCCATAAAAAACCACTTTGTGACGATCCTGTGTGGCTCATACAGCCATGTGTGCTTGTTACAAGTGACTCTGATGGTAGCTGATGTTCAGAGGGAGCCAGTAAAACTGCTTTGGTCGGAGCAGAGCAGTGTGCCAGCACATACACCTACCTACCAGTGATAGCTCCTGTTAGTTCCTGTGCTCTGAGCTGGGGCCAGGTAGTATTCCTGTCTGTTCCCCCATTTCTGACAGATGTGTGCAGTGGCTAGTCTGGATTTGAAGAGGTGCTCTTCCTGTACTCAGCCGCTCTTAGGCTGACTGTTGGATGTTGAAGGCTCTAGTAGTGAAGAAGGGTAGTAGTGAATTAAAGCAAATGCACATTTCTGAACATGAAAGCTTCTTATAATTGCTTTGCTTGGTGATGAGAATTCCTGAGATCCAAGTTGCATGTTTTGAATTGAATGCCTTACAGTTACCCTGAAAAACGTCTTTTAGTGGAGCCCAGTGGGAGACTACTCCACGATTTGCCTGGTAACTGCAGTGGGGTGATAGCAGCAGAGGGAGAAGCTGAGAATCTGAACACAGATCTGCTCAGATCTGGGACTGAGGGACTTCAGCATAGCAAGAGCCTTACAGTGAGCTTCCCATTTGCCACTGCTGGACCCTGTGGGCACCCACAGCAATTGCTGGGGGGCTGAGCTTGAGCATGGTGCTCAGGGCAGTCACTGCTTGTCCCTGTGCACATGAGAGTCTAGGACCTTACCAAATCCCTGCTCCACCTTAGCAAAGGGGCAAGCAAATCTCCCACCCCACAGGTAGGTCTCTTATCAATGGGCTTTTCACTAAACAGAGTCTGTAATTACAATTCATTAAATTCTTTTAAAATGAATTCTCAGTCATGGGAAGGAAACGGAAACGTCACAGCAGCCCAGATAAAACCAGTCTCTCTTGGAACAAAGGATTGAACTGAGGCTTAATTTCTACCTTATCCTAGATGTATCCTTTAGACCATGCAGTTCTGCATTGAGAGTTATTTTTAAAATCCTAGTGACAGCTTTCTCCATGCATTTAGCTTAGGCTAGACATCTGAACACTCAAAATTTAGGTGATTTAACACCAACTGTGCCAGTATCCAAGTCTCTTTGTGGGTCTGGCACCATCACCTGAGTTCTAAGATGCATATTAGTTTCTGAAGCTTGAAAGGGGCTACTAAATAAACTTCTCAGTAATCAAGCCTCAGTAAAGTTGAGCAAGTGCTGCCTGCACAGTGTTTCCATGGGGGCTGCTGAGTTTGCTGTGAAGTAAAGCAAACAGCACTAGATGCTCAGGGCTCCAGTGTGCAGCCCTAACTTATCTCTGCAGTTGTGACCCTCAATGGATCAATAGCAGCTAATTTTATCTTTTCAAGCTCTCCAAGTCTTTGACCTGTAGGGCAGCACAACTGGTGCATCTCATCAAAGACCTTAGTTGCCATTAACACTTAACTCTCCACCCTTCTGATGAGCCAGGAATGTTGTGACAGGGTGCTGTTTGCCTTGCTTTAGTGTCTGGGAAGGTGCTTGTGTGGAAGTGACAATTCTTTTTGAGTAGATCACAATCACGGCATGTGACATCCAGGAAAAAGCCTATCACAGTGCCCCCAGTATTTTTTCCCAAGGATAGCAGTTCTGCAGTACTGGGATGGGCTGGCACTGCAGGTCCTGAGGCTTACCTTTGCCTGCCTTCGATGAAATGCTTTAGAGCAGTGAAATGAGCACGGTGTGGACAGCTCTTCCCTCTCTGTGGGTGTTTCTGGCTCAGCAAGCAGGGGACAACTTGCAGCCTTGCAGGGCTGGTAGAGTAAGAACAGAAGACTTTAGACATTGTAACCAATAAACCTGTGAGAGAGTCAATGGTGGGGAGAGAGTTGCATGTGTAGAATAATCCTTTTAAAGAAATCCTGAGTTAATGGAATTAATTTTTTGGTGTCCACCCTGAAGGGATTTTTTTTTAGATTCCCACTCGAGTGTATCAGGCTTACAGAGAGGCATCTTGTGGAAAGCTCAGTCTGTGTAGAACAGGTGGTGTTTTCCAAATGCTGTTGCCCTGTGGTAATGTTTATGATGTGATCTAAAAGGCTGTATTTAGTGTAAACACTTTGGTTTGCTTTCAGGCTTGCTGTAGAGAAAAATTAAGGCTAGAATTTAGTAATTGCTGTACAGAAACTAAGACTTCCTTTTAGAGACTGCTAAGAGATAGAGCATATTTGGAAGGGACTGAGGATGAATATTAAATAGAGTACTGTTTTAAAGCAATGTTTCTTCCTTGTTTGTTTCAAATGTTAATCTCTTGTAGTAAATAGCTTGCTGCTTACTCTAAATTTGAAAATTAAAAATAGCTTTCCTTTCAAAGCACAAGATTTGGAAATGAATTAGTCCCAGTCTTCTCCTCAGAGAAATATTTGTTCTAAGACAGTGTTCTGGAGAGAGCAGGGGGTATATGGCAGGCAGAAGTGATGGGATTTATTACCATCTCAGAACAAAGACATAAGCTATCTCCTAAAATAAAGTAATCCTGACCCAACTGTACTGTTTTCATTCCAGCAAGAGCCAGTTGAATCATCTTTTGGGATGAATGGGCTAAATGCTGTCACTTCTGACTATTTCCTGTCCTCCAGTATAAAAAATGAAGTTGACAGTACAGTGAACTTTGTAGGTAAGTACTCCTATGCTTTTTGTACATACTAAGTACACAGGTGACTTCAAAAACCCCTCTGGTCTGCCAGACCTATCTTTCCATCAGCATTTTGCACTTCAGGGAATGCCACAGTTGCAGTCAGGCAGACCCATTTCTCTGCAGCCTAGGCCATGCAAGATGATGGTTGCAGGCCAGCCCCACCACCTTGCAGAGACAGTGAGCAGTACTGTGCCAGTGGGATGGTTCCCTTGAGGGTAAAGCACTTCCAGGCACTCTTAGCTGGCTTCTCATGGTGGGGATTTATTCCACAGGGTAGTCCTCAGCCGTGAAGAGACTGTAGCCAATGTCACGTGGGAGTTAGAGTGCAGTCAGATAGCAGTTTCCCATTGCATAAAGCAGAGGTTTGTATAGAATACCATTTTATTTGGGAGTTCAAACCAGCAGGCAAAATGTAGGAACTTGGTCCTTTTCAGTGACACCTCAGTAGCAGAGATAGTTCTTAACATCAATGAGCTAACAAAAAGGATCATCAAAGGCTGCATTTAGAAACCAGTACATTAGAAATTAGCTGTCATCTCAGCATGTGAATAATTGGTCCTCAGTAGAATAATTGCACTGGGCTTTTGACAGCTCTTTTTTGGCTAAGGTTGTCATTCCAGCAAGAACTCCTAATAATATGACCTACATACCATTTTGTCCAGAATTCCACTTTTAAATATGACAAATATGTTAGTATTCTGCTTGGAAAGATGGCAGATATCATGTGCAGTGACTATTTTTGATCCCCATTTCTTAGGTCACAGGGCTTTGCATAGTCATTCCCTTGAAGTACTTGTGTGGCTGAGGAGTTTGTGAGTAGTTTTGCTCTCTTTATGGCAGTTCATTTAATCAGCTGTTGCTTTGTCAGAGTATTAGAACATGCTCCTACTGTTATAGCTTGAAGGAGTAGCACCATAGTGCTATTAGTGCTCCTGTTCACTGAGGATCAGGTAGGAAACTGTCATCATGTGTTGTTTAATTATTGAGATGTGAGGTGTGCTGCTTATGGAGAAAGAAGCTATTATTTAGGATTGCAGGAAGGATTTTAATGTAAACAGGGAGGAAAAGGTAAAATAGAATTGTTCTGCAGAAAGACAGGAAATCAGCCGGAGTGGATGAAAGGCAAACAGCACCTGCAGAGTTTCTGCCATGGGTGCAGCTCACTGGAAACTGTGGCATATTGCTCAAGTGAACAGTAATTTTTGCTGTGCATTTTATCTCTCAGGGTGGGTAAGAATTTGTCAGGTATTGAGGAAAGAGATAAAACAGTGCAGATGGCCTGCTCATTCCCTGAGTGGCTTGTGCAATATTAGTCTCTCCCAGATAAAAAATTAACTGTTTGTGCTCTTGCACCACTCTCACCACACTCAATAAAAGCTGATTGTTTCAGAATCAGGAAAGGTGAAATAAAGGGGAAACAAAATATCTGAAACATAATTATACTAATTGTAGTGATCAACTTTTAATTTAGAAGTCTATCCGGTATGTAATTTTCTTTATGCTGGCATTGTTTCTTAAAACACACATCTAAGTTTTGAAGATTTTTCAGTGGTAACCTGGTACTTCATACAGCAAAATAATATGCGGCTTTTCCCTGGGAAAAATACCTGTCACTTTTCTTTTTCAAAAAGCCCTGTCTAAAGATAGAATGCCAGAGCGGACTGTGTGCATAGACATGTGCATTCATGTTTATCTCAGTTCATGAAGGAATAGATGCTATCTTTTCACTTTTTCAAATTTAATAATTAGTATATTCAGGTTACTTAACTGAAAACTTGCAAGATCTGTTGTATTTCATTGCCTACATGTTTTTCCCCTCATGGGTGAAGAAAAAAAATGGATTGTTTGAACAACACAGTGTTGTGTTTGTACAGAATTTAGCCTTTTGTTCCTTGTGAAGCTTTATGTTCAGTGAAAGAGTATCTATAGTCTTGCTCTTGGGTAACCATGGTTTCAAGTTAGCCATCCTCTGAGATGGCTCCATCCCTGTGCATTCTTCTGATCTAACTCATTGGCTTTCAGTTCTGTGCTGGATTAATACATTTGTCATGTGTTCATACAGCTGGGATTAAAGGAGGAGTTGTACATGACAGGAAATTCTGTCAAGCAGCTTCAGATGAATGGGATTCTGGCTTTTACCATACTTTTGCTTTGCTCAATAACTTCTTGGTACCTTGGTTTGTCAACCTTTTTCAAAAAGTTGTAGTGTAGAACAACTAATATCTGCAAAGCATTTCAGGACACTTGGAAAGCGTTCATGGTTGCTTCACTTTGTAGAAATAAGTAACACTCCTTTGATATAAAATTTCATGTGTTCTTTTGGTATTAAATATCGTGCCTGGGGGAATAGGAAACCCCTCTGTTATTAACTAACCATACTGTAGCTTTCTGCCACAAACTGTGGGGATTGCAGGTACAAATTTGTTTTCTGCATCCCATCAATAGCATTGTGAAGGTCAGTGACAATAGCCATCTAACTGGAGGAGAAATTTTCCATAGATTCATGTCATACATACATCAGAGTCCCATAGTGTTTTGCTTGACCCCATGGCAAGGTTTTTGCATGGTGGTTCTGGTCTTCTGTTGTAAAGTTCACATTAGAGCATTCAGAGACCGTGGTTTGCAGCTTGCTTGTTGAAGATCACAGATTTCCTTTGGAACTCTCACTGAAACTTATATCCCCTGAAAGCAGGTGGTGGGCATGGAAAAAAGTGCTGAGACTGTTGAAGATTCAGATACCAAGCAGGCTCTTAGATGTTCAACAGGGTTGAGATGTTATCAGTAATCAATTTTTTTGTTTCTAATTCCAAGTTGTAGGACAGCCACACCTTGATGGCAGCAGTGAGGAGCAGGTGATAGTTGCCAACCCTCCTGATGTTTGTCAGGTGGTAGAGGTGACAACAGAAAGTGATGAACAGCCCCTCAGCATGAGCCAGCTGTACCCTCTACAGATCTCCCCTGTCTCATCCTATGCAGGTAAGCAACTTGGTGTTTCTTTACACTCTTTTTTCTGGAAATGTTGGAAGACCCTGGGGGAAAGAGGGCTCTTGTAGGCTAGCTAACGAAGATACAGAAATGTGTACCCATCTGCCTTCTGAATTGTTAATGAAACTCAAAAAGGCACAGTCCTCTGCTCATTTCCTTGGCAAAAAAACAACTTGACAGATCTCAGTTTGGAAATGTGAGCTGCAGGTTTTAGTTTGTGAGTAATGGAAAAAGAACTTCTTAGGTTTAATGCAGAGATCTTTTAAAGGGGGATTTTCAGTGGTACAAATGACATGCCCCCTGCCTTACTAAAGATCAAAGGTCTTTTTTGCTCTCTGTTTACTCAGTGTCTAGCACAGTGTGCAGTGCTAAGGGCTGCACTAATGGTATATATGCAGATATGGAGCTGAGGGCCTGGGAGGAGTGGGTCTGTCTTGCTGCAGACGAGAAGAGCCATGTAGTGACTGATAACAAGTGATCTTTCAAGCAGCAGAGCTGTGGACATCTGGCTTCCAACGTCTGCCTGCCATCTGGATTCTCTGATACCTAAAAAGAGGATGAGATAACAGGCTTCCCCTACTCCCTGTGAGGGTGGTTATGGTTTCCCTTTTCATCTGGCCCCTCATTTTCGTATAACTGTTAGGAAGTCCTTGGCATTCATTTATCCCTTATCCAAGTCTAACAGTGTGTTCAGAAGTTTCTAGGGGTGAACAGACACAAATGTACATGTGGACATGCTATATAGAGTTCCCACAATCATATAAGTCTTATTTCATAGGAAGCAGGACAAAGCCACATTTGAAAGTAGAAAACGTTTCAGATCCAACCTGTCCTTTCTGTTTTAACATGGTGCTAATTTGTAAACCTTAGGAGACTGGGTAGAAACATAAATGTCACCTTTTAAGGCAAATTTAAGTATAAATAGTTCACCATGCGTTTTTTGATTTTACACATAGTTTTGCCTTTGACTTATTAGGCTGAAATTTCTTCTGGACACATGTTTATAAAATATGTATTTAGTAATTTTTATCTTTGGGCCCAAGTCAATAGTATGATGTTCCTTTGGATTGTCTTCACTGTTAGTCTCACACATGTTGATAAACGATTATGCTTCCCAATGTGTTTAGTCTGCAATGACCAAAGCATTCGAAAACTTTTGCAAAGCATAAGGCAGGGAGATAGGAGAGTGCTTAAATTTATTAGCAGAAGGGAGACAAGGGCCTTTAAAACATCTTTCCTCTTTACAAATGCATCTTGGAAAACTTTTCCATCTCTGCAAACATGACAATGATTCAGTCTTTTATCTTCAGCTACAGGATGTAAATTCTTGATATGCAGACAGAAGTCACTGTCTTGGTTTGGAAGTTGTGGTGGTTTCTTGGGCTGGAATGATAGAGAAGGGTGATCTGGTGACCACCTTGACATGAGCAAATCATGACCTACCTGCCCCTAGGTCATTGCAATCAGCCTGCATAAGGAAAATGATTGAAGTACTTCTGCTATCCCCTTACACTGTCCTAGTACCTTGGTGGCCTTCAGTTGTCTTAACTTATACCTGGACTTGCTAGCCCAAAACTCAGATAAGAGTTTCATGCCACTGGCATGCTTTTGAGCACATTGCCAGGCAGCTCTTGATGATCCTGGCTACATCCTGTAGCTAGAAGCCAGTAAGAAGTGAAGTACTGCAAGGGTCTGTCCTGGGGAAAGTCTTATTTAATATATCAGTGAGCAGAAGATATGTTGGAGACATGTTTGTGAGTTTCACAGGTGACACCAAATAGGGTGCATGAGTTTGTTTGAGAGTAGAGCCATCATCCAGAGAGTCCTGGAGAGATTGCAGGAATGGGTCAGCAGAAACCTTATGAAATTGAGCAAGGGCACATGTGAAGTCCTGTGCATTGGAAGAAAGAGATCTTTACAGCAATAGCAGCTGGGGCTGATGGTATGGAGAGTAGCTCTACAGAAAGGTGGGTAGGCAGTGAGCTGAGTGCAAGACACCAAAGCACCTCAGCCACAGAGAAAGCCACCAGTTTTCAGGAGCATGGCCAGTAGATCTAGGGAAGTGATTATCCTGATTATCCTCCTCTACTCCACGCTAGTTGCATTACTTTAAAAGTTCTGCATCCAGTCTTGAGCTCCCCTGTCCAAGAAACTTAAAAACAAACTGGAGCAAGGGCACAGAAGGGCTATGCAGGGTATGGTCTCTCACTCTGTCAGAAGACAGAGGGACTGGGGCTTGTTCAGCCTGTAGAAGAAATGGTTTTGAAGACTTCATAGCAGCTGCCTCTACTTCAGGGATGTTCCAAAAGGCAGAGCCAGGCTCTTCACAGCAGTGCATGGTAGGAGGATGAGAAACAGCAGGCTAAATTGAAACCAAAAACTATGGTCCCGCTGGATATAGGAAAAAGTATCACCTGTTTCACCACAAGGACAGTCAGGCAGTGGAGCAGGATACCCAGAAGATTGTGCTGCCTCCATCCTCAGAAGTTTTCAAGACCTGAAGGGATAAGGCCCCAAGCAACCCAATCTAGTCCTGTAGCTGGCCCTGCTTTGAGCAAGAGGTTGGGCTGTAGACTTCCTGAGGCCCCTTCCAACCTGAATTGTTCTATGAACCAGTTTGGTTTTTTTTAAGGATGTATTTGCTCTTGAGGCCAGAGCAAGGACAGAAGTGTGTTAGAACCCTGAAATTTCTAGGACAGTCTTGTGACTATTTCTGCTTTGTCTTGCTCCACACAGACCTGTATAGAACCACAGGAACTTTGGCCCTGTGCTTGTGGTTTGCTCTGTCAGGTGCTACTGGCTGAATGGCAGGAAAGAGTATGACCATAACAGCTGTGCAGGAACAGTTAGTTGAGCTCTTCTAAAACAACAACCAAAATAAGTAGTCAGATATGTCAGCTGTCCTACATAAATCTGGTTTATTTCAAAACACCCCTGGTTCCTTTCTGAGGTTACTCAGGCAAATGACGTGAGTTGCCCATGTGAGTTTTTTCATATATCCGCTGGTATCTATGAAATCCTTTTGATTCAAATTACCCAGACTGTTGTCAATGTTTGATTCAATTACCCTTCTTGATAGAAATAACCTCTCTAACTTTCCCTGCCTGAGTGGCCAGCTTCCCTGGCTTTGCTAACCATGGTGCTATCTCTACTCAGCATTTTGTTATGTATAAACAACAAGGATGGATTCCTTTTCAGCTGCATCACTCTGTTTTTGTTGTGACATGCTTCTTCATGTCAAGGAATATCTGTTACTTGTCTCTGTGTGGATTCCTTCAATTGATTCTGTCTTCTTTGTGTGAATTAATTTTTCCTCTCTTCCCCCCAGGATGGCTTAATTAGCCAGCTTAGTCACATTGGCACATCTTTCTCTGCCTGGGTCAGTGCAGGAGAAGCTCTGCAGTGCATTAGCTTCACAGGGCATTGCAGTTAGATTTAATGTTTTGGACTGTTCCTCTGCTTACTGCACACTGTGGTGGGGACTCTGGCACAGGAGAGGTGCTGGCTTAGGAAGCAGCAGTCTGGAGTAGCTGGGCTGGAGTAAAAGGACTTTGGGTATGGTTTAGATCCTGGAGGCTGAAACAGTGGTTCAGCACATTGGTTTACAGTCTTCTGCCTAAACCTAATGCTTAGCCAGGCCTTGAGAGGATGGCAAGGTACTGCCAGTCTCTCTGAAGGTGTGCAGGGGCACGATCCATGGAGGTATGATCCATGCACTCTTAGCACTCATGTTATGTCCAGTGCAGAGCATGAGATTGGTCTCTGGGAGGGCAGAGTTGCAGGGGCTGTGCAAAGCAGTTTGCATGGATTAAAATGCATAACACAGAGGTGAGGGTGAAAATTGGGGCTTCAGAGCTCTCTTGCCTGTTATGATAATTCATCACATCATTTCCTGAATTGTGTAATTTCTGTGTTCCTTGTGGATGAGCCCTGTCTGTGCAGCCCTGCTGTGGGGGTTGGAGTGTTGGTATCCTGATGGATGCCATGGGTTATCCTCCCAGGAAACAGGACACAGTGGTTCAAAACCCCACAAGCTGAAGGAAACCTGCAGTCCAGGCCTCCACTGGATTAGTCTGGGGAACCAGTGGCTGTGCTGAAGGCAGCTGCCATCACTGCAGACTGAAAAGGGGGGTTTCTGCCCTGTCTCAGAGGTGTCTGAGGCACAACCACCCATGGGCTGGGAACCTGACCCTCAGACAGTAGGAGATGTGTCTTCAGGCACATACGTAGGCTTGAAAATACAGTAGAAATTCCTGGATTTCAGGCTCTTCTGCAAGCAAGGGCTGCAACTGCAGGAGGATGGCTGTTCCACTGGAACTGTACCCCTGTATTTGTGCTCTGGTTCAAATGATGAGGGTGAGAGAGGCCATGTGCAGTGGGGAGAAGTGATGGGGTTGGAGACTGTGGTATTGCCACTTGCTCATTTGGGGGTGAAGGGTTGAGAAAGGCTGGGGAGTGGTAGCAAAAGCAAAACGATACCAAAGGTACCAGAGTATATCAATAGTAATAAAGCCCCAGAAGTGACAACAAGCCCTTGAGGTGACAGGCTGAGATAACAGTTAATGAAACAAAACCGCATTTATCTCCTCTAGGATGGAGTTGTTACTGATTTTGCCAGGAGATAAAGATTTGGACAGAACTCTGTTGCAGGGCCTGGAGTGGCTGTAGAGGGGCAAAGGAGAAGGGGCATCCCTGCTTGCTGGAGATTCTTCCCAGAAAGCACAAATCTACTTCTTCCCTCTCTTTTACTGTCTTTTCCAGAATATAGACATGTTAACTGTGATAACCATGTGAATTTACCCCAGTTGTTTGAGGCAGCTGTGCTGTCTAGCCCTGCTGTGGCAGGCTCTCCATGCTTCTCCATTGTTTGCTGATTGTTTGATTTGACTCTGTTTGCTTCCACTTGTTGGACATACATCAGGCCTTCTCAGCTGGAATTTGTTACTCTAGATAGAACAGCATGGGTTTCATTTTTGTTTCTATTTTGTTTGACAGAAAGTGAAACAACTGACAGCGTTCCAAGTGATGAAGAAAATGCAGAGGTAAGTGCTTTCTGGATTTTTAGCAGTCTGAACCAAGGTCTCAAGATCCATGCCCTGAGATATTTTTGCCCCTTCTCTACTGCAGCTCTGTCTACCAGTGGAATATTCATTTTGGTAATAGCTAGGGGAGAAAAGCAGACCAGGAAGGTTCAGGGGATACAGACATTTGGATGATTGTCACAGAATTAGTATCTCTACAAATTAACTTCTCATCTGTCCAAACAACAAGATTAGTTTGCACAATAAGATGTTCTGCAGTGCCATCACCAGTGCCAGCTAGTATGCTAACATGATGCATTGACCTTGCTGGGTAGTGAGTATTTTATCTTGGTTGAAAGCTCGCTCACTTTGTTTTCCTTAAATGGCATCTGAACTCATGTAACTGGAGGAAATGCTTACACTTATGACTGAAATGAAGCTAGAATGTTTGAGGTAGGTGGGGCAGAAAGCTTTCCTGAGCAGTCAGTTGGGTATTGCTGGTTGAAAGGAATCCATGGGAAAAATAACCTAAGCTGCACGTGTACAAAAACACCACTTGCCTTTTAGTTTGGGGCTGCCATCAAGGTACCAGACCTACCAATCTCCATGTGTACTTAAAGGCTGAGTGAAGTTCATTGAGGGCTCTTGGATGCTCTGTGCTCCAGCTGTATTTTTGCATAAAGCCTTTTGCAAGGCTCTCCCATGTTTGTCCTCCACCAAAGGCTCTCTGAATCCTCCTTCTTGGAGAACCACCAGTTGTGCATCTCTATAACACAGCTAACCCACCTGGTCTCTGATGCCTTGGCTGGGGTGGTGCCCATATGTAGACTGCCAGTAGTGACTCCCCAGACCTCCTGCAACAGAACATGCCATTGCAGCATCTGTGGTGGGCAATCAAGTGGATGCTCATCTTCCCTTGATGAACTTATTCCCTGTGATGAGGGATGCACTGTCAAGTGACAGTGGTTTCCCAGCAGCCTCACCTGTATTGCTAGCTTGTGCAGGTAGTGTTGTGCAGTCTCTGTGCCTGCCTCTTGGCAGGAAGATGCTCTCTCTGTTAACAGAGGAGACACTACCATTTGGAGTTCTAAATGTCTGTATCCATTTTTGTCTCTGGCATCCTGGGAATAAGGCCTTTATTTTCCATTCAGAAGAGCAGATAGTGCCAACAAAATTTAAGCACATGACTTCAGAAAAGGAGAAATGGCTGAGAGACATCCTAAGCCAGTGGCTAGAGGCTCAGACTCCTAGAGGCAGGATAATTCCTGTGCAATATGTGGATATTTCTATCTTCATCTTGTTACTTGGGGTACTTCACAAAGTTCTGTTCATTTATACAGTCTTCCTTTCTTTCTTCCCCCATTTCTAGGGACGACTTCATTGGCAGAAAAAAAACATTGAAGGCAAACAGTATCTGAGCAATCTAGGAATGAGGAACACTTCTCATATGCTTCCCAGCATGGCAACTTTTGTAGCCAACAAGCCTGACCTCCAAGTCACCGTCAAAGAAGAAAGCTGCCCACTGCCTTACAATAGCTCCTGGCCTCCTTTCCCAGACATCCCTCTGCCACAAGTCGTGTCCACAGCCTCCACAAGCAGCAGCCAGCCAGACCGTGAGACACGGGCCAGCGTCATCAAGAAAACGTCAGACATCACTCAGTCAAGAGTCAAGAGCTGCTAAGCCTTTGACAGTGTGGTTTTTTAGCTTTTTGTTTTGTTTGGTTTTGTATTTTACGTTTCTCTAAGAGAGGTTCATCCCTTGACGCACACGAGACAAACCCTAAGGTAAAGCCTTGGCAATAGAAAACATTGCAGTGTCTGACTCCAGTGCCGGAGTGGTTTTAACTCAGGACTCCAGCAGTCAGTGTGTATACCTGAACCCATCTTTCCAAGGTTGCTACATAGGAAAAGAACCCAAGAACTTTGGCCCACTCACAGGTTCCAGTGTTTCATAAGAGGACCAACCGACCACAAGGGAAGTGGTGCTGCTGCGCTTCTTGCTGTCAAGGCTGTGATGGAACTGAAAGCCTCAGAATGGGAGAGAAAATGTGAACTAGCTGGAATATTTTTAAATAAAGAAAAATCTATTGTGAATATTGTACATAGTGCAGTACTAGCAAAGTTGCAGTCTGCTTCTGCACCTTATTAAGAAAGCACTTACAAAAGGCCTTTTATTACCTTGCTCTACTTAATGGCACATTGAAGGTCCCTCTCCACCTGTATTCTTTTCCAAGGCTATTCTTGCTAAAGTGTCTTTAAAGAATAGAGGAAGGGAAAGGAAACTAAAACTTTCCATGTGGATTTCATACGTTCTGAGACTGCTTTCATCATGTTTGTTTCTAATCTGCTATGCTTGAATGCCGCGTGGTACAATAGAAAAAAGAAAAGAAACTTATTACAGAGATATTATGCAAATTCCCAGATTTAAAAAAGAAGAAAAATACTCTAATTCTAACCAGAGCAAGCTTTTTTATTTTTTATACAGGGGAATATTTTATTCAAAGTAAAATTCTAAAGTGAATATAATTTTTTTTAATCTTTTCTACAGCAAAATTTATAATTTTAAGATTCAGTCCTTGGTTATCAGCAGTTATGACATCCTTGTGGCACATTTTTTTTTAATTTTGTAAAGGTGAAATAGCTTTTATGAGCTCATGTAGCAATCAGATTATCCTGTGGATTGATAATAAATATGGTATATAGTTAAATTTTTAATAATCCTTTTGTTTGTCTCTCATTTTTAATCTTTCAGAAGCCCCAGATGGCGTGGGTTTGATAGGTGAATGTGACCTCTCAGAGTGAGCAATTAGCATAAGCTGCCTTTGCAATTTCCATGCAACAGGATGGGAAGTGCTGTGCTTGAGGCAGCTCAAGGTGGAAAGAGCAAAGAACTCAAAGGTGATTTATTCAAGTTTGGCCTCAAATGTAGAGGCTGGGAGCTGGGCACCTCTTCAGCTGTTACTCCATGGCTGTGCTTTGAACAAGTCACCTCATGGAAAGGGATCGGGTCAAAATCCATCCCCCACCCAAGGCAAGCTGAGCTGTACTTCCACTGTTCCTCACAGATCCCCACATGGCTTGCTTGCAGTTTCCTTGTCTGGAAAAATCTAATTTTGCAGTTTCAACCAATTAAGGGAATTAATCAGAAATCAAGTTAGCATTGACCAGGGCTTTCAACATTACTGCATGATGGCAAGTTGTGATTCCTGGAAAGCTGTAGTGGTGGTACAGTGTCCCATGTCTCAGCAAGGGTGCACAGTGACTCATGTGGGCAGGCTGTGTCCATTGCAAAGCACTGTGCACTTTGGGCTGGCATGGACAGAGGTTGAGAGCACTCACCCTTTTGCAGTTTTTTGGGTGTGATACAGATTGATTCAGGTACATAAAATATGTGGACTGAGTGCCCTTCAGATGTGATTACCATCCTCATACCAGCCTGACAGGTGTGTGAGCTGAGGGCAGAGTATGTTGGGCTGATGAGCAATAACATGCCCAGCAATGGCTGTGTCACAGGGAGATCTGTTAGCTGGCTACTGAAAAGGGAAAGTAAACAGAAGAATTTTGCTGTGTTCTTAACCTGGTCCTTAACCTGATCCTACAGTTCCAAGTTTCTTCACAGGTCCGAGTGAAACTTGTAATTTTGTCACCCACTGCCTGCTGGCCTGGGAAGACAAGGTTAGAGCTTTGGTTAGTTGTAAGAGGAATGCCCAAGCAGTATTTGGAATAGTTCTAAAAAATTGCAAGGGTTAAAATTATGTATGTAAACTTCCTAGTTTCTGTCCCTTTCATTTGGTCATGCATTTACCTTTCCAGTTTCTTCGTTTCTAAGGCTGATTCAGCTGCCTACATAGAGCCTGACCCCCAACAGGGCTGCCAGAGCAGAGTGAGAGCTGAGCTTACTTTTCTGTGTGTCCTGCCTGATTTGCCTTCAGTAAGCCTGGCTGGTCACTGGGGTGAGAAGATGGTTGCCCAAGGGCTGCCCTGGGGTATACAAATGCTTGTTTGTCAGGAGGAGGATTTGCTGCTCTTAGCATCACCTATCTGAAACTCAGGAGTAGGCAGCAGGGAAAGGCAGGCACCCTCAGCTTAACCCATCAGTTAAATTTTACCTAACTGAAGAAAGTTAAGAGGTCACATCTCTGCTCTGGTCATTCCATGTGAGAGTTGACACCAGCGTGCGGATGGTCAGGCAACCTGGCTTGGTCTCCTCTAGATCCTGTGATGAGGGCAGCTGAGTTGCAAAACCACTGACCCCCACCTCACTCCAGAAGTGAGCAATAGGAGACACACACACACATCCCCCCTCTGGGAACAGCTTGTATGCTTGGCAAAAATCCCCTCTTCCTGGGGCTGGTATGTTTGAAACATTTCCAGGAGCTATCCAAGCCTGGGAGTTACAGTATGCATCCATAACACTGACCCATCAAAGACAGCACACACCTTGCAGAGACAGTGACACCTCTGCAGCATGCTCAGAGAAATGTGCTGTGAGGGTGATGTAATGCAACAGAGGATTTGATTTCTCTGGGCTGGGACATCAGATATTCATCCTGAAATCCAGGGTTCAATGGCGTTTGTTACCCATGCTTGCACAAAGCCATAAAAGCCACCCAGCCTTTCACCGCAGTTAAACTGCTGTTTGAACTGCCAGTTCAGCTCTGAAACACTGGGAGCCAGGTGCCTGTCCATTAGCACTGCAAGCAGTACCAAGTTAATCTTGTGCAATTCTGTGACGTGCTCAGCCAACATGCCTGCAGGAATCTCTGATGGGAGGCTGGGAGGGAGGTAAGGGCCAGGCCCTCCCTGTGCAGCTGCCACAGTGGCCAAGGCACTGCCCATGCTGGGGACACCCGTCTCACTTCCTTAGATGCCTCAGGGAAACACTCCCTGTCCCTGTGCTCCTCTGGCATCATCCCACTTGGTAGTGCAGGTGGCAGGCCAGGTTGGCTTCATCCCTGCTGTTTTTGCAGTCTGTCTGTTAATTACTTTTGCCAGCTGGATTTGTTACAAGGGGTTAGTGAGGGACTGCTGGCACATGTGTGGGTGTTTCTTAAGCCAAAGAGGGTGCATTGTCTCTCTACTGATGCTACAGCAGAAGAAACAGCTCAATGACCTTTCTGGTGAGTGCTTTGAGGGGGATTTCCACCTCTGCAGTAACAGCAGCAGGTGCACAGTGTTTCTGTCAACAATAATGAAAATAGTAGAGGGGAGGAAGGAAACCATGGGGACCACAAATAGTGCTTTGCCCAAGACCCCAAACTTTCTGAGGAGGCAAAGGCAGTTGCACAAAGGCTTGGGATGCATGAAATTCAGCTATGGTACAATACAGCTTTTCAAATGAGCTTTTCCTCTGTGTGTGGCAGCTTTAAATAACTCAGCAAAGGCACAGAAAGCCCTATCCAAGTTTGGTGTATTACTTTTTGATGAGTAGCTGATGACAGGTAGCTCCTTTGGGCTAGTTCTGCTCTCAATTACACACGTATGATCTAAATAATTCAGCAGCAGCTAAAAGGTGCATTGCCAGGCTTTTCACCACTGCAACTCCAAGCACTGCCCACCCTTCTTGGTGAATTTCTGTTCAGAGCTAATTTTGGACAGGTGTCAGAAGGTTAAATGTCAGTGGAAATAGCTGTTTGTTTTATTCAAGCTAATACTGGTGTAGAGACAGTGGAGAGGAATCTGAGGAATCACTGATTTTGCTTTAATTTTGTAAGGAGACCATCCCTCAGACCTCTGTGCTGTAGCTGTTCTCTGGAGAGCACCTGATACTGCCTGCCTTCACTCCCTTTGCTCTTTTGAGGTACGGTTTCTCAGCTGATTTTTACACCTCATCCTGCCCTTTAAGGTTAATGCCTTTGTATATGTTTCTCCAGACAGTTTCTTAGGAAAAGGTGAACTTCTAAGGTGTCCAAACCCAGGTAGCAGGAGTGGGATTGCCAAGGTGCTGCGTTATTAACCCCTGACAGTTTGTGCCCTGAAACGTGGGGGAGCAGCAGGAAGTTGGGCGGCTGCTCTGTGCCCGTTTAGAGATGTTATCTCTCACAGTCACTGGTGTTAAGTTTCAGTTTTCGGTAGTATTTTTACTCTCGGGCCATTTTTTTTTTTTTTTTTTCTTTTTCCCCCCTGCGCCTGTCCTTTTTTTTTTTTTTTTTTAAAGAACTTTAAAAATTACTGCCACACAAGCCACTGTAACATTTTAAAGGGCACTTTTTGTTCCTGTTGCACATGACAAGGCACAGGTCTGTCAGATTGAGCAGCTGAGATACTTTTCTGAATACAGTTCTCTCAAGGGCAAGAAAATATAGACATACAAATGTAGACATACAGGGGTGTGGGCTTGTTTCTGGTGCAAGCCCTCAAGAGCTGATGGCTGTTAAAGCCTGTTGCAGTGCCTGGGGTGGGGTCAGTCTCAGTGCCCCCAGAGGCCGTGCCAGGCTTCCAGGTGCTCATGGCATTTGTGTGCACACTCAGCCACCTGGGTATTTGTGGGGCTGCTGCAGCCCAGCCCAGCTCCTCCTGCCTTCATTTTTGTTTTCCATTTGTTTTCCCTTCACATCTTTGGTTCCTTTAGCCGGGTTTCACAAGTGCACTGTGTGACTCCTGCAGCTGGAGTCTGCCTCATATCCTTTCCAGTCTGGTCCTCCTTTGTCCCTCCTTCCTGGCTGCCTTCCTGCCCTCTTCCCCATCAGTCTGTAGGGCCCTGCCAGCCCCCTGACCCCACCAGTTCCCCAGTTTTCCCCAGCTGTTTGACTTGGTGCTTCATCCCCTCCCCTGCCTCCAGCAGGGCTCTGGGCATCTGCAGGGAATACTTCCATCCTGTACCATCCTTGGGGCAGTGTGCTGGCTTTGGCTGGGGCCGAAGTCTTGGACTAAATGAACTTAATGGACTTTCTGTGGACACTTTATGGACATTTTATGGATGTTTTGTAGGGGTGGTCCTAATGAAATTATATATGTATATTTTTCGAAGGATGGGAAGGGGATGATGGTTAATTAGGATTTATTGGATACTGTGGGACCTAAGCATGACATAAACAGTGCAGAATAAGGAGTGGAGAATGTGCTGGTTTTGGCTGGGGTAGAGTTGATTTTCTCCACAGTACTGGGAGGAGGCTGTGTTTTGGATTTGGAACCAGAATTGCCCACTGTGCCACTGAAGTCTTTTTGCCTCCAGTGGACAGCCACGTGATGGATGAACCAATTCCCAGGGATTACATGAAACATGGCATGGGGCAGCCCTAAGGTGAACCCACCCGTGTGGGGCTTCCCCTGCCCCAAACCACGGCCCTGCTCCTCCCAGTGCTGCTCATGGAGCGCCAGCTGGGGCTGTGCACCCATCCACCACCCACGGCCCCAGGAGTGCCTTTGGGGCGCTGCACCTTCCCGTGGGGTGCTGGGGTACCCCACTGTGCACAGCCACATCCCTGCTGGCCCAGGACAGAGGCCCTGCAGATGAGGCCATTCAAGGTGGCTTTCCCTAAAAGCCATTTCCCCGAAGGCTTCCGCTGCCCCAGCACATGTGGTGTGACTCATCCTGGTGTTTGAACATTTTGCAGCTTCCTTTGGCATTTGCCATACTTTGCTGGAGAAAATGAGATAATTCCTGTTTTGCTGGAAGGCCTTACAGTGCCATGGCTCAGTGCATTTTGGGAGAATATTGCTACTCCCATTTGGAGTTTCTTGGTATCACAGAGAGACTTCGTGAGCATTTGATGTTTATTGGTAGTGGAAAATTTGCAGGGAAAATGTAAATGATAGGCAGGAGCAAAGCTGATACAAGACCTCTTCATAAGCATTTCAAAGGGTTCTTCTAAAATGAATTATATAAAATTAATTCTATAGAATGGTGGAATCTCCTGAGGTTGAAGGGCCCCACCAGGATCATCTAAATCCAACTCCTGGCCCTGCACAGGGCAACCCCAAGAGCCACACCACGTGCCTGAGAGCATTATCCAAACACTTCTTGAGCTCTGTCAGGTTGGTGCTGTGATCACTTCCCTGGGGAGCCTGTTCCAGTGCCCAACCACCCTGTGGGTGAAGAACCTGATGTGAAGAACCTGATATTCAATGTAAACCTTCCCTGACACAGCTTCCTGCCCCTCCTGTTAGTCCTGTCACTGGTCACCACAGAGAAGACATCACTGCCTGACTCTGCTTCCCCTCACAAGGAAGCTGTAGACCATGTTAAGGTCTCCTCTCAGTCTCCAGCTGAACAGACCAAGTGACCTCAGCCACCCCTCACAGCTTCCCCTCAAGGCCTTTCTAACAGAATGAATAGTTCTAAAATGAATTGTGTGTAGATGTGGCACTGAAGAGATGTTGTTTAGTGGTGGGCTTATGACTGGTTAATGATTAGGACTTGATGATCTACGAGTAAATGATTCTATGACTAAAATATAGGTGCAAGCTTTCTGAAAGAAAAAAATTGAAACATCAGTTTAGAATCAGTTATCTAGAGATGAACAACCCACTCTGCCGTGCCTGTCCCCTCAGCTGTTTGGGGGAGTCTGCCTGGGCACCTGCATGCCCTGTGTCGGGCTGAGTACACCCTCCCTTGGGGAATGCACCCGAATGTCCCAGCCGGCTCCTGCCACAGCTGGAGTCAGTGTCCTCACAACTGGCTCAGCTTCTGGAAACTGTGAGCTGGGGAACTCACGACACTGGGGCAGCAGGGCTTCCTTCACACAGCCAGGTGGCCACCTCTGCTGCAGCAATCCTCACCTGAGCTTGTTCATGTTATGGTTTTGTACTTTCAGTTTCCAGATGGGATAGAAGAAAAGCAAAACCAGAGCAGCATGAAAAATAGTAGGGAATTACATTTATGGCAAGTCTGCATTTATTTGTGGAAATCTGGTTAACTGGGTTCTAAATAGTTTTACTTAAATCTCTTAAGTTTCCATCTGAACAAGGTCCTTAAAGGCAGACAGATGATAATAAATCAATCAAGTTCACTGCAGGCTTAGCTGCAGGGACAAATTATCCCATCCCACTGATCCACTCTGACTGTCTGCAGCAAATGCTACTTTGAGGTAACATAGCCTTGAAGGAAAAATAAAGGGAATTAGCTAAAGGAATATCCATCCCAGTAAGTCAGGGTGATGTGACTTTTTTGACAGGTGTCAGAAGGTTAAATGTCAGTGGAAATAGCTGTTTGTTTTATTCAAGCTAATACTGGTGTAGAGACAGTGGAGAGGAATCTGAGTCACTGATTTTGCTTTAATTTTGTAAGGAGCCCATCCCTCAGACCTCTGTGCTGTAGCTGTTCTCTGGAGAGCACCTGATACTGCCTGCCTTCACTCCCTTTGCTCTTTTGAGGTACGGTTTCTCAGCTGATTTTTACACCTCATCCTGCCCTTTAAGGTTAATGCCTTTGTATATGTTTCTCCAGACAGTTTCTTAGGAAAAGGTGAACTTCTAAGGTGTCCAAACCCAGGTAGCAGGAGTGGGATTGCCAAGGTGCTGCGTTATTAACCCCTGACAGTTTGTGCCCTGAAACGTGGGGGAGCAGCAGGAAGTTGGGCGGCTGCTCTGTGCCCGTTTAGAGATGTTATCTCTCACAGTCACTGGTGTTAAGTTTCAGTTTTCGGTAGTATTTTTACTCTCGGGCCATTTTTTTTTTTTTTTCTTTTTTCCCCCTGCGCCTGTCCTTTTTTTTTTTTATTTTTAAAAGAACTTTAAAAATTACTGCCACACAAGCCACTGTAACATTTTAAAGGGCACTTTTTGTTCCTGTTGCACATGACAAGGCACAGGTCTGTCAGATTGAGCAGCTGAGATACTTTTCTGAATACAGTTCTCTCAAGGGCAAGAAAATATAGACATACAAATATAGACATACAGGGGTGTGGGCTTGTTTCTGGTGCAAGCCCTCAAGAGCTGATGGCTGTTAAAGCCTGTTGCAGTGCCTGGGGTGGGGTCAGTCTCAGTGCCCCCAGAGGCCGTGCCAGGCTTCCAGGTGCTCATGGCATTTGTGTGCACACTCAGCCACCTGGGTATTTGTGGGCTGCTGCAGCCCAGCCCAGCTCCTCCTGCCTTCATTTTTGTTTTCCATTTGTTTTCCTTCACATCTTTGGTTCCTTTAGCCGGGTTTCACAAGTGCACTGTGTGACTCCTGCAGCTGGAGTCTGCCTCATATCCTTTCCAGTCTGGTCCTCCTTTGTCCCTCCTCCCTGGCTGCCTTCCTGCCCTCTTCCCCATCAGTCTGTAGGGCCCTGCCAGCCCCCTCACCCCACCAGTTCCCCAGTTTTCCCCAGCTGTTTGACTTGGTGCTTCATCCCCTCCCCTGCCTCCAGCAGGGCTCTGGGCATCTGCAGGGAATACTTCCATCCTGTACCATCCTTGGGGCAGTGTGCTGGCTTTGGCTGGGGCCGAAGTCTTGGACTAAATGAACTTAATGGACTTTTTGTGGACACTTTATGGACATTTTATGGATGTTTTGCAGGGGTGGTCCTAATGGAATGATATATGTGTATTTTTCGAAGGATGGGAAGGGGACGATGGTTAATTAGGATTTATTGGATACTGTGGGACCTAAGCATGACATAAACGGTGCAGAATAAGGAGTGGAGAATGTGCTGGTTTTGGCTGGGGTAGAGTTGATTTTCTTCACAGTACTGGGAGGAGGCTGTGTTTTGGATTTGGAACCAGAATTGCCCACTGTGCCACCGAAGTCTTTTTGCCTCCAGTGGACAGCCACGTGATGGATGAACCAATTCCCAGGGATTACATGAAACATGGCATGGGGCAGCCCTAAGGTGAACCCACCCGTGTGGGGCTTCCCCTGCCCCAAACCACTGCCCTGCTCCTCCCAGTGCTGCTCATGGAGCGCCAGCTGGGGCTGTGCACCCATCCACCACCCACAGCCCAGGGGTGCCTTTGGGGTGCTGCACCTTCCCGTGGGGTGCTGGGGTACCCCACTGTGCACAGCCACATCCCTGCTGGCCCAGGACAGAGGCCCTGCAGATGAGGCCATTCAAGGTGGCTTTCCCTAAAAGCCATTTCCCCGAAGGCTTCCGCTGCCCCAGCACATGTGGTGTGACTCATCCTGGTGTTTGAACTTTTTGCAGCTTCCTTTGGCATTTGCCATACTTTGCTGGAGAAAATGAGATAATTCCTGTTTTGCTGGAAGGCCTTACAGTGCCATGGCTCAGTGCATTTTGGGAGAATATTGCTACTCCCATTTGGAGTTTCTTGGTATCACAGAGAGACTTCGTGAGCGTTTGATGTTTATTGGTAGTGGAAAATTTGCAGGGAAAATGTAAATGATAGGCAGGAGCAAAGCTGATACAAGACCTCTTCATAAGCATTTCAAAGGGTTCTTCTAAAATGAATTATATAAAATTAATTCTATAGAATAATGGAATCTCCTGAGGTTGAAGGGCCCCACCAGGATCATCAAAATCCAACTCCTGGCCCTGCACAGGGCAACCCCAAGAGCCACACCACGTGCCTGAGAGCATTATCCAAACACTTCTTGAGCTCTGTCAGGTTGGTGCTGTGATCACTTCCCTGAGGAGCCTGTTTCAGTGCCCAACCACCCTGTGGGTGAAGAACCTGATGTGAAGAACCTGATATTCAATGTAAACCTTCCCTGACACAGCTTCCTGCCCCTCCTGTTAGTCCTGTCACTGGTCACCACAGAGAAGACATCACTGCCTGACTCTGCTTCCCTTCACAAGGAAGCTGTAGACCATGTTAAGGTCTCCTCTCAGTCTCCAGCTGAACAGACCAAGTGACCTCAGCCACCCCTCACAGCTTCCCCTCAAGGCCTTTCTAACAGAATGAATAGTTCTAAAATGAATTGTGTGTAGATGTGGCACTTAAGAGATGTTGTTTATTGGTGGGCTTATGACTGGTTAATGATTAGGACTTGATGATCTACGAGTAAATGATACTATAACTAAAATATAGGTGCAAGCTTTCTGAATGAAAAAAATTGAAACATCAGTTTAGAATCAGTTATCTAGAGATGAACAACCCACTCTGCCGTGCCTGTCCCCTCAGCTGTTTGGGGGAGTCTGCCTGGGCACCTGCATGCCCTGTGTCGGGCTGAGTACACCCTCCCTTGGGGAATGCACCCAAATGTCCCAGCCGGCTCCTGCCACAGCTGGAGTCAGTGTCCTCACAACTGGCTCAGCAACTGGAAACTGTGAGCTGGGGAACTCACGACACTGGGGCAGCAGGGCTTCCTTCACACAGCCAGGTGGCCACCTCTGCTGCAGCTATCCTCACCTGAGCTTGTTCATGTTATGGTTTTGTACTTTCAGTTTCCAGATGGGATAGAAGAAAAGCAAAACCAGAGCAGCATGAAAAATAGTAGGGAATTACATTTATGGCAAGTCTGCATTTATTTGTGGAAATCTGGTTAACTGGGTTCTAAATAGTTTTACTTAAATCTCTTAAGTTTCCATCTGAACAAGGTCCTTAAAGGCAGACAGATGATAATAAATCAATCAAGTTCACTGCAGGCTTAGCTGCAGGGACAAATTATCCCATCCCACTGATCCACTCTGACTGTCTGCAGCAAATGCTAATTTGAGGTAACATAGCCTTGAAGGAAAAAAAAAGGGAATTAGCTAAAGGAATATCCATCCCAGTAAGTCAGGGTGATGTGACTTTTATTTTAGGTGCTTTTCTTAACCAAACACCATCTTCGTGTGTAAAGAAGATGGTCTCAGAGCACTCAGGTGCAGGACAGCAGTATCTGAGGCCACTTCATCAGAATTATTGCCCCTCTCACTCTCTGTGCACACAATCACTGCAGTCCTGCCAAGCTGAAACAATGTCCCAGCTGGGTCACTTCAGGTGAGGCAGCAGGATGTGCACTGGCTTCCCTTCCCTTGGCGGCAGCACAAACATCCCCAGCAGCGTGCCGGGAGCGGTGCCTGTGACCAGACGCACGCTGTCCAACAGCAGCTGGCACCCTCCAGACAAGAGCTGCTTCTTTTCTCCTGTGCTAAATGGCACACAATGCCAAGCCATTCTGTTACCTTACAAAAGCAAGCCTGGTTTCAGCAGGCATGAAGCTGCCTGGGCTCTTTTGGTCCTCCTTTGGATGTTTCTTCATGTGCTAACTTGAAGTAAGTTGTTACAAAGATAGGCTTCATCTTCAAAGAGCGGTGTGAGGAAGAGCAAGATGCCTGCCCCAAGCCAGTTGCCCCCAGTGGAAGAGGTGAAGATATCAGGTATGGCTGTCAGGGTATGACCCCAATACTCCCAGATAGATCTGTACCCAGCTGGAGAGCAAGGATGGAGGAGAAGTGTGCTTGAGGGTTTCTAGAGAACTGCTGTCATGGGATCTGGGGAGGGACATCCTGCCCAGCACCTCTGACACTTTTTCCAATGGCTTTTGTTGATCTGGAGACAAGAACATGATTTGTCCCTTAGAGCTACAACAGCTGTCATGTTGTATGTCCCTTAATACGTGCTAAGTGACCCCTCAAGTTCCTTGTTAGGACAGAGACAGCAACCATATCCTCCAGGATATTGCCACATCAGCTCAGATGCTGGGGTAGCTCTGCATCTGGGGTGCAGGGCCTGGATGGCCATACCCTGACGTCCAGAGGGCTCAGGCTGTGGGAACTGCTGTAACTCACAAGCCAATTGCATTTTTCCTAGACACCTCTCCTTGCAGCAAACCAGCTCTGCTTGGCCAAAGCTCAGGTTACCCTTCTGAATGCTGTGTCACTTTGGAAAGAATGGGGACCTCTTTTTTGGAAAGGTAAATCATGCTCTTGAATAAAAATTTGTGCCAAATTTATGCTGAGAATTTTATCTGCCTAATAAAATTTATATGCATTGGTTGAGGCCAGTTCTTCTGGATTTTTGGCAGAGGCCAAATTGATGAAGACCTGACTCTTATTGTAGCAGCAGCACCTTTCACAAAGCTCAGAGTCCTTTGTTCAGGCAGGAATGTCCTTCAGCTGACAATCTGCACTCCTTCTTATGCATCCAGAAAATTCCTGTGGCTGCTTTTGCCGCAGTGCTGCCCTGAAAACTCACACTTGATTGTTTCTCCAGTGAGAACCCCACACTATCACCTCTGCTTCCCAGGATCCAGGGAAGAGCCTGCCCATCTTGTTCCCAAGCTGCCTATCTTCATGCCTACAAAAAAATAAATACTTCAGAAACTCTTTTAAAAATGAAATATTTTTCTGCTTTAACCCCATTTCTATTTAAAATCCTACCAAACTGGTTGTCTCCTGCAAATATGGGTGCAGTAACTGTCAGATGGGCAGTACTGCCCAACAACATTGAGCTCAACTCCATTTTTGTCACAACTGGGCTGCAGTTTTGCAAAAGTCCAACCGTATCTTCCACTGACACTGCACTCTCATTCTGCTTTTGTGTACCTCTGGTAGGTGTTTCAGCTCTGCTCGGAGTCAAACTCCTTTTTTCATTGCTTTCCCTGACTGAGTAAATATGTACTCAGTGCCACGACATTGTTCTTTGGGCTTGGGCTGTTTCCAGCTGATTAATTATTACAGCCATGCCGAAGCTTTTACAACAGGAGGACGGGGATGTGCGTCAGATTGCTGGCCTGAATGGACCGGTATCCTGTCCCCAAGATTTTGGATAAGTATTTGGACAAGATTATTGGAGCCAGGGCAAGTGAATTGGCCTTGCCAGAGTGAATTTGTCCTTGGTAAATCCCCCTGCCATTTGCTAATCAGCACTTTGAAGAGTTTGTGAGCTGGAGGTTGTATCCAAAGGATTATTTATTCCCAATGGACACACCTTGCACAAATGGGCGCTCTGATGTTCCCTGAATGTTCTGCATTCCCTGGCAATGCGTTTCTTCAGCCAGATATATGTTGTGTAAAAAGTACTGCTCTTCAACTGCTTCAGAGAAATTGCCTGATAATTCAACCATCAAACAAGCATTCTGATTTTGTCAGATATACAGAAAAGTGATGACATGCCCTATATGTTCACATTTCCCAGATGGGTTACACACAGCCACTGTGTAACCCATCCCTGCTGCTTCTGGAGCTGCCTGCCATTGTTCTCCCTGCCCGACCATGGGCCATGGCACAAGGGACAGTGCATGCAAAGGTCTTGCACATCTGTATTTCCACCTATGCAAAGAAAATAGCCCATTGTGTGCCATCAACAAACCTATTTGAGGTTTTTCACAAAGCTTTTCTTTCAGACCGCTGTCTGGTTTTCTCTGAGGAGTGTTACTTTCTTTCAAAGAGGAAGCAGATGCTTAGAAAGGGTTTGTTTTTGCAGTGAGGGGGAATTGCAGGAGCACTGGGCACAGCTCAGCCCCTCTTTGCCCGATTCAGCAAGCCTTCAGCAGAGCTGTGTGCTGGGCACCCTCCCAGCCTGCGGGGTGGCAGCAGGAGCAGCCCAGGGGCACAGTTCGTGCCTGTGCCCAAGCATGCCTGCACACAGGCTGTGCCTGCCCTGTGAAGGGCAGCAGGCTCCCCTCACCTTTTGCCTGATAGAAAACACAGATAAAAGAGAAATTTCTATGGTGACAAAATGGGCCTGGAACCAAGTGTCACTGTCAGTCACGGGCTGTACATGGCACCCTGTACTTGGGGAGTCCCACAAGCTTTAGCCAAAAGCCTGGACTTGACAGGGATGGGAGAGGAGAGAGAGGAGAGGAGAGGAGAGGAGAGGAGAGGAGAGGAGAGGAGAGGAGAGGAGAGGAGAGGAGAGGAGAGGAGAGGAGAGGAGAGGAGAGGAGAGGAGAGGAGGAGAGGAGAGGAGAGGAGAGGAGAGAGAGGAGAGGAGAGGAGAGGAGAGGAGGAGAGGAGAGGAGGAGAGGAGAGGAGAGAGAGGGAGAGGAGAGGAGAGAGAGGAGAGGAGAGGAGAGGAGAGGAGAGGAGAGGAGAGGAGAGGAGAGGAGAGGAGAGGAGAGGAGAGGAGAGGAGAGGAAGGTAATACTGACTTGTTTCTCTGTCCTTTCTTTCCTACTTGAGTGAAAGTGCCCACTGGGTTGAGAAGCTTTTGAGCAGGATTTACTAACTGCTGTGCCACCTGCTTCTCCACAAACCTGGCAGAATCCAATTTTTTTTCCTTCTTATTCATAGGCTTTTCAAAGAAATAAAGACAGGTGATCAGTTTTAACCAGAGATTTATTTCATCTCACTGCCTCACCAATACTTTGACCATTTCAGAGCAGCTGTGGATGAAATGCTGCTTCATCACACAGGAGTTACTCCCAAATGTGGGGAGAGGTCCCACTACCCACCCTCCCCTTCGGTGGCAGCGGTTTGTGTGTGTGCTGAGCCAGGGTGGCCGCGGTGCCTGTGCCCGGATGGATGCTCTGTGGGCCTTGGAGCTGGCAGCGGGAAGGAGCACACGGAACAGCAGCTATTGCCAGGCTGCCTGCCACAAGTGACCCCCGGGGCAAGGCCAGCGCGGGGTGAGGAGCAGGGCCCGGTTCCCTCAGCACCCATGGCTGGAATTGCTCCGTGCCGGGGCAGGCACAGCCTGCTGCCCTCCTTCCCCTCCTGCAGCACCTGCACGGGCCTGCTGGATGGAAGAGAAACAGGAACTTCTCTTTGGAATCACATCAGCCCAAAACTGAGAGAAGAAGTGAAAGTTAAATAAAAGAGACTGTTTTTAACAAAGGCTGTTGAACTTCCTAACCTCACAGTGAGCAGTTCCTATGCTACAGTCTGCGGAGGCATGGCTTAATTCAGTGCAACATTTTCATCTCCGTATTTCCTGTCACTAATCTGTATTAATTACCACCTGGCATTACATGAAACATTCTCTTGGTGTCTTCTAATGCAGAGGAAAATCCCAGACTACCTCTAGAGAGAAATTTAGCAAAAAGTCTTAAAGTCTCAGTTTCTGAGTTACTAGGGAAGCATTGGATGAAAGTAGGAGCAGCTTTCTACACCCACTGTGGTTAGTATGACATATCACACACTTATCCTAGCCCAAAAAAGAAACAGCACCTTGACTATTCTTCAGTGCCTGCATCTCTCACAAAACTTTGGCACAGTAGAAGTGTGGGCCTGATCTTCAGATGAATGGTTCATACAATTTTCAGTTCTGAAGGCTGAGAGCAGCAGAGTGGGAGCTCACACCCAGTGGGACTTTGAAAAGTGGGTGGGTGGTGAGGTTGAATGGCAAGTCAGGAAGATTTTAGCATTGACACTAGTGAAAATCTAGCTTGTAATCCTATTAAACTCTAGGAAGACAACATGTTAGCAGGTACCAGTGACCTCACAGGTATCACCAGGCACTTGCCAACTCTGCTCCAGTGTGAAAAGGACCCTGATATTTCTTCTTGTTTCATCATTGCATGTCCCAGATGTGGCCAAAACCAATTTTGATCAAAGGAGGCAACCTCTTATTTCAGATTGCAAAAGGAAAAAAAAAAAGGGATAACCACAAGCATTGTTCTGTAGTGTATATGACTAAGCCATGAAAGATGCACAGATTTACAATTTCCATGGGAAAATAAATGAAAACTTTGGCATGCTCCCCCACAGCTTCTATCTTCCATAAAACAGAACCTCAATGTGATCCAGGGATCAAAAAGCAATGTCTCCTTTCAGAGAGACTCAGGATAAAGAGCTTCTTGAAATATCATTGAAAAATACTGTATTGGACACTTGATAAGCTTCCCATCCTTAGGATGATATTCACATCTGTTGCTCTAGGAATAAGAAAACATTTCCTAGTTCTTAGACAAAACTAGGCTAAGATGGAATTATAGCTGGGAGCAGATTAATTAACTCCAAAAGTAAAGTATATTACAGGAATGTAGCAATTATCTATCAAAACAAAGTATGTTAAAACTCCAGAAAAATCAGACTTGGAGGTAAATTTAAATGGAAATGTAAACACATGAACACAGAGAGACATAGGCAGCCAAGCATGGCAGGGATGATGGTGCCTCTGTGACCATGGTGTCAGTCCAACCCCATAATTTTGGGGCAGCACCTGCTTCATCTGGTGTGCTCAGCTGAGGGCCCTGGGGCCCTGTTCTTACACAGTTTTACCTCCTTTTAAATGAAAGTATATGTTTTCATCAGGTCTAGACATTATCCTGGAGCACTTACCCCTTAGTTGGTACAGGCATTAGAGTATGTCAGTCCAAAATCCCAATTTTATTATTAGTTCTTTGAAAGGTCCTACCACCATAAGACCCTGCCTTGTCCCATCTTTAACTTTCCAAGCATGCTGCCACATTGGCTTTTTATAAATTTTTAAAGCATCATCTCTTCATTTATATAATCTCTTCATTTTAAAAAAGCAGTTCTATCCCCCTAGCATTCATGGGAAAATAGACACCAAATCTCTTATTTTCTGTTGTCCAGACCCAGCTTATGATTGGTTAGATGGCATGCCTAGTTATAGCTCCCTCACCTAAATATTTACTCTTGGCTCTAGTTACCAACAGCAATCCCACCTAATTCGTACCTAAGGAGCCAGAACCATCAGCCATCCCCCAGCTCCAGTTCTGCCTGCTGGCTGAGGAATAACCTCTCCCCCTCACACAGATTTCTTTAAACCCAAGCCTGTAAATAAACTACTTTGAGGTTGGAGTTTCACGTCATTTTTAGGGCAGACTGAAAAATGCTTCCAGTAGCAATGCAAAAACTCCCCACGCTCCTTTCATTTCAGCTAAGTTTAAAAGAGATCTCATCCAAGTTGAACATGTAAAAAACCTCTCACTCCCTCTCTCAAGTGGTTTGGTGGGGTTTTACATCTCTGTCTGATCTGCAGGGATTTTTTCCGGGTGTGTGCACAGCGCCTGCTGTCCCTGGGGCCAGTAAGCAGAGCTGCTTCTTCACTCTTGGGCTTCGCTTCAGCTCCTTTCTTAGAAAGTACAAGCCATGCAGAAAACCTTGCTGAAAAGTCACTGCGTGCCTGAGAAAGTGAAAAGCCTGCTCTCGGGCAGGCCCTGGAACCTGACTGTCGGCACCAAAACCTCGGGGGCGATGGGGCTCCCGCAGCCCTTGGGAGGCAGTGGGTGTACAGGGGTGGCAGAACACCCCAGTGCCACCCCTGTGGCCTCCTGTGGCATCACCCCAAGCGACTGGGGAGTAACCATCATGCAGTTTAGTCTCATATTACGTTATGCAGCAGAGAGAGTTTAAAAATAGGTTTCTTGGTGCCAGCCCAAGCTTCCCATCCCCTGACGTGTGTCTGAGTCTGGCTGTGGCGGTCATGGAGGCAAGAGCTTTGCTCAGTAGAACATGAACTGAGCGACCTTTTCTAGCTGGTTTCTGCAGATACTTTGAAGGGTACCAGTGAAGCCGCTGCTGGGGTGTTGTTTTGTCTATATTCTGGAACTCAAATTTACCTCTAACAAAAGGGTAGAGGGAAGAAGAAACACTGGGATCTCCACTACTGCAAGCTCTTTGACAAAGTGGATTTAGATGCAAAGTAGGTGTGCCACAGCCTGGACCAGAGTATACAGAAATGAATGTGACACTGATGAGCAGAGACAGCCCCAGCAGCAACAACTCCTCCACAGGAGTCCTCAGATGAGGTGTAAGGAAGAATCAGGTATGGCTGCCCAGAGGTGGGGGCATTTCCATCCCCCTCTCCACCAAAGCTTTTTTACCATTTCTGTTTTCAGGCTGTGCTGCTCAAACTTTTGCAGAAACCAAGTTACTGTCCCATAGCCCAAGGCTGTCTTACTGTTCCCTAGCAGGCTGAGAACGTTAAGATCATTCTTGCAGTGCCTGTTCCCATGGGAAGGTTATCAGACAGTACTTGTTTTGCCATGTGAGTGTGAGACTACCCCATGACCCGCTGGCATACACCAAAGCCAGTACACACTTTGGAAAAGCTGAACTTTGCATCAGACTGACTTGAATTAGATGTTTTAATGAGAACAACTCACAGACACCGCCTGTTCTTTCAATTTTCTGTATCACATCGAGGTTTGCAGATGGTTTATGAGATGTGATGGTCTGAGCTCTGACAGCTGCAAGATGTTCAGGTTGTTTATAGAGACTAGCAGAGAAAAAATTCAGCCTTGGCCCTTTCCCCACCTACATGTGAAGCTATATGTGGAACAAAGTGTCCAATGTTTGCACTGCACCTCGCTTTCACTTGCAGAGCTGAAGACAGGAGGAAACGAGCAGAAGACTGCAGGACCGGAACACAATCACACACATTCACTTGATGCTTCTTTCCACACCCCACTCTGCAATACAGCTTTAATCTTTTCGCTGTTATTCTGATCGATACTCCTTTCTGATATGATCTTACTGGGGAGAAAAGGCGCTTTCTGAGGGGATCTACAGCTGTGCATCCACAACAAACACACTAAAGTATCTGTAACCTCAACATGACAGGAAAAAACTTTGCTCTGCCAACACCAGCCCTTCTCGGGCTTGTCATCACTTGGCAATTTTGGTGTTCAGACATGCTGCTCACAGAAATTGTGTGAGTTACTTAAACAGGAGAATCTGTGCTCTGGATAATGCCAGTGAATCATCATCAAACCTCTGGGAAAAGGTTCTCACCAAGGTTAGCCAACAGAGCTGTAAAGTCACCTACCTCAGACAAAAATGTCACACTTAGAGCAGCAGAGGGGAAAAGTCTTGGCTAAGTGAGGGAAAGGCTTAAGAATTGACATTACTCTCTGAAGGAATGGGTAACTGTCATGTGCACTTTTATTTGCTGTGAAATAAATTTGATGCAGCAAACAGTAGCATTTACAGAGAATTCTGCCTGGTCCTGCAAGAACTATGAAACCCAACACTACCAGAAAAGCAAAATCTGCAGCTTTTGCTCAGTGTGCCTTGGAGGGACTGCTCCAAGCTGCTGTCTCTGATGGGTCAGCCTTGCCCTGCCCCAAAGTGTGCCAAAAGCTGACACTGCACTGTGGAGGTTGGTGTGGCTCAGGAGCTTCATCTGCAGCTGAGAATATGACCTAGCTGCCTGAAGTAAGAGCAGTGACCTCTGAAGGCCTGTGTTTCATGCTCCCAGAAAAGGCGCTGTGGTGACCAGGAGCCTGCCAACAGCCTGTCTTGCTCTGAAGCAGGTTTCTCCCAACACAATGGGACGTGTGATTGGGCAGAAGGCCTGATGAGAATTCTTACTCTTGGATTAAAAGAAAAAAATTATTTTCACAGTTTCCAGGAATTAATGGTGAATGGTGAGATCAGCTAGGCTGATTTGCATGAACATTGTGTTAAGGATGTCTGAGAAGAGCAAAATGTGATTTAGCACATCAAAAGAGTGGCTTGCTCAGGATTTTGTAGGGGCCACAGTTTCTCTTGGGACTCTGCGCAAAATAAACATGAAATGTAACAAAGCAGGACCCCATCTGACTCTAGAACAACTGAAAGGCCCATTTGGAATTTTGAACCACAGAGGTCAGAGATAGATTTCAGGGGTGTACGGCACTGCATGGCTGAAGCCATAAAAAAGTGTTACACTAAAGAGCCTGCAGAGCACAATACCACTGCCCAAGTAAGGGATCATGCTGCAGAGATCAGGAATGGCAGAACAGGCAATGAGCTAAGGCCTAAAGCTTTGCCTTTGTGGGTTCTTAACTCAAAACAAGTGCAACTCCTGGATTCCAGAAAAAGAATGGGCGGGAAGGAAGGGGAGGGGAAAGGGGAGGGGAAGGGGAGGGGAGGATTTAAAATCTAACTGAAGGAAATCCTATGTACTTGTTGTAATTTAAAAGATTAAAAAGGTACAGTCACTATAGCCACAAAGGCACTAATCTTCATGCTGTTTGGCTGGGGAGGCCCAGAAATTCCGATGCACAAGGCTCCTGCTTCTGTGTCATAGTGAATATTGCTATGAACCATGAATATTTTGTTCATTTTGGCACTGAGAAGATGGCAAGAAACTGGAAGGGACTCAAACAACAGTAGACATGATTTAGGAGACCCTGGAAAAACTGGCTTGAGAAACAAGCAAACAAATGTAAAATGGGATGAGAAATGTGCTAGAGCTCTTTAGAGACTATAAAACCACTGAGAGAGGAACTATTTAGTTTTATAGAACAGAATATAAACAAAATGAATGCGCCATGAGTAACAAAGAGTTCTGCAAAATTAACTCTTGCTGTTCTCAGTGCACTGATTTAAGTTACCAGTCCTTTTTCTGGTATCTCAGCTACACCAGGGGCAGCAGCAAGACAGGCAGGGCAGCCTCCCCTCCACTGGCAGTGCCCTGCCTGGTGGATTTAAATCCTCACTTCTTCCAGGCTAGAGGGGCAAACTTTGGTGAGCTTGGGTGGCCAGTGCAGGTCTGCTGCCATTGTTCCTGCCCCAGTATCTCCAGCAGGGCAGGGATGAAGGGGAAACAGTGCTTGGCAATTTCCACAGCTACCCAAGCAAGAACTTCTTGTTGCTGTGTGTAACCCCCAGGAGCAGCTTCTCCATGGGGATCTTCAATAAATCTGTATGGAGGTGAGGTTACCAAGCAAGCACCTTGATGTGGTGCCCCACACCAGAACCCCTCTTTTGAGTGCTGCCAGCTCCAGTATGGACTGTACACGACTGCACTTGCTCCTCACAGCTGCCTGACCAGCAGCTGCTGGGCACTGCTTTCCTCCTTGGCTGCATTACCTGCAGTGCACCAGCAGAGCAGAGAGCCCCAGCAATTCCAGAGGATCTCTCCTGCTCCTTCACAAGCCCTGGGCACAGCAGGAGAGAGCACCAACAGGAGGGGTGGGCTGCCCTCCAGAGCAGCCCACCTCTTGAACTCCTGAGAGCCTACTTCTGTTTTATCACCTTCTCGACTTGCACTTGCACAGAGAGCTGGCAGCATGTCGAGCATCCGTGCAGCTCCACCCCCTCCCTTTCCAGCCCTCATCCCTATTTCTAAACCAGGCTTGAAGCTGCAGATGCCCATACCGAGCCCGTGCAAAATATTTCAGCCCATTCACATCAGACCTTTGCTGTGAGGCATGGCTTGCTCCCAGCTGGTGGCTCTTTGTGGGATGCTCATGCCTGCAAGTGACCAGAGGCGTGCTGTGCCCCCAGTGGGATGCCTGCCCTGCATCCATGCACTCCCATCCCCATGCATTCATGCATTTGTGCACCTGCACACCCATGCACCCACCTTCCCCTGCACCAGGACTGCGTGCGCCCGGGAAGCTGCAGCAGCAGCTCCTGCCAGCCCTGCAGCAGCGCTGTTTGCTGCCTGCACTTCAGTGGCCATGGCAACTGTTGTTGTGTAATGAAGTGTTGCCAGGATCCAGGAGCAGAGCTTCGTAAAGGAAATGAAAAATAACAAAAATCAAGCCATGGAAAGGCATGATGTCAAGCCAATGAAGTCCAAGTCCCCCCTCTGCCTGGTGTCACACGTGCTTTTCCACACGGGCTGCCTGCAATTCAGCCTTGCCACTGCTGACCCAAGGGGCAGCGGCTGAAGAGTCACTGGTCAAACCAGTGCATGTGGTTGTTTGTGCTACCGTGTTCTTTCTTTCTCAGCAATAATCAAGAACAAATTGTATCCACCGCTCATCTAGTTGTTCTTTAAGGAAGTGGTTCAGACAATGAGATGCATCTTACTGAGCAGCCAAGCCAACAGAACAGGCTACCTACTGCAGGATACCTGGCTGGAGCACCTTAAATACTTGTTCTTTTGATACAGAGCTGTTTGCATTTGCTTTGCTGAAAATCCCTTCATTGAAAGAAGAGCTGTTTTCAAAAGTGCAAGAGCTTGAAGCTGTCTCTAGGTTTGTCTCTGTGAGGGGCAAATTCACCAAGGAAGCAGGAGGCCTGGATGCAGGGATGGCTGAGCCCTTCCTGTGCCAGCCAGCTCAGACGCAGGAACCTCATCCCTGCTGTGGTGAGCCATTGCCGAGCCAGGGGTGTCCCAAACCAACCGTGTGGGAAGTACACTGCCCCCCATGGAGCTGCAACTCAGCTGCGTTTTGCCTGGGTGATTCCTGAATGCCTCTCATTGCACAACAGGACGGAAGGAAAGACAGGTGCTGGGCAGGGAACCTCGCACACATTAAAGAAAAAAACAAAACCCAGAGGGTGAAAAAGAGGAACAGAGGTGAAGGAGCAGGTATTAACCGCCAGCCTTTAATCCCTGGATTCCACAAGGGCATCTCACCTCTGTAGCCTGTAGCCCTTGCCAGGCTGGCCTGCCAGAGAGTGGGTTTGGGAGAATGAGAGGGAAATGGGGAAGGAAGGCTGTTTTCTAAACAAGGGAAGGGGAAGTTGCTTCTGTCCCTAGAGTGGAAATATGAGAAAATGCTTCGTTTTCACTGGGCAATTTCTGTTTTTCTCTCAGAGTTTTGAGTCAACACTAACCTTGGCAACTGGTGTCTGTGAGTAAACAGTCTGGGACAACAATGCTGTGAGGAGGAGAAAAAAAAAACAACTATTGGAGCTTTAAATTACTTGCAAAAAGTACCCTGGTGAGAGCTGCTTCCCTGCCACTGCTTTCACTCGCTGTAGCACCCAAGGTGCCCCCTCAGCCCGAGCTCAGGAGAGCCCACAGCTCGGGGCTGTTCCTGGCCCACAGGAGCCCGGAGTTTCTGCAGGGCAGCAGCCGCGCTGCTCTCCCTCTCCATGGCCACGGCAGCCCGCAGCTGTGGGCGCTCCCCGGCAGCCAGAGCCTCGGGACAGCCCGGGCGGGAGCGGGGAAGGAGCGCTCATGGTCTCCGGGAGATCTCAGCCGCCTTCTGTCAAGCCTGGCACAAGGGCAGGAACTTCGGGTGAAAGTTTTCACCCCTTAAAATGTACAAATGCATGTTAATTTAAAAAGGGACTAGCTGCGAGGCCGCGGGAGCGCAGCCCTCCTTTCCCCCTGGCCATTCCTTGCAGGATGCAGGTTCCTGTCCCATCCCCAGGCTCCCCGGGCAGCTCCTCCGTGGAGCTGCACCAAGGCGCCCGGGCTCGGAGCAGAAGCTCTGGCGGGTTTGGGCTGACATCTAGTGTCGGCATGGAGCGGCGCCTTCCCTCCCAACAGGTGATCTGGAAGGGAGAATGAAGAGGAGTTTTCTTTGGAATTAGTATTTTTAATCTGGTGAGAGACCTGACCCCTAAGCCCGCGAGTATCTTTGCTCCATTAAAGACAGAATCATAATAACAGAATAAATAATCACAGAACGCTCAGAAGTGGAAATAAATATTGTTAAGGAAATGTCTCTAGCCCAGATTTCCTGCAGCAGAGTGTCAGATTTCAGCAGGGGGGAAACATGGGATAACGGAGTGCTACAGCAATAGGAACAGCTCAGCCTGGTGGCTGCAGGGAGGGACCACAAACAAAGGAATCCCTGGGCTTCTATCCCCTCACAGTCTACCTACCTGTTCCACTGGTTATTTTTGGGGTCTGGGGTCTTCCAGTTGTTCACTAGCTGGACAGTTATCACCCTCTGTCACCTTTCACATCTGTTTTTCTATTTTTGATTTAGATCTGTTCTAATCTTTCCACATGATACATTAAAAAAAAAAAAAAGAAGGAAAAAAAAAAGTTGTAGCAGGCATTTTATCTGAAGTCATAAAGTCATAAAGTCATAAAAAAAAGTTGTAGCAGGCATTTTATCTAAAGCTACAGAAACAGACTTCAGGCTTATAAATTTGTGAAGGAAGTGGAAAATGTGTTTGTGCTCTACTTTTCCCAGAAAACAGGGGTGATGCAAGAGGGTTCCCTAATCCTGTTGGTCAAAGTCTATAGTGTTTATGCAGGAGCTGGCTTTGCTAAAAGGGTCAGACGGAGTCAGGGAGCAGATCTTATCATCCTGACAGAGCAGGCATCCTGCCATTGAAGTTTCCCCAGGAAGTTTCCTGTTGCTGTTTAACCTTTAAATATGTGGTCTTTCTTGTCAGAATTCCCATCAGATAGCCCATTTCAGACAGCCAGGGAACTCACACTTAAGTTCAGATGGAGCAGGGAATCTTGTGGAACCATAAACTGTTTGTTCTTACACACACTTGAACTTCAGAATGTACACAGAGATATTTTGTATTAAACTCTGGCCCATTTAAGGACAAAATAATCCCTCATATTGTTTTAGTTATAGTATCTTTTGCTTCATGAAGCGTTCAAATAAATGCATATATGCATTTATGGCCACTGTTTATGTTTGATACAGACCCTCTCTTTATCTTCATGGCCACATTGCTGCCATCACTCCACATGCAATCTGCCTCCCCAACACAAAACCAAAATAGCACAGAGCTGATCTTGGCATGTGGGAACAGCCACTGGAAACAAACCTCTGGAGAGGAACAAGCCTATCACCAAGCCCTGCAGTTACTGAAAGCATCCTTCAGTGACAGGTTTCCTCCTGGCTCAGCCACAATGCTGAGGGGTTTGGATGGTGCATCCTCTAGGGAGAAAATGGTCTGACATAGCACAAACAAGATACATCAAGGGTAGTAGCAAAGGTTGGGGTTTCATAACCCTCTTCTGGGATACCAAGGCCATCATAGCACTTGAAGAATAAGAGTTTTCTTCCAGAAGCCTTATTCCTGAGCCAGCTGCTGCTAGAGTTACCCACTTGGGCCAACACTGCCTCTGCCTTGGCAAACTGCAGCAGTAGGGGCTGTTTTGAGACCACCCCTCAATTATTAAATCTGATGTGTTGGCTCAAAAGAAGAAGACAAAATCCACTTCTCTTTTACAATGTATTCTTTTAGAGTGAGTGTTGTAAAGCTTTAGTGGTTTCACATTTCATAAAACCATATAATGCTCTTGTTTTGGGGAAAGACAAACTAGCAGCTGCACAAGGGCCACATAAAAAACAACTTTGGATGAGTAACCATGAGTTTCTGCCTATGGGCTATCCAGCATGGAACATGCTTCAGAGACTGATGCTTCTCTTCTCTTCTTCAGAAGAGCTTTTCCAAGCTCCTCTGATCAGTATCCCACAGATGAAGCTGCTCAGTCCAGTATTTTGGCTGCTTGGAAGTGCTGACTTGCTTCCAGGGCACTTCTGAGTCTCGCCTTTTGGCTGATGGCAACAATGCTGTGCCACCCACAGAGAGTTTTCTAAGGAAAATATCTCACACTGGGGTGTGAGCAGCACTGACCTTTCAGTTTCTTTGGCTTCAGATGTGCTTCAAGTGTCACCAGCAGGAAAACATTTAATGGCTCATGCAATGTATCCTTAATTACTGTTCATCCAGCGTCTTGCTGATAGATGCTCATGTCTCACATTTTAAAATAACATGCTTGTAATTCATGTTTAGAAAGTATTGGTCCAATCTACCACTTGTAGGTGATTCCTGTGGCATATTCCACCATGGCAGCAGTGCTGTGCTATGAGGACTGAATGAGCAGGGAGTGGTAACCCACAGCACTCCCAAGGGATGTGCCTGAACCCTGTGCAATACTGGTTCCCAAAGGAGAACAGAAATTGGAAATCACCTTCCCAGCCTACCAGAGCCACGAGGGATGCTGGGGCTGCTGGGCACAAGGAAGTGCCTGGGGAATGGCACAGTGCCTGGCAAGGGGCAGTGTGAGCTGCCAGCATCCAGATGAGAGGAAACCACATCAGAGAGACTCAAGGCTGGTGTCAGCCTCAGTGACACTGACTCCTTCCCCCAGGAAAGGGAGTGGATAACTGCAGTACTGTGCACAAAGCATGGACAGCATGTTGGCACAGGCTGTGCTTCCACAGCAAAGGACCATCTCCTGGATTTGGGCTTCACACCCAGGTGTGGAGACCTCAATAATTCTCCAGTCCAGCCAGGGTGGACACAGTTTGAGATGCGCCCTTAAAGCATGTTGTAAATCCCTGCCTGCAGTACTGGACATATTCCTGATTTTCCTGAGACTCTGCTGCCTCTGGTGCAACCATTTCCAGCTTGTGGAGGAAACTGCAGCTGCGGGGAAGTATAACAAAATAAGTGAAGCTCCAAACAAGAAGAGCAAACAAGCTCTTAACCTTATTTCTTGGAAAAAAAATATCCATTTCAAATGTTTCTTGCACCTGCAAAATGCACTAGCAGTGGTGTTGTATCCTGAACGAGCAGTCCCGATGAAAGAAAAATAGCTTCTTTGTTGTGACCTGGTGTGCTTGTGACAGCCATTCAGGAGATGATTTACAGCTCTGTGCTGGAAGCTGGACAACCACACTCAGTGCTCACATGGTTGCCCTCCATCGTTTCCAAACTTCCTTGAAAGAGCTAAGCCCTTTGCCACCTATTTTCTCTTTCAAAAAAACCTCAGAATGAGGTTTTGCACGTGTTGGCTATGCCAAGGAAAATAAGTCCTTATTGGGAACTGGAGGCAGAGGGCCACTGGCCCTGGAGGTTATTACAGGGTGTCCAGTTCCAGGAGCTGACAGTGCTGCAGGAAATCTCAGACGTTTCTTGCTGCCATGCTGTGGATTAACACATGAGCATCATGTCAGGAGGAAAACCACAGAAAATATGAGCCCCGTGCTATTAAAACAGACTGAGCAAAGAGCTCAGTTGGCATCAGGCTGCTCCAGTGAGCTGGTGCTGGAGGAACCAACCATGCTCTCCACCTTGGGCCACCAGCTGCCCCTGCTCTGCCCATGTGGCCTCAGCCACGCTTTTCCTCTCCTCTGCACGGGAGGTGGCCAGGGACATGGCTAGCAGGATGCAGCCCAGAACCCAGTCCTGGTCAGCCCTGGCCTGTGGCAAACAAGAAGCCATTTTTTCCAATAGGTTTTCTCTCAAAAAGCACAGTGGGGCAGGGGCTGACTGCTTCTGACACAGTATATCAGAGGAAACAGTTGGGGCCTCCAGCACTCACAGGCACAGCACAGGGCTCCCTGGAAACAAGGTGGAAATGAACTCTGGGAACATGAACTACTTTGCCATGGCTTTCTGTGGTGCCTACTTAAAGTGACAGTGAGAGCACGTCCTTTTGTCAAGATGCATGTGCCATTTCTGTGTGTTATTTGTTTTGGTGATAAAAGAGGAGGGATGACAAGGATGGCAAGTTTTTACTGGTTATCCTGAGCAGGGGGAAAGGCACATTTTCACCTGCTTCTCTGTCAGTGGTCAGTGTGGTGCCTTCCAGCCCATCCCACTCCTCCTTGCCCTGTGTCAGCCTCAGGTACAGCTACAGGGAACAGTAGGGGGAACCAAGAGCCTGAAGTGATTTGGCTTCATGACAACCTTCCTTGCCCCTGAACAGGTGATAGATAGATCAGGCAGCTGATGCTGGAGGGCTACCAGAAGAAAAGCACCTCTCAGAAAGAATGCAAAGATAAGCACTGTGACTTCTGGGATCCCCTGGGATGATGGTTGCCCAAGAAGAAGTAAGCCTTCCTACTGTTTATTTCTCTTCACTCCAGGTAATCAGAGCTTTGTTTAGCTTCTTCTCCAAGAAAACCATAAAGTCACCTACAGCTTTAACTTCTCAGAGTCATTCCAGCTGAAGGGAGCAGTCAAGAGCAGCCCAGTCAATCAGGCACAAGGGGCAACAGTGTGCATGTACAGACATGCTTCACACATGCTGCCCTTTTGCTTGTTTGCCAGGGTCCAGGTGGGCTTATCTGGGCTACAGGAAAAGCTGTGCCACAGAGGATGTGTGAAACAGCAGGACAAGCAGGATCCCCTTGGCTGCAGGCAGAGAGGTCTCTCCACAGGCAGGAGATGGCCCCTAGAGTCCAGAGTCATTTACAAAGGAGAAAAGGAAAGTGGGGGCTCTTCAGGTTTTCAGCTTCTCCTGGCAGCATGAACTGCTGCTTTCTAGAAATGGTGATATTGATTGAAAACATATTGACTTCAGGATGTCCATACAAAGATAAAAGCATTTTTACATAGCACTAAATAGGATCCTCCACACTGGGGGCATATTTTAGGGAAAAGAAAAGTATGATTTCACTCAAGTCTATGATAAGGGCCTTGACAGAGAGCAGAAGAATGTCAAATGACAGACTGTCTTCACTATTGGAATTGAAAGATGTGATTACACGTCTCAGTACTGTGGAGAAGAGCAGTTATACAAAGCCACAAAGTCAAGGTAACAGAAATAGGATGCAGATGTGGCATAGTGAATTCAGAGCAGACTAAACACCCTATCTGCAACATCCAGATCCCACTGAAATCCTGCTGAAGTCTGCTTGGACTTGCAGTAAGAGATAATGAGGACAGAACTCAAGGGAATTTGTCTCAGACAGAGACCTCTGAATACTCAGATGGAAAAATCAGATCAGATACCCCAGGACTGAGGGCTGTTCTAGCTCCTGCCCTCAGATAAAAGATTCCTGCCATCACTGAGACCAGCTCCAGCCATAAGTAATATGTTAGGATTTCCCAACCTGAGCACAGGTGAGAGAAAGTAATGTTGATCCTGATGTCCAGATATGACCGTGCCTTCCTGTAGGGAAGGACGTCATCCATGGTGCTTGGGCAGGGATGGGACTTTGCCTGTAAGAAAATCTGATGCAGATAAGGCTTTGCTTGAGAAGTTGCAGCTTGTTGATGGAGAAACACCCAAAGCTGGGAAACAGATATCATGAGAATATTTCTTTACCCAGAGCAGTGGCTGGGCTGTAAAACAGCTGTCTCTTCTCTTGGGAGCAAACTCCCCAGGGGTGACTCAGCAGTCAGCAAGATGAGAACCAGACACTTGTAGTTTCTGGATAATGGGCAAAATTGAGACTTTAATTTGTGTCCTCCAGGTGAGGATTTCAACCTCCAGCAGAGCCTTACTAATGAATAAGATACAGTAATGAAAAACCAGGACTGATGAGATCAAAAATAGGAAAGCCAAGATGGGCAATTTGCAGTGGCACACCAAAAAAGTGAGGGCAACTGCAGGCAGCAGACTCTCTGCAGCACAGGGCGTGCTTGCTGCAGGCAGCCTGTCAGAGACCAGCCTTTGGCACCTCATTAGAAGTGTTCTCAGGTTAGCTTAAATAACTACTGCCAGAATAAAGGCCCGTTTCTTTGTTAGATCATGATGCAAGCCCAACTCCCTCCGTTCTTAAGCACTAATGTCAAAAGTTAAAGCTGAACTCCCTGTAACCTCTGGGCTATAAAGGATGCCAAATGCTAAATATTTTTTGAGTTTTAAAATGACATTTTATGCTAGACCTGGATAGTTTACTTTGTAGGTATACTAAGTTCAAGTCAATGTTTTAAGTCTCTTTGTGCTCCATGTAGAAATCTAACAGAAAGATCAAACATAGAACATTTTTTTGTTCTTGGAAAGTGGGCACTGGAATACTTATTTGCCAGATATTTTAACCTCTCAAATTACCCCTCATTTAATGGGAAAATCTGAAACCCAAATACTTTGCTGAATAGGTCTACATTTGACTAGCACTAGATGGCTGTAAGATTGTGCAAGATTGTTGGATTTAATCACATACTTTCATCCTTTAAGGCTGATGCTCCAGCAAGAGCATAAACTGGCAGGAACTGCTGTGCAAGGCACCAATGGATGTGCAGAATACCCTGTTGTTTTCTTGGAGGAGGCACTGGCACATGAATGGATGTGTTGAGTTCAAGTGCTGAGGAACATGTTGGTGTCACTGCACAGCAGGATTAGTGATACCTGCTTTATTTGGTTGGTTATAGTTTTGTATTTTTATACTAAATAAACTAAATAATCTTGATCAACCTGCTTAGCTTGCCAAGTTTTCATCCCCACTCACACTATTACATGTTGACTCCAGTTTCCAGAACAGTAGTAACCTTCACCACAGTCTCCCCCCGTACAAGAAATGAACACACAGCATAGATGAAGTAGAATATACAGTATACAGGTGCTTAGGAGTGACTATCTGGTTTTGCTGTCTAGCAGACTTAACTTCTGTGATTTCAACAGAGAAATGCATTGCACAAGATTTCCTCAATGAGATAAAAACTCCTGTGTTACAGAACACCAATGTTCAGACAAGCACAGTCTTGGGCTAATTAAGCAGTAATGTTGCAGAGTTGTGAGTTAGAAATGTTGGGGAAATAGTGGTGGTGGAGATGGGTTGATATCCAAGCAAAACTGAAATTCTTTGGAGGGGTTGAAGACTAGTTTGAGTCCAAGAAAATGACACCCTCCCCTTGAGCTGGACAGTCCTGTGCTCAGGCTGCCCCATCATGGGCTGAGGGAGGAGGTGGTTTTGTGTCACATGCAGCCATCTGCTGGTGCAGGCTTCCCAGGGATTTTTGACCTGAGCTCCTACACATCTTTCAGTGACAGAGGTTCCCTGTGTAGTGAGTTTAAGCTCACTGGTGAACTGTTTATTTTTCCTAATTGCCTTCACGACCACTAGGAAGTAATTCATAACCCTCTGTGGCTCTGTAGCGTTCAGGTCAAAATTGTTATTCCAGCCCACACTAGCTACACAAAACATGCTTTTCCTTAGGGGCCTCTTTTGGGAGCTCCTTTGAAGTGACAGTTGCATCCTCTCCTTCCCACCTCAGGCGGGCAGAAGTGCAGCCTCTCCTGCTGGGCAGCACCTGGCTGATATAGGGGCTGTCATCAGCAGCACTGCCTGGGTTCAGTCCTGCTGGAGACACATCCCCCTGCTGCTGGCCCCCCAGCCCTTCCCTTCTCTTCTTGGCTAAGAATGTGCACTGCAGCAGTTCAGATATCTGTGTAAAGTGGGCAAGAGTGAGCTGCAATTACTGCCCAAGAGAAACCACTAAGAGAAGGTGCTCCTGGAGCTCTGGGTAGTGATCATATAACACTGGGCTAAGAGAGGAGCTAAGCAAAACACTTGAAAGGTTCTGCCAGTGATTAAATACTCCTGTTCACCCTCTGTAAGAACACAAAGTTCTAGGATGGCTGAAGTGTGTGCTGATTGTGTTTACCAGCCCTGGGTGCACTTTCTGCCTGTGAATCTGTCCCACCTAAGCTTTTAGCAGTCTCTCCAGGCAAAGGCCTTGCACATCCGAGCAGGACTATGGTGCCAAGAGCCACCCTCTTTGTTCATTCTAGTTACACTTATGAAAGCACAGCCTGTTCCCCAGGGACACCATTGTCAGGGAGCATCCACAGAGCAGTGCTGACAATGATGTACCAAGCCCATGCAGCTCCTTGCAAGGAAACTGGGAGCCATTGAGGAGTCTCCACTAATTCTTTAAATTTTTTCATCTCCAAGAGATATTCTTCAACCAGAAAAGTTATTGATATGACCTGTGACTGTTGTAGTGAAGGACAGAGTAAGAGATTTGGAGAGGTGCTCTCTAAATGTCACAATTGCCTGAATTGAGGCACTTCAAAGAACATTAAACAGCCTCTGGCTGTCAATCAGGGTGCTCACTGTCCCACTTTGATGTACTCCTTATTCAGCCTATGAATGTTTTCTGTAAGGCAAGTCTCATACCAGATAGTTAGGTCAGAGGAAAACTTTCCCTCAAGAAACAGGGAAAGATCCCTGCTTTCCTCCAGGAAAGCTGGAGTTTCTGGCTTTGAAATGCTCTGTTGCTAACAAGTGTGTGACTTTATCATATATACCTGTACCTGACTGACAGCAAGAGCAACCCGCTTCTTATATCTTGAATTCCTCATGGATGAAGTACTGCATACCACAAGATCACAGAAATAACTGACTTGACATAAAGTATCATCCAGGATGACCTGAAGGGACAGCAGATGCCTTGCCTAATGCACACCTCCATGCAAAAGCATTTGTGAGAATGCACACAGCAGGAGCAAAGAAAGTGATACTAAACTCCTGCAGCCCAAGACTTCTGCCAAGGTAAGATCTTCTGTCAGCTCAGAAGCTGATACACGTATTGCCAGAGGTTTTCTGTGGAAGTCAGCAGTGGGCCTAGTACCACCTGTGACTATTTTATCTTGGGTTTGGTGGGGAGAAGAGGAAGAAGAACCTTAGACCAGCAGGATTAAAACTTTAGACTGTCACAAATCCTCTTCTTCAAAGAAATGCAAGCAGCTCAAGGCTTTTATGTCTGGATGTGGCCTGCATTCTTCTCTACAGAAAAGAAACAACCAAACTAGTCAGGCTGTACTGGCCAAAGTGTTCAACTACTGCTGTATGTGAAGGAGAACAGGAACTAAAAAGGAACTACAAGCTGTCAATGAGTTATGATTTCTCTTCTTTCTTTCAGAAGAGAAAGAAGGACAAGTTTTCCTGTTAGGTTTTCTAGTTCACTGGGGAAAAGGGAAATGATGTTTTATTTTAGCAGCTGTTGTTCTTGCATGTGCTCCTGGACCTAAGAGCACAGATAGAGTTGCACTGCCAGGAAGGCTGGTGTATCTGACAAGGCAGATTGAGCTGTTGGTGTCAGCCCAAAGAATTTTCTTTCATTTCTATTGTTATGTTTGTGATTTCTGTAGGACTGGGGGAAAAAAAGGATAGATTCAAGGACAGTGGAGACAGTTTTTGCCAAGAGGATTTCTTGGACAATCTAAGTGGTTGAGGATCTCTTCTCAAATAATTTTGGATCAATGGAGTAGCTCCTCATATTCAATTTGAGTTGAGAGATTTTCTTTCCTTTATGCATGCTTCTTCCTAAACCCTGTCTAACAACTAACTAGTGAGGACTGTTGTCCCTAGACACCAGCTCAGGCTCTGTTAGCTTTTGTAAGAGCATTTGTATCAAAATATTGTTGTGCTGGAGTCTCCATGGCCATCTGGGGCTTTGTGCAGACAGGGTGCTTACAAATGAATGTGAACCAAAGCAAATCAACATTGCTTGGCATGAATGAAATGTATTGCTAGGATCTGTCTCTGCCAAGCTGGTGGGGAGAAGAGGAAGAAGAACCTTAGACCAGCAGGATTAAAACTTTAGACTGTCACAAATCCTCTTCTTCAAAGAAATGCAAGCAGCTCAAGGCTTTTATGTCTGGATGTGGCCTGCATTCTTCTCTACAGAAAAGAAACAACCAAACTAGTCAGGCTGTACTGGCCAAAGTGTTCAACTACTGCTGTATGTGAAGGAGAACAGGAACTAAAAAGGAACTACAAGCTGTCAATGAGTTATGATTTCTCTTCTTTCTTTCAGAAGAGAAAGAAGGACAAGTTTTCCTGTTAGGTTTTCTAGTTCACTGGGGAAAAGGGAAATGATGTTTTATTTTAGCAGCTGTTGTTCTTGCATGTGCTCCTGGACCTAAGAGCACAGATAGAGTTGCACTGCCAGGAAGGCTGGTGTATCTGATTGAGCTGTTGGTGTCAGCCCAAAGAATTTTCTTTCATTTCTATTGTTATGTTTGTGATTTCTGTAGGACTGGGGGGAAAAAAAGGATAGATTCAAGGACAGTGGAGACAGTTTTTGCCAAGAGGATTTCTTGGACAATCTAAGTGGTTGAGGATCTCTTCTCAAATAATTTTGGATCAATGGAGTATCTCCTCATATTCAATTTGAGTTGAGAGATTTTCTTTCCTTTATGCATGCTTCTTCCTAAACCCTGTCTAACAACTAACTAGTGAGGACTGTTGTCCCTAGACACCAGCTCAGGCTCTGTTAGCTTTTGTAAGAGCATTTGTATCAAAATATTGTTGTGCTGGAGTCTCCATGGCCATCTGGGGCTTTGTGCAGACAGGGTGCTTACAAATGAATGTGAACCAAAGCAAATCAACATTGCTTGGCATGAATGAAATGTATTGCTAGGATCTGTCTCTGCCAAGCTAGAGACTGTTTGGCTCCAGTCCCACTCTTCGGGGGGATTGTCTGTCAAAACACAAGTTGGTATTATACAGCATCATGGCTACATGGCTCACTAGTTCTTTAACCCCTCTCAGGCCTTACTCTTATTTGTTGAGTGGAAACCTGTAAATTCCAATTCTTAAGGCAGACTTCAAGCTCTGGAACCTTGCACCAATTGTCGCTCATGCCACTGTCAGCTCAGATAGAGCTTCCTCTTAAGGGGATGTTAAATGAAAGATTGCAACCCTTTTGCAAGGAAGGCATTATTTCATAGTGCCTTACAACGTTAAAAAGACATATATTTTGTACCATCTCATGGCGGAAGCCTGTCTTCTTGGTCTAACCACCTCAAAAACCTGGTCATCCTTTCAAGGTGAGAGTCCATCTCAGACACTTTACTGTCTCTCCTTTATTAATCACATTCCTTCATGGGCAGCAGCTGCTGCTGCTGCTGAGCCCTGCTGCTAAGCCCAGAGGCCGCACATCAGAGGCCAAGCCAAGCCATCAATGTGAATGACCTCATGGGTCTGCCAAGAGGTGCATAATAATATTTCCCTCCCCATTTCTGGACGTGTTTCTGAGTTCATTCAACATAAGTATGGACATAATAAATTACCACAGTGGCTTGGCCAAGACATGACACTACAGGTGGCTCCAAGCCCATAACATACAGTTTTTGCTATTGTGAAAATCCACAAGTAGTGAAAATGAGCACTAGTAGAAGTGCTGTCTCTGAACACGAGTTCTGCAGGGCTACCTCCCATCCTGGAAGCCCAGCCAGGGGCAGCAGAAGAAGGATGTGCACATTCCCCTCGGGAGGTGGATGAAGTGGCAGATCCTTGGCTGAGACCCCGTGGAGTCTGGAGCTGGCTGAGAAGAGCGGTGCCTCTCCATAGGTGTGCCATGCAGCACGTGCCATCCCTCGGGCCAGCAGCTGCCCAGAGCAGTGCCCAGGCTGTCACGTCCCCCAGCAGCCTGGCGCAGCTGCAGCTCATCCCTGGGGGCAGGGCAGGGGCAGCCTTGCACAGGCTGGGACGCTGGCGGAGCATGGACCATCCGCCCGGTCACGCAGCCTCGCGGCTTTCCCTCGCACGGCAGGACTGGTGTCAACATCCAGGCTCAACATCCAGGCCAGAGCATGCCAATGTCTGCTCAGGGGACCAGGACCTTTTATCACCCCAGGGGACCACAGTCCAGATTTTCCCCTCATGGGCAGGAAGCTTTATGGATGGCCCCAGGGCTCAGCTGTCTCTGACACAAGGTGTGGCACAGCTGTGTGACCCCAGCTTGGTTTTTGCTGAGAAAACTGCTGCTGCACTGTGAGAAAATGAATTAGCTACAGCCAAGCAAGATAAGATTAGTCAAAACATGGAATTAAAGTTGTCAAGATGATCATAGCTAGTAATGCAAGTCTTCCAAAGTAAATGTTATGTGAAGAGGGATAAAGCCCTGAATGGCTAGGTCCCTAGGTTGCTTTAAAGATCCCTGAGCTGGAGCTTAGAAATGCTCCAAGTTCTTGCCTCAGGTTTAACAGATCTGAGGATATCTCCCAAGTGCTGGACTCCAAGATGGGAATGAAAAAAGGGGCACATGAAAAAAAAGGAAAAAAGTGGCTGTGCACATGACAGAGAGGGAGATGTCGATGAAGAGTGCATTTAGTCTGCCGATAGGGAGAAAGCGTGAGGAATTTTATTGAAAAGGTGAACAAAAGCACAGGTAGCTGAAAGGCCTGTGCAGTTCTGCTTGGCTGCAGTGCTACTCCATCCTCTTCCACCTTCCTGGAATGACTGCCTCCTACAGAAAGTCCCAGCACCCTTTCCCTGACAGGGCATCATCTTTCTGGAGCTGGAAGCCCTGTGGGAGGAGGGCATGGACAGAAAGTCTCCAGCCATGTCCTGCGAGCAGTGACCTGCAGGCAGCAGCTTTGGCTCGTGGGCCCCAGCACCCAGTACAACATTGAACAAAAGGCAGACCAGGACATGAGGAGGGTTTGCAAGGGCCTAAATAAGTGCTCGGGGCAAATGGGGCTGACAGCTGTCTTGCTGAGCTTGCACCAGCCCAGCATTTGGTAAGAGGTAACCTTACTGGCTAACCTTACTGGTTAACCATTGCTGGATGTGCAACGGGGAGCTTTCTAAGGAGCAAGAAGTTCAGATGCCCACATTGGGGTGGTGGCCAGCTATTGCAACCTTCTATGGAAACATCTGCAAAAGGCACTTCCCACAGTCAGGCAATGTTATCAATGCTATGAAAGTCTTTTATTTGGGAAAAAGAAATAAAGTAAAGAAAGTAAAGTGTAGTTATGGTGTACAACAGGTGTTGGTATTGCATTAGAGGTGTAGTTAGGTTTTTGTGAAGGAGGGGCACCCAGTGGCAACTCATGACTAAAATGTGAGCACTTTCTCATTTTTAATATGAAATTAGGCACCATCCAGCTCTGAATATCTAAATAATATCAACAGCCAGAAAATAAATGTATCAATTATTATCTAGCTGAAGCTAGATTTTTCTGCTGGTACATCGGGAGCAGGGCAGCACAGAGGAAACCGAGAGGACAGGGACCTTAGTAGGGACTTGCATCCAGGTAGAGGAGAGCCTGCTCAGCTGGAGCTCTGCGGTACCGCCATGCCATCAGCTCACACATACTGCCTGCCCTTCCTAGCTGGGGAGATGCTTTGTCTTAACCTCACTCTGAGCTCTATCAGAAGATAGATGCGAAGAAAGCCGGCGTTGGCGCTGCTGGAGAGGTGAGGCTGTGTTTCAAAGGCTGCAGCCCCTCTCTGCGAGCCGCCTGCGCGGGGCTGGGGGCGGTGAGCGGGCTCGGCTCCGTGCCGTTCCGTTCCGTGCCGCTCCGTTCCGTTCCGTGCCCTGCCGGAGCGCGCCGGGCGCCCGGCCCCTCCTGGCCGGGGCTGGCGGGCAGCGTGCCCGCGCTGCCTCGGGAGCGGCTGCGGAGCGTCCGGAGAGGCCCCGGTTACTTTTATGCTGGGTGTTCCCCATCGGTGCGAAGCATTTTTTCCTGCAGCTGGGCAGGACCAAGCTCTTCCCCCAGCTCGAGGTTAATCATCTGCCTGCAATTAACCGGTGACCTCCCCCGCCCGGCGGGCAGCGCTGTAGCTTTAACGCGGGCGCTGGAGCGGAGGGGGCAGCAGCGCCAGGGCCGGCCCGGGGCCGCTCAGAGCCCTCTCTGCCGCCTGCCATGGAGAGCCGCAGCCTCCTCGCCCTGCTGGCCGCTGCCCTCGCCGCCCTCCTGCCGCTCCCCGCCGCCTCCTCGGGCCACCGCAAGCTCCTGGTGTTCCTGCTCGACGGCTTTCGCTTCGACTACATCGATGACAGCGAGCTGGAGGGTCTGCCGGGCTTTCGGGACATTGTGAACATGGGGGTGAAGGTGGATTACATGACCCCGGACTTCCCCAGCCTCTCTTACCCAAATTACTACACACTGATGACGGGTGAGTACCTGTATTTCTGTGCTGGGATGCTCCTCACAGCTGCCAGCTCCCGGTGACTTTTTCTTCCAAAGAAGATAGAAAAATAACCCAAGTCGTGCTTTTAGCTGGGAGTTTAAAAGCACTGTGGCATTACAGCCCAGAATTGTTTCTCTGAAATGTGTTCCAAATTTGGAAATGCCACCTGGCACTAATTAAGTTCCCTTTTGCTCATCCAAGGTGTAGCTGGGTCCCAACCTGCTGCCACCTCAGCATCATGGCCAGCTCACCTGGTGCAAGCACCAAGGGGGCTACTGCATATATACAGAACAGAGAAACAACTGGGACTACGTGGGAAATGAATACAGAGACTGCTCAGGGGCTTTAATAAAAATGCGTGTGAACCGAGTGTGGCTACACTAAGAACTTATTTTTAGTCAGCAGGTCTGTTTTGGCAAGTTCAGCATTAAATTTATTTTTAAACTTTTTTCTGTTTTCTTAACTTTGCTACAAGTCCTCATATCTGTTATAATTCAAAATAGCCAAATGGAAAAACAGTCAGGATTTTTGCTTTTCCTCCCCTGCAGTTTTTCAGAATGTCCAGGGGAGGCTTTCAGAAAACTGAGAGGACAGTCATAGTTTTCATTGTGCTGATTTGCTTTTAATCTTATGTGGAGGACACATGATTACAGTGACACTAGGAAGGTGCAGAGAGTAGAGCTGGGCCAATTCCTTCAGAGACAGACACCAAGGAAGAAAAAGTTGAATAATAAAACAACAGAACCCAACAAATCAGGTTTTGGTTTGGTTTGGTTTTTTTCTGGAGTTTCTGCTTGGGTTTTTCTCTGGAGTTAATAAATAAGCAGGAGTTTCCAAACAATGAGGAGGTGTAAGAAAATCTATCCTCTCCTAAGATATGTGGCATCTTCTGCTATTCTTGGAACAATGCAGTGCCCAGTGATTCATATACTGCTTGCTGGGAAAGCAAATAGATGCCATTGTAAGACAAAAATCTGACATCAGTTGTGCCCAGCTTGTTTTGAGACTGCTTAACCCCTGCTTCCCTCTCAAGAGAAACCCTTTTCTCTTGCTCATCTCTGATCGGAAATAATCAAAACCAACCCATCACAGGGTTGGTTTTGATTATTTTTCATTATTTGGTGCAAATATATGAATGCAGAATAAATGTTGTGACAGAAAACAGAGGTGTTCCACTCCAGGCCATGTTCTTTAGGTGTACATAGGCAAACCAACCTAACACTTCATAGGAACAAAAAAAAAATAATTGGATGGAGCTGTTAAAGAGAGAAGAAAAGTGAGTGACATTGCACTCCTAACCACATTTAGTCATCACGCCTATAAAGTATATATATATAAAATGTGAAGTCTATTATCAGCCTTTTGAAAACCTCCTACGTTGTATTTGGAAAGAAGTTTTGTTGTAAGAGGTGAAACACCACTACTGGACTTTTCATATTTTTAGTAGAGTCTTGCACCACAGTCTGAAGCAATAAGAGAGTCTGTGAGACAAAACTCAATCTTATTGCAAGTCTCCCAGACTTTATGATAGGGATATCAATGCAAATACTATTTAATTGCAAATAGCAATTCACTTCCCTAACACATGAGTCACAGTAGCATTAAGTAGGTCAGGAACCAATTGAGGACTAAGTTTAGGTGATGAACATTGCCCAGAGGAAGATCCAAGACTGCCCTTGAGCCCTTGGGGTGTTAGTTAACTCCATGACTGTGTCTTGGTATGACAGCAGGATAAATCCCATAGCTGCACTGTTCTTACTCTTTGGGGCCACGGTGCCATGTCCACTGAGATTTTATGGGATGGTGGGCTTAGGAGTGCAGAACCTGTGGCAGATGTAGTGTTAAGGTGTGTTCAGTCTGAATTCTTGGAATTTGCAAAGCTGGGACAGGTTTTGGAGAAAATTCAGCATGGCAGGGGGACACAAGCATCATGCCACAGTGACCTGCTTAGGGGGTGGCAAGGTTCTGTTTCCCTGGTGCTGCTGTATGGGCACGGGGAAACTTTCATCACCTCTCACCAGCCATGCAGCCCCTCTGCTGCAGGCAGACACAACTGTAACTGCTTTTATTTCTGTTTGTGACTAGGATGTCTGGGAGTTAAATGCTGCCATAATTTCTTCCGAGAAATTGGAAACAAATTATTCTTTGTGTCTTGTCCTACACTGCTGCTTCAGGAGCTGCTAAGAGAGTCACATTTTAACTTCCCAAACATTGTATTTTTCTTTGTAGTATATTGGAGTCTTTCAAATCAGTTTAAGAAATTGCACATTGGCTGGCTTGTTCATGATTTCCCATTTTGGGTTGTTTGTTTTTTTGTTTTGGTAAATACTCCTGTCCCTTCTTTCTCTGCTCATTCACAAGGCCTTATGGCTCCACGTCCATTCAGGAGCATTCATGGCTGCCAGGTCTTGGACAGTGTGTGCATAGAAGTGTTGTAGTTTGTGTGTATCTGACTTGCCTCTGCCCATTCTTGTGAGCAAGGCCCTTCCCTTCACCCCACATCCACGCAACCTTCAGGACTCCAGAGCAGTTGAGTTGTTACCAAATATGAGAAGTTCTCCCTGGTTTCTGTGGCTTTGGAGGAGGACAGCGGACTCTGCCCCTCAGATACCATCACTGCTGGGCTGGTCAGTCTCCTCAGACATGAACCCAGCTCCTCCTCGTGCCCAGACCTGCAGGCAGAGGTTGTGGAGATGGGCAGCAGCGGCCCCAGCGCTTCTCAGCGCAGATGCCCAGCAGATGAAACTGTAACTGTTGACCAAAAGCCACATATCTAAAAGCAACTAACTAACTTATGCTATGAGAACCACACCCCTTTCTGCTGGGGTGAGTTGCTGGGTGAAGCGCTGACCCAGCAGGACAAACAGGGTCCAGCCTGGTGAAATTTTGGAAGGAAAACATGGGAGGGACATGACTTGCTTGTGGTCATGCAGTGCTGCAGGGCTATGGCAGAGCACTTCACGGGTCTCCCTCTGCTGCTATTAACCTGTGAGAAGATACTTGCTGGAGCTTCCCCAAGACACACAGAAAGCCTCAGCCCAGAGGTACTTGCCTTTCCTACCCCAACTATGAGAAAGAAAACCAGAGCATTGAAAAATGTAAAATCACTGAGTAACTCAGAGTTTGGGATGAAGCTCCAGTCTTCCTACAAGCCAGGGCATGGCATCAGGACCTGCTATTTGCTTGAAGAAGCATCAAACAAAATCCAAATCAGGGCTGGTGCAAAGGGATCTCACTGAGAAGCAACCAGAGAAGCTGTTTTGTTACAAAAACCTGGTGCTGTGCAAGGTAGCTCAAGGATGTGCTAGCTGAAAATCCAACTCTTTGAAAAGCAGTCTTCTCTAGCAACTTCCAGCACGCTGTGTTTCTTAGTATTGGCTTCTACTGTGGCAGAAAGACTTGTTTTTAGGTGGTTGGCTTGCTTTCTGAGCTGCTAGACTGAATCCTGCCTGGTGTGCTGGCTCTCCACGGTGCAGTTACAATATTGCAATTGTTGACCTGAACAACATGAAATGCAGAATTAGGTAGAACGAGATGTTACAGCTGTGACAGAGCTTTTGCAGGACTCTGTGGGGTTGGCAGGGGAGGTAAGGAGTCCAAATATGTCCATTCTAAAAGGCTCCCTTAATCATACCATGTGCTGTTTGTTTTGGAAAGGAAGGAATTAAGATCACAAGCCATATTGGGTTGTTAGCCTGTGGAGAGTTTTTAATTTTTCCCTTTCCCTGCTGTGGCCTGGCTCTGCAAGGAGCTCTCATGCCAAGTTCAGTGGAAAGTCTGAGATCTCCCCTGTAAGCACTGCAAGGCAGGAGTTACTGCTTCAGAGCACTTCTGCCACATCTGTCAAGAAAAGCTGCTTATGCTCTGGTTGGGTCTCCCTTACCTGACAACCTGCAGGTGTTGAAGGGGTGATGAAGGACTCCCTGCAGCCCAGCTCTCCTGAAGTCTCCCCCAGCTGAGAGCACTCAGGGGCACCTCACATTTCTAGCCAGCTTAAACATGAACAGAGAGTATCAGATCTGAGATAGAAATCCAGAAAGGATTTCTTTTCCAAGATCATAACTAGAAATGAAGTCTTTCTGGCAGGTCTTCCATGTGGATGTGCCAGCTGCCTGGTCAGATGTGCAGCCCCACATCCAAGAGTCACATTTCACTTGGCCTCCATGGGAAGCAAAGGGAGCCCCTGATTGCAGAGATGGGTGGGGAACTGCTTGGAGAGGAGCCAGCAAGGAGCCTCCATGTGCCTCCTTGGACAGGACCTGATCTTAAATAAGTAGGCTCCTGCACCCAGAGTGAGGGCTGTGGCCTTTGCAGGGGTGCCCAGACTCGCTGTAACACAGTGATGACACATTTGGGTGTTGTCTAAAATACAGGGGTGGTGTGTGGTGTTTTCTCAGCCACTGCAGCTCATCCCTACATATTGCCATGACGTCTTCCTCTGCACAGCAGTAGGGAATGGGGTGACATGGCAGAGCTCCCATGGATAGGTGACATCAAGGTCCACTCTCCCAGACTGAAGGTTTCTCCATGTGCCATGTTTCAGCAATCTTCCCTTCACTCCTCACTCTTGATGTTGGCATACTTAACTGCTGAGGGGCTTTGGTGGATGATGCCAAAGTCTAACATTCTACATCTGTTCTCCTCTGAGCACAGCAGCTCAACATACACTGCACCCCATTTATTCCATGTTTTCTGGGAGAAAGTACCCTGTGGGCTCCCAGCCCTGCAGTCTGGCTGATGTGCACACATATTCATGTATTTACTGTTTACTGTGAGAGGTTTCCTGATTAAAAGCTCAGCAGCTCCAGGCTCCTTCCACCCAGTACCTGAAGGAAGCCTGGCCTGGTGATGGCTCTAGTGGATGCCTCTTTTCTGCTGCACAGGTAATGGCATCCTGACTCCATGCTGGTCCAGAAAAGGATGCTGACAATTTCTGTTCAGCAGTTAAGCAAGTTCGTAACTAAGTAAGCAATACCTACGTGTTTTCTGAGGAATAAAGAGATGGAAGGAGTACAACAGGGAGGTTTATTACATACACATGAACCAAAACTATCTCAACTTCACTGTCCAAGCTTAGAAAAAAATCCAGAGGGACACAAAGTGCACCATGAGTGACAAGGGAAAATGACTTTTTCTTATTGGTTCTCTCAAACAGCTACAGATGCCAGCAGCAGCAGAGATTTAAGATTCTGTTTGTGACATAAAGCTCTGAAATCAAGTCTCCTCCTTTTCTTGGATTCATTAGCTTTCCATTTCTAAAATTCTGTGCTGGGAAGCAAAGGAGCATGAGCTGTGGTAATACTGTTAACTGGCAGAGAAAGGGTACTATCCCAGCAAGAACAGGCTGGAAAAGTTACTGGGAACCAGGAGGATTTTTTTTTTTGTTCCCTCTCACTTTGTTTACTCACCACCTGCAGAAAGGCTGCAATGCCAAGCGTCAAGATTTTTCTCTTTCTCAGACAAAATATTGCAAAAATCTGTGGTTGCGTCTACCAGTTAAACAATTGGAAACGCTCCTAAAATGTAGAACAGAAAGCTTTTTCTAACCCAAGTTCAAGTAACAACAATGATACAAATTAAAATCCAGAGCTTTTTTTCTCCTCATTAGCTACAATCTCACAGCTCACAACTAGTGTACCTATTGCCAGCTGTTAGCTAGGTAGACATTCACATATCAAGGTATTTCTTAGCCCAGAGCTGAAGTCCCTGCCAGAGGCTCATACTCTGACCAATAATGCAGGCAGCAGCTGTGCCCATTGTTCTGCCCTGTGCTTGGAGCTTCAGTGCCCTCAAGTCACACCCAGCTCTGGGGGTTCAGGGGTCCCAGAGTGGTTCCTGAGCCCACCACAGTTCAGGAGAACAATCAACAGCTCGGAGTCCTGACTCTCCAGGGACACAAGACCTGCCTTCCCACACAAGAAAGCATCTGCAAAGCCTCAGCTGGATGATTTATTAGCAATTTTTGTACACCCCAGCCCTGGCCCCATGATGAAAGCATTGAATTAAGAGTTTCAAGCTCTTACTAAATGAATTCCCTTTAGGGAAAAAAATAATGCTGTGTATAGCGGAGATTTTTTCTGTGCTTTTTGATGTAATCCTACTTGAATTGCAAAGTCTTGCCTGATGCAGGCTAAGGTGTTCATGCTTTGGCTTTGTCTGATATTAAAGGTCATAAAAATTTGGAAAGACTTTGCCAGCAAACTCTTTTGGAACATGAATTGTCCATGCACATCATGCAAGTACTGTTTTTACTTGGGGGTCTGCAGATGGCAGGGCCACTTTGTCCAGGCCAGCATTGCCCCAAGACTTCTCATGAGCTCTGGCCTTCTCCAGGCTCCTTAGGGTTTAGCACAAGCGTTTTGTTTTTACCCTGTGGTCTTTCTTGTTGAAGCAGAGCAGGTGAGACTCATCAGGGGGACAGTAGAGCAGTGCATATCTCAAAACTTAGTTCCTGGGGACAGCAACTGCTATATCTGCTCCAGAACAGAAATATGGTGCTGGTGACTTTTAAATCCTGCTTTCTTCATCCTTATAGGTGGCAGTATGAGCAGAGCAGAGCATTTCCCAAGACAAGTCATCCAGCTGTTTGCATGGAGGAATTTAACTCTTCCCCTGACTGTACAGCTCTGTGGCAGCCTTGCAGTGCTTGCATCTGTCCCCCTGACTCTTGTCACTTCCCAGGGAGCGGGGGCATTGTGGTGGGACGTGAGAGGAAAGGTCTCACCATAGCAGCAAGGCACATAGATATTACTGCATAGTACATTTAGCTAAATGCAGGTACTGATGTCCACCATCAGATTGTGGTGCCTTTGCTGCATTGGCTAATAAACACTCTGTGGGTTCTCTGATAAATCTGCTTTGCTCAGTGCAGAGATGGCAGATGCCCCAGGAGTGCACATGCTGGTTTCTGGATCTCACACACAGCCAGGGCAGGGTGCACAGCACTCAGTGTTACTGTGCTGCTGCTGCTGTGGGTGGCCCAGTGGCTGTGTGTTCTGCTGGCTTTTTAAATTTTGTCTTTGTTTTGCAGAGATTCATTTGAATGCTGACAAAAGTGCCTGGAGACATGGGAATGTGCTTTAGAAAAATGCTGTATGAAGTGTAGTGTCCAAGTAAGCTGTAGCATGCAGACTTGCAAATGCTTTTGCTGGCTCTCCTCCAGAAGTATACAGTAGTTATCATATTCTTGGGAACTATACCCTCTTTGTTTTCCTCTGTTGCTTGAGGAAGGAGTAATTTTTACTACAATTACAGTGAGTTTAAATAGTGACATCTGTATGCTGAAATTGCTTTCTTCCCTGTTTCTATTTTTGAAACTCTTAAGATAAAGTTTGATTACAGAGGAAAGTTGCAGTAATGGAAGAAGTAATAAATTCTGAACGTTATGGTGACTCTAAGACCATGTTGCTATTTTGATAATGATTCAAAAGAAGTACACCAAAGGTAATTTTCTTAGGCTGGAGAAAACAAGTGAAAATGGGATATAAAGAAAAAGAGTTGGATGGGTGACCCAAAAGGAGCTTGAGAAATGGCCTTAATTCTGTGTATGAGTATCCTGGGGGGAGGGGGCAGGGGCAGAAATTCCAGTTATTCCAGGGCTTTTCAATCTAGTGAGCAAGGCTCAGAATAGCCGTGGTTGAAGATTAACCAAGGTCAAAAATAAAATTAGACATCAGGCATACTTTTGAACATTGTTAACTGATGACAAATATTGGGAGGAGCAACCAAAGGAAGAGGTTAATTGCTTGATTACTGATGTCTTCCAAGGAGGTCTAGGGTCTTTCTGAGACACAGGCCACAGGTGAGCAGACATGAATGGCATTAAGTGGTCATGTCTTTGATGTGTTGCTCACCTGATCTTCTTTTCTGACCCTGTGAACCAGGGATGTCTGCAATGAAAAATGATGCCTTATAGTCTTCTAGGTCTCTTTTTCAACAGTAAATAAAAGATTTGGAATCCATAGAAAATTTAATCTAATGTGGAGAACAGAACACTGTCCTCTGTACCAGTTCAAACAGTTAATTAAATTTCCCAACAATACTACAAAGAACAATCTCCAATCTCTTCCTTAAAACAGTGGACAAACAGCAGATCTTAAGTCCTATAGGATCAGTAGCAGCTAGAGCTCATTAGTTCTGTATGAAGACTACACTATACATCATACAGATCCCTAATATGTAGGTTTCACACTGATAGAGCTTCAGCACTGACCTGTAAGTTTCCCAGGCTGGCACAAAATGCCTGGTGCAGTTTATCAGGCTGACAGATGCTTAGGAATACATGGAATTTAAGAAGCTGAGGTTGTCCTGTAAATTGTACAGCTGCGCTTTTGATGCACTCTAGAGACTTCCCTTCTTTCTCTTTTGAGACTTACAGAAAAGAGAGCACTTGGCAGCCTGAAGAGAACAGATCACTGCCCATCCAATCCACCAGTTCTCCTATATTAAACCTGTTTGGGTTAGTGTGATAAGTATTGACTGCCACAAACTGGGACCACTTTTTTCCTCTGGGAAGGAGGAAATGTTCTGCATAATTGAAATATTTTTTAGTAGGGATGGAGAGTTCAAAATCCATTTCAAGATCACATGCTCCCAAAGTATACAGAGTCCTCTACATGAAATGACATCTTTTCAGAGCAAGATTACCAAGGTTATTTCAGTTCTGATCACCATGCTCAGGCTCAAAATAATCAAAGCCTGTTATCTGGATCCCTGCAATAACATGACTCACCAGCTAATGAGGACAGTGTCTATCACATGCTTCAGTCATTGCTTTTCAAGACATGTAAATAAGGAACTTCCAGTACAACTTATTCTTCAACATTTCTTTTCCCATTTATGTTAATTCATCTTCAGAATAATTATTAAAATACAGCATGTTCTCTTCTGAAAATTACAAGAAGTAGAAGATATCTCTCAGTTATTATATACTAGTTTCTTGTAATATGAAGTTGCCCAAGGGCCCCTCAGCACAGTAAGAAGCCTGAATGTGTCTGATGAAGTTATTGCTGTGCCCAGAAGCAAGAACAAAGCATGATCATTACAAGAAAAAAAAAAAAGAAAAATGAACAGTAATGGAAAATAACAGTAAGATATAAATGTGTTTGCCTAGGTTTTGCCTGTTTGCAGAAAAACAATGTGCCCTATGGATCAAAGAAGGAGAAATGCAAATTTCTCAATCTTTGTTCTGTGTTTCTAGATTGTGCTCTTAGCACCTTCTGTTGACAGCTTGCTTCCTACAGCAGGTTGTGAGTGCTGATGGGTACCTTAAAATGGCCTCAGATTGGCAGGTGTTGGGGGTGTAGAAGGAGCCAGGTGTCAGCCAAACATGTGGCACCCATGGGCTGCTGCTCTCATAGTCTGTGTGTGGGGCTGGATTTGAAATGTTGAGCAGGACACGGGGTGCAAGGTTTGTTTTTTCTGGCCTCAGCTGTCTAAAATTTGGCTGCCTGAAGCTGAGAAAAGGCTGTGATCTTTCTCTACCAATAATTGAGAGCGTGTGCACCTCCAGATACCTGAGATGCCTATCTTAGGGTGGCATGAATTACTTTCTAGACATGACTCTTCTTATCTGTTGATTGTGAAGGGAACACAAGGGGCTGACAAACTTCAGCAACTAACTTTTGGGTGTCTAAACTGGGGCATTTAGTAATCAAACTGGAGCACCTCGGTGAAAGGTAAGAGTCAGGGAGTTTTTAAGAATGGTTGCAAGGTAAGAGATCCTGGAATTCAAGACAGGGCTTTTCAGCTGATTTGCTGGATGATCCAGTAGTAGCAGTGGTGGTGCTGCCAGCATCCTTCTACTTAGAACACCAGTCTGATTGTGTTGCTTTTGTCTCCACTCTTGAAGGTCGCCACTGCGAGGTCCATCAGATGACTGGAAACTACATGTGGGACCAGAAGGCAAATGTCTCATTTGATATTGGGGTGAATAAAGAAAGCCTGCTGCCTCTCTGGTGGAATGGATCAGAGCCTTTGTGGGTCACTATGATGAAAGCTAAGAAGAACGTTTCCATGTACTACTGGCCAGGTTAGTATGTGAAAAATTCCTACAATGCACTTTGACATCTGAGCTCTCCATATGCTGTAGGAATGGCTCTCTAATACAGTTCTGAAATACAGATAGGAATTTTATGTGCTTTACTAACCAGGCATAGAAATTAATTAGCTTTTCTTCGGTCATGATAATTTGCATATGCTGAGGAAGGAGAAGACTTAAGTGCCACTAGAGGCAGCTTTCCACTAAATGCTAGCTTCAGGAGGGTGCTGGCTTGAAGAGCATGCCCTCCTCCATCAACTTTTTCTTCTTGCCCACCTGTAACTTCTGCTATGCTGAGTGGTTGCTCCATGAATGGTTCACGGTCCAATCAAAGTTAAACAGTAACCACCTTCCCCAATGCTCTTTTGGTTTTAATCTGGAAATCAGTAGCTGAGAGTTGAAGATGATCTGCTCCGTGAGGACAAGAAAATGCAGCTGAAAGCAAAGCATCCTTGTCCTCTGGTCCTCTTTCATTGTCAATTCATCTGTGGTCCCAGTTGCTCTGAGTCTGGGCCATTCATTTGGAGGGAGTTGGCCTTTCTGTTCCTCATTTGTTAGATATTGGACCGCTGGAATGACTAGGGATGTGCAATAATGAGTCCTTTTTAACAAACAGAAGTATTGTATCCCCTTAGACTACACGTTTAGGGACGCACTTGGAAATAGATGTTCCAGCTGAGCAACCAGACCAAATCCCTTGCAAAGCACCCAGATTCTCAACATTTTTACCTTCCAACTGCTCCCTAGCCTAAGCAGTCTGCAGATACCCTCAATGTGCAAGCACAGGCTGGAGGACCAGAGAGCTGTTAGGAGAGGACAGTGGCAGGACAGTGGCAGCTGACTCATGCCACGGGCTCCTGGCCAGCTCGTCTCTGCAACCCAGTGCACGTGTGCCTGGCCACAGCCTCTCCATGCAATGTGGCTGGGGGTGTCCTGGCAAAAAGCCCACAATTCTAAGGAATGGGAAGAAAGAGCGAACCAAGATGAAAAACACTGAAAAGCCATCCAGAGTGTTTCTACAGTACTGAACAGCAAAAAGATCTGAGGGTGACAATATTGCTTTATGGACTCAGAGGCAGTCAAAGAGTTTACATCAGCCCTGAAAAAAGGCTGCTTCCTACTGAAGATGTCTCAATTGATCTAACAGCAAGGCAAATAGTAGGATATAGAAATTATAGAAGAATGTACGAATTCTTCTAAAAATTTACAAAAATATCTCTTTCTGTAGACTATTCATTTTTAACTACTATTGTAATTGCTCTCAATAGGTATAATTATGTACTGAATAGATTTAACAGCCTACAGAGAGCTGCTGAAATCCAAAAAAACAGTATCACTTTCCATTAAGTGCCTTTGGCCTTCACCTAGCTTCTTCATGTTGCCCTTAGAGCAGTGTTTCCCAGGGAGAAAACATATGAGGTGTGTATATATATGTATACCCGTACATATATATATACTCTTCACTCTGCCTACAATTTCTAGCTGAAAATTGCAAGGAACAAAAGAAACCCCATTTCCCCAGTGCTTACACTCCCAAGTGTATGCATTGAACTCTTTTAAGACACAGAGGGGGAATTTTTGCATGGATCTGTCATTTTAGCTGTGGACTGTGACATGTAACTCTGTCTATCCTTAATTATTTATCTGTGATGGCTGACCTTTGACAAAGCCATCAGTGCTTCAGTTCAGCAAAAGCATGAAGCACATGTTTATTTTCAGGTTGCTCGTGGTCTCAAAGGACACATTGGCCATACAGGGTCAGACACAGGAAGCAGAGTGAAATGTGGAACTACTGAACTAAAATGCAAGGCTGTTGGGCTGCAGTAGGACTCCAGGTATAACTGGGGTGAACAGTCACTCCAAATGCAACAGCATTTGTTACATTTTCCCTATGATTTTTTCCCAAGCATTTTCTTGTTCCATAGCAAGGACAAAATCCTTTCTAAAAATTCTACATCTATAATTTTAAAGCTTCAATTCTTAACAAGCCATTTGAATGGCGAGTGATACCAAACAAAATGAAAATAAAACCCCAAGATTTAATAACCAAGGTGAGTAGAGGTCCCACAGGCATTTGCACTGCGTATGGTCTGCTATTAGCTTTCCAGCATAAATACACACTGCTGTGTACTAATGAATCTTGCAATTATCATAAAGATCCAGACAGGAAAAGTTTGGGAAACTCTTAATAGGAGCTGCAATATATAACCAAATTTATTGCACTTTGTTCTGGAAGATGCTATTTTCTCTTCAGCTATCAGTAAAGACAAACAACATCAATGAACCATAGCAGGAATGCATTGGAAACACCAGAGTGCTGATTCCCAGGATTAACTTTTACTATTGTCATTTCCTCCTCAGAGCCAGTTCCAAGCTTTGCAAAGTCTGAACCCAAAATCTGCTGCTTCATTTTCTTTCCCTGTGCTCCTCTCTCATGTGTAGTCACTGCCTAAAGAAATAAAATCCAGGCCCCAGCATACAGGAATACAGAACAGGAGAGCTCTGGGATGGAAACAATCACACAGCTTTATCTGTGAGCCTAACATAAACCCAGCAAAGACAACTCATGAGCAGAATGCATCTGAGATCTCATGATTCTAGAAGTGGAGGAGCCAAACTATCACCATGCTGGAGGTCCCAAGCACCACTTCTGCCAAAACTATAAGGCCTTGCCTTGTAGGGATGTTTTTCTCCTTTCTTCATGCTCTGTGTGGGGTGAAAGGCACAGCCTCGTCCCCAGCTTGCCTGTCCAAAGCACTGCTGCTCCAGCAGGTGGAGAATGCCCAGAGGAGTGCAGGAGCATCCTGGTCAAAACCTTGGAGTGGTCCTCAGCCCAGTGAGTGCCATCATCCCAGATGCTCAAGCTCCTTCATTTTCCAGCAGCCCATGCAACTACTTCAGCTGAAATGCAGTGACAACTTCTCTAAACACTGAAATGAGAGACAGAGGGGGGAAGAAAAAAGACTCCAAACTCAACTTTTGCCATTTAAACATAATATTTACCAGACCATACAGCTAGTCTGGAAAGTTTTCAAAATCTTCTGTTATGACATGAAGTGTCCAACTGTTAAATAAATGTTTAGAAATGTAATTTAAAGCTGGCAGAGATTCAGGTCTCCATGTGAGATAGATAAAGAGAGGTTTATCACTCTGAAAGAAGTCCTTATTCCTGCTCCAGTAGTTTGAGTTTTTAAATAAAGGTTTAGCATCATGCAAAACTGTGCAGAGGTATCTAGCATGACATCTTAGTAAATACAGCTTAACTATTTGTAGTTTAACCAAGAAAAACTTAGCATTCCCTTTGGCTGCCTCCAAATCTGTTTAAATTTTCTTTCCCATAATGTCTAAAAGAGAAAATTTACCATCTGTTCTGGCCTCTTCCAAAATGAAATTTAAATATTAAAGGGTCTTCATAGTCAGTATTTTGGACTTGTAACAAGCCTTAACATTAAAAACCCTAATTTAAGTTCTATTCATCATAGAGGCAAAAAAAAAAAAAAAGGTAAAAAAGGAAAAGTAAGCTCTTGGTGTCTAAATGTCTTGAATTACCAATGGTACTGTCAGTGAACTGCCCATGAAGACCACTATTTCATGGCCTAAATGATTAAATGATTTCTAATTGTTGCTACTCTGTAGTTTTTTACGTCATGCTCATCACTTGACAACCTAGAAATAGCAAAGATAGCTCAGAAACTAAAATATCCCAGATCCCCAAAAGGTTAATGCTCCCAGTTAAAATTATCTCATGAGTAATTCTGAGGAAAGTTATTTGAGAAAATTACAATCTGATGTCAGTATCTGAAGAAAAAAGAGGCAAAATGATCATATTAGTCACTGGCTATGAGCAGTTTTCCAGGTGAAGTTAAACACAAGGTATTTCTAACGGCTTTCCAAATGCATTCTTAACTTCTTGCCTGGTTTTGGAGACAATCTTGAGCCAGACTCAAGTATGAAACGAGAAATTGGCTCCAAAGTTCCGATTCAGTCCTGAAATACTAGCAAAGCCCACAGAGGACAATTGCATCACCTCTAGCACCTGAGGTAGCTGAAAGCCCTTGTTTTGCTGCTGGTTGCACCCAGGACACCCTACAAAAGGCTGGAGCTCTGAGCCCTCAGGGAAGGGGACTTCCTGGGTATGACTCAGCTCAGAGCCATCTCTGCGGCACAGTGTAATTTCTTGGGGACACTGTGTGCAGATGTAAAGGAGTTTTATTGTGGGGTGATCAAGCCAGTTATTGTCACATAATCTGCTGGGTGCTTATCGAGGCTGCAGACAACTGCCATGGTGGATCATGGTGGAGACATGAACACTGAGGTATTTTCATGCAGGAAGTGGAAGCTTAAATCATATGTTTGGGGCAACAGGGAAAGAATGAAAAGTAAGCGCCATCCCACAATTTTGATACAAATAAAAATGAGATATAGCTTCAAGAGTAGGCAAATGTGTTTTTACAGGAAAATAAATCAGTTGACTACATTAGATGTTTATTATTGAAAGTAAGTAATTAATCATAACAGGTGGGGTCCCTTGAAACTCACAGAGCATGTGGAGACCTGGGAGCTGCTACCACAGACGAAGAGACTGAATCTGTCGTGTGTGCTATGGCCCTTTTACTTTTGGAAAGAATAATTTCCATCTGACTTACCTGGCTTTCTGCAAATCATTGAAGGTTTTAAAAACTTCCTAAGCTTAAACATACACATTTTTCTAATTTTTCATGGTACTCCTGAACTATCACATCAGAAGACTCCTAGCCAGCTTGGCCTGCAAGTGGTGTGCTTTTCCCTATGTCCCAGTACTGCACCTCAGTGATGTGAGCCCATGGGAGCTGAGATGCAAGACTGACAGACTCTCTTTATTGAGTGTCCCAGCAAGCAAGCCACTGTAAATCACCTCTGATAGTAGCTCTGCTTGCTCTAGGGCCCTGTCTGTACTTACACCTCCTTCTCACACCCCAAGCAACAAGTCAGCATATGACAGTTCTTAATGCATTTCACTTTCCTCCCAAAGGAGAAGCAGAGGGACCCAGATGTACACATTCAGGCTTTGGCTTAGAGCTGCCTTTTTGACCAGACTGTGTTGCTCTATACAGAGGCCATTTTGCAAAAGGTGGGGTTTTTTGGTTTTGATTCCTCCTCGTGGCTGTTGTTTTCTGATGTGTTTCTGAATACATCAGAAAAGGTCTAACTGTGATGGGAGGACTCTGGAGTTCTGGAATGATAATTTGCATTAATCCAGTGTTTCTGGAAGCATACTTCTTTTAAATATTAATATTATTCAGCAGCATAGTAACTGGAGAGCAAAAGGGCAAAGAAACCACACAAAACCATGTTTTATTATGTTCAGGGCCATGTTCTCCGGTAGGATTTGTTGCCATAAATTTTTAGGCCACAAAGCAGACTTTATTTTGCAAGAAAGGCTGCAAGTTACCAAGAGAGTTAATTGGTTTACACTGTTTTAATAAGACCTCCTGGGAAACAGATATAATAGTGGAGAGCCAGTATCGCATCATAAAATACAGTTTATAGAGGATATTGCAACGTAAGATACAGTGTGTCTAGCTGGAAAGTATTTGCTGAAGTTTCAGAGAACAATATCTAAATCTAATAATGTTGGAAGCCTGGAAATGAGGCTATGCAGCCACAGAAGTTAAAATATAAACAAGGTGGTGATTTAGGTGGAAATGGTTTGCCACGAGGGAATCAAGCATTTTATTGTGGGCAGGTCACACATAGACCTTCCTTTTAGAGAGGGAAATAAAAGGGTCCAATGTACAGTTTGTTACAAGCACTTGTCAAACCAACCTCTCTCCCCTTTTCCCTTGCCAACCACATGGTTTCCTGCAGGGAAGGAATAAGGTAAGTAATGTCACAGGGAATTTACAGACCTGAACTTGGACACCAGGGTGTGAGGTCTGTGATCAAGGTGAAATAGCAGAGCTTACCACATTTTTTGCTCGTAGGTTGTGAGGTGGAAATCCTTGGAGTCAGACCAAGTTACTGCCGCGAGTACTTCAGTGTCCCAACAGACAGGAACTTCGAAGACGCCATCAGCGATGCCCTCGAGTCTCTGTGGTACGTCACGAGATTTTTGCAGTGTGGGGTTTCCTCTCTCTGGGACAAACCTTTGGATTTACTGTCAGGGAAATTTTCAGGAAGAGCTTCCAGGTAGGAAGAGGAGGGCCAAGAGTGCTTTAGAGTATCATCACAGAAACAACATCATAACAGAAATAAGCCCTTACGTTAAGAGTGGAGGGAAAGATGTGCTCCTCTGTTTCTGTGTAGTCTGCAACAAGGAGGAGACATCCTGACTTAATTGCTTGTAATTTGCTGTTTCAGGCAACTTCAGGATGAGCCTGTGCATGTCTACTCCCGCAAGAAAAGGCTTTGAAATGCTTCTATTTAGCGAGGGGATTTGGAAACTCTGAAATTCAGCTCCAGTCACTTGTTTATGAGACTGATGGTCTGGCTTTTTCTTCATTTTTAGAACATCTCAGGCCAAATATTTTTGGACAGGGCATTCATTTTGTGCAAATATGGGAATAGAATAGAATAGAATAGAATAGAATAGAATAGAATAGAATAGAATAGAATAGAATAGAATAGAATAGAATAGAATAGAATAGAATAGAATAGAATAGAATAGTTCTGTTGGAAGGGACCTACAACAGCCATGTAGTCCAACTGATGGGAATATATCTCTCAGACAACTGCTAGGAAAAATGTATGCTCCAGACCCAGCTTTCAAGTTCCACCATCTCTCATCCAAACATTTACAACTGACAATTCCACATGGGGTGTAAAATCAGGGGAAATCGCACCATCACATGCAGTGCCAATGTCTTACTTTTGCTATAACTAAGCTCCTCCTTTTAAAGCCTTATTGATTCCATAATTAATCCAATCCTAGGAAACCTTTCTACTTCAATACTTTCAACTGCCATAGCAATTTGAATCCAAGAAGTTTTGTATTCAGGTGCCGAGTGTCAGTTGTTCTTGAAATAAAGGCTCCAAGATTATGAGAGTGCTGTTGGGGAAGGTGCTCCCAGTTGCACACTGGGTCCTGCTGCACAGATGCTCAGAAATAAGTGTTGTTTGCAGCATGGGCTCAGACAGAAGGTTTCCGAGACCATGTGATAGGTTTTATCCTGAAATTATTTAGCTTAGATTTAAAGAAAGTTACTTGCATGTGACATGAGGAAGCCATATGTGTCATAGGAGGTTTTCTGGAGTTTTTGCAATGCTTTTAATTCAGTGAATAGAAAAGGGAATGGAAGGTGTAGTACAGACATCAGCTCTGACTTCTGGTAGAAACCCAGAATTAATGTAGAAAGATTTTTGGTCTGGTATCATTTTGGGATGGGTCAAGATATTCTTGAAGCTTCTTGCTTGGTTTCTGTGAAGCACAGTGTATAAGGGTGCTCAGTGCTGGTTTTCAGCTCTGTAACAGTGAACATGGTGAAAAATGAGGTGCAAACTGCTAAAATTACCAGCCCTTCAAGCTGTTATTTTGGGTAGCTGGAGAGTTTCAATAGCTAATTCTGTCCAAGCCACAAGGCTGCCTGTTGCTGTCTGTGGTGGAAAAGGAAAGGGACACAACAGTGTTGGTAGAACAACTTGCAAGAGGTGAAAGCTGGTGATTTCAAGAAAAGTGCAAATCTCTGCCACCAAGATGTCATAAATGACAGCTACAGTCTTCTGAAGTGCCCAAATCCTACAGATCATCCCAGAGCAGCATGAGGTCCTGTCACTGGTGTCTGTTTACACACCATCCCTGGTGAATTTCTTCCTGAGTTCTTTTCCTTTAAACTAAGTGCCCTGTATCCAGCAAGGTGGGAAAGAGGAAAAATGAATGATCTTACATAAAATTAATAATCAGGTTTGGGTGTAAATACTGCAGGGACTTAAAGTAAGAAGGGAGGGTAGAGAATGGACAGATTAAAAATCTGGTAGGTTTTCCTTATTTCTCTCATCCATCCTCTTTGTTTATTTCTTTAAGATTTAGAAGTTCCATGCTGTGCCAGCCCATAAGAAGTAAAGCCTCTGAAATGCTTTTATTGTATTCAGATTCATTTAGCAGGATTTAGCATCTCCAGTAGAAGTCTTCAGCTTGTCATCTATATCTTTCACAAGTGCTTTTGACTTCTGAAGCTGTTCAAAGGCTGGCAAATGCAGCGTGTTTCCTTTCCACACCCTAGGTAATTGGAAAAGCCCATTAGGCTGAGACTGTCCTTAGCTATATGTGAGAAAACAGCCTGTGGCAAGGGCACTCTGTTGCCTGGAGCAGTACCTTGCTCAGCAGGTATTAGTAGTTAAAGAACTGCACTTGGGCTCCCAGCATTAGCAAACCTTGCAGGGACTCCAGGGTAGAGAAGTACCTAACTCATCAGGGAGCCACTGAGCTTCTCTTGCAACCAAAGGAAATCATCCTTCAGCAATATTCTCCAGTCTTTTCAAACAGGTGCTTCAAGACCACTATTTGGACCAAGAATATTCAAAACAAAGTCAAGTATCTGGTTTTGGCAAGTGAAACTAAAACCTTCCTTGAATCTTTTCAACAACTGTAACTTACGGGCTGTTGTAATCTACCTACCTTCCTAGGGAAGTGTCATGAGGTCTGCATTGTACTTGCAAAGTGTGCTGGTAGAATATAAAATACTTTCTGGTGTTGCCATTAATGCTGTCCAAATTTCTTCAGCATTTTTTTCTAAGCAATTTATTTGGAAAGTTACTGGTGATGGAAGAAGACAGGACCAACAGAATACTTCTGTCTAAAGACAGAATACTTCTCCCATGCAAGCCATGATAAGGGTTTTCTTAGAAAACTTAGAAAACCTTTTTTTTTCCTGTAGAAAAACAGGCAAAAGTGGAAACAAAGTCAAACCCCAGACATGCTGTACCAAATCCTGTAAACTCCTAAGCATGCTGCATTACTGGAGCTTGTTCTATTGAAGTAATTAAATACTCTTCCTTACAGCACTGAGTCCTCATGGAGAAATCTCACCACAGCCTAAATGAGATCACTTGCTTTATGCAATAAATCTCTTTCTTAGCTTCTATCTTGGTCAAAATGATAATTTACTTACAGGTGGCAAGATATGAATTAGTTTAGGTAGCTTATAATACAGGTACTGCAGCAAAAGAGAACTATTTCAATAGGTTCAATGACTGTGTATACAATAGAGAAATTACAGGGTTAAATTTTAGAAAATAATTTATACCTAATACAGATGGAAGTAATGCTTAAAATGAAACTGGGGAGAGGGGAGCACCGCTTCATTTAAACTATTTTAAAATTGTGAAGAGTGAGGAACAACACTGTTCTGCAGGGCCAGCAGTGGAGAAATTCCTACGCCAGCAGACATCTTCATCTTCTCACAGGACTGCTACTCTGAGGCCTTCTACAAACTGAGAAATGCAAATGACAGACCCTAATTCATTCACTCAGTCCCTCATCTCTGATTTTGCCTCTTCTGTCCCACTAATTACACCAGACTACCCAGGTGTCTTTAATCAGAGATGCTGGCTAGCAAGTCTTTCTGTAGGGGTCTTCATATGGATGAGAGCATGTAATATGGATGGCATGCTCTGTATATATTAAGTACAGCACAAAAAGACTGGGTTTGGGTTCAGGAGTATAGGTTTGTGATTTTATCCACGCAGCTTCTCTCAGGGAGATTTACAGTGAACAGTAAAGTGATCATGAAAATGAAATTAAGCACTGATGTGTGCGCTATCCCCACTAAGGAGGCTGATAGCAATCAATGCAGAAAAGTGTGAACAGCTAAACTTGTGAAATTCTGAGATTACCTTCATTTCCCTTGCTCATGTTCCTGAATAAAACTCCCTTCTAAAATCTCATCCCAGTTCATACTGCTTGGTGTATTGTAAGGCAGAGCACATCCTGAGTTGACCTCTGTGGTTTGGAAGACCTCACACAGGGCCAAACTTTAATTAAAGCACATTTGACTGGTAATTCCCATAATCCTTTTAATAGGGGCATTCAGCACAGAAATCAGAATTTCTTTGTTATTAAAGGGAAAGCTGCCTTCCTAATTCAAAGAGATGATTAGTAGAGGACTGCCAGGCCAGCCTGCACATGGCAGTTTCCACCTGCTGCCTCTGATGGGAGTCTCGGGCAAACTCAGGAGACTCTGGATGTGAATAATGAGCCCAGCGGTGCAATAGGTGGTAGGACAGCACAGGCTGGAAGCAGAAAACAAATTTTTGTGGTTCTACATGCTTGTGAAGAAAACAATGCCAGCAGCCAGGAGCTCTCCATGTGTGTCAGCCATTTCACTCCCTGCTCTCTCCCATACCCAGCAATAACAGCGCCGAGATGGCCGCAGTGTACTATGAGCGCATTGACGTGGAAGGCCACCACTACGGCCCTTCGTCCCAGCAGCGCAAGAACGCTTTGAAGGAAGTGGACAAAGCCTTGAGCAACATGATCTCACTCATCAAGGTGAGTGGCACCCATAAACCCAGCTCCTGGGTGCCTTTGGACAAGGTTTTCAAAGTTGGTCTTTGTGGCACTGTTGAAAGCCTGTTTAACACCTGTAACCACATGCAGCGGCTGTAAATTTTTCTTTCCTGAGAAACAGGCTACTGAGTTCATGTGGAAGTCAAGGCACCATTACCCTGATTACTATTTTCATTGATGGCATTACAACCCTCCTGGTGGATTTATACCAGTAGCCCCAGGAAGCCACAAACCAATATACATGTTGCTCTGTTTATGACTTGTGTTGCCAGCTGAACTTCATTGTAGGTGAAGGAATCAAAACTGTGTTTCCTAAGGTTTGTGGAATCAGACTATTAACTTTTATAGCGGCTTTTATGACAACATTCAGAACTCTGTACTTTAAACTTGGATTTTAAAAACCATTATTGAAATTATTTTACAGTGAGAAAATCTTTTGGGTAAATGGCAATTCTATGAATATTTCTGACAATGATAAATGCATGTTGGAGTTTTTATGTGTTTCAGTGAAGAGAGGAATATGCATCTTCAATTTCACTAAATATTAAAAGCTCTAATGCTAAATGCTTATGTTTGGGAGGGAAAGAGAGAAACACCTCTTCCACAAGAGGTATCATGGCAAAATTGCTGCGTGGACTTGTTAGGAAAAACTCTGGTGCTAACTTCTCAGACTCTTCCAGAGCAGCAAATAAAAGTGGATGCCCACCATTATGGGTGGTGGCAAAGCACATTGCAGGACATTGATGGACATGATCCTTCTGGTTAACTTCCACAGAAAGAGTGGAGGTCAAAAGGTGATTTACATTTTCCAGCAGGCACAGACCATGCCAAGATCTTACATGGCCCTAAAAGTTGTCATGCACTTTCTTCACAGAGCAAAGGCCTTCAGAATGATATCAACGTCCTCCTCTTCTCTGATCATGGGATGACAGACATCTCTTGGGCAGATAAAGTGATTGAGCTGAAAAACTATATCAATATGAGTGACACCATACAAATGAAAGACCGAGGTCCTGTTGTGAGCCTCTGGCCAGCTCCAGAGAAGCATGCAGAGGTGAGTACAGCCTAGTTGTACCCCTCAGTTTTGTGTTTTCTCAGTTTTTATGCCAATTGTGTCTTCTGTTTTCTCTTAAAATCCAAATACTACTCTCAGAGATGTGTGCAAAAATCAGCTCTTATCAGGAGTCAGACTTGGATCCTGTGACATTCTTGGGATGCTGGTTTCCAAAGGAAAGTAACACCAGGCAAATTAAAAAGCATGAACTTTCACTGTTACATGGGCAAGGACACGTGCTTTTAAACCCCACCCCTATTAGCTTCTGATAAATAGCCAAAAGATTTTCGTTCAAAATGCACTTTTAGGATTTTGTATGTATTAGTCAATTTATTGACACTCTAGCTAGGATGTTCAAATCATCTGAAGCAGGTTCAGGCATTCATATTCCAGTAAACTCCCACTGAGGAACCAACTCCATTAGACCAGAATTGCAAAAAATATGTTTTTGCAATATTGTCCTTGGAGGAATTTTTGATGAAGCATGTTGGATTGAGTCAACCATAAAAGCTCAATGCTAGAACTTCAGGGTTTTGAGGGATACATTAAAACAATAGAGGAAAGATTTGAAAAATCACTTGAAAAGAATGAAAATGTATTTTCTCCGATTAATAGACAAGTACATTATAGTTCAACCTGAGACCAATGCATGAGAAGTCATTACTGGTGTCCTCAGAATACAGATGAGTGGATGTACGAAATGGGCAAGCTGTTGCCCAGGCAAATAGTTTTGGTTTCTACATTTTATTTTATCCAGTTACAGTATATTGTAGCCTGTGCAATTTTTTAAAAGAGAATATTTGCTGATCTTTGCACCCAGACGCTCTCTTCAGGAATTGTGTGTCTGTGATACTGTGAACATTTCAAATTAGTGCCAGAACTGAAAGCTGTCTTAGAGGCATGCATGAGCAATTCACTCTCAAGTGCATCACAGGGGATCACAGCATTGATGTGCTTAACCCAGAGCTCCCTGGTTTTGTAGGCCAGACCTTCAAACAAGAGCAAGTTGCAACTTCACACAGCCATGGGGTTTCATCCAACAAAGCTCTTCAGCACATGCTTCTCTCTTGTTAAACAGCCTAATATTCCTAAGGAGAATAAAGTACAATGCCTTATACTATGGTCTTGTTTCCTTCCTTAATTTCTTTTTAGGATTTCTTACTGGAGGGCTGCTCTTTAAGCAAAATAAAGTTGATTTTCAGTTTGCCAATAGCTAGATTGTCTATTTCTAAAGACTTTCAAAGAGCTATGTTTATGAGTTGGAGTGTATTATAACATAGTGGTTATCATCCTTAAGAATTACCCCATTTAAAAGCACCAGAAGTACTGGTGACCACTCTCTAGCCCCAGTCACAGTGGGAGGAATTGTGCCATCACACCCTGGTGCTGTCCTCATGGTCACTGCACATCCGTGCACATATCTGGCACATGTATACACACAAGGGTGACTTAGCTGAAAGGCTAGTGAAGAACCTTTCATTCTTTGAAGAACTGAGTTATTTATTCCTGAAGATTATTTATATTTAACTTGTTAAAGAACAATATAGAGTCTGGAGGCTCCAATAGCTGCCTTCTCTTTGGCATATGAACATCTTTTCCAGGCATTTAAAATCTATTTTCTGAATAAGTTGTGGTGTAATGACATTTGTGTGATTATATTCCAGACAGTATAATTAATATTAATAAACCACTTGCATGGCATTGTGCAGGTTCAAAGCTGCAGGCTTTGGCTAATTAATCTCACATCAGATAACTAATGAAGCAGATAACTGAGCACTATCAATCCCTTGACAGTGATTGAGTGGGTGAGTGCAGAAACACAGGTGAGGTGACATTCATTCTCCACTCAAGAGAACAAAGAGGGAATGAGTGGCAGACACTAAAGACAGTGTCTCTTTTCCATGCCTGTCCACAGTCCACGTGGTGCCTTTGAGTGTCTCACCACTTCACTCACTGCCTCCTGTGGAGGTGTGGTTTCTCCTGGTTTCTGTAGGCTGGTACACTCACATGTATACATTTGTGAGCGTGTGTATTATAAATATACATAATACATGAATTCATGCATTCCTATGTGTTTATGATTCGAGTTTCTAGAATCCCCTAAACCACATAGGCAGGTTTTGTCCAGCCATGATCTTTGGACAGGCAAAGTCCTGGTGTGAATGTGCTGAGGATTAGCCATTACAGGGAATTAGCCATTCTGCAAATCCAGGTGTTTCCATGTACCCATTAGTGTATTTATGATCCTTACAGCCATATAGTGTCCTAACATTCATTTGTTTTGCAGATATATCAAAAATTGAAAGCTGTGGAACACATGGATGTTTATAACATACAGGATATTCCAAACAGATTTTTCTACAAAAAAGGAAAATTTGTGTCTCCACTAACTCTTGTGGCTGAAGAAGGATGGTTCATAGTAGAGGTAAAGTATAGAAGCAAAATACTTAGACAGGAGCGTGAAAAGGTGCAATATATTGCTGATCATTGAGTTAAAGTCAAAGGGCTGACTACAAAACTAATGTGAAATTCTGCTGTGTGCTTAAAGAACTTAAAGGTATTGCAGCTATCCTAAAGGCAGAACAGTGAAATAATCAAGATGCCTCTTTTTCCTCTGTTGTCATAAAGCAGCAGTTCTTGTGTTTCACATTCCAGTTTTGTTGCCCTACTCTTCTTTCCCCCTTGCCATCTACTTTCATGTTAGACACAAAAATAGTGTTTCCATTTCAAGTCTTTATTATCCTTCTCCTTCTTACTATCCTCAATTCAGCAGTACCTTGTGGCAATTTTTCCTTCTGCCTGGCTTTCCTCCCATCAGACTGTCCTAAAAATGCCCCATTTATGCCAAGCCCACCAGTCTCAAAAGGGTCACACTGGAGATTTACTTCTCAGAGATTCCCAATGTGCATACTGAAAACCTGGGAACTTGTTAAGTAGAGAACCAGACATGAAGAGATTTTTCATACTAATTTTCTTACTATGAATTGTTGTTGTTACTTTGTCCTTGTGTCACTACCGGGTACCTCCACATTACAGATACTAATTGCAGCTCAGCACAGCTCAGAGGGTGAGACAACTGTGTGTCTTCTAAGGAGGTAAACTGAGCAGTGGTATTGAGTGATTTGCTCAAGGCCATACATGAAGTCAGTAAGTTGGCAACAGAACCATGGAGTCCTGGGCTTCTTTTGTGTCCCAGCATAGTCAGTGCACTTTGTTGCCTTGCAGGTTATTGTAACTCAGCTGAGCATCTTTCATGGCCTTCAGAGCTACTGCTCACCAAGCTTTGCTCAGTCCACACTACAACATTTCTCACTAGCCAACATGAATTTAGCATAACAGTTTCTACATCTGAATAAAAATGCACCTCTAAAAAAACCTGATGGCTTTTGAATATAGCTGGGTGAGTACCACATTTCTGATTTAAAAAAAAAAAAGTATAAAGAGCCAGAGATAAGATTTAGACAGGTAAAGTAGGAATCTGAAACGTTTTCTCCAAAATTATTTTAAAAAAATACAACTAAACTCTCTAATACAGAAGTTCAAAATAGAACATTTTTACATATTCTGTAGAAAATAAAAAAGCACTTAAAATCATTGAAAGTCTGACAAACCTTAATAACAGTGCAGCAAACACTGCTGCTATGATAATTATTTCTGTCTCTCTGCCCATTCCTTCCCATTGTTTCTGATTTTCAAGAATGTCCTCTCATTAATGCTGTCAGATTTTCCTTCTCTTCGGTACATTTTCATTATCTGTGAATGGGATATGAAAATGAAAGTTTCCTGTCATATTTTTAAAGAAATTATTGAGTCTTTTATTATACTTCCTGTCCAAACCACTGAAAAGAGGATGTGCTGCTCTTCCCTGTCATGCTCCCAGGGCTTTTTAACTCGCTGTTAGCTAGTGGATAGCTAAAAGCTGTTTAAAAAGGGGGATTCTGTTGATGGTGGTGGTTTTTGAAAGAGACAAAGGGGGTGTATCTGGAAAGTTGTTTTCCTCATCACGGAGCATAGGAACTGAAGTCCATTTATGTTTTGGTTAAAGCGGGATGAGGAGGATTTCGTGCTGGATCAAAGCTGATCTGCTCAAATGATCTTGTTCCCTTCACATGAGTGAGTGGTCCCCATCCTTTGGGCATTGCACACTCAATTTTCTTTCTTAAGAAGAAGATAAAAATCAGACAAAATAAATGTTTGTAAAAGGAAAGGGATCCTTACTTAATCTGCTTCACCATCTGCAGGAGCAGCAGCACTTGCCCAAAGTGGGAATGTGGGAAAATCTTTTGGGGCATCTTATGTCCTTCTGTGCCTGAGTGTGAAGGCTAGACCTGGACACTCTAGAGGACTGTGCAGCTCCTTCTCTGTAATTATCAGAGAAATTAGTGTCATGGGTCTGATGAACTGTCAGTTGATGTTCTTTGTTTAAGTGAAATTCCTGCCACAGTTTTGGGGTAATGTGGAGTGCCACATCTGTCTGCTGCTATCCCTAAGGAGCACGGGACATGAGAAACTCATGGACAGGTTGGTCCAGCATTTGATCAGTCCCTAGGGACTGCTGCTCTGACAGATATGGCACTGTTGTAGGTAAGAGCTGTTCATACAAAGCAGGAGGAAGTAAGGAAGGAATTTAAGAGTACATCTTAAGCACAGTATGGGCTAGGAAGAGCAAGATTTATAATGACAAATTAATAAAGCATAGATCCACTGAGCAAGGAAATAGAGTACAGGCCACAGAGAGTGGGACTGTCTCAGGTCAGAACCAGTGTTCCCTGGAACAAACCTCATTGCTTTAATACAAAAACAAGTGGGGAGAAGAAATAATGATTAGAAAATATCTAGTAGGGGGAATATTTGTATTATTAGGCTGAATAGTCAAATGGAGCAAAAAATTACTTATTTTTTTAAGGTGTCAATGGCATGTGGGGCAGAACAACACCCCAGCAAACCCACAGAAGTGCATGGTGCTGGGTGGGAGAGAAGTGCTGCAGGCATGGGGAGAGGGACAGCACCTTCCTTACACAAGTCACATACGACTGTGGTACTTTGTGCTTGTGGCAGAAATCTACATGAATTGTCCTCCCCTCCCTGTGGAGGGGGAGGTGGTTACTCACTGTGACAGCAAAGCCTGTCAGGAGGGGTCACCCCTCCTGGGCCTGAGCTCCTGTGCAGGTGACAGCACAGTGTGGGGCCTGAAGGGGTGGTACAGCACATGGAGACACAACATGGCACCCCACAGTGCCCCAGCAGAGCCCAGCAGGCAGGCACTAACCATGCTCTGCTGTTGTCACCCAGAGCAGGGACAAGCTGCCCTACTGGGAGAACGGGACAGGGAAGAAGGAGGCCTGGCAGAATGGCTGGCATGGCTACGACAACGAGCTTATGGACATGAGAGGCTTCTTCCTCGCCTATGGCCCAGGTACAGTGCCACCATCCCTGGTGTTCCACTTCCACTGTAGCCCCATGGTCCTCACCCCTGCAGCCCTGCAGCCCCTGGCACATCAGGACCCCAGTGTAGCACTCTGCGACACCCAAAAATTACAAATAGATGGCAGGACTTCCTCACTGTGGAGGGTTTGCTGCACTGCATCTATTTTATAGCAGAAGAAACAGGGCAGAGAGATGTGAAGGGATTTGGTCAGCCTCTCTCTGATGTCCCAGTGCAGTTACGAACTCTTTGCCCTGTTTTCCTAAATTTTGGGCTAAACTTTCAATTCTGTTTGAAGTACATGAATCCTGCTTTTGTCAGGGAATTCAGACTCGCTACAGCAGGGGACTTTGGGAAGGTTGCAGCATACCTCACCCATGTGTCTGATGGGCAGACACTTAACTCCTGGTTTCTACTTCATCAGGCCCTTTAAACAGGGCAGAGCACCAGGCAGAGCACCAGGCTAATTGTATTGCACCAGTGAAAGCAGAATGTGCAATACAATTATGTCAGGCTATTACATCTATCAACCACGTGGAGTAAAGTACCTCCTGTACTTAAAAATTCAGGGCTTTTTTAGTTTTCAGAATAAAATTGGTCTAGAAGTAAAAATAATTAATAAAATTGTTTAAATTAATGTTTAGCTAAGCTATGCTCTAAATTGTATAGCATGCCACATCCCAGACTGGTGGGTAAGTCCCAAGAAAGACAAAGGAGCCCTTGCCCCGCATCACCCCACATTCCAGGGTTGCATGATGCCAACTCCTCTCTTTTGCCTGCAGATTTCCGATCCAACTACCGAGCGCCTCCCATCAGATCTGTGGATGTTTACAACATCATGTGCAGCCTGGCAGGAGTACAGCCACTGCCCAACAATGGCTCCTGGTCCAGGGTGGAGTGCATGCTCCGAAACACAGCCCCCTTGGCACCGCTCCCCCCGCGCAGCAGCTGTGTCCTGGCACTAGCTCTGCTCTCCCTGTTCTCCAGGCAGATCTCCTTACTCTGATCCCTGAACAATGTCAGTCAGTGTCACCAGCAACTCCATCCTTCTCTGTTTGTTTTTTTAAAGTTCTTCATTTGAATAATAGCTTCATTAATAGAGGGCTGTCTCCCACTCCTCCATTGTGCTCCACCAGGCATGAATCTGACCCATCCTGCATTTACAATGGTTTTAACATGAAGCCAGGTTTTGTGCTGCTCCAAACACAGCTAGGGACAATGGTGTCACTCACCTAGATTTACAGCACTGCCAGTGAGGGCACAATCCTGGCTGGGTGTCCACAAAGTTTTCTGGTGGGTGCACTTGGGGATCTCTGAGCATCAAACACATCTCACCCCAGCATCTTTCACTGAGGAGCTCGCTCTGTTGGCCATACTGAGAAGTTCAGGAGTGGGGACCAACCTCTCTGCGCGTAGCTGGGATCATCCTGGTTCACCCCTTCATCTCCAGCTCCAGCAGCAGCAGAGCCCCATCTTCTCCTTACAGCGCCAGCCAAGCCCTGTCTATACAGACACAGTCTTTAAAGAGCCAAGAGCTTTGCTGAGGGACCATAATGCTGAGAGAGGTGGGTCAGCAGGAGAGCAGTGAGAGCATCCTGCTTCTCTCAGCCTTTCCTTCTTTATTTTCACCAACACGAGTCCTGGCTCTGCCCATGTCCAGGGCAAGGCTTTCCTCACAGACCACAGCAGAGGGGAAGGCTGGGAATGAAGAAAGTGACAGAAATCCTCCACTTCAGAGCCAGTGGGAAAATGAATAGACATCTGGACACACAAGGGTCAGGAGAACATAGGATGAGGAAGCCTGGCATTTAACAGCCTCTCTGCTTTTCCTGGTGAAGATAATATAATCTGATCACGTTTTGATGTTTTATACCCAACTGCATTTCTGAAGTTTTTTCAATATTTACTGGTCTTCTATCAGCTTTTGCTCTCTACACCTCTGCCTGGTGATCAGTACATTTCCCTTTATTCTGCAGCACGGAGAGAGGTCTACACTGATAGATCTCCCACCCTCCCAGTTAATCCAGGTGATTTTTTCCACCATGGGCTATCAAGCACAAGCAAAGTTGTAACAGCAAAGTTAAATTAAACAGCAGGAGAGGATAGAGCTGTTGCCAGAGGTGCCTTTGGGAGTGCAGAGCGCTTTATCTGATATACCTCTGAACCAGGAGCTTTCAGCAACAACTGCCTTTGGAAGGACTGAGGTCCCTTCCCATGTAAAACAAACCTCTAGGACTTACTACTGTTCTGGATCCAGGGACAAGCACGATCCCGGTATGTGTGCTACAGTGCATTTAAGGGTGAATGATTACACTGGGGGGAAAAAAAACAAACACCAAATTAAACTTGACAAAAGACTTCTGTAATAGCTGTAAAGATTTATGTAATGTGTTATTAAAGCTCAAGTGAACCATCAAATCAGTGGGGAGAAAAATGGAAAAAAATCAGGCTTTGTTATTAGACTGTTGAGTATAAAAGGCAATTTAGTGCTTTCGAAGCATTTGCAGTAGCTGTAAAACAAGCACCTATTGTTCAGAGTTCCCTGTTGCTCTTTAATGGACCAGGCTCAGTGAAATCACTGGAGCACATTTTTAAAGGAAAAAAAAAAAAAGAAAAAAGAAAAAAAGAGAAAAAAAAAGTCAGCATACAAGATAACTAAATTACCAAGTTTTGTCTGAAAACCATCAGGATAGACACCATCAGTGCCTGCTAACCCCTCCACAATGTGCCATTTTAAGTCTTACCAGAGAGCAGAAGCCAAGATCTTCTTACAGAAGAAATGTTTCTAAAGGTATAAGGGTACATTCAGTTCCTCAGTTATACAAACAGAAATTGAAAATAGCAAATTGGGTCCCTTGAGTTGTTCCATGGATGAGCCATGACACATGAAACCAACACTGATCCTTGTGAGTACTTTGTGTAACTCATTTTTGTCAGTGTCCACGTGCAAATAATGAAGGGTAAATCCAATTGCAATATTATTTGTTTGACCTTAATGCAAGCATTGTGTGTATGGTAAAAGATACTTGGTCTGTAAAAGCAAAATTTGATGGCAGACCTTCAAGAAGCTCACTAGCTTCAGGAGAACTACAGCTCTTTATTTTTTGGAAAGTGCATCTTTCTTCCTCAGAAATGTCATACCTCTGAATCAATTCACATTCTCATTCAAAAATCAAGTGTCTTAACTCTCGCCTATTTTTCTGTATACTATGCAATGGAGGTGGGTGTATTTTAAAACCTATTTCTGAATGATGTTTTTATACAATGACTGATTGTGAATGAATGAATAGTTCTAAAAATGGTGTTAGAAAAAGCACTTCTTTGTAAATACTGTAAGATTTTTGAAGAAAAAAATAGCCCAAAACCTTCCCCTCAACACTTTGCCTGTCTTGTCTAATTGCTGCATCAAAGTGTGATAAACAGTGTTTGAAGCTTGTGCTGATTAATTATCAGAAAGACAAATGATAACATTGTTTAGAAATGGCAAAGTTGTCAGCATGGAAATTAAGGACATTAAATGCATCACATGAGATGATGTGGCTCGTATATGCAGTCCTTTTTTCCAGATGTATTTCATTATTTAACCTTTTGAACATCCATTCAGGAACACATCATTCCCAGTAGGCAATGGACATGACAAAACATTTTGCACTTCTAAGGAGAGAGGTGAGCCCTGGATGCTCTCTCCTCTCTCCAGACCCATTTCTCTGAGCCTGCTGTGTCACCATCACATCAGCTGCTTGCACAGAAATTAAGAACATTGTCCCTGGTATGAGGGTGCATTAGCTCAGGCGGTCCAGAGCCCCCCTTTCCTAGTGGGAGATGGTGCAAATGTCAACAAGACCTCAAAAACCAACCCTACAGGCCTCAAGGACAAGGGGGCCCTACTCCACTCTAAGCTCCACAAAGAATGTCCATGGAAGAGCCTAATTTAATAGAAACAAGTCTCCAAGCCTACTCAATAGAATTTATCTCCTTTTCCTTATATTAACTGACCACAGAGCAGGGAGTTGATGATGGAGGAGGACCAGTGCAAGTATGCCAACAAGTCCTTTAATTCCCAACAGGACTCCCTCTGAACCAGGAGCACTGCCAAGGTCTGCCAGAGATGCTCATGTTCCATGAACATGGGTTCTCAGGAAAGGGAGGTGCTGAGGGACGACCTGCACAGGAATAAGTCTCAGTCAGCTCCCCATAACAAACATGGCAATTTCACAGCTAAATAAGATGAGCCCTTTTTACCAATGACCTTGGTGGCCATGCAAGTGGCATGGCTGGCTAAGGCTCAGCAGGTGAGGCCTCCAGCATCCCTCTGGATGCAGCCTGCATTGCCTGCACAGACTGCAGCCCCATGGAGACACTTTCCATGGGCTCAGACACCAGCCTGCACCCTTCACAAGTACAGAGACTTTGCAAATAAGGGGTGAATGAGAGGGTTTTACAGTGCTGGTCATCTTCCTTGCCTCCTAACTAATACATCACAAAATCACAGAGTATTCTGAGTTGGAAGGAACCTGCAAGGATCATCAAGACCAACTCCTGGCCCTTCACAGGACCATCCCCAAGAATCACACCCTGTGTCCAAGAGTATTGTCCAAATGCTTCTTGGTGCTGTGGCATCTGTCAGATGTTAGCCCATCCACCTCAGGGGAGGTGCAGACCAAACGAGCTCTGGCCACTGGGAAGTGAAAGGCGTTGGAAAAGTTCCGTGTAACATTTCCTCGTGTAACATTTCTTTTCCCTGTAGGGCTGTAGCAGAGAGGGCAGGTTGCAGCAAATCCAACTGGAATTTTTAAAGAAAACATGGCCTAATGAGGAGGAAGGTGTGAAACCCTGCATTTTAGCATAAGAAGTCTTTAGCATAAGAAGTCTTTAACAGCTGTTTTAAAAGACAACTTTCACATACACAGAAAAACATTTTTTTGTGTAAGTATCAAAACACATCTAAGTTAAGGCAAGGTTCAAAAATAAGAACATTTCAGAATTACAGTTGACTGGACACAGTAATTCTCAAGCTTCATAGAGATGGACTGCATGGATTATTCTGGTATTTCAAATACATGGAAATTGCTATGGACTTAAAAATCAGTATGACGTTGTCCCAAAGCCGTATCAATTACACCAGTTCAGCCCCGCCAGCCCAGTTCCATCAGGAAACCACTGTGAGCCTGCCCTGCGCTGTCCCGGCCCAGCCAGGTGTCTGTCTGTCTGTCTGTCCGACATGCGGAACGCCTAGAGCAGCCGCAGCACCGCACCACGGCTGCCGCGGGTCTGCTGCCCTCCGCTGGACCCGCTCCAGGAGCTCCACGCCTCTCATGTACCGAGGGGCCCAGAACGGGACACAGATTTCCTTCCCCACAGCCCGCCGGTCCCCCTCTCCTGCCCATTTCCCGTCCGCCAGGCGGGGGCGAGGCCGCGGCCCTGAGGGAGGGCGGGCGGGCGGGTGGGAGGAGCCGCGGAGCCCGGCCCGGGCGCGCCCCCTGCCGGCCCCGCCGCAAACCGCGCCTTGGGACAGGCGGGATGCGCGCCTTCGTGAGGGGAGGAGCGACTGCGCTCTCCTTCCCTCTGCGTCTCTCGTCGCAGCTCTTTCTCGTTCTCCCCTTTAACTCTCCAGTACCCTTTGCCCTAGGGCCCATTCCTCCTCACCCCAAACCTGCTACCTCCATGTAGCACTCTGAGCAAGATTCCCACCTGGTCCCGCTTCCACGGGAGATGAGTGGGCAGAGCAAGAGCCTCGTGTGTACGTGGCCTTAATTGATCCAAGAGAGGAACCAGCTGGATGTAATCCCCATTCTCAGGACTTGGGCTGCGTCTCAAGCTGCCTTTGCTGTCATTGTAGTCTGATCCCACTGATGGGGAACAAAACATATGAAAGCAGGGAGGGAAGGGGAGCAGGGGGACTGACGCACCTGTTACTCTGCTAATTGTGTCCACTTGAAGCTTGGCTCGAACGCAGAATCCTTGGGTCAGATGTCCCAGCAGTGCCACACTGGGAACTCTGACCTTTTGTCAGCACAGGGGAACTCTGACCAGAACAGTCACAGGTAGCAAAGAAATAGTGAGGAGGGATATGAAGAGTGGGCTAAGGGGAAATTCAGTGCCCACTTTCCACACCAGCACAGATCAGGGCTTAGCTGAGCTCCGGGGAGTTGATTTTGATCCTCCCTTGGTCGCAGCAAATGAGGCATTTTAGTATCAGGATGTATCTGTCTTCAGGAGCAAAGGGACACCAGTGCATGCATAGAGGATGTTCCTCTGTCTCTCACCAAGGAGTTGCAGGGAGCCAGCCAGCCCCAAAATGTCAGCATTCTCTGCTGGGAACATGACCAACCAATTTGCTGTGGCTGCCAGAGTGGGCATTGACAGCTCTTGAACAGCCTTCTGTTTTTCCCAAGAAATTAATAATACACTAAAACATTACTCATCACTTAGATACATTGTTCAACGAATATTAATTAAGCCGCAAAATTGGCTGGAGACTGTCATTGCTTCCTTGCCAGACAGAAAAAGGGAGGCTGAGGTGGCATCAGCTGTTGCAAAGTCTTTGGAACACAGGTCAGGCTTGCAGGGGATCATCCACAATCCCCACTGAACACTCACTCAGCCTGCTGCTCTCACTGGGCTGTCTCCATGCAAAGGCTCCACATAAATATATATAACCAGGCCATGTGCCCATTAGAGGCAGTTTTAACCTTTCTTCATCAGTCCCACGTGCTGCTCCTCCTACAACACTGAAACAAGCAGTGCATTGGCATTCACTGTACCCCCTGTTCAGGTTAGTTTTAGCCCTGCAATGACATGACCACACCAAATAACTCAGCAGGAGCCTGCTTCTGATTTCTGAGAGGTGCCTCACACCCTCTACATGATTCCTGGGCAGAAGGAGGCTCTGACAAATTAAAGATTAATTTTTTTGGAAGGGCTTATTTACCTCCCAATGTATCCATCCATCCATCCATCCATCCATCCATCCATCCATCCATCCATCCATCCATCCATCCATCCATCCATCCATCCATCCATCCATCCTCCATCCATCCATCCATCTGTAAATGCACCCTCCCTTGACACTTTTTTCATGTACTCCATACTGGTGGAGCTTTGGGGTGCAAGACTTTGTGTCCTTGCTTTCCAGAGTAGGCAGCAATGTGGCTCTCATCTTACAGCTCATTCATTGTCCATGAGAATGTGAGGGCTGAGAGAGGGGTAACCCTGCTGACCACATCCCAACTGAGGAAGAGAGAGAGAAAACAGCCCTTGCCCAAGCACAGCTATAGCAAGGAAATAATTTTGGGCTTAAAAACTAAGATTTTGTAGTAGTCTTCAAATAGCAGCTGTGAAAGAAGACAAAAAAAAAAAAAAAAGAGCTGAATGTTTTTTTAAGGTAGCATCCTGAAACATTTCCTCCTGCCTTAATCTCAAGTGATTCCTTATAAGAACACTTCTGACAAAGAAAAATAACTATTTTTCCCCCTCTAAACAGAATAAAACTGTGAGGGCACTGAGCTTTCTTTGTGTTTCATACAACTTCTTTCATCAAGAACAAACGGGATGAACAAACCCAGGTCCTATGGAGAAGAAGATATTTAATATCCATAATGTAGGGAGCTTTTCAGCAGAAGAAACTCTTTTATGCAGAAATAGCTGAGTGCAGCCTGTAAAGGCCTAGCAATTAATCACACACTTGAAGAAATACAACACACTCACAGAGGCTGAATTTTAAATGCTTGCTGCTCCAGTTTGGACAGTGACAAATTAAGGCCCCCACAAAAGCAGGTGTGGCTCTTGAAGAAGCCCTCTGAGGGCAATTAAAAATGGGAAACCAGCTGGTAACTGTGCAGATGTGACAGCTAGGGCAGCTCAGGAAATTAATACAAAGGAGGAGGAGGGAGGAATAAATGGTGTAGGCAATAGAAACAGGACCTGCTCTCCACAGTGGGTTGCTCCATGGCAGGTGAAGTGCCTCATCATGTGGGATGCACAAAGGGTGACAGCCACATATCCCCCTTGCCCTGGACAGCTGCCAGAGACAGGCTTCGAATGAACCCCTCACTGAAGGGCCCCAAAAACCAGAGGAGCTCCTGCTTTGTGTGTCACAGAGTTTCCCCTGGTGTGCAGGGGATAGCTGCATTCGAGGATGTCTGAAGCAGATGGCCTGGGCACATCTCAAATTGTTTGTGGTACCCTGTGATGGAAAGGGCAAGGGATGAGGTCAAGGGTGGATTTTCCCAAATCAGCTTCAATGAGCTCCAATCCAACAGGTAATATCCAGCCAAGTTTCACATACAGTGCTTCATTGTTCCTGGTCAGTTCATTGTCTCCAGTGTTCACTGTTCTGAATCCGTCAAGAAAATGGTAGTTTGTCCCATTGAAAATACAGCAAATAATTCAGATATATGACAGATTATAAGGACATTCCATTAGGAGTACCACTTAGGAAGTGTGAGCAAAATGATAAACAGTGCCATGCAAACAAACTGTGTATCAGTACAAGCCAGAGCTCCTCATCCCATTTGAAAAATGACATCCCCATGATTTTCATCACAATTTCTCAGTGCTGTTCCTCACACATTTACTCCTGCTCTGCCTTTCTCCACACATCCAGTGTGTGTGAGGCATCACTGGGACAGAATTTACCTTCTACCAAAGTGCAGGCTGGGGGACTGGTCCCATTAGTCTGTTCTTCTAAAGCAGTTTGTTGACAAAAATCTCTCTCCTGTTGTGAATTCTATGGACTATTTCTCAGAAAAAACTGTCAGCACAGATCATTATACATTATTTTTTGGTTGTTTTTTTTCACTCATCCATAGGAAAGGTGTATTCCTGTTAATGTTAAGCTTTGGCATCCTTCTAGGAAGCTGAGCAAACAGCATTTTATTTGAGACTGCTGATAAAAGGGCAGAGTGGACAGGTTCTCACCAGTTTCAACCTCTAAATAAAAAGATCTCTCTAGTGAAGAGCTGTTCGGCTACTTGCTTGGCTCTGTAGCTGAGTATTCTCTTCTCCTTGAAAAAAAAATCTTGTTTTGTTGGCCCTATTTCCAGCACAGGGTTGAAGCATAGGAAATTTTCTGTGTGAAAGGAGCTCTCTTTCTGTGTTCCCCTTCAACACTTGCTGCTTGTCACCAGTGTGGGTCATGACAGTCCTAACAGTGCCATCCCAGCCAGAATGCCAAATAATAAGGCAGGTGGGCAGCTTCACTGTAAGAAAGTACCATCCACAGTACCTCAGTACCTGGGCACAGGTAGTCATTGCAGCACAGAGACCCTCTCTGGCCTAGCAGCTTTCATATGACAAACCCACCCTAAGACTGAATAAATTATTTTATAGCAAGCTCAGCATCCAGGGTCTCAGCCAGGGACAAGGGCCCCAGCCAGCCAGGAACAAACCCAGCCTCAAAAAGCAGGAATTTTTTGCCAAAAATCCTGCAAGGGTGGGAGAAAGGAGGCAACCAGAGAGAGCCACAAACACAGCCTGAGGCTGTACTGAGCACACCACCAGCAGCCACAGGGTGGAGATGATCTCTGCCAGCACTTTTCCTCTCTTTGAAGGGATGGTAATGGGCTAATTTAGAACTGGCAATACATAAACAAAGAGAAGATATAAGATGAATCTTACAGAATTATCTGAACCTGTTCTGCATCCCCTTCCAGTTCCCCTGACAATCAAAGGTAGAAATGGAGAAGCTTTCAAGCGATGTTTAAATAGTTTCATGTACCAGCATGGCAAACAGAGCCAACAGCAAAACTTCCCTGCCTCCAAAAAGGGACAAGAGAAGAAGAAATTGGTTGGTGCTCATCCATCTTCCTCCTGTAATCTGTGGTGTCTGGTGACTGCAGCCACGTGCAAACATCTGGGATGCACCACAGACCTTCTGCTGGTTTTTTGGACACAAAATTAGTTTGGAGACACTTTGCAGGCCTTGCAATGGAATGAATAGCAAGATATTGCATGTATGATAAGAATGGGGAAAAAATTGAGAAAATTTTATTCTAATGTGGGTGCCTTGAGGGTGACCAAAACTTTCAGGAGCAGAAGCCTCCTGCACACATGAGGAGGAGAAGGCTGATAGGTTGAGACAAGCTATTATGACAAGCTTGTGTTTTAGGGGCCTGCCTGAGCAGAGGGGAATACCTCACCAAGTTTGCAAGATGTGCCTAGTTCCTACCTACTGGGTGAAGGGTGGCAAGTTGTTCTTCAGGCCAGGAGTTAACCAGGACTAAGGAGAGACGCTGCACTCGGGCAGCAGAGAGGAGGAGTCCACATGGCAGGACTGCCAGATGGTCCCTACCAGGATCTCTCTCCATCCCTTCCCACAGGGCTCTCCCAGGACCCCACTCTGCCCACAAACAGGGCACCTCCAGGAAAGCCAACCTCTGCTGCCCTCAGTGGCTGCACCATCTCCTGGCCCCAGCTGAGCACCGCTCAGGGACACCAGTGCTTACAGTACAACCACAGACACCTCAGAACATTCCAGTATCAGTTCCTATTTATTTTAAGTCTGTATAAACCATGAAGGCAGGCACATGTAGTTCCCCACCTCAGCTGGCTTTTGGGAGTTCAGCCTCCCAAAAATGCAAAGAATTTTTTCTTCTGTCTTGAACTGATATTCCTTCTCCAGCTGCGTGCCCTAACTGGAATCCCCTGCTACTGAAATACAGCCTCACATTCCTTTGTCCTAGAGTTCTCCTCTTTATTTGGTGAACTCTCTCAGGATTTTAAGCCCTGATATTATAATTCCCTCATCTTCTTGGAGAACAGTATCCGCCCTCCTTCTCTTCCCCTTGAGTTGCAGAGATCCCAATTTGGAAGAAATCTGGGCAGAAGCTGGTTCCTTCTGCCTGCTGACCCATCTGTTCATGGAGACCCATGCCAGAGTTGCACCCCTGACTGCATTATCTATGGCACAAGACAGCAGTCAGGAGACACAGAATTCACACAGTACATGCCAATATAGTCTAGAGGTTATACTATTATTTTTATTTTTACCAGGAAAGAAAGAAAGAAAGAAAAGAAAGAAAAGAAAGAAAAGAAAGAAAGAAAGAAAGAAAGGAAAGAAAGAAAGAAAGGAAGAAAGAAAGAAAGAAAGAAAGAAAGAAAGAAAGAAAGAAAGAAAGAAAGAAAGAAAGAAAGAAAGAAAGAAAGAAAGAAAGAAAGAAAGAAAGAAAGAAAGAAAGAAAGAAAGAAAGAAAGAAAGAAAGAAAGAAAAAAAAAAAAAAAAAAAAGGCTGGCAGGTGAGACTAACTCCCTTGCTCTTCTCTGTCCTGAGAACCTGGTGGTCTCAACTGACTGGACCTGATGATCTGCTACCTATCTAGTGTCAAAAAAGGCAGCTTCCTCTTCCACAACATCCCAAGCAACTAATTGTTAGAAAGAAAAACAGTTCTGAAACTGCAATGGTCTAAATATTTTAAGGCAATCATCTTTCATTAGTTTCTGGATCAAAAAAGGTCCACCCATCTCCCAGCAAGTGTTTTAAATGCAGGAAATATCTTTTCAAAGCTGTTTGTCATTCTGTACAGCTTTAGCTTTCTAGGACTTTTTTCCTTACTTCTGTATGCAAAAATGAGTGGGTTTTTCACTTAGTTTGTTTTTTTTTTCCTGTGAATTGGTGAAACTTGTTTGCTGCCTAACAGCAAAGCATAAGAGGTAATTGTCTCTTGGTATTGGGTTATAGATAACAATAAAGCCATAAGGGCAAAGGGGTCTAACTTTAAGGAAGAGCAATAAAAATATTGCCTGTCTTAGGTCTGAGGACTCCTGAGTTTCTTCATCATGAGTTAATAATAAATCTCCATGGTCCACTGGCACCTACTTACAAATAAAGCACTGAGGTTACAAGACAGAATTAACTTCCTTTGTAAGCAAGAAGTAATTGGGGAGAAGACGGGACACTAGTCCCATCTAGACTAGATGGGACACAGCCCATGATGCTGGGAGGGCTCTGGGGAGCTGCCAGCCTGCCAGGTGCAGGAGCCAAGGGACAGCAGAACAGAGCTGAGGAGCTTTTCAGGTTTCCATTTCTACTTCATGGGCTGGAGGTGTCCTCCTCCCCCATGGAGCAAGGCAAAGTGGAGAGGGCTCCAGCTGGGGTCTCTCTGTGGACTTGGCACCTCTGTTCCTCAGGCTGGTCACAAGGGTGGCCTTGTGCACTTGCATCATGATGGACAAAATAGTTCCTGCACCTCTCCTCCTGCCTGCCTTGACACTTGTGCCACAGACTTCATCTGACCTCTGCCTCAACGCAGAGTGCCCTGGGAATTTTCAGCACTCCTTTAGAAGAAAAGAAAAAAAAACATACTGCTTTGTCCAGGTTAAAAAAGAAGAGGGGAAAAAACAGGTGGCTACTGTTTTACTGAGCTGTGCCAGGGTCATGCTTTAGGTGAGTTTTACATCTGGACCAGTTACAAGTATCTTAAAGTCATCATCAGCTCGTGTCACAAAGAAGTACATTAAACTGCAGCAGCTGGATGTACAATAGGGCTGCTCTGAAAGCGTCACCTTGGGCCCAAGCCAGAGGCTTGCGCTAAACTGGACAGAGAAAAGTCTCTCCCTCAGCACAGCCTCCCCATGATGGGGATGAGTGGCAGCAAGGGACTGGAGCCCCACAGCACTTCAGGGAGGAAGCTGAGACTGGGGATTTGGTTCAAGGCTACTGAGCAAGGAACAGCGGTGCAGAGGGAAGGGGGAGACCTCATTGTGGAGGCAGGGGCACCTACCAATCTGCCATAACCAGAAAGTCAATTTTCCCTCTCTGCTGTCTTTGTCCGTGTCAGTGCCCATAATCCCAAGGCACACCTAGCCCAAAGGTTTGCACTTCTGAGTCCTTAAGTCTGCAGTCCTGGTGGCCGCTGGCAGTCACTGCCCAGTGGTACACGCTCAGTGTGTGCATGGTCGAGACTGAAGTACATGGGTCACGGGTGGGGTTTGCATTCAAACCCTTCCAGTGCACAAGCTGCCCTATGAAGTTAATTACTTAGGTCCTCACTTTCCAAAACCCAGCTAACAGGACCCAAAAAGGCTGTAGTGCTGTGGCTCTGCTCCTGATGTGCATCCTCTGGTACAGAAGTTTCATCAGCGAGTGGTGCAGGCTGTCTGTACTGAGACTGCAACTGGAGCCACAGCAGAGCATGTGGGCACCCAGGACAGCCCTTGCTGTGCACAGCCCTGCTTCATCTAAAGTGGCAGTGCTGGTGTACCCTCTGACCTCTGCATGAGGAAAGCCCATATCCACAGGAGAGGCCCCTGGCTCTTGCTTGTTATCTCACTACTGGTACACTACTGAACAACTGGGAGCTGATACTTTGCAGCTTCCTGCCAGAGTGACCCTCTTTGGTACTTAAAAGGCAACTGGCCTAATTTTACCAGCAACAAGCACAGGGACAAGAAGAAAGAGATTGAGAGAACTCAAAACAAAAGGCTTCAGGTTTCCCTAAGCAAGCAAGCAACCAAAGTATATAACTATTTCAGTGTATGCACAGCCATGTTGGTAAATTTATTTACTGTCTTTGCTTACTTTCACATAGCTGGCAGAACAGGGCTGGGTTTTATGTGCTTATTAGGTTGAGAGAGAAGAAAAAAGATGTTAAATAAAAGTACTTGGGATTTCCCGTTGCTTGTCCTCATTCATCACTTCTGTGACAGCTGGGCTAAAAATACTTTGCTAAACATGAGGACCTATGGGCATGGAAGGAAGTTGCTTATAAATGCAAGCTCAGCCATCTCCACACAAAACCACAGGCAATTATCAAAGCCCCAGCATCACTGACTGCTCAAAGCCCTTCTCTTTAAGCACCAGCTACAGTGAACAGGAGTGTCAGAGCCATGGGCTCTTTCCCCGCAGTTTAGGACAGGCTAGTAAGTAAAGACCATTTTCTTCATATCCATTCTGCAAAGCACAGCTGAATAAATTGCTTTTTTAAGCATTTACCTGAGGCCTTGCTTGATGCCCTGAGGAAGACAGATGTGACCTAGTGTTCCAGTACAGTTGGGGGTTTTGTGTCTTCTCTTTGAGCCCTCAATCACAGAGACACTGGACAGAATAGCACATAGTCTTTAAAAAAAAGAAACAGGAGCAGCAGACAAAAGGAGGAAGAGAACAGAAAGGACTAAAATATGGGGGTATGTTTACATTCCTAAACATTTTTAAAATGAAAAACTGCAACAGCATGGCCTGAAGGGAAGTGCTGACAGGAGCGCTGCACCTATCCTGAAGCAGCTGACCACCTTTTCTTCTCTAAAGTCTTTCTGATGAGCAGGGGAAGTGAAAAAAGTGAAAGTAATGGAAAAGTGGAAGACACCCTAAGATTAGAATGATGTTTTTAGAGAGTAGGATGAGAAATGGGCCAGAAGCACTCTCATGTCAAGTAACATGTAGGGAAAAAAAAACCCCAACCCGAAGGAAAGTCAATGTTAAAAAGCAGATGAGGGGATTCAATAGAAGAAGGATACTATAGAAAGTAAGTTATGAGGAAAACAACCAACTAAAGAAACAGTTGAGAGGCTGATGGAGAAAAAATCTGGAGAGATCTTTTAAAAAGTTATCTTACAGAGGTAAGATATCCATAGATACTGAAGGATGTAAATCTACTCAGTGCTCTCAGCAGAAAGGTGTGACCTAACGGCAAGAAAGTACTTCTTCAGCCAAGCAGTGACCCTAGACATTTTCAGTATGTTACAGGCCATGTTTGACCAAAAAGATGCCACTTGATCAAGATCTTCAGTTTACCTGTCAGCAAAGTAAGTATGAAGAGAATTCAAGCCAGGCTTGCAAGCAAGTTTTAGAGTGCACAGTGTGGTAACTTTGGATGACAGTAGTCTCTTTCTAGTTAGTGATTAGGCTAATTTAGCACCTAAAATACAAGCACACCATAAGGAGAGAAAAAAACCCAAAGTGCTCTGTGAGGGGGAAACAGTGCTTGCAAACTTCTCCACTAATACTGAAAAGGCCTTGAAAGTCTGAGTCTACCAAAACCCAAAATTAACTTTGCCTGTGCAAAGCACTAGTGCTGGCATAAAGCCCTAACCAAACCCTGTCTGGTTTTGGGATATTTTTTGCCTCTGTAATTCAAAATGTGCAATTTCATGAATATGAATTACAGTAGAAGCAGATGGATGAAGGGGAATCAGCTAAGACTAGGAACAGTGTGGTATTACTATGTGTCACTACCAGGTGACAAGACAAGGTGCTCAAGACAGGACCTATTTTCAAGAGATGCTGCTCTGTTTTTTATCTTATATATGTTGTAAATTCTCATAACTGACCTTGGCAAAAAGCAGTTCTCATGACACAGCTCTGGCAAATCTCCTGGACCCTAAAATTCCCCCAAATTTTCTTCCAGGCAGTGGTAGAAGGCTGGAAAATGGTACTTGCATGTTACATTGTCCACTTGGGCCTTTCTAATTAGCAGCTATCAGTTTTCTTGAAGAATGTTAAAAATCTCCTTGCTAGAACTCTCTCTCTTGAGTGCACAAGGTCCTCCTTTAGCTCATGAGGATGGAGAGGAGAGGAGAGGAGAGGAGAGGAGAGGAGAGGAGAGGAGAGGAGAGGAGAGGAGAGGAGAGGAGAGGAGAGGAGAGGAGAGGAGAGAGGAGGAGGAGAGGAGAGGAGAGGAGAGGAGAGGAGAGGAGAGGAGAGGAGAGGAGGAGAGGAGAGGAGAGGAGAGAGGAGAGGGAGAGGAGAGGAGAGGAGAGGAGAGGAGAGGAGAGGAGGGACCTGACACCTGTTGCCCTTGGCATCAGGAGGTCCCAATGGAATTCTCATTTCTTGGAGCTTGGGTGCATCTCAGCTGGACACACATTCAGTGGAGATCACACTCCCCCTGCAGCTGTCAAATTCGCATCCAGTCCAAGCCAGAAAAAAGGTGTATTTTCTCCCTTGCACTCTCAATGGCCCAGAGAGCATTTATAAAGCACAGGGGAACACAGCGAGTTGTTACAGTGTTTATCGGAGATTTCTGGTTTGCTGTGCAAGGTGTCCTAAGTGAGGGAGAGAAACAGCGTGTTAAATGGAAATATAAGTATACTCTCTAAAAATCACCGATGAGTGCAAAGAATCCACTTAGAACATATAACCAAATGTTATTTAATATCTTAAAAAGTAACACAATCCAAAATGGATATTTCACACAACACTACATAAACAACATGAACACAATATTACCATATGGAGGGACTTTCAAATATAGACTTACAAAAATCCCTGTCCTTTTTTTTCCTTTAAATTATTATACTAAGCATGACAAGTAATCATCATTTACAATATGGTACACTGACACAATAAAAACCATGTTACAAATGTGCTGTTATAAATCAGTAACGTTAGGGAAGACATTTCATGAACTGCAATTATTTCATATGAAATACTATACAATATAAACAGAACATCCATCTTGGATGACCTTTACAGCAACCAGAGACCAAGTAATTTTTAAATTTTTTTTCAGTGCAAACACATTTATACAAGGCAGTCTTGGCTGCAAAACTCCCTTCTAACATACAGTAAGTCCCACTTGCATTTATTAACTCATTTAAACCTAATGCAACAGCCACATTCAGTCACTCACAGAAAATTACCTGCAGAATTATGATCCCTTTAAACTTAAAATCTCCTCCACACATAAAAGTAACATCTGTGCCAATTACTCCAAGGGCCCTTTCATACATCTGGGTGGGTATCCTTTGGGTGGCTCTAACCGAGGGCAGTGCACCACGTGGAGAATCACCCTTGCGAGGCGGGGCACGCTGGCGCTGGCCCCGATCCCGGCTGGGTGGCTGTGCATTTCAGCAGGGATTCAGCCCAGGCTGCCCTGCCAAAGCCCGGTGCATTCAGCAGGGATTCAGCCCAGGCTGCCCTGCCAAAGCCCGGTGCATTCCAGCAGGGATTCAGCCCGGGCTGCCCTGCCAAAGCCCGGTGCATTTCAGCAGGGATTCAGCCCAGGCTGCCCTGCCAAAGCCCGGTGCATTTCAGCAGGGATTCAGCCCGGGCTGCCCTGCCAAAGCCCGGTGCATTCCGGCAGGGATTCGGCCCGGGCTGCCCTGCCGCCCGGCGGGATTCGCATTTGCCCTGCAGGCATTCAGCCGGGCTTCGCCCTGCCCTGCCGAAGCCCGTGCATTTCGGCAGGGATTCGGCCCGGGCTGCCCTGCCAAAGCCCGGTGCATTCCGGCAGGGATTCAGCCCGGGCTGCCCTGCCAAAGCCCGGTGCATTTCGGCAGGGATTCAGCCCGGGCTGCCCTGCCAAAGCCCGGTGCATTTCAGCAGGGATTCAGCCCGGGCTGCCCTTCCTAAGCCAGGTGTGTGGCCCTCTGCACCGTCTCTGCCTTTAGTGTCTCGGGGCGGGGGGAGGAACACGGAAACCCTCAGCTCAGAACTGAGCTTCAATGGAGTTAACGACCCATTCCCATCTCTCAGATCCTCAGAGATCAGGGGAGTTATGCCAGATTCACACTCGCATAACTGGAACCAATGTTTAGAGCGCCACTATAAAAGACATGCGATAGTCCCGTTTTCTTCTAGCACCAGCTTGGCTTTTGGTGGGTCCACTGCATGTGTGTTATGCAGTAATGATGCACTTTACTTATGCTGGGGGGAACATTTTAGATATATAGCCTTTTTTTTAAGAATTTTGTAAAAAATAGAACTTTTCTCTCTAATACTGTACAGTTTTCTTCAGAAGAGCAAAGAGAATTGTAAACTGTGGGTATGACACCAGATTAGGAGTGCTACTTGCTTTCTCAGCACAACAATTTGAACAAGTGTTTGGGAAAAGCACTAGAAAATGTATTTGAAAAACAAATTTTTAATTAACATGACTGTTTCTAAAACCACTGCTGCCAGTACTACTCATATGACTGCAAAATTGTTTTTGGAACTGCTAATCCGAGAGTGTCTACAGGGCTGTAGTTTCTTGCTTAAACAAACTGAATGCATCAAAAGAATAATTTCAGAATATAAACATTGAACACTTTGGTTAACTTACTTCAGTAACTTTAAAAAAGCAACTAGTTAATAAATTAGTCTGCAGACTCTTAGCCTTTGCTTTTTCCAATGGGCCCAGACAAAAAGTAGGGTCAGTGAAATCTGCCTACCTCACAGGCAAGTGCTTCAAGACCCTCAGGCAAAAAGGTGTGATTTAAGTGCAAAGTATTATCTGTGTTCATGATGGCCTCTGAATACTGGTTTGCTTGTTCTCTTTCCTGACAATGACTACTGCTGGCAAGCACTTCGGCCACAGTTTTCATTAAAATATTTGTTTTCCAATACATTTTTAAAGTTGAGTGAATGTTGTTTCACATGTAACAGTCATTTAACAGTGGTGCTGGGAGTCAAATGGCTAATGATTTCTTCTAAATTTTAACTGAAATACTTAAAATGGCAAAATTAGCTCAACTGATGATTGTATATTAATCTGCATCAGGATAATGGTACTAGGTTTGCTGAAAGGTGTTCATAAATCGGGATTTGTATATAATGCGATCTGCTTAGGTTCAACTGCCACTTTCTTCCTTTGGTTTTTGGAAAAATCTTTCTTTCTTCCCTCTTGAAAGGTGGCTTGTTGCAGCTGGCTACTTTTCAAAAGCCAGCCTAATTTCTCTTGGAAACTTGCCCATGTTCTTTGAACAATAGGCACATACCTCGAGTAGGGACCCTAATACTGCTCCCAGCAACGTCAGTGAAAGGCTGTTGGTAATTTCTATAGGAGCAAATGTTTTAGATGCACACAATCTAGAGACCAGAGTGCACATCATTAAAGGAAGAGTTGTTTTAACATCCTTGCCAGTTCAGAGATACCATGACGTACTAATGTTGACAAAGATGGAGGCAGAACAGGGCCCCAAGTATCTGAAGGCTGCCAAGAAAATACCCAGAGTGTCTTCTGTTAAACCCCAAACTGTCAATCATATTTCACAGACTGTAGATGTATGTAATTTGCAAATTACAAATACATTTTCAAGTTCTACCAGGCAGAAATTTTAGCAGTAACTGGGGAGAGGATGGAAGGTTTCAGCCTCCCTTTCACTTTTATCCCAATTATGCAGCCTTGTCAAAGTCTTAAGTGACTCCTCTGAAAGCCATCTTTTTAACATTGTAGAAGGAAATTGTGGCAATGGAAACATGATGACTTCATATGCAAGCTTTGACACACAAGAGAACGCCATGACCTAATGCTTCAAAGTTTCTAATCTTGCTTTGTACAATACACTTTTCATGTTGCTGCATTTCATCAAATTCATGGAGGTAGTTATATGTGTAAAAAAAATTATCATAAAAGTAACATGTTGTATTATAATAATACATATTAAGTGTGCAAAATGCCGACAGATTTGTGTTGACCCTTTACAGTTGAACACAACACAGATTCAACCTAATCTAACTCTGTAAACCTTTAAATTGATACATTAGAATGATAGATAAGCAACCACATAATACAAGGCTATGATTTCATCAAAGGATTAGGGTGACATAAAGCACTCAAGCTCCACTCTCGTGGTTTTGTTACCAGAACCTCAAGATGGAATTTTCTTATTTTCCATTGTTGATTTTAAAAGGAAAAAAGAAAATCAAGATTAGAACGTTTCTATTTGAAACTTCTGTTTACATTCCATATTCCAAGAGTCACATTAATATTGGTACAATGCCATGTCAACATTAATATGACATTTATGTTGTCTGCTGGTCTCTGGGAACTTTAGGAAATAACATACTATACAGTTTATAGGTATGTACTATCACATTTTGTTGGAATTATGTCTTCTGTACAACCAGCTGCCTGTACAAATTCTGATTAGCTTATGACAAACAATTATTTCTCCAAAGGTGAAACCTGTTTCTGCTCTTCACATTTTAATACTGCCTTTAGTACTTCAGATCATCACTGTAAATTTTTTTACCATTTCAACATTTCTATTTACGGAATTGATACATACTACTGATGTCAGAGCTCATCTCAGAAACAAAATCACAGTCAGCCACTGCATAGTATATGACAATTCCCCACAAGAACTCTGACTCTACAGTTCGCATGGAATAAGTACGGCTGGAGTTACATATCGAATAAAAAGATGCATCATGCAAAGCATTATATGGTAATTAGAGCACATCTTGGAAGGTATGATAAGGCAGAAGGCTAAAGGCCAAGTGACTTTGATAACCAACCAAAAGCACAATAATTTCCTTTATATGCACTGAAAGGTCTTATTGCTCCTACGAAATGGAAATTATACACTGAAATCAATGAAAACAGACCTGTGCATTGGCTGTGTATTCTTGACAGAACTGATTGTGTCCAGAGTTAGAGAGCTGTTTCATAAGCAAATTATCTATATCCCATGGTGTAACATAAGGCTGAATTGTCAGTAAAGACTTCTGATCACAATAGAGAACATAAGTGAAGCTCAAATGACTTTGTATACAGAGTAATAAATGTCACCAGAACCTGATGAAAATACTGGGTTTTCATATGTACAGTTGGGTTTCATACCTGTGTACTACAAGAGCTAGACAGGGTAAATGTCCCTTTTCTATGGAACAATTTGGGCTGTTGCACATTTTAGTATCTTTGTTATTATTCCACCAATTTGTCTGTTCTGATAAAAAAAGTCAGTTTGTTGCACTACCAGGTTGCATGAGCAGAATGTGACCCTATACCTAAAATTACTCTTGGAGTTTAACTATCTGTAGAATTTACTCTGCAGTAATTAGCATAGTACTAATTACATTGGAGTAACAGTTTAGGGAGAGCAATTAGGATGTACTGTGCCTGCAGGACTCAGATTTCTACTGCAAACCAAGTGGACACATTGTATTTCTAGAAACCAGACATGTCCATAAAATGGTAAATTGCAAATAACATCCACTGAATAAAAAGGCCAGACGTTTATAATTCTCTAAATTTTGTTCTCTGATAATCATTACACTGTATGCTATTTTTAATAGCCTAATTTAGGCACTCTATTTAATAAGCTACATAAAATAGATTTATGTCCTTCCACTAGAAAGAAATCAATTCTTCAGGCCATACTTGTCATTTATATCATAAAACATATTTTTGTTCCAAGAAATTAGTTATCCTGATTTCTATATTAATGGCAAGTTGCAATACCAGAAGTGACACAAGAATTAGATTATCTTTTTAAAATAAGTGAATTATACTGAAGACATTTAATATATTTCGTGTCACTCCACATTGTGGCTCCATGACAGTTACATCTTTCCCTTCCCTCCCCACTCCCCCCTCTCTGCAAAGGCCCACCTCCTCACGGGTGACTATGGAAGGTCAAGTAGCAGGTCTCATTAAGTAAACATCTCTTGTATTTTTGAAACAAAAGGAGGAGCTGCCTCCCTTCCCACCCTCCATACCTAGAAAAAAAGCAAATCAAAACAAACCCCAAACCTCCTTTTACTCACTTAACTAGGTATTTGTAAAATTGTGTCACAAAAATGCACAGTGAAAATGACTGATTAGTATCAATAATTCACATATAGAGCTGAGGTCATGACTTGTCATGTTTGGCATTGTTTTTCCTCATGGTGATCCTGGCTGGTTACTTTCAGCAGTGGCTCAGTTTTTGAAGAAAAAAATGATGAACTCTGCAGCAGAGTTTAGCCTCTGACCAGGGGCATCACACATCTGTGGCATTTTTTAAATGAAGTTGGCAACTGCATGGACATTGAAAATGCAGATTACACTTACAGTGTCTAGACTTTCATATATGTGCTCAGTTACAATTAAGTGAAGCAAAAAGTGTACATATTATCCCTACTGCTATTCTGTTGCTACAGAGCCGCAAATGTGAAAAGCAATACCTTGAAATAAAGACTTCTTTGTTGCCCCTAGTCTACATAGCAGCACAGTTTAAGTGAACACTAAAACTGTGGTTGAGATGCTTGTTTTATTTTTCCCCAAAGATGTAAACATCAGTCCCAGTGTCGTAAACTTTGCTGTATAGGATGAGACAGACGATCTGAGGCAGGCTGACTATCAGACACTAGTGACAGAAGCTTGCAGGCAGTTACCAGGTTTCTGGAGTTTCTCAGCTTCACTCGTGGGTGGGTCTGCAGTGGCTCGGAAGTTGAACGTTGGGCCTGCGCCGCCGTGTGCAGGGCTCAGAGCGGGGTTCTGACGTCTGTTGCTTTCAACGATACTTGAAGTGTTGGATGCCAGGCTCTCACGAGTACTGGAATGGAAAAGAAATATATATACACACTCATATACGACATGCCTATAGAACTACGGACCAGACAGGAAAGGAGAACAAGAGTGTTTTATAATGGATTTCCTCTGTTTGTATGTAATGTCACGTCAATGAAACATCTCATTTTGATAGTACACATATGTTACTCCCAAAATGTGTCCCAGAGGTGCTCAGCAATCATCACACCATAACACAGGTATAGCATTAAGCACAGCTGAAACTGTCACACAAACTGTAAGCTGAACCAGTATCAAGCATCTGGATTTTTCCCTCAAGGAAATAGCTTCCATCTTGCACTTGGAATGTGCTAGTTTTCTTTCCTAGCTGATGCAGTTTTGCACAAAGTAGCTTCATCAAATCAATTCTGTGACTAGGCAGAGTTAGGACGGCAATCAGGTAACACAGTACCCTCTGTTGTCTCCTCTTCTACCTATGCTTTTGTACACAAAATAGTAAATAAAAGTTTTACCTTACATTAAACCCACGATGCTTCTAAACGCAACACTTCAATTTTGCTTTGCAGCTGAGATGATCACAACTTACCAAGACAATGAGAAATCTTAACTGCCTGCTCTGTGATCTTGCCCTGGACAACAACTACTGCTGCTATTTTATTCACAAAAATGGACAATGCTCCTTTAGTTCTAACACATCATTTAACCACAAGAGTGACAGGACACTTAACACTTTTAAAGATTATGCCTTTTAATGACACGTCTAATTATGAATGCAGAGAAGCTTGTATTTTAGTCTACAGCTTTTAAAAAGCTCAGCCATGACATGTTAAGGGTACTTTTATCAATACTACTGTTTCTGTTGTCTTTACACTATTAAATAATTTTTGATCTCTTAAATAATGTGTGCCTGTTCAGGAACAGATTTTCTTTCAAACATCCATGTGGCTGGTCATGTATCCTTCACCTGTACCTCTGCTTCTTTGTAGAATGATATCACCACTTGCAATGGAGATGTTTACAGAATATATTTAGAGGACTGAATGCAGTTATTGAATAAGGACTAGAAACGAGGATACTAATGACAAAAGTTTCATAGCCAGTTTAAAGTCAACCTAAATTTACCTGCTACTGAAAGGGGTAGCTCTTGCCTGCCTTGTGTGGACCTGACCCTGCCACATGTTTCTGCTGCTTCCCTGACTAAGCCTTGCAGGCAGCCAGACAAATCAGGGACCACTCTCAGTTAAATACTAGCCCTAAGAAAAAAAAATGTTAGTCCTAGCATCAAGGGAAGAGTAGGAATGCACAGCTTTAGATGTGGCAGGGGAGAAATGTCTCAGTGCATGCATAAGAGAAGGAAAAAACACTGTTCCTAGTCATCAGGACAGATTTAAATAATCTTAAACTGACTGAGTCTGGAAAATCAATGTGGCTTTTAGAAGAACTCTCATAGAACTTTTAAACTGGTCAAAATGGATTGCACTGATATTCTCCTGTCAATGATTGTTTTATATTCCATAGTTCCAAAGAGCTATGGTGGGTGACACAGAGTAAATGATTCCTGTGAGCTGCAATGATATATGGTGCACTTCTCTTGCTCATTTTTTTATTCCTCTCCCTCTGCTTTTTAATGAAAATAGATGCAAATCTTAGTTTTCAGAGATGATTTAGTATTGTATCATTCTTTTTGGGACCACCAATTCCAGATCTTCAGACATGCTCAACTCTGATATTACAAAGTGACCATTACAACATGCATACACAAAAACTGCACTGAAAATTCTGCATGCAGAGTAATGTCAAAATTAGCTTTCTTTAGGTGACAAAGGAGCAACAGTATTATATAAGCCCTAAAAATAAAGGAAAAAAACTAATTGTGACAGCTAACATTTCCTGTATATAACTTGCATAAAAGCAATGCATGAAAAATTGTGAGGTTCTTTTTTCCCCAATTATGATTAATATCTTCACACATTTTGCACACAAATACTTTGGAAGTCAAATGACCATAATTTTGATTCCCCAAACAATGTTGCATATTTCAGTTTGAATGAAAAGATACCACCCCACCTCAGGAAGCAGAGTTCCATAACCAGTGGAAGCTAGAATAATATACCTGAGGAACATCACTATATGCACAACCTGTTCTTATAGTCTTCCCATGGCATCTTCTGAAGGACACTGTCACACCTAGCTGAATCTTACCAGATGGATGCTGGATGGCTACTTTGTATTTCCTGGAAAAGGGCTATGGAGTATATTTTTTATTATAAGGTAGGATAATCATAACAACATGGTACCTTTAGCCAAAGGGCTGAACTCACCCTCAGTTCAATTTAGTTTTGGAGATTTATGCTAAGGAGTGACCCAAACTCAGCAAAATCCCCAAATTTAATTATTTTCATGCAAAGCTTATGAAAAAGCTTTGAAATATCCTATCCTATCCTAACTATATGCCAGTCTCCCAAAACAAAATACCCTACAGAATGTTTTGGCTTGGTTTTTTTTTTTTTTAGCTTACTTTATGTGACTTTGCCAAAAAATGTTATTTGTTAATAAGTAAACAATAAAATTAAAAAAAAAAGATGTGTGAACACAAACGTAATTGAAAGTTGCTCATCTGTTTCCCTTATGATTTAAACAAGGTGGTATAGCAGCACTAAATCCAGTATATTCACCACATCCCGTTCTCTTGCTAACTAAGTTTAACATAAACAGAAATTTTAACTTTTGTGTAAATAATTAGGGAAGAAAATATCTACCATTGCATTAATCAAAACCACAAGTTTGATATACAGCTAGCATACAAAACAGTAGTCCAAGAACTGATTTTTAATCCAGCTGATACCCTGTCCTGCAGGTGACTCTCATGCTCTGCAGTGAGACAGGCTGAGCAAGAGGCAAACACCACAACACACTCCCCCCAAAAGCTGACTGCAAGTATAGCACTTCAACTGCTGGAAGACATCGCATTTAAAAAAGAAAAGTGCAAACAGTTTCGTACAACAGTTCTATGTGAGAAAGATGTCAGGCATCTGCAGAACAATCAATAACATAAATTCAAAGCCTTCTCAAGCTTCTTTTTTAGAGTAGACTCAGTGTTAATGGTATGATTTACTCAATTTTTCAGATTTTTTGCTCAGAAAAAAAATATACATTTGTTAGAATCCCACTCTAGCTTGATACATCACTGCAAGCTGCATCAGGCTCCCTAATTTCTCTCTTGTCATTAACATAGGTGGGAGTAACCATCAAATCCAAAGGAATTTCTTCCGGAGTGACAGGACTTCGACTGAAATTGAAATGTAGTCCTGTGTAGAAACAGGATATTCTTCAGATGCCTGAGAGCCTTTGCCATTGATGTAAAAAATACATATACTTCTGAGGAACAAGAACACCATTTACAGGGGAAAATAAAAAAGTGACCAAAAAAAAAAAAAAGAAACCAACCAAACAAAAATCAACAAAAAACCAAAACAACAAACCAAACCCATTTTTTTCACATAATACAAAATCAGTCTTGGAGGTTTTATTTTTAAACACAGGCAATAAATAATTTAAGCTTAAAGTAAGCCACTCTAAGAGAACTACTACTGTACATTATTTCTGTGTTCTTAGAGTCATTGTTCCGAACTCTGATGAGTTGCTATGCAGGCCAAACAAAACAGGTCATGCTCCATTCCATCAAGGACTGCCAAAGGTCAGACAGACAAGGAAGAAGGCTAGCATAAAGGATTCTGGAACCTGGAAATGAACTTTTGAAATCTCCAGGGCAGGGAATGCACCAACAACTCTCTCCTCCCTACTTCTCTAAGACTTCTAGCACACTGAGACTTCCATGACGCCTGAAATCCCTGGAACAGTAATTACTAACCAGCACCACCACATGCAAACATCTGGTCTCTCTTCCCAAGTATCTTAGACAAGGCACCTCTCTCTCAGCAGTGCTAAGTCACATCTCAAATATCAAGTTCAAATATCCTGAGGACTTTTAATTTGTAGGGGGAGTGGCTATTCCAGTCTCACCAGTTTGAAATGGTGACTAGATACACTTTCAAAACTTTTGAAGAAAACAAACAAGGAAGCCCAAACACCAAGCAATATAACTTGTTTTTCTTTTTGTCTGAGCCAAAGATTATGCCACCTGGTCATGCCTAGTCTTTCCATTAGTCTTGTTGATGGTGTCTTAGAGGGAAAGGGAAGAGTATGCAGGAGCTCATCCCTTTTATTCTAAAAGCCAAACACAAGTTTAACACAGAAAAAGAAGGATAGAGGGAGGTTTTCAGCAAACAGAAAATGAACTAATACAGAGTCAATGCTGCCAAATGGTCATTGGTTTCTTACTGTATGGTGGGAAACCCACACATCTGAATAGAGTATTCCAGAGCTGCAGAAAAAACACTCTGAAAATGTGTGAAATTTTGAAATACAGCCCTACATTCTGTCACCAATATCACACACCCATAAAACCATAAAAGGAACTTCCTAGTCTGTAAAGCTGCAATGAATGTGACAGTCCTACCGTGGAGAGTTGAACCCGCTGTCCACAGTAATGCTGCTGCTGTCCATGCTGTCCAGGCGGGCTGAGTGGGTGGCTCTCTGGTTGTTGCTATTTTCTGTTTCCTTTGGGGTGAGAAGAGTAAGATTCTTCTCAAACTTTCGCTGTAGATCCCTTTCCTTTTCTCTCTCTAGAAGCCATTGCATTGTACCAACATCATCCCTGTTCTTTTCTTCCTCAGCATTTTTGTTGGTTCCTTCCTCTGAGTCATCATCATCAGATACGTTGTAGTAGTCAAAGGAGGCCTCCTGGTTCCCGGTTGTCTCCTGCTGTCTCTGAGAAACAGGCATGACTTGTGTGACTGAGGTTACCATCGCTTGTTCAAGTTTCTCACATCTGACAGGCAATGTGTCAGAGGGGGTCTTTTGATGGGGCTTCAGCAGAGGGGTGTTAGACTTATGATAACTATTCACAGAAAGAGTGTTGTGCAGAGGCTTAAAGAGTGTATCCTTGCTAAATATTTCTTTCCTTTTATCAAGGCTGCTTGATTCAGTGCTATGGTGTTGAACCAGCCGCCCGTTAGCAATCACCTCTGGAGTTTGGCCAGCAATCACTGAACCACTGCTTGGGCCCTTTGGGGACTCCTCCTTGTGCACCCCGGGCTCCCTAGCAATATGCTGAGACTGTCTTTCTGTGGGAGTCATTTTTTTTAGCCCATCTGTCCCTGTTAGTGTATCATGATCCTCTTTATTCTTTCCCAGTGGTGATGGAGCAGTAAGCACTGTCTCACTGGATGTGTTGCACTGAAAATAGTCATCAACTGCAGATTTTGTTGTGCAGGAGTTGAGCTCACTATATGATGGCAAATTCTCCGTAGGCTTGCCTTGCTCCAATAGGCTACAAGAACTGGGGGTTTCTACACTGCCCCCAGCTATTTCAGGGATGCAAGTCTCTTTGTAGCTTGCGGATGAAATCAGAGCCCTTTGATGACTGAGCGACTGAGATGGCCTTAAGGTACTATCATCAATGTAGGTTTGGCTAGTTGTTTGGTCATCTGGGCTACAGCCTTCACCTATATCTTCAGGTGTGCCTAAAGTAGTTGAGCCCAGAGGTCCCTTGGAGTTATCCATGGATCTAGACCTTTCTTTAGCCTTACTGGACCGCTCATTCCTTGATCGTCTATCTTGCGTATGGCTGTGGCTCCGATGGACCTTGGAGTGGGAGCTTCCCCTGGAAGGTTCAGGGAAAGGCATTTCAGTTCTTCTTTTGGCGAGTTCACCAGACACATCCCACTCTGGTGTCATGGGAAAGTGAGATTCAATCATGTTAGGATTACTGTGCATTATATAATTATCGCCCTTGTGTTCTATTATAAAACAGCCTTCCCGTGGGGATCGAGTCAAGGGATCATAGAACTCATACTCCCGTTCAGCAGGTATATCCAAATGAGAGCCATCTGATGGGTCTCCTTTGGACACCCGGGTCTTGCTGTGCGACCTCGATTTCCCATGAGACTTTCTGTGATTCCTGCTCTTTTTACTTCGTCCACTGTGGTGAGCTGAAGACCCTGCTTTGCTTCGTTGAGCTTTTTCTTCTTCAAGTTTCTTCATTAGTGCAGTGTGTCTCATGACATTTTCCACAGTCAAGTCTGGGTTAATGCGCCTAATAATCTCCATTTCTACCTCTCTAGGAATAGTGGTAGGGTGTCCTCGTCCCTTAGTGGCCACTCCTCTGGAGGAAACTGGGCAGAGAAATTTGCCAACTGTTTGGTCTTATCCTTCTTAAAACTTAATCGGAATAATTTGAGTCCAAATTTCTTAGACTGCTTTTCTACATCCTTAGACTTTGTGAGCGTCTCTGATTTATATGAAAAATTGACAGTACTTTTACTTTTCTCAGTAGGTGGGACCTGACATAATGAAGGAGGACAGTATGAGTCTTTACAGTCTTTTGCTGATTTCCTCTGTAGGGTAGATGCATGCATGCTGTGCATGTCTTCTCTGCAACAATGGCAGGAGTCGCAGTGGTTTTTGGGTAGTGTTCGGTCCCTGACACATCCCGAGGTGGAGGGAGTTATAGTTCCTTGTTGTGGAGAGGTACATTGAGACCTGTCAGGTATCCTCTCATCCAAATGGTACCATTTACTGTTAGTTCTTATGAGAGATGGCGTTATGAAGTAAGTTTGTGGGGTTACAATGAAATAACCATCCGGAGTTGGGTATATTTTCCTCTCCCGTACAAGCATGTTCAAAGTATGTCGAAGGATTTCTGGACTTGGTGTTGGAACTCCTAGAAACAACAGTAAACACGTATCAGAAAGTGCATAAAACTGTGTAGGACTCTCCGGTTTCCCCCTCCCCAACAAAAAGCTAGTTTTCCCAATGAGCAAGCTGGAATATGCTGAACAAACATAAAGCATTTTGTTAGGCATTCTCTTCTCTGTTTATTTCTCCACTTATCTCCTACACTTCAGATGTATCAATTCTTAATTAAATAGTAAGCCATTAATAAAGTGCTAAAAAAAAACCCCAAGAGAACTTCTAGTCACTTCCAACGGACAGGTGACCTTAAGCTACAAGATGGAATCACTGAAAATCAGAGTGTCAAGGGAAATATTCTACTTTTACTCTTCTTCCAACAAAGCATTTATATCCAAATTCACAAGAACTATTCTTATAATGCCCTGTCACATATACAGCAGTAGGTATTTGTTACTTTGGATGACTAAACTGCATTTCCCACAGAATACTACATAGAAAAAAAAAAACAGTTCCTCAAACTGTCCCTTTATCACAAAGCTGATTTAACTGATTTGCTCTCCCATTAAAATATGTTTCAACCACATCAGCTGCTTCAAAACAGAGACATGCTGAATGATACAGTTCATCTTACCCAGAAAGTCTTTTCCATCAGGCTGGAAATTACAGATTTAGCTCCCAAAAATTTGCTTCTCAGAGTTCCTTGTCTTTCAGGTGAGATGTGTGGGACACTATCTAAGCATGTATTGCATGCCAAGAGAGGGACGAGTATGACTACCCCCCATCAATGGCATATGGTACACTTGGCACTGTGAGCCAGATCCTTCCCATTACCAGTGCACCTGCTGAATTCAGTGGTGCTTGACCAAGTCTTCAATAGTCATTAGATAAAACACTAAGTTGCATGTTGTGTATTGGTGTAAGTTCCATCTAGAGCTAAGGAAAAAAGAACTTTAGTTCACAAACTAGTTTTAAAAAGTTTGTTTATGCTGAATAAAAATTTAAAATACTTCCATGTTATAAGTGGGAAAAGCTATCTTCAATAAATACATTTTGTTTAACTAAAAAGCATTTTAATTCTGAGTACTAGTCTGGTTTACATTTTTAGAACTAAGGACTTTTTTTTTCAAACATTTGGATGCTCTATTTTAAACAGAAAAAGTTGAAATTATTTATTCTGGGTCTTAGTTTTAAACAAAAGTAATTTAGGGAAAAAAAAAAGAATCAGAGAGCAACTTAGTTTGGAAGAGAACTCATGAATTAATCTGGTTAGCACCTCTGCTCAAGTCCTGGCAAATTTAGATGAGGCTGGTCAGGACCTTGTCAAATCAAACTCTGTCTTGAAGAATAGTATTTCAATGCATGCAAAAACATTTCAGTGAAGCATACGCTTTTTTACAGAAACACTTCATGGAGAAATCTCAGCCAGGGTACCTGCCCCAAACACAGTATCTCCAGGAGCACACAGTGTCCAGTCACCAACTCTTCTCCAACATGTCAAAGGCTGGAGCCTGTAAGCTCACTGATCTCCTGGTGACAGCAACACTCATTAAAAGCAACAACAAAAAGAGAATTTGGACTAATTCCTTAACTCATCCCATTTTTCACAACTGGGTTGGAGGCAACATATTCTTATGTCTGACTTTGAGTGTTGTTTGAACTTAGAGACATGACCATACTACTCATATCCATAACTAAAATCTTAAAATGGAAGCAGCAAAAGGTTAGGAACAACATGGACATGAGTGAACGCAGTTACAAGACAAAAGGCACCAGGAAGAAGTACACAGGGACATGTGCTGATTTTGACTGGGGCAGAGTTAATACAGTTCATCCACAATCCATAGGGCTGAAATACTGGGGCCACTGTGGACTCAGGAAGTGAGAGGCCAAGATATGATATAATTTGAGAGCATAAATGAGAATGAAAATTAGAAAAAAAAAAGGAGAATCAGGAGCTTGCATTTTCTTCCCTTTTCATGTAGGTGCCCACAATTTCTGTAATAATCTGAGTGAGAGTAACAAAGATCCCCAAAACCTCTAGATGAGTTAACACGCCAGAAACAGCAACAGGTGGGAAAAGCTAAAATCCAGAGAGCTGGGGGAAAAAAGGACTGTTTGTCCCTAGCCCAGAATTCTGAATCTCTCTGGACTAAGTAAACAATATGCTGGCTTCCTGTGGATTATGTGGCAAAGCAGGCTGTCCTCTGCATGAGCTTTTGACAGCACACAGGAACATGAAGAGTGATTTCAATCCCTGTAACAACCAGTGGTCACCTAACTCTTCATTCCTGCAGTGGAGCTGCTGTGTCTGCTTGGGCAACGCCACCCCTTTGACATGATGATGTGCATCACAACAAGACACGGATGACTGCAAAAGTCAAGCTCATTTGTTTCTCCATCCTGTGCTGAATATGCACTGCAGGGTCCAACCATGGTCCAGCTCAGGTGCACCTGCCCTGCAGCAGCCAACCTCTGTTCCTTCTCCTACACAAACAACCTGCCCCACCCATTGCACTCTTCAGAAGCTTACAAGTAAAGACTTCAACACACACTTACCTTTGCGAGAACCTGGTTTTTCATCCTTATTTTAAAAAGACTTTTCTTAACATACTGTTTCAAAAACATCACAACACAAATAAAAGGGATGAAAGTGCTTCTCCTGGGAGCTTAGAGAAAAGTTGGGGAAAGAGATTGAAATGGATGTACTGATGTTTTACAGCAATTTAGGCAAAAATGCACTGCAAATACATGGTAAAAATAATAATAAGCATTTTTCACCCAGTAAACCATAAGGGCTGCAATGTGTTGGGTAAGTCTCTAAACACTGGATGCACAGTAATTACATTAATTGAGTAACTCCTGTGAATGGAGAATGTGCAGATAAACACCAAAGAAAAAAAATCAGCATGCCTGGCAGTCAATGATGCTGTTAAGTTAATTGTGTCAGCCTTCTCTCTGGAGTTGAAGCCTATCACTTTTATCACTCCCAGCATACAGTCCGTGCTGCGGTTCACTAAGCCAGCAGGGATGACAGCAGATGCAGATCTTGGAAGCTCAGCACTGTCAGCTAAGGGTAGCTATGGGTTTTATTCCAAGCTCTTTTAGGTACTTACAAAAGTAGAAACAGACCCAAACTCAGCTTAGGCTTTCCTGCATGCAGACAGGAGCAATGACATTAAAAAAGGAATAATGGGATCCAGAGTGAATACCAATTTCTTGGCTTTCTCAAGACTTTCCTCTTTAAAGCAATCTGCCCCCTGCACTCAAAGGTCTCCTTATGGTCTCCCTTCCTCCATTAAATAGGAACAAGGGAAAAAACCCCAGTGACTTACAGATTCTAGCCCATAAAATATTGCATGACAGCAGTGGTGTTATTTAAGATTATGTAGTGGTTTAATAATTCAAAAGCAGAAACTGTCTGGACACTGAATCATCAGACATGTACATTTTCTGTATCTCAAGAGAGTCTACTATGCCATCCACTGAGCTTCCAGACAGAAGATTATGTCTTGTTTGCTGCTCACAAAGAACACTGACCTAGAGTGAACTCAGTTAATGTAAGACACTTCTTTTAAGTGCTACACATATAATTCATATATTTAAAGAGCGATGTTATAAAGGTGATTGTCAGAGGAATTTGCCAGCTTTCAGAAAACTGCTTGCCTAACCTAGGCCAATACACAAGTATTTTCTACACCAAAATTTTGAAAGTCTTAAAATTATTTAAACATGTTTGTGGACAGAACTGGTGAGGGGAAAAAAAAGAAGACAAATATCCTTATTAAAGGCAGCACAGACTACGGTTTGATGTTGCCTTTGTCCAGGTTCATACAGATAAGAGGGTCTGGTTGCCAAACACAGAACAGGGGTTACATTCTTAGCTCCTTATACTGGATTTCAAAGATTTACATTTAATGTATGGGATTTAAACCATGGTCAATAAATTACAAAGCAGGGCTGTACAAACATCTCATTGTTTAATTCTAAGTTAGAATAATGGAAGCACATGCAGGAGCAGCCCTCTTGCTTTTTAAAAAACCCAACAAATAACAAAAACCACAAATAAGATGTGCATTATCAATACAAACTTTTTGAATAAAATAAATTCATGAAAAATACATCTGAAGTAGTACTTAAATGGTGTTAAATCTGCTAAAATGATTTTCTCCTGAGCTGATGCTAAGGCTTAACAAGGGATAAAAGAAATACTCTGATTGGCTCATGAAATACTAGTTAAAGATGTGGAGTGGTTGCTATGTGATGTTATAAATAATTAGCATACCTTATTTCAGATAGAGCCATGGCCCAGATTTATGCCTGCACAATGGCTCAGCAAACTAGAGGGCTAGACAGCAACTGTAAGAGCCTGCACTGAGGAAAAAGGTTTATTATTCTTAGGCACTCTTGAAAGTAGCATCTGGGGTCTTTGGAAATTTATCTTCACCGTGAAACGCAGTGAAGCATCTGTTCCTTAAAGCACAAACAACACAGGCAGACAAGTGCTGCTACAGGAAGAGATCCAGAGAGGTTATGTGATAATAACAGACACATCTACAGTGGTAATGCTCTTCTCTCCCTCAGAGCATCAGCACCTAGTTAGGAAAAATAAACTATCAGAATATGAGAGGACATCAGGTATTTTACAATAGCCACAAAGAATACAAAGGCTCAAAAAGCTACAGATTATTTATTACAGGGATTTGGGCAGAAAAGTGAAAAGTGTCAGCACAAGAAGTTCTTTTTATTGGAAAGGAGAAAATTTTTGGATAATCCTCATACACTGAGAGAACATGTATGCTTGCTATATTAAATATGTCATGGCTGGGAGAGAAAGGCATTTCTCTAGTGAAGGGGAAAAATTGGTCAACAAAGGGTGGGTTTTTTTCCTTCAAATAACTGTATCTACATTTTGGGAAGTGAGGCTCTCCCTTTTTTTTTTTTTTTAATCTCAGACTTGAGAAATTCACATGTTAATGGCTAGTGGAAAAAAAAGGCAGCATGAGACTATGTGCTAACTTGCCTCAGGCTTCGTCTGAGCAATGTCTACAAAATAATCCAGCCAGTTGAATTATTTTTTATGTTTGGCTCTGTCTAACAAGAATAGCACAACACACAAAGTGAACTGATAATCATGCTCCCAGGAAACTCAAGGCATGTCACCAATAAACTATCATTTCCACCATGCAAAAATGTTTCTACAAAAATATTGATCGAATAATTGAAAAACTACTTGCAATCCATGAAATTCTTCTAGTACAGCATACATAGAAAAGATAACTTGGGAAAAAACCCATCAAAATTAATTAAGAGAATTACAATAGTGAACTTTGCCTTCTTCACATTCTAATTACAATTTTCACCACTATTTTCAAAATCAGCCTGATAAACAAAACTACAAATAGGGAAAGCCAGTATTTACAAAATATGCTTGCAATATTTTTTTTGAAGTGCAATAATTAAATGTCAGACAATTGTTTATTCCAAACTCAATTGAGAATTATATTTTAAATTCTCAGAACTCAGCATCAGTTGTAGTAAAAGACATGTAAATTGCAAGGCCTTAAGTAACTCTTGCTCTAAAATGTAAGCAAAAAAATTCCAGACATCAAAACATGGCTGTGGTTGGGCTGCCTAGATGAGACCGATGCATCAGGAGTTTTCCTACTGAGGCATTTTTAATTATCTACTTTTTGCAGCTATAAATAGGTACAATGGAGAAGTTTCTCAGCTACTTTAGAAAACTGTAAACTCAGACACAGAACAGATAAACATCTTGCCCAGGATCATACAAAGCACAAATAAAGAAGTTCTGCTCTCTTGAGCAGTAAACCTCTGCCCATGGCCTTAGTACCTCAATGCAAAATGTCTCTACAAGATGCATTTTGCATGATTCACCCACTCCAGATACAGCCAGCAGAGAAGCAGCATGTTCAAGAATACATTCTTGTTATAGGATTCCCTTTTTGTGGTGTTACAGTATGTCTAATCCAAGGCAAATTCCACTTACCATCTGATAAATATCAAATGCTGACAAGAATACCTTCTGAAGAGTACACCGGCATTTGTGAACACAGCCAGTGTATCTATAGCTCTCCAAAACTTTTAGTTTAGTCATGGAGAGAGATGCCTTTTTTTGTTGTTGTTTTTCAAGCAAGGGCAGTGCAGAAGCAAAAGTCAGAACTGTGTCCAGGAAGGATCTGAGAACTCTTGGAAAGCAAGCTGATACAGTTCTTTCACTTTAAATTAACCTCCCACTGAAACAATCATATCATTGTTACTGGACTCTACTACTTGCATCAGGCCACACATTGAGAGCCTGTTCTAGGTGAAGAAAGACATGCAGTTATGTGGGAAACCTGGTCTTTAGAAGGGAGGTCTCTACAGAGATCTCCATGAGGTTACCTCTTTGGGGATTGGACAATTGTGGGAACTCAGCTCACCTCATCGGTTGCTCTGAGTCCCCAGGACCACCCTTGGGGGGCTCGAAAGTCCTGGAATGTAGCCAGGAATTCTTGGTGGCTCGATTTTGATCCCTTAAAGGATGTGCTGCCTGAGTGTGAGGGTTTGCAACTCACCAGGGTGTGAATGGTGGAGGGATAGCACTTTTTAGGGTAGAAATTTAGTTTCTCTAGTTTTGGTACAGGGGGGTCTAATGGAGGCAAGATGGAGGATGCAGGCCCGGCCTCGTGGCCTTTCTCCTTCTTCTTGGCATCCATCTTTCGGGTGACGTAGACACTTTTAGATTGGTTCTAGGTGGTGGTGCACTTTCCAACATAGGTGTGGGGTATTGGGAGAAAACTGTAAATATGGTATACGTAATTATCAATATAAAAATGTACGGCCGCCCTGTGGGCGGTCAGAGTGCTTGTGGCTGCCGTGCTGGTCAGACCCTGGCTGGGCAGAGCAAGCATTTGAGATAACCAACAATAAACTAACTGAAGACCGAACTACCGAGGAGTCCAGTCTCATCATTTAACTGCGGGCTGCCCACGAACCATCCTACGCACGTATTGGGCAGAGACGAGCAGCCGACTCCAATAGACAATGACACTTGAACTGGTTGAATGATGTCAACAGAACCCTCATGAGTTACTACAACCAGCTTGAAAGTCAGAATGCGAAATGAGTTTGCTCTGGCTACAACATGTCATGCTTTGCTCTCCATAGTTACTAAAAAAGCCCTGCACTCCTTTAGCTATGATGATAAAAAAGGTTATTTTGTGAGAAAAAAATCACAAACAAGCCTATTCTGATAGTGTCTGAAAAAAGAAACAAGTCAATATTTTGTAGTTTAGTACACCAAGTAATTTTTATTACTTATATAAAGTCAGGAATTTGCTCTGCAAAATGCATTTCACTTGAATGGTCTTATCAAAGAGAACTCAATTCTCTGTATGTTTAAGGATAAAGAAAAGTTCCAAGATAAGAACTCTAATGTCTCCTTTTACTTTTGGTTAGAATGTCGGATTAGTCAATATTCCCACCCAGAAGGTACTGAGGATTCTTTAACTGCCTTTTTACAGCCATGTGCTCATCTGACTGATGATTTATGAATGACTGGTTACCTGGGAAGCAGGTGGTTAGGTGCTCCATTAGTGCTTCTTGTGTGACTTGTTTCCGGGCAGAGTTCATGGCTGAGATGGCCAGGCAAAGGATTTCCCCAAGTGGAATAAACTGTGACTGAGTGATGGGAGACATGCTGATGGGTGATACATCACCTGTAAAAAGACAAAAGATGTGCAATGAAGCATTTTGTTCAAAAATCTGCTCCTAGGACAAAGAGGTAGAGATACAGCTGGTGAAAATTCAAAGACCTCTAGTTTTTGTATTGAGCTGGGGATAAAACCCTTACAATGGAGAACCATCCATCAGCTTATTTCAAAACTTTAAACACAGAGAAGTTTGGAAAATGGGAGATGTACACTACGCAGACACAGTTTCTCAAAAGGGTACAATTGGCAGACTCAGAAAAATGCCAAAAAATTAACACTCGTGGTTGCAAAACCTCCTCTTAACATCCTACTAGGTAACTGCACAAACAAAACAGTTGTATGTATTTCTCTGGACATAAAAGGGGAAATTTCACTCCCCTTTCAAAGTATAGAACACCCATCATTTCCATTTGATATAGTATTTTTTATTAATAGTAACAAAGATTAAAAAAATTTACTAAGTTAATGAATAACATTTAAACTCAACTGATAAAGCACAGAACTCTTTAGAGACCCAAAAGCATCAAAACACCTTAAGACTGATACCCTGAATAAATCTCTCCTGGATCTACATGCCAAATGTCTTTGTACAAATTATGTATTTTTTAGAAGAGAAGTTTTAGTGATTTCAGGATGGCCTGAAAATTAAGTTTGTTGTAACTTTTCTTGTCTTACAAACTATTCATTAACCTACAGTTTAAAAAATCATTAAAAGATCTTAAAGTTATGTGAGAAATTACAATTTGATAATACTAGCATGATTACACACATACAAGCACATTTTAACATCCTTTATCCAAGTACATAAATCTTTGATTCTGCTCTGTAAATCTTCTTGAAGTGGTAACAGCTCCCCAGTGATCTCAAAGAGAGGAAAGCAACAGGCTAAAATATTTTCCTTGCCAGTGGAAAAGGAGTAATAAAGAGTAACAGACAGAACAAAAGTGCTTAAGTATGAATCCTATTCTGGCCACCAGTAAGTCAAGAGTCAGGGATTAAGTTCTACCTAAATGGCTTTGAAATGTCACAAAAATCATCCTATTTCTGCTGCCACAGAGCAACACCTTGTGATCAAATCATGAATCAAATTCAAGATTTTTTAACTAGAAATTAATTCAAATTCAAATTTTCTTTCTCATTTCACAAGAGCTAATATTTGCCCCATTAATTCTATATTCCTATTATGTCTACTAAACAAGAGCAGCAGCTTCTAAAATTGATTATCAAAATGCATTTCCTCTGGCATTATACTCAGCACTTTGGTGGGAATAAATTGGTGAGAGTAGTAAACTGCATAGCTGTCTCAGTGAGACTTACGAGCAACATTTTTCAATCACAAGCTCTACAATCTGCTCTACAGCAGTGTTACACGCTATTCAAGACACAAGAATGATTTAAAACAACACTTTTGTGCTATGCTATCTCCTGATTGCTTTTGCTTAATCAGGCCAGACCAGATCAATGCTACATTCCCTTCCCAGCACAGTGAAGCCCAAGATCCTACTCATTCTTATCTGACCACAGAATTATGACCTTAAAATATAACATTCTCTGGACATTTTTTACTCAAATACACCTAAAAGTTCCTGCCCCATGCATCACAGAGAACAGCAAAGAAGATGACACACAGCTTACAGGGAAACATGAGAGATATGCTTCCACATTACATGGGAGCAACACCATTTGTTCCCTCACCATTTCAGTATGGATAAAGAACGTCACAGTTATTATATTGCTATTTACTAATAACTATGCCTGCTGTCAGTTTAAACTCGTTCATAGACAAATCTTTGTAATCAGCCAGACACGTAAGTTTACCAACTTTGATCACCAGTCATCATACACTTTGTATAGAGGATCAGTTTCTTCAATGATTAGTTTCATGTCTAAGAAGCATCAGAATTAAGGTAAGAATTATGTAGATTTAGCTAAATAATTTAAGAAACTACTGTCTTTAACACAAAGATTATGTGCCATAGGTATCCTTGGGAGAACTACTAAATTAGGTTCAGTGCAATGTCAGACAGATTGGCATATAGTGGCCACAGCTGTCTTATCAAGTTCACAGGGCACTGAAATGGGCTCTCTGGTGTCCTGGTTTCGCCTGGGATAGAGTAGCTTTAAGGGCATCCAGGCAAAGGGCAGCAACTCCTTATTGTCCTATCTGTATCATCAAAGACCTGGCAATTTCTCAAACCTAAGCAGCCTGGCAGGAGTACCCCTGTGCCTGCTCCCAGCCATGCACTCTCACTGCCACCTACACAGGTGCCAGGATAAGAAAGCAAGAGGAAGACCTCTTTCTTTCCCTGGCATGGGAATGCTCAGCTAACCAGAATGATACTTAGGATGTAGAGAAGGGGCCATAATACCACAACCAGCCTCCTGAAGTGGGAAAGGGACTCAAGGAGTTTTATACCTGAAGCTTTGCTCTGCAGCCTTGTAGTTGCCCACAGAGGGATGCTTGGACAAGAACTCAGAAACCAGTTGCCCTGCTCATGTCCAGGAGCAGCCCATCCTTCTCCCCTGATTGCCAAGAGCCTGCAGAAATCCATCTCTGAGATCACTTCCAGTCGGGACTCATTAACTTATAACTGGCTAAGTACAAGCTAAGAAATAATAAAATTTGCCTGATTTTAGTAACTTCACACAATTCTTCCTTTTAAAGTAGGCCTTCAGCAAGGAATTGCTTTCTAGGTTAGTGAGCAGAAAACACTCAGTCTGTGCTGAATTTGACCCCCTGCCAGGGATGTCACCAGGAACAAGCCAGGGATTTCCACTGAAATTCTAACTATACTTCACATAACTCCTCAATATGAAACATTCAGTAGTGGTTCCTCAATGTTAACACAATTTCTAGCACAGCATGTTATAGTTAGTATACCAGGGTAACACACACCCTGCTTGCAAATATTTGGGAGCTTGACAGCCATTTAATTAACTACAAAGATTACTATAATTGCCCATTAAATAATAACTTAAATAGCTTTAAATGAAATAGAGATGTTTAAAAAATATTGGTTTATGTGAGAGCCTTTCTGGTTTGTAAGGGAGGATCGTGAGTTAAGCCTTATTCCTTTCCACTGAGTGCTCCTCAACCTTCTTCATTATGACAAGGAAACTTGTTTCAGCTCTGTTGGGATAGAATGATCTCCACAGCTTGTTGTTCATAACTGTCTGCTGGAGATAGTTACTAGCTCTTGTTTAAAAAGGCTAGCACATATTTTGAGCAGACCTAGTGACAGAAAACCAAACTCCCCTCACTCAGGGAAGCCCAAATTTGCCAGATTTTATCTTGAATGTCCTGTGGCTCTGGGAAATCACACACACTCTGTGGTTATAGTTAAGTCAACGAACTTCTTTGATGCACAGTAACAGCAAATATCTTGCATCTATGAGATAATATAATACATTAACATCAATTACACACATAAATACTGTTAGGCTGTTGAACAGAAGGTTTACTACAACTTCTTTAGGAAAGATCTGCTCAAAAAAAAAAAAAAGCAAATACGCTTTTCCTAATATTTTTGAAGACCACATCACTTACATAAAACATCTAGCATATGGCTCCTGTTAGCTCTGACTGATGCTTGTCTCAAGCAGCTTTCTTTTGAAATCAAATTACTAGCCTCAACTTTCATATGTTTGTGTTCCCAATTAAATGAAAACTAGAGCTCAGAGAGCAGTTTTCACCAGCTGACTGCATGTTTTGTTTAAATATGAGATATATATATATATATATATAGCTTCAGCTCTGTTTCTGCAATGTCTTTCCAAACCTCTCTCTAAATAATTAAAAAAAAAAGTTTTCTAGACTTCTTATATTAAGTGACATTCAATTTTAAAGAATGTCTAAGCCCATAAGAAACAGTGAACAGGAATTGTACTCATTTATGCCTTGGGGATTTGAATCGCTGGCCTGGGAGGAAAATTATTTTTATTACTTAAAACAAAAGATAATGTAGCACATAAAATAAACACTTAGCTCTTACATAGCACTTTTCTTCAGTGGTTTTCAAACACTCTGAAAAACTGGGAACCATAACTATCCTTAACATACAGATGAGAAATTGATGGTCTAACATAGCTGAACCCACATCCTGAACCCATTCCAGCCACAGCTTTTCCTGTGCCAGCGTATCTAGTGTGTCTGCTCTCTGCAAGTCTGGGAAACACCATTTTGAGAGAAAATGAGGCAGACTACATTCTGTACCATGTATCAGTAATTAACTATCTACTACATACCGATGCCAGGCTTTTTATTAGTGATTCTACTGGTGAAAAGAAGTGACCTGGAAGTCAAACTCTTTCTCTCATGAACTTTGCATAAAGATTACTTAAAAAACCACCTCTTGACATACAAATGGAACCAATTCAGTACAACCACTGTAAATGAATTAAAGAAATTACAGCGCAAAATCATACTATATTAGAATTTATACACCCTATTTCTCTGAAACAGGGAGGAGACCCTCTGATTTACACTCTGCATCCTGTAAAGTACAGGAAGTCAAAGCCCTTCTTTAGACTCTCAACACCTTTTTAACCTTCTGTTTCTTATGGCCCAAGACAACCTTTAAACACAATTTTAACCTTGTTTACACAGAAAATAAGGCTTGCACAATCACAGTCTGTGTGTTTGTATGTGTCAGGGAGATTGAGCCTCACTAGACAAGAGTAGGGATTGTAAAACAAGTGTTTGCTACACTTGTATAGATGTATACTTTGTATAGATGATACACATTACATCTATAGAGAGCTTCAGGCATAGCAACTTCCCACTACATAGGACAGAATCCAGTCAACACTTGACAAGGGAAATCTGACTTCACTTCTTTTGCTGCTTACAGACTACATTATTAATCAGAAAACATCAAGCTAGAGCACAGTAACTTCATGGCATCTCATGATTATAGTGGTGGTTGCAACAGAAATCCCCTACCAAAATTTTCTTGCCAACAGCCTGTTGTCATCAACACTTGTCTATGATTTCATCCTGGGAAGAACTACAGAAAGGTCATTTTCTAACAAAACTACTTGAAATGGGCAAAGGAGGGCCTAGAATATTATCATTTTTTCTCAATAACACTGAAAGTAAAAAGTCTCTTCAAGAAAAAGTACACTTTCAGATTTAGTTCATGAAGGGACAGATGCTGAAGAAGTTACATGTCTGGCCTGGGTTGCACAATTACCCCTTTCTGCCCCAAACCCCAACTTGACTGAATTATGCTAATTAAAGAATACTTTGTAAATCGATGTAGCAAACCTATTCTGATATGAATTCACAACAAGGAATTGCCATTTTGAGTTAGACATTACCATTTGACTGACCAAAAGGAGGGAAAAGGAAGAATATGCAGATTTCTTTGGTATTAACCAGACTACTGTGAAGTACCTTGAATCTACACTACCATGCTAACACAGAAAACATCACATTTCACTGACAAAATCAGAAACAAAGAAAACTAGATGAAATGTTTCTTGTGCTGTTTCCAGACATAGCCTAAATCCTCCTTTTAAACTACATTTCTTGGAGTATTTTATGAAAAAAGCTGCAGTTTGTGTTTACTGGACAGATACACATATTAGAGGATGGATAACAACAATAAAAAAAGCATTAAAGTTTTTTCCATTTATTCCTGTTTAAGAGCAGCTTAAACAAAGGCTCAACAAATGAAGTAATACATTAATTCACTAACCAGCAAGTTTCCTCTGCATCTCTGAAATTCACACCCACCAAAATAAATAACGAACACTTCCAAGAATGTGACCACTCCAAATCTACACAACCTGAAGAAAACACATCAAACTTACCATAACCAATATAACAAACCTAAACAGAGTTCTAGTTCCTTGCTAGTTATTAACTTCAACTGTGTAAGTTGATCTTTTTAATCATTCAGACCCAGCTAAAATCATGATCTCCAGCTTCACCAAGTGGCACCAACTTTAAGAAACAGGTGCTAAATTACCCACAGTCAGCAGACTCATCTTACATGCATTCATCCTGTGTATTTCCTGTGATTTAATTTTCCTTTTCTTTGTTCATGTCCTGTGGCCAGCTGCCTCCTGATCCAAAGTGATATATCCCAGCACATGTTACAACTATGATCATAAAAAGTTTCTGCTGGAGCACGGAACTTTCCCAGAGGATTCAGTTGAGGAGATTTCTGTAGCGTTGCTAATCCTGGGAAGGAGGTGTGGGGGGACTGTGTTTTTTTAATATATTGTGTGCTTTAGAATGTGTTTCCCAAAAAAATATTTTTCAAAAGCATTTTTTAACAAATGTCCATGTCTGTATTCCTGGCACACAATATGTTAAAAAAGGGGGACTTACCTGAACCCCTACAGTCTGGTTCCATGCTCCAGTACAGTATCCAGAGAAGCTGTCATGTAACAACAATGTGCATATTGGGGCTTTATATCACTGTGGAAGCTGGCTGAATGCAGCATAGGTCAGTGCCACAGGACCTGAAAGAAGGAAAACAAAGCATGCTTTTAGGCATTAATATGCTGAACACCCACCTCTCAAAGCAGGAAATAGGGGCATACTGAAGAAAAAAATGCAGTTATCTATGCAGGTCCACTGAAAGGAACACTATTTCATGCAATTCTCATATAAGCATGAGAAATAAATGGTTAAGAAATTACAGAGGAGGTGGAGAAGAATCTAAAAGGGACTACAAATATAACTCCCACACAGTGTTTTGAAAACATCTCTCTCTCTTTGCCCTGTTTCCATGGAATGGCTGAAATCACGTTCTGATACCACCCCCTGTTCCGAAGGCACTCACAGTCTTTGCAAAGCACCTCTCCACTGCAGTGCCTCAGGATTCTGCAGTGTCACTCCTCTTCTCCCTGGCTCTCTGCAAAGTGAAGTCATAGGAATGGATCAGCCAACCTGACTTCTCACTACCCTGCCCAGAATCCTTTGTGAACTGAAATGAGTCATCGCTCTGAAAAAATCCACAGCGCAATGTTCCAGGTTTCTCCCTGTGTCTGCGCTGGCTTCTTTGTCTCTGAAATGAAGTGCCTATGCTTCTGGAACAGTGCCCAGCTGCATTGTACAGGATAACAAGCCAGCCTTCTCATTAAGTGGACAAGAAAGCTATTTACATGCATTAGCACAGACAAGTTAAAGCTTTAACCCTCTAGGCAAGCTAAAAAAAATCACCCTTAACATATCTTCTAGATGTAATGCACAACTCCCCCTATACACAGAAACATAAATGCACCGACATACATGGGCATACAGATACTTACACAGAGCAGTATTTTCTTTAACTATTCACTATTTGTCAAGACACTTACCAGTTTTAGGTCTATTAATTAAAAAGAAAGATTTACTCTCTTTTGTCAGTCCTGAAGAATGCTGCAGATCTAAATGTAACAAGCAGCTCTGCTGTACACTAGATCAAAGTTGTGCTGCTGTGAACTATTAATCAAAAAATCAGAAGCAGTGGACATGTTCTTATAAGCTTATTTTTCATTATCCCATTCACCATTTGGGCTTAAAACAAAGTGAGCCCTGAAACCATGCCAGACAGAAAATGTCAAACTGTTCCAAGAGCCGAGGGCCAGCAGAGCTGCTTCAGCTTCTGCTGCCACTGACAAAGAAGGTAATGCTCAGAACGAGGTCACTGTGTCAGGATCTCACTCCCAGTTCTAGGTTTTCTTTTACTTGGGGAGGATATGCCAAGGTAAAGTATCAGGAAGACACAGAAGAAATAGGAATAGTGTATGAGATGAGAGACAGATGCTGCTGTTTCAGAGGAACATTTTTAGTTGTTCTGGGATATTCTTTTAAAAGAAGAAAACACTTAAAATTGACTTTACTGTAAAAGAACTATTTCTAGTCATGACCTAATCATCAAAATCAGACCAATATGCCAAAATGGAGGTGCAAAAGGAAAAAGGAAGTTTTGCTACAAAGCACCTCTTTAAAGGTTCCTACATTCCACGCATTCTGAAATGGTTTGAAGCAAAGAAGGCACATAATCCACAGAACTTTGAAACACAGCACTTTAGGACTCACCTGTGCTAGGCTGGCACAAGCAGTTCCCTTATGTGTTTCACCAAATAAACACACCAGGTGCTTAGGACTGAATGAAATACAAAAGTCACCCTGGCCCTTCAGAAACCCTGGCAGTGAAAGAGTCCAACCAAGCCTTAAACAGGTCTGTGCGTTTCAAGAGGACAAGTAAATAGATGGGTTATACAGCTACAGTTTGTTACACTAACAAACATCACTTTTGGCCACAGGTCTGTGGGGGTTGTTAGGCAGCAAAGCCATACAGATCGATTTACAAGTGCACCGCACCAGTAGTTACACAGCAGCCATAATCTCAACATTAAAACCTGGGGGCTTGCTATACACACAGTCAACAATTTTTGTGTTCCCTGAAAGGCCCCCTTTCCAGCAAATCTTCCTTCAGCTTCACAGAATTTTTGCCTTCCCTGGAGCTGCAGCATCAGTCACAACACCTCTAATGAATCCAACTTGACATTTACAATGTTTTGGGTCACCTAGGATTGTCCTTCAGAAACTCTGGTTGTCTACTAAGTACACACCCACTTTACAGCAAAAAACCCACTCCATGAAAAAAAATTTTAAAAGTGATTTAGAACAAGCACTTATTGAAAGTAAAAACAACAGTTCCAATCTTCTTCCCCTTTGCACCAGGCAACTGCCATGCAAAGCTAAATGGGCTCATGCATGCAGCACTTTTTCACAGACATGCACAAGTTCTTGCTGCAGTAGTCTTGCAACTAACACCAAAGTTAAAACCCTGGCAGAAGAAAGCTAAAGGTAATACTGCAGCCTAAATAGCTTTCCTCTCTATCAAATTTCTCTAGCACTTGAATCCATATTATATGCTCAGGACCAACCCAAGTATTCTGAACAGACTAATACAACTGCAAGCTCTTTTAGTGAGACAATTCCTCTTGTATGTGTGATGCCTATGGATACCTGGAATGCACCAAGCATGCACAGACATCTTGTGTGCATGCACCTAGGCATGCCTTTACTCAAATTCCTCAGTTTACAGCACTGTTACACAGTCCTTTAAGCAGTATTAACAGCAACAAGAAATACCTGATATCTCAGGCATAGCAGAGAGCAAAAGTGAGAGACCAGCAGTGGGGAAAATATAAATGAGAATGTTTAGAAGAGCTGAAGTTGATGGACAAACCAGTGCTGCCACCATCAGTGATGTCACAGGACATGGCCTCACAGGAGGAAGCCCTAGGCAATGCACTCCATATGCACTCCCCACCCAGGGCAGGTGCTCTGTTCCTCCATTCCACATCTCCCCCCATAGCACGACGAAGTTGGTACTAAAACAAAAGCTGCCTTATTGACAGCATACAGTACAAACACACCACATGCTTCTCTCTGTATAACTCCATGCATGCATGTGCATCCAAACAGACCAGTACAAAATACAGTATAGCTTAACAGCAATCTTCATCACACACTGAGGAAGCAGATGATGTAAAAATCCCAATTTCTTTGTTTGCACACACTCCTTTGTCAAACTCTACATTAGCTTGCATTTATCCTTCAGTGCTCCCAGGTTGGGGCCTGGGATTCCCTTCCTTTGCCACAGCCCTTTCCCAATCACTAGAGAGAAACTCAAGAGAAGGAAAGGAATATGCTCAAATGGGGATATGCACACACAGACCCACACACATGGTAACACATGAGAGAAAATAAAAAAGCTTAAAAAAGAACATGCTCAAAAGAAGCCAAGAAGGTTATAAAGAGTGCAAGTTCATCTTGCCTGCACCAGTTATCCAAAATTCAGAGGCTAAAATCAGCTATCAGTGCTCAGCAACTGTAGCTGCAGAGACCATAATCATCTACCACAGGATCAGAGAATATTCTGAGCTGGAAGGGACCCACAAGGATCATCAAGTCCAACACTAGCAAACAGCTCATAAACAGACCAAACCTGCAACCTTGGTGTTTTTAGAGCCACGTTCCAACCAACTGAGCTAATTTCAGTGTTGGTCATCATGATCAGCTCTACAAGAACGAATTTCACACAGCAGGAACCACCCAGACAATACACTAGGAACACAGCCCAGGAACCCTGTGGTCTCAGAAGAAACCAGATTGAGGAACATCAGAAAGATACCAACTTACACTTCCATTTCTTTAAGAAATCTCTTAATACAAGAAATTTTGACATATTAGTGCTCCACTAACAACAACTTACTTGCAGTATGCTAATAAGTTCCGCTTGACTTACCTGAACAAATCTCCTGGTTCTTTAAGAAATCACAAGAGGAAACATGATCAGGGTATTAAGTTCACTAAAATCCCAATAAGTAAAACCCATCTGTTTCTGTGCTAGTTGTCTAGGAGCTAAATATCCTTCCTCTTTTTTTTTTTTCTTACTCCTGCTGCTTACACCCCAGTTTATTAGCAGAGAACACACCTCCTCTCCTTCAGATCTCAGTGCACTGGCTTTTAAAAATCACACTCTTCTAGAGTTCTTTTCTATGTCTGCCCTTCCTGTCCCTTTAATCCTGTTAGAGGACTCCTCTACATTTACTCTAACTTACGTAACTTTCCTTTAAAAGCAACAACCAGAATTCTGCACCATATTCTAGTGTTCCAGCTAACCTCCCACCTGCATGGGAAATTGCAATTTCCTTACTTTTAGTAGAAATACCCTACTTTATCCCCTGCTTCTTTCCCCACAGCTGTATTTTATTGGGAGCTCACTGCCACCCTACAACTGAGCAAGCAGTTCCAGTTAACCTTTTCATGCTGACTGCAAGTGAGTTTGAAGCAAATATTTCTAGGTTTGACTCCCAAGACCACAATCTTCAACAGCTCACTCTGTGGATATGATTAAGGATCTTTGATCATCCCGTTTTTCTCAGCTGTTATCCATTTTTAAGCATCTCTGCTTACCACATTCTAAAAAAGAATCTCAAAATCTAGGACCAAAACCAAACAATGCTTTAAGTGTTACCTAATGCAGGACAGAATCATCATCCAGTGTGACACTTGCTAATCCAATCACCCAGGAAACAGCACTTGAATGAAAACATCAAGTCTTAACAGGAGAACCAAGGCGAGCAACGTAACTCCTTCCCTCAAAAAGCCCACTAGGTAAGACAATTGTGTCTTTTTAGAATTCAACTACTAAATGAGTCTTCTTTAAATTATAGCACACTGGAAAGTATGTGATATTTTAAACCATACAGAAGAATTCTGTAACATATTTTGTCGCTAGGACCACAAAATGAGAAAAGAGGAGGGTTTGGGGCTTTTTCATAGAAATCTGCTACTATCAAATTAATTTGACTCATGTTAATGCTATATTGTAATCAACCACACGAACAGCCCACCCCCTCAAAAACAAAGCCTGCCTGTTCTCTGGCAGCAAACAGCAAATGCAAGGAAAGACAGAAGCATTTTAAAAATCTGACACTGGAGGAGGTTTGGCAAGAGAGAGTAAGCAAATGAGAAACAAAAGAAAGAAAACCCAACAAAGATAAACCTAGATGTTTTCTTATAGAAATTTTAAAAACACAGATAAAAATGCCCCTTTCCAAACACTTCTGAAAGCACAAAACACAGTTGTTGAAGGTCTTAACAAGATGTTCTTCACTATCCTCTTCAGTTTAGCCAGAACACATGCAGTGTGGCTGGAGATGCTGCAGCAAACATTCAGCAAGAATCTAGTCAACAGGAAAAATTCTTGAAAGGTGAAGTGATAATTAGCAACACAACCCGAAGACATAGTGCACTCTCTCTCATTTATATTGACTGCTGTAACCATTAAAAGATTTTCAGCCCAAAGACAGTACTGCAGTGGTTACAGCTTTTCAAACCAATAGTGATGACTGGCAGATAACATCAGGTTAAAATAAGAACCTGCAACACTGAACACAAGTCCCATGGTACTGCAGCAGTCTTTAACAGCCCAGTTTTTCCTGGCTAGGAGAGAACTGATGAAAAGGCCAGGGATGGAATCAATTAAATTAGTGCCAAAGTGCTTTTAAAAAGAAAAGGTTAGATGCTCCAAAGACTTAGCAGTTGAGAGTTTACTGGGTCATTTTTTTCCCTGTGGTCGAGAGTAGAGTTTTCAATATGGCTGGCGTACCTTTAAGAAGATATACTTTAAAGTGAAATTGAAATATTTTACACCTCAATACATGAAGAAGCTGTATTAGTATATTCTGCCCCTATGCTCTACCTGCATGAGGTAGATGCAATGACCCCTGCTTCCCACAGTGGTTCAAATTTCTTTCAAATTCTGTCCTTTGGTCTCACCTGTGTGGGGATTAGCTGTGAGGATGGGAACAAAGGAAATGCCATGGCACAACAGTTCAGCAACTCACCAAATCTGCTGCCTGCCTCATGCTCATCAATCATTTTATAGAGGAAGCATTAGAAATCCAACTGCACACATTACCACTAGTGTATACTGCACCTTAAAGGGAAATGCCCTTGTTCCAGACAGAAACAGTTCTTTTGAGATCCTCAGGGACTGGCATATTTTGACTTTTTATCCCAGTGAGTATAACTATCAGCAAATGCAGCAATCAAAACCTACCTCCCCAAATAAATGACAGTACCTGGAACCAGGGGTTCCCACAATTAAACAACTCACTGGATGAAATATTTCCTCCTGTCCATTTCACAAATCTTTTACTTTTGAATTTTACTGAGCACTTATTTACAGGAAACAGTAAACTAAAACCTACAACAGACATTTTACTACCGTTTAAACAGTAATACCTCTCTACCTGCTGCTCTACCAATTTTAAATGAAATCTCAGAAATCTGAAAATTGCCTTGTACATGAGCCATAAAACCATAGTATCCAAAAGGATAAAATTATCAAGTTCACAGAACAACCTCTCTTGCATGACTTCTTATGTACCTCCTCATTTATAGCCGTAAGTTTAGACTTTTAATTACCACTCCTGACTCATCTAACGCATTCACCGACTCCAGCAACACGCAGAGACCATGCTCCTAAAAAAGCACAAAACTTAACCAATTTAAGCACTATTTTGTCAGTGCCCACTGCACTGCTTTATCCTACAGTGCTGATGTCACTACTCTGCAGAATTGCTCAGCTGTTTCACTCAGCTGTCGCTAGTCCCTTCTGAAATCCTCCTCAGCAGTCTTAATGAACCTGAACAACTGTGATCTGACAGACAGGGTTACCACTTCATTATCCATTCCATCCTTCAGATTTTTTGTATGGCTATTAAACCCCAAACATTTGGTATTGATCCCTGCTGCACAAAGCACCGTTAACCATTTACAGGGCCAGAAGGGGCCATCCTTCTTTTTTCTCCTCTCCATAGTAAACTGAGCTTGACAAGACTCTTCTTTTGGACTTTCACCAAGCATTTATAAAGCACTAGAGCGTGGAGTTCTTGTGCTCCCTGAGTGTCGCTATGACCCAGTTTTCTGAAAGATGAGAGCACATAAAAATAGTTGTCTCTTTGCCCTCTTATTCAGTATAGAGAGACCTAAACTAGGATATCAAGGCTAGATTCCTGAGATGATCTCAGGAGCTGAGGATGATCTCACCTTCAACTGAACTAAACCAAAAGGCTAGCAAAAGGAGAATCAAGATAATTCCTTTAACAAATTTCACAAGCAAACACAGGACACAGTGAGAAAAAAATAATGTATCAAAAAATGTTGAGATCGAAGCATAGAGGATATTTAACCCAAACTCTGAATTACTATATTTTACGCCATAGCAAGATAGTTATTTTCTAACACACATTAAAACAACAAAATAAGTCTTTCCTTATATCTTGTCACCATGTTGTAATTCCTTACTCTTGGCCATTAAGAAAAAAGTCCTTATAGTTACCATCATATTCTTTCACCAAGCAATCTCCACAGGCAGTACCTTAACTCACCCAGATCTTACTGGCCTGAGGGCACCCCCTACTTAGGTAAAAACCTAAGTTAGGTTTAAGTTAGGTCAGAACCAGAGCTTGAGAAGGCTCTCTGCTGCAAAAACACTAATGATTATCAGTAAATATGGCACTGCACATGGTGAAGGGGATGGTACATGCTCCTCTCTCACCTGGCCACCCCCTTTGTGAGGCTGGAACTGTGGCACAGACCAGCCCTCAGACACTCCTACAGGGAATGCACTTTTTGAAACCCTCTGTTCTTCCTATCTGACTAGCTACAAGCTTTAGAGAGTTGATACAGAGGCTACCTAAAGAAAAACTTAGGCTATAAAGATTGAATTAGCAGCAGAAGAAGACAGGAGAGAAACACAAGAAACAATGTAAGAAAGAATGAACACAGGAAAGGTTAAAAGGAAATGTGAGGAAAGAGCTGATTTTTGTTTTATTCTTAAGCAGACAACGCAGCATATGAGATGTTACTTCTGAAAGAAGACTTGTTAAAAGAATCTAAACGCTTAGCAGGGCTAAATGGAAGCAGAAATAATAACCAAATGGTAAAAAATAAAATTAGTACCTCCAGCTGTAGGAAGGCTGGGGAAAAAATAAGGAACTACAGGACTGCTGGAATAAGCAAAGTGAGAATGGCTGTGTGTATCAGTGAAGAAATAAGTGAACAAAGGACAGTTGTTTTGTGACAGCTGATATGCATGTGGTTTGCATCCACTTGGTGCTTGCCTTTGTTTTGTTTTCTGGGCTGACCTTCACCCCCTGCCACACAACGGATTCAGAGAAAACCTCCACTCAAAGTCTTAATTAAAAGTCCAAAAGAAACAAATGTTATCTTGTGCTGCAGACCCAAGCCCGAGCCCAGGTGCCAATGAGCCAGGAAAGGCAGCATCCCCAGCGGAGCACCAAGCTCCTGCCAAGGGTACCTACAAATTACCACACTGCCTTGGAAAGAGCCCTCCTCCCCTGCCAGTGTCCGGAACAGGCAGAATAGCTAAAAAGAAACATTTAGCTTCATATCCAAAAAGCTGCTTCTAAGCTTTTATGATGAAAGATCAAAGCTAGGGGAATGGTGGGAGCTTACAGGACAGTAAAAAAAGTGGAGAGTAAATTAGTAGTGTGCATGCTAATAAGACACACATACAACATCACTAAGGGAGCATGTTAATGTTTTGGGTAGTTTGAACAGAAACCTGTGAAAGCAGTTCAGCATGTCATCACCAATACTGTCTTTAGAAGTGTTCTGCTTCTTTATGAGCAGCTCTTAAAAACACACATGCACGTGTAGTTTCATAAAAAGACAGTGCAATCCACAAGAACTTGAAAATGTGAGGCTACCCAAAGAGTGTCCTGCATGGTCTGCAAAGCCTATGCACAATGCATGAGAATTTTTGCTTTAAACTGTGGTATTTCATTTCTGGTACTGCATTTAAATTAGTTATTCCAACATGGATTTGCTATGCAGTATCCAGTTTGATACAAGCTCAGAACATAATTTGGAGAATATCTGTGTAACCGGGATAAGATGGAAAGTGACCTCAGGACCTTGGTCTAAAAGACTAATTTACTGTCAAAACTATCTTGGTGTAACTATACCTACATAAATACCATTTATTCTGGAGTAAGAGTGTTTTGTTTAACCTGATTTAGTTTGTACAACTTCCAGAAATTTTATCAATGCGGTTGGTAGTACATGCACAATCCTGCTAAATTCATCTGCATGACCTTTTGTATCATGCACAAAAAGGTGAAAGTTAAAAATGGAATAAACAATAGCAAAAATAAAATACTAATTTTGTTACAGGCAAGCATATATCTTCCTGTTGTTCAATCATATGATCATGATGCATTCAAAAACTAAATGTTTAAAGAAAGGAATTCACTTTCTACTAGTATTTTTTTTTCTGGGTTCTGATAGCTTCAGTCTTCAAGAGCACATAACCATTGACATTTAAAGTTGCAAGTACTATTTCTGTAAAATCTTCCTGTTATGGGAAAAGGCAGAGATAGTAAGGGAGCCAAAAGTGGCTTCTATTGCCATATGTTGTTTCTAATAGTCGCAGCTTGAGTTTCAAACCTGATGTGGGTTTTCATTTCCCTTTATCTCCATTAAGTGCTGCTGTACTATCAGTACTTCTTAAAATCAAGACTTACTAATAAGCCTAATTTTAGGCACTCATTTCTGGAACATGGCACAGAAGCTCACACTCAAATGTAAAAAGAATCCAGGCATGTAAGGTATCTGGAAATACCTGAAAGTCTTGGACACTTCTCCTTCATACTTCAGTTTACAAACAAGAGCCCAAAAGTCTACTTTAGGGCATAGAGGTTTGTATGTGATTTACATGTCTTTTGCCTTGCTCCTGACAAACATTTTTTGTAATTAGTGTTTCCAAGAAAAGTTTGGGGGTTACAAAAATTTTATTCTTAAGGTACATAGAGTAAGAAGTTCTTGCTTTAGAGAGTACAGTTCTGGTATTCTTCATATCTTTGGAGACTGAGAATACAAAAGCTGAGTGTAGCTTCCCGGTGACAGTTTTCTTCCTGATAACATCTTCCAAGGGCAAAAATTACCTTGAAAACATAATCACCACATATTTTCCCCCACACGCAGCCTCTGATTGTCTCATTCATCACCTAGGTAGACAGACATGATGCAATTCTGTTTACCAGATACTGCTCCTTAGAAGCACTTGCAGAATACCAAAAGGATATAAACTGCCCCCTAGGCCTCCAGAGTGGGTCATCTTCAACTATGGCTTCCACCAACTGTGAAGTCACAGTGTTGGCTTTCTGGTATCACAGCATTCTCTGTAGCAACAGCCTATGAGGTCACAAATAAAGGATTATCACTTTGTTGCAGGATTAAGGGAACTAAGAGGCTGGTCTGTCAGAAGATGGGTTTTACTCCAAATAATGGGCATTAAGAGAACGCTGAAAATAAATGGGTTGTAAATTGTCTTTGTCTGGCATGTACCTTTTTTTCAATAATACTGTAAAATAAGGTATTGTTTTCGTTAACAGCTTCTAAATAATGGAATGAACTGCAGGCTACCTCCTGAGCTATTACATGGGAGATGAATTCTGAAATAACTTTCATACCTTTGGACTCCTCAGTCATTTGATTTTGCAAGCATAGACATCAGTCAGACCACTCTCCTCAAGAGTCTGCTGGTTAGTTTATTCACAAGTGTTCAAAGCTAGAAATAAGTTTCAGAAAGTGACTGGAAAAAAAATACAAAAGGAAGTCTAGAAATATCTGCTGGGGGAAGGAGGGATAAAAGGAAGGGTGGTGATACCAGGTGACAACAGACTTACCTACATTATTCACAGAAATCCTATGGCCCATGCATGCCTACAGATGCAGACCTTTCCCATATTTTTGAATTACTCACTTTTCTAGATGCCTGGCAACTCAGGCTGCCTGATGTCTGGAAACTAGCTACTATATGCATATAGTCTTATCTCACATGAGCAGCAGGTCCAATACATCAGGTGTACTATGTATGCATAATTTATCCTTCAGGGACTGTCCCAGATTTTAAGATTAAGATCTAAAAGTCCTAAAACAGACTGGCTCACAATCTCCAGTCTGACCTGTGGTGCAAGCAATTGTACAGTGTGAGAGTATCTTGCAACTTCAGGAAGATTCTTTACTAAGGCCCTACAGGAGCTGGAAGGAGATACTTCCAGCACTATGAGTGTAGGCACTGATACCAATTTCTGTTCTAGAACTGGAAGAAAACATTGGACAGATTTGCAGTAGTTGATCAAGGCTTTATCTGGAGTCTCACCCATCAGTCTGGAAAATTTATATTTCTACTTTGTAGCAGGACAACTACTAGAAACGTTGGGAAAAAACAACACAGATGGACTGACAAGATGCTTCAGTGTGCTTTAAATAGGCTTTGAAATTTTGCAACCTATTTAAGAACGCTGTTTCTTTTGCCCTCCAGCACCAGCAATAAAGAACCTCAAAGGAAGTGCTTAGATAGACCAGACTTACTCGCTTTGCCACTGAGCTCTGCAGCTTCCCAGGACAGAGCCGTGCCGTGAGCCACGATCCCCGCGCTCAGCGGCGCCGAGCGCTGCCAGCGCGGGGGGCGCCGCGGCCGCCTCCGAGCACCGGAACGCTGCAGAGACGCTGGACCGGCACCGGCACCGGCACCTGGCACCTGCTAGCGGCCCGCTGCAGCCAGGCCAGGCTAATGCCGAGCACAGGGCAAGGCACCGTCCGCGCCTGCCGCGGGAAGCGCTGCCCCGCCGGTACAACCCGCCCGCCGGTCATCGCGCAGCAAGGCGGGCAACCGAGGCGAACGGGCAAGGAGCGCCCACGCCAGCCCGGCGGCTCCCCGGTACCGGGACGCGGCACCTACCGAGCGGCACCTACCGAGCGGCACCTACCGAGCGGCACCTACCGAGCGGCACCTACCGAGCGGCACCTCCGGCGGCGGCCACGCGCCACTGCCCGCCCTCCGCCTCCGCAACGCGGGGCCCGGCCCCCACAGCTCCCATCCCGAACCCATCCCGGAAAGCTGCCAACGCTTTAGGGCCCCGAAACACGGAGAAAAAGCAATATGCGCCTAGTCGGAAGATGGGACATTACTCCCACCCTTGCACGACATCTTCAACCAAAAGCCAGCAGCGTGTTGTCCTCTAGCAAAGGCCACCCACGCCCCAGCCATTTTGGATGCATGAGCAACTCCCACAGGACATGCACCCCTGTGTGCTGCTGCTGCTTCAGGAACGGCCAAAATCCCAGACAGGGAGAACTCAGAAACTAAAATAAAAGAGGGGGGGTGGGGGGCCGGTGTTTGTTGATTGGTTTCTTTGGCCTGGAGGTCGTGGGGCTTTGCGGTTTTGTTCGAGGTTGTTGATTTTACATGATGGTAAAGCAGACTTCCATCCCATTCATCTACGAGCACTCTCTCCTCACAAGAAACCCTGGGGTTGGTACTCCAAAAAAGCAGTACAGGCACGAAAACCCCTCTGCCTCCCTGAGGGCAGTGATGTGATGGGACGTGTGCTGCTGATGCCAGAAATAAATCTGGACAGCCACTGCGACTGAACCCACCTCCCACTTCAAAACTACTTCAAAACACCCATCAAGTATTCTATGCAACTTTCCAATTCAACATGGCTTCATGATTGATCCAAGATTTTTGCTGTTTTGTTTTTAGAGTTTAAGGGGGTCAAAGGACCAACAGCAAAATGCTCCTCCTTTCCGGCTGCTATTGAGTACAATCTGAATCTGAACCTGTGCAAAAACTTCAGCTGATTAGCCACCTATATTTAGAAGGAAGTTACTATCTAAAAGGGCAACCTTCATGGAAATGGAAACATTTTGCACAAGAAGCAAAGAAAGACCCACTGCATCTATTTTTAATGCACACAGAAGGTTCTATGACCAAAACATAGGTTTGTCAAAACAGTGATCAGCATACGTGCTGAAAACCATAGCTATAGAGCAAATCAAAAGCTAAATCAAACCACACTGTCCATCTCCCTTGGTTTCATCAAAAGCAAGCAGGAGAATAAGTTTATGAAGGCAAATCACAGGGTAACAATAGGTGCCTGCTGTGGATCCTGAGCATGAATTTGAACTTTGCTCTTAACCTGGGCTGAGGGCTTTCTTCACAAATATAAATGCACATCTTGGTTTTTAGGGCTGCTGTATCTCATGGTCCTCAGGCATCAGCAACATGCACAGCCTAGCCACACCTAGCTGCTGGATATTTACAAGAAAGCTAAAGCAGTACTACACTCACAGTAATTTGGTGTTTGAGACACAGCTGGGCATACACTGGTAAGACACAGGAGGTGTCTGCAGCATGCTGTGGTCAAGAATCAGCACCATGACCTCATCTGCCTCCAGCACTCAGGCACAAAGGGACCTGAGATCAGATTGAGAGCCTATTAACCACTCATTCAGCTTGAATTTCAATATTTCCCTCTTTATAAGCTCATCCATTGTTTTAATTACTTAAGGAAGATGAATAATTTGTGTAATTTGTGCTTTAATGCACATATTAAATGCTTTAATTCCAAATGCTTTAATTCCAAACTTTGACATACAAAATATTACTGGAGATGAGGTGAACAAAACAGAAACTTTCCACTTGAACAGTGGATAAAAAAGATTAAGAAGGTAACTCAGCAGAGTAATATCAATTTTGAAAGGCAATTCCCAACTCTTCCAAGCAAGACTGAGAACTACTGGATGTCAGCATAAGTGCTAGGATCTCCCTCACCCTGCAACTACACACTGGAAATGCACACACAATATCCACAGGACCACTGGCACTGCCCTTTCATAATAAATGAAGAGCTGAGTGGAAAAAAACAACCAAGCAACCAACCAACTCCTCTATAAATCAAATTTCCCCATGCCAGGCAGTATAAAAAAGCAAGAGCAGGTGATTCCTATGATCATGCAACCTCTGGCATGCAGGACATCCCAGGCCAAGACTCAGCACAGAAGCTACAAGCAAAGACAGTGCAAAGTTGTTTTAAAAAGCCACATGACCATACTGTGCTGAAACATTTTCTAGCCCATACATCAATTTCACATAGTATTGCTTTGGCTTCTCTATTTGACAATAAAATCCAAGACCTTTACATGCTGGCAATTGTATTTCCTTCACTAATGCCACTGACATCCATTGCTTTCTCTACCAGTCAAATATGAGGAAATGGTTCTTTAGTGGATGACAGCAGCTCAGTCTGGCATTTTACAAGATCTGGATGACTGGCACTGCCTGAAGGACTTCACAACCGAGCTCAGACAGAGCCAACATATTTCAGATACAATGGTTATCTGTGAGGCCATGGAAGCAGTAAGATCACTTCCTCCTTGCAAGCTTCAGCTTAACATGTTCATCAATTACTGTTATTTTTAAATTTCCTTTGGAAAAAGAAAAAAAAAAGGCTCAAAATTATTTTATCAGTTTTGGGACCAACCATCTACCTTCAGTTATTAAACATTTATGATTCCCTTTTCCCTCAAATACAGGAGGAAAAATTTGGCAATCAACTAGGGAGGACAAGCTGACTGACAGTAACTTACAGCTAAACTAGCAACTGCTCAACCAAATTGTACCATCCACAGAAGATATGCCATGAGTATTAGCTTGAGGATGATAAGCCTATAATCAATAGCCATAATTTTTATTGGCACATCTTGTTTGCATTTAAAGAAAATAACAAAATAATTTGATGGTCACATATTTCTGCAGTATCTGAAAGCAAAGAATCCTCTAGCTTTCTCCACAGTTTCTGTTAACTGAAACCCTGGAATTATATAATTACTACCTCCATATATAGGATTTGCCCAGATACTAAAATTCTGAAGCTGTGAGCTTACAGGTGTTTTTGCTCTTTTCTCCTTCACTGCTAAATAGGAAAGATTATGGCAAAGATTAACTAGACTAGGCACTCAATTTGTTCCAGCTTCTTACCCCTCTCAGATGCCGGTTTAAAAATGTCAACCTGAAGTGAACCAATGATCATCAAGTAAATTAGTTACAGCATGAACCAAATTTGAGACCCCACACTTACCAGTAAGGACTCCGGTAGTTTGTCAAACAGCGGACCTGGATTCTTCCAGCCACCAGGAAAAGCTCCAGGACAGATCTAGCACACTCTACACTACTAACTCCTGCAGGCTAGTTTAGTTCCTAAAGAGCACCAGGAAAACAGCTTTGATTCAAAAGCACGGGATGGTCAAGATGTTGGAAAGCTACTCAAAACATCCGTGCAGCATTCTCTGCTGTGAGTGGAACTAACAGAAATGTATCTGCATCAGATTCATGCTGCCCACGTGGGAAAGCTCACTGACCATTCACAGTTTTTGTGATCTGCGTTGAACACTGTGGTTCAGCAGTTACTCAGCTCACATTAACAGAGCTGACCAGGTCAGAGAGAGCTCTGGCCTGACTATACAGCTCCTATACATGCCATATCCTAGATATATGTTTGCCCTCCTTAGACTTCATTCATTTTGAAATTTAAGTGTCTAGAAAACCTTACTGAATAGTTTATGCAAAATGGTATCTCCCATGCTAAAAATCTTTCATTTATAAGAGAGTAATAGGGTTAAACAGGAAATAAAAAGACCAAACATACCCATCCTTGAAACACTCACATCAGATGTATGATGAAAATTATGTACTCATCTGTGCTAAAACCTAACAAGAAAATATGGAAAATACTGTTGGATATCATAATCACTACTTCAGATGGCCTGAGGAATCCATCACCATGTTGGTGGCATTCTGTGGTACTTCTCCTTTTTTTACAGGAAAATGAAAGCCCTTGCACAGACAAATCATTATTTGTCAAAGCATTCATCATAGATGCCTAACTGCACAACAGAGCTACCCAACCTAAAGGCAATCTATCCACTGCTGTCCTCATCCAGGCCAGGACAGCCCACATTTATGCTTGATCTGCTCTCATGAGTTAGTTTGGGGAGCTAACCTAGCAGAGGCTACTCCTGCAAAAAAAACAAAAAAACAAAAAAAAAAAAAAAACCCAAACAAAAAACCCACAAACAAACAAACAAACAAAAACCCCAAAAAATTGTATCCAAACTCTGACTGGGTTCCCTGTTAAGACAGAGGAGATCCTGTCTCAGGGCAAAGCAGGAGGCAATGTGCACAGGCAGTGGAGAAGCAGGACCTGCTGCTCTGGTAGCTGGCAGTTATGGGTAAGAACTGCTCAGTTATCGCAGAACTGCACGCTAATATGGCCACTCACCACTGAAATGACTGACACAGTCACCATCCTGACAGCAGGTCTATGTGACAGCTGGAATTTTCAAAGGGCTTTCAAAAGGCTTACTAAATTCCATTCACTTTCATGGCATCCGGGTTCAGGTCTATCAGCACTGGTTTCAACTACAAAGGGCAAGTTTTGCAAAAGCAAGCTTTGTTTGTCATATCCAACAGACCATCAAGACTTAAACAAAATAAGGACATGCATCTGGAATAAACAAGGATGTAAGTAGCAAGCACACATTCCAAGAATATGTTTAAAAATAGTGCTGTTCTTACTTACAGAGACAGCATGTACCCATTTTCATCAGTAGTTCCAAAGATCTGGTAAAAACCATCACTTTCAATAACTGAGTTTCCCAAGGAATATGGTCTATTAGACATCAGATATTGGCTATTCTAGTGGAAAATAACATGCAGAAGACAGGAAAGATCCTGCATTTCTCCATCCACTGCTGCAACATCTTCCCAAAACACAGATGACATAGTCACAAAGAATGGCAGACATCCTACTGTGTAGAATACAATTCCACTGATATTAAATTGTATTAGAAAACCATACTTTTTTACATATTAATTTTAGAAAGAGGGAGAAATATTTTGACAAATGTCAGAACTTCCTGTTACAGCATTCTTGCAAGAAGTGTTTCTTTCTCTCCTTTCAAATTAGTTTGTTCTAAAAGACTACATTAAGTAGAGCAATATTTAAAACATTTAAACAGTCAAATTTGAAACAAACTAGTCTGATCCTAGTTTTGGATTTTCTTACACATGAAATCTGTCTACTTTGGAGCTCTGTTTCAAATCAGAAAACAATTTCCTTAGAATCCCAAAACCTCCACAAAATAGAGCCTCTGTCTACTAGTCAACTGTATGCAAACTTCAAATTTTACAAAACAAGTTTCAACACATGTCCTTAACAAGAATATCCAGTATCATGCACTTCCTCATGTGAAACTTGAGAATCTTAACATATTAGTTTAAAATGAAAACTTTCATTTAGTCTGAGCTGGATTGAAGCGTTTTTGCCTTGTTCTGTATCTCAATCTGTGTGAGATTAATTTATCTTGTGAACACAAGTCTTGATTGACTTGCATGTGTTTATAAATATGCATGTACAACTCAGAGTAGGAAAGCAGGAACAGCATTACATCAGCCCCAACACCTGCACCATGTTGACTGAAGCAGAGAAGACTGTCTATTGTTTCTCCTCCTTATTAATGTCTGCCTTCCCAGCCTTACAAATGCCTTACTGCTCTGCCAGTAACATAAATCATGCTGACTCTCTCTGACTTGCAATTTCCACTGTGACTGCAGAGGCAGGTCTTGAAAGAAAAAAAAATAAAAATAAACAAAACCCCAAGAATAAACTGTGAAAATATCTAACAAATATTCTTATGATTTTTATAATGACATTTGCCCCAAGTGCCCATTTGTGTGGAAAATGTTTAAATTGCTTCATTTAAAAAAATCTATAGTCCTAAGGGAGCTGTTAGAATTAAAACATTTTCATACAGATGGAGGGCATTAAGTACTTCATGCATGCAAGAAGGAGAAAAAAATGCTTGAAGAAATGTTACAAGAAGAAAGCAGGAATATTTTAAGTCTGAGATAGAGATCTTGTTCATCACACTCACAGAGAAAACAAGCTGAAAAGAAACCAAAAGGAAACAGCTGACATACTGTATAACAGATTCTCTCCAAAAACTTACTCAGCATCTAATGTGACCATCTCAACAATCCTTCTTCTAAGTTAAAATGTAAACCTTAAAAAATACCTAATTTTACACCACAGAAGTTTGCTACTCTTTAAGCTGAGCTATGCATTTACACAGAACAAATTGTAAGGATCCAAGTCAGCCTGTACTGGGGAGACACCATACGTCACCCAGAAAACAGCAGCTTCAGCAAACAGCAAATCCAGGCTGGAGCTGAGACCAAGACTGCTAGCCATGACAGCAGTGAGTGATGGCAGAGTCTTTCAAGAGAAACAGTGGGGACAAAACCTGGTTTAAAAACTGATCACTTATGGAAATGTTTAACAGTCACCAGCAGCTGCAAGAGGTGAGGACTCAAAGCCCCCAAGTCCATCTATCTTCAGAATCAGGCCCCTACCAGAAGGCAGCTGTGGGAAGGATGCTAGCTGGAAAAGCATCTGAATACCTGGAAAACAGGCTACAAAGGAGCAAGCATTAAGACAAACCCCTGCAGGGCATCAGGACTGCTTTGAAAATGTTTTTTTTATAATTTCCATCTTGATTCTGAAGTGATAACATCATGCCACAAGCAAAGGAACCAGAATGGCAATGTTGTCTAGAGCATGATTTCATCCTCCCCACCTTTCAAGTTGCTTATCAGCTCCAAGGACACTGACAAGCTTAGCAGCAGAGGCTCACTGCTGGAAGAATGTGAAGCTAGCAGGGTTTTTCAGGTCAGGCTGGAGCTAGTACAATGCTGCAGATTAAGCAACTTCAGTGAATGAGGTGGGAGTCTTGGGAGCAGACAATTTGCTCCCAGGAATATTTGGAGCACCTAACCAAGCATTTAGGTAGGAAGGGACTGCCAGCTCTCAGTTTGTTCCTGCTTTGATGCTCAAGGGATGCGAAAGGGTAACCTTTCTGCAAGTGAACAAATCATACTAAGCAAAGCATTCTGTATTGCCCATTTCTAAAGTATACAAAAATACCCTGGAAAAACAAGTTTTGGTGGCTGCATGGCCGAAGTTCCCAAACTGTTTTAAAGATCTGCTGTGGTTTTGTCTTAAAGCTCATCAATGCTCAAAGCCCATGAAAAGCTGTCATTTTCTCACTGCTTGTGAACATTCCAAATAGCAATTATAAACAAGTCTTGTGAAAAGAAGATCTAACTGGTGGACAGGTTCTTGAAACCTGAACACAACATTCAGACATTTTTCTGTAATTTCTGTGATCTTATGCCTGAGGTCTGCTGTCAACAGTAGATAATCTGGAAGTCTTTCTACTGCCTCTTATTGGAGCCCAGATCCTTAATAGCATCATTTAATATTCATTTTCTATTACCAATATGTAAAAGAGACAAGTCCTGTGACATAATTCCTGCCTCTCACAAAGTGAAGCACCTAACACCAGCTGTTTTAAATGTCAATTTAATGATAAACAGTGTCTCACAAAACAAGGCAGACATACCACTGGAAATGTCCCCATGTTCCAAATGCCTCTCTTGTATTGGATGCATCATTCTTGTAACCTTGCAACAGTCAGGGCTATTCATTAACCAGCTATTAGCTGAAAAAAATAAAATGTCCATTAAAAAGCAGCACTAACTTTCTGAAAGTGCAGTAAACTGAGACACAGGTAAACTTTCAGAAGCAGAAAAGGATTTTAGCTAGCAACTTCATCCTGAACCTCTGCTTTATCTAACAGAATTTTGAACTTTTGTAGAAAGTTGTCACAATAGTCCAGGTAAATTCTGAGCATGTGAAAAGGAAAAAAAAGAGGAAAAAATATATAAAAAATTATGATCCTTCAGGAATACCCCAGATGCTGCCATGCAACCTCTTCAGAAAGAGAATTCCTTATATCAGGAGTTGATTTTGTGCCACCTTCTATTATAAACTCAAAGGATGCACACAATAATATATGGGTGAAAGTGATTTAAAATGTGTTTCTAATAATGCCTGAATAAGGACCTGCTTCTGGAATTATTCACACAAACTATTTCCGTTTGTTAAAGCCATTATCCCTATTCTCTGACTAACCCCCTTTGCACCTCTTTCAAAAGAAGAAAAAAAAAACCAAAAAACAAAGCAAAACCCAACAAAACCAAAAAACCAAAGAACAATTTAAATGTTTTGACGTGACAAATGCCAGACTCCAAAGCTCATAAATGTGCTCGAACAATGCATTTGAAACTCTCATCCCAGTACCTTGCATCTTCAAATAATCTCCTGAGCTCATTCAAAATGCAAGCACTTTAAATGTACAAACATGGAAAGAACCTTCCAGCTCTTGTAAAGAAGATAATGAATCACAAAGTTAACTTTTTACTTTCAAGATGACTCTCAATCATTACTTCTGTGATTTTACTTTCAGCCTCACCCTGTCCTGCTCCTGGCATGTTCTGCTCCAGAACACACAGAGATCAGAAAAGCGCTGCTTAAGATTCAGAAAGCAGATAAAAAGTACAGGTAACCAGAAGTGTGCTCTCCTGCCTGAAAGGATGGAGGGAGGGCTGATAGTGATGGGGGACAGCAAAAGCACAAGAGCACACATGATATAATAAAGGGAAATGTTCTTCCAGAATGAAATGGAAAATGAAGGAAGCAGGGGTAGAGGGGGAGCACAAGGGGATCTAAACAGTTATGAAGAAAAAATAGAGAGACAGTTTTTAAACTCATGAGAGAAAAAAAACATCTACAGCATTACAGAAATAGATATAATTTTTAAAATTTAAGCTAAAAGGAAAAAAAAAACCAAAAGACTTAAAGTAAAAGGGGTGAGAGAGACCTATCCTGAGCAGGTTTCCAGTAGATGCTGACACCATGCATTATGAAGCCCTGAATTTTTAAGAGGAAGGTGTCTGGAAAATGATTTTCCTTCAAAGCAAACCAAATCTATGACCAGGGCAGACCCACAAGCAAACAAGCATCAGCACCCTTGGCTACCCAGACCAAAGAGACAGAACTAACAAGCTCTTCAGCTGGCTATGGGAATGAAGGGATGGCCCTTTGTGGATGGCACTGCTGAATAGGCATCCTGAACACATTTTCCAAGCATCTGTTTGGATACAGGCCTCTGCTGCTGGCCTGGATAATGGCAGGACTGGAAGCAGGGTGGAAACCACAGCCTCCAAGTGCTGCTCAGCACTGCTAATCACAGAATAACCTGGTGGTATGGAGAGGAAGAATTTCTCCTCAGTTTACAGCAGAACTCAGAATTCCTCCCAGGCAGCAGCACCTTCACTTCATTCCCACAATCCACTACCCAAAGCTGATTCTCAAAAACTTTTTTGGAGATTGCAGGTTTGGTCATTTTCAGGTTTTTGTTTGTTGGCTTGGACGGGGTGGGTGAGGTTTGGGGGCTGTAGGATTGTTTTGAGGTTTTTTTTACATTTTATTTGTCTTTCTTGGTCAACTATCAGGGTGTAATTAAGGTTCAAAGTCAAGAAAGAAAGGGAACCAGCTCTGTGTCAGCAATCAGCTCAACATGCTGTTAATATCTAGCCATAATCTCTCCCAGTCTAGGCATGTAATCTACCTGAGAGGTAACTTAATTTTCCAGTGGCTGCCTCCATGGGTTACCAATCTCCATTGCTTGTTATACATTTAGTTACAGAGGCATAACATCTCCTGAGAATACACAGCCAGGTACTACACTTTACTTCCATGAACCCCATTCTCTTCACAGTAGAGCTTGTACCTCCACACGAGGAATATAAGCTTAGTTAGAAATGAGAAGCCCTATTTCCCCATGCACTAGGACATCCCTTATTTTACATATTTAAAGAAAAATACAACTGAGTACAAGCAGCTAGAATTAACCTTAAAAGGTTTTGGGTTTTTTTTTCCTTCCAGTGTTTTAACTTGTTAACAAATCAAGCTAGTTTCACAGTCTCTAGGTGTCAGATCTCAGGAAAAAAAATTAGCAAGTTATAGTCATAGCTTTTAACAGGTTCTCAAAGTTCCATAATACCTCATAAAACAAGTATCACTTACATCCCCACCACCCAGCACAGTGACGCATACTGAACATGTGCCACAACAGCGAATGCACACCATTTCCCTTACAGCACTGTTCAGTCAAGCCAAACTGACATGTGAGAATATGGTACCTCACATTTCCATTTTTTCCCTTTTCCCATCCTTAGTGATGACAGGTATCAGGTCTGTAAACCAGCTTTGTCTTAAACAACCCTCAGGCAAACATTACCGAGTCTCTCCTTGCAGACCATGAGGGACTTCACCTGCCACTGCGGCAGGACCCTCCTGGCCGTGCTGGTAGCCACAAGGATTGGGAGGCAGACAGGCAATGCCCATTGCTCTCCCCATGTCTCGCGAAAACAGGGATTAACAGCAAATCACTAGAAAGAGGTGATCTAAATGCTAAACAACATCCTACATCCTTGCTGCTGACAGGACTATTCATTTCAGAGTGGACAGGCTCTATTTTACCAACCATTACCACACTCCCTAGCACACACAGAGGTTCCTATTATCAGACAGTGGTTGAATGATCAAAGGTTAAGAATTACTTCTATCTCTTTTTGCCTTCTTGATAGTTTTAAAACAAAAATCAATTCAATGTATGTACCATTTATGGAAATTGTTTTTAACTCAGCTGTTCCACACAGGGGTTGGGAAGGTAATGGCTATGCTGCAAAAAGAGGGAATCAAAGCTCCCAGGCTCCCAAAGGATGATTTATTCCACACTACCCGAATTTCAAAGTGAGGTTTCTCTTGCACACAATAGTTAAGAATCTGCATTCTTCTTTGCTGCACTATTATTTCACTGACAGAATTTATTGGCAGTATAAAATGCAGGAGAATATTTTATTCTGCATATATTTTGCACCTCCATCTCTTTCGCATCTTATTTCTCTTTCAGTACATAGAGTTTAAGGCTTCGCAGCATTTACAATCCCTTATTTTATGTGCCCAACACAACAGGTACCCAAGTGCAATAAAAAGTAAACAAGTACAGTAAGAACAGAAGGGCATTTTCTCCTCAGCTACACATCAGGCACCTGAATTCAGGTGAAGTCTCTGTACTTGTAGAGTCAAGACTTGAATTGCTGGTCATGGACAGGTCACTGACAATATGGAAAGCAGTGCTGTTTTGGGATAGTGAGGAAGAGCCAAGTCCAAGACTTACCCAGCAGAGGTCAGGCTAAACCAAAACTTCACTGTCATTATGGGTCCTAAGAAATTGTCTCTTGGTCCTTCCCACTGTTTCCCCTCAGAATCAAACTACAAGTATTTTTACAAGTATTTTTAGATACCTAAGAATTACTCTGAAAATCAATTTAAAACAGCAAAGACTTAAGTTTGTTGGACAAAATACCCTTGAAAAAGACTAAGACAGGCATCTGACACCAAGCATTTGAAGAACTCAATATTATTGTTGGGCAAAACTGTATTACTTAAATGAAATAAGAATGAAAATCCACTGTAGCAAAATAAACAAAACATTGTGCATGCTCTCCAAGAGTATTTCAAGCAAATTTTGTGCTGATACACAAGGCATAGTAAATGCTTCTAAAAATACACATTGATATAAGTATCCATAATGACAAGGGGAATTACGAAGGGTCCCAAAAGTTTGGGAGTCATCTGTCCACAAAATGAGAACAAAAGCATCATGCATGTGATTTAGCATTTAGCACAAAAAGAAGACAACAGAAAACACTTAAAACAAGACTCATGGAGATAGAATAAAGTAAGCCTGCATAATGTGCTCATATGCATGACAAAGAATCTACACAGGCCCCCACAGCTTTCAAATAAAAATGTGAAAATACTATAAAAACCCAACAAAGGAAATGCAGTGTTCAGTATCCCAGTAAGTTCCATTGAAACAAACTATATAGTAGAGAATGCACAAAAAAATTCACAGAAAAGTGAAAAAGTGCAGCATCAAACATGTCTGTGTACTTGTGATATGTACACATACATGCAAACATGCATTACTTGTTAAGCAAACTTTTCTTCTACAGTCAATGTAAGTGTTGGGGGGAGGTCTGAAGCAAGTGAGTAAGATTTTAGCATAGGTAAGATGTTCAGTAATATTTCTTATGACAGTTAATAGCAGAACATTGCAGACAATGCTAATTACACCCTGAATATTGTTTGAATCAAGGGGTTTGACAAATCATCCAAGACTGAGTATGGCAAGCAGCAGCACTGCATTTCACATCAGAGCTGTTATGCAGTCATTACCTCAAGGGAAGCAAAGCATCCTACATTTGACCTAAGCAGTTGGTAGGCAGTGAGCTGTTTGTGCTTAAAATGCCTAAGTTTACAATCCAAGGCAATGGATTTTAGTCTTTCTTGTTGCAGCACAGATACCCACACTCTAGGTTATGCTCTAGTCTCCTTTTGTTGCTGCTTACCAGAGAATGTCAAGATTGGTGGAGGCAAATTTGGACTGCCTCCAAATTTGGGCCCTTCCCCTTGCCCTGCTCTGTGGTCTCAGAAAGGTCTGAACACAACTGTCTCCCTGAAGATGCATGCAGAAGTCTTATCCCAGAACACACCTTTTTCTTTCCTAATAGTCACCCAACTCAGAGCTTGTGCACTGTCCTCTAAAGGCATGCCTAAAACTGCTTTATGGTCTCTGTGCTGAGGACAGTTTATTTTCAAGCAGATCACAGGCTTTGAGACACAGCTCTATTCCTCTTGTTCCACATTAAGGGGACACATGCAGTTCAAAGGTTTTCAATGACAATATTTACAGCCGAACTAGAATTGGCTTGCAACCTACCTGTATTGGTATTTACACTTTTCTGAAGGGCTGCTTTCAAGTCTTGGCTGCACAGAAAGTTTAAAAGAAAATGTCTCTCCTCAAGGGAAATACCAAATTCCTAAATCACTGCTCTATTTTTGTAGGACACAAGAGTTTTATCCACATAACATATGCACAAACCTTTCAGCTCTGATTAAATAGAGAAAATATGGTCACATAAAAGGTACTGTGGGGATGCCAGACACTGCTCTTTTCTAAGCGGGATCCGCATTAAACGTGACTCTTTAGCATGCAACTTCTGCAAGGATTTAAAAGACTACACCTGATATCCTAGAGAAGTAACTTAGAGAGTGTTATATTTATTAATTCAACAACAGCTTCAACTGAGGATGAAATGAAATACAAATGACTACTAAATGCTACCATTACTCTTTAAATACCTCTTCTGCAAAGCCAGAAGCAATTACAGTGATTGCAAAAGCTGGAACAGCCTCCTTCATTACCTGAAAACTACTCAAACTTGGGATGAAGTCAAAAGAGAGACACAATTCATGTCATGACAACAAGACAGACAACACCAGTGCTGCTCCAGACATGGCCCATACATCTGTGCATCCTGCAAACAATTTTTCTTCTATCTGCTATGCCAGCCACCCTTGTTCCATCTCGCAGCTAGTGATTAATTACACTTCAGTGCAGCAATTCATCCAAGCCAGACCTTTGAAACAGAAAGACACTGTGGGAATCTTCTGCTTTGCTTTTTAAGCACTTTCCTGCACTGGTAAAACTGAAAGTAATAAAGCCACATGGCATCAGAAGGTAGTATTTCTGTATTTTGGACTGCCTTGTGGTACAGAGAAAAAACCCTAATCTGTTATGCATCTTCATATTAAGTACTTAGCTGCCTTTTATCACATCAATGTTCAGTGAAAGTTTCTTTGAGGGAAGGGAAACACTTTTCCAATCCAAACCTACAACACACATGTTGTACCATGTGTGTTATAGGTTTGGATTTGAAAAGTGTTTCCCTCCATCAAAGAAGCAACACTGTTCTGCAGCAATGTGTGCTGATATCCCAGCTACTTGCTGCACTTTGCCAGCCATGGAAATGTCTAACTGCATTCTGCTTTTCCAGTCCAGAACTCCTTGTACTGCTGCTATCACCACTTTGTTGTGTTCCTCCATGCTCGTTTTGACAGCTCTTCTTAAAGACTAGCCAAAATGTAAGCCTGGTTTAGACAGGCAAATCACCTCACTCATACAAAGGCAATCTTCAAGCCTGTCTCAGTAAATTAAACTTACAGTTATAAGAAAATAATGAGAAGCATTCCCATGGGCTCATCTGAAATGTGGTGCTGGCTATGAGATGCAGCCCTGAATAATTCTAGCACAAATCCACCTTCAGAGACAAAATACACAGCATTTGAGAACAGGGTGGTGTTTTCCCCTTCTGCTTAGTTTATTCTTGCCAATGTAACTACATACTTTCTTGGGCCAAGAAACATCAACAAATCCCAAAACTGCATGAAATACACGAACAAAGACACAGAAGTGTTATGCAATCAATAAAATCATTATTTTTTGCAACTAAAGCAATAAATAGCTAGGTTTAACAAAATACTCTTTAGGTAATATCATTAATGAAAAAATGAGTAGTCCTTGAATTAACTTTACTTTACTTTAGTATGAGCTTCAAGCTTTTGCTTGAAGCCAGTGTGATTTGCATGTAGTACTCCCCAAATAAATTAATAGAATTTACTTTGATTTAAAAAGCATTGTTTGAGCACAAAGATTCAACTCCTCTTGAGAGGAATGGCATGGCCTCACATGGAAGAGGGTGGACTGCAATCACCTGGGATCCATTCCAATCTGAATTTCTCCTATGATCTTGATACACAAGGTGTTCAGTCAGATGCCAGTCTGTACAGGCTATTGGGATGACTGGAGGCAGGGTCTGGAAGAGCCTGCACACTCTTATTGAAACCAATAAAAGTTCTCATGCCAAACTTCTTATGCATGTCATACAACACTCAATAGCAACCAGTATCAGTCTCAAATTTGCCAATTCAATTTACCTGTATTTTATGACTCATGCTACCATCTTGGATGTGTTAGCAACAGCTGTTCAAGTAACAAAATGTAAAATACGGCCTTAATGCCAAAAGCGTAAAATGTGGCCTTAATGCCATTAACCTATGTATATTTTTAACACTATATTTATAATGAAAAATCATAAGTCAGATCTAAGTAGTGTTCTTGTTATCTTTCCTAATGCATTGTTAGATTTTGCTAGTGATGCTACAGAGTTTGTGCATGTTTGGGATTTTCTCCTTTGTTTTGCTGGCAGGACCAGGGAAGTCCCAGGGCTGAGACTAGTGGAGAGGCAGCGTTCCCAAGGACTGTACAATAGAGCAGTGTTTCCTAAAGTAGGTTATGCAAAGGACGAGCAGAAAGGCATCAGAGGGAGGGGTGACTGTGGAAAATATGGATGATGTCATCCTCAGCATTAGCAGATCTTTGAAAATACATGGCAGTGATTTATTGTCCTGGTAGACGATAAGAAGCTATGCTTCCAAAAGTTGGGAAAGCGCAGACCTATCCCAGTGTTTTCTTGTTTCACTGAATTCTTTCAACCAACTAGTTCTGAAAACATGGACAACTTGGTTATAAATGGCCACGTGCTCAGCCTTTGTCTTAAGCCTATGCCCAGATGACCCATTTTGCACATTTCAACCAAGAATAAAGTGACCTCATTTTCAAAAGTGCTGAGCACCAGCTGTTCCTATTGTATTCACAAACTGCACCATAGGTTCCTATTTTCAAATTCTTGACCTCAAAAGAATTTTGAGGCAACAGAGTGGTTATATGCTCTTCCACTTGCCATTTGCCTATTTATTTTAGTTCAAATATAAAAGTCTGGGTCAACTAATTTAAAATTCTGAATGCACTAAATCCTGAACAAGTACTCTTGCCACTAGAGCTTAAGTGCAACCTAAGTGAGCCACGTCATCTAAAAAAATAATTTTTGCACAAAAGAATGATTGAAATTCAAAGTATTTTGGCTTTCACTCCTGGTTTCTTTTTTATTTTCTTTCTTTCTAATGAATGGCCTAAAAATGGGGGAACAATAGTATCCTAGATGCTACACCTGAATTTGTATTTCTGGGATTAAGTTTGTTTGTTAGTTTAAAAAATTCAAGATCATCTTGCTATACCTTTTGACTAGTGACTTTTCCCTAACAAACAGGTATTTTGTAGTTTTAAACTGTTATTTAAGTAGTTTTAAACTGTTTCTTGAACATACCACTGTCATGTCCAGTCAAAATATCATACTGCTTGTGCAAACAATAAATGCAACTACCTTAACTCTCCCCCAAACCATAAAGCTTCAAATCAGCAAAATCAACAAAATAACTTACCTACAAATCACAAAATGAGTCATGCTGATGATCAGTGCACAATATTTGTTTTTGATTTTTAAATTAAGCAGGTTTTTAATGAAAAGATAGCAAGAAAACCTCAAAATAGATTGAACTTGCTATGAGTTCTTGTTGATCTCTACTGAGAAGACACTGATTTGCACTGCATTGGATCCCAGTAAAAAAGATCCTGACTAAGTGTGAGGAAAGCACTACTGCTTTTGGGCATAAGTAAATGAATCCATATAAAGACAGTACATAAATGCACACCACACACTAATAAAAAAATAAAAAATATTCTCTCTCCAAATACAGCATGTTATTATTCACAGTATTATTCTCTTCACCTTGAAGAGAACTTGATTGTACTCCCAAATACAATAGATCTTGATACCTTGCTTATGTTGATTAGTTAGAGTTCTGGTTTTATTCCCCTGTAAAAGTAAACCTGGTCTTGCTTTGACTTCTAGCTCTGCCTGTGTTTTACAACAGCAGAAGGCAAAGTTGTGGGAAGGAAGCTTTTCTAGAAAGCAGGGTCATTGGGTGGGACCAAGCACCCAGAAGAGGGGAGGGTGAGATAAAAGCAGGAGGGTTCAAGGTAAAGGCCAGGTGCAAAAATGTTGCACAGATGGACTCTCATCTCTGAGAACCAGAAGCAAAGCAGACATAACAGTAGCTCAAAATCATTGGACTGATACAGTTTTCTGAAATTCTGCTCACACTTGCTGATATTCTACGGGTCAAACTGTCTACAAATGCAACAGGAAACTATCTGAAAGTTGCTGGTGAAGTGCATATAAAGAGGTAAAACTTTTATTTTATTTTGAAAATAATTCAGAATAGAGACACTGTCAGATCACCAAAAGTCCTGAGATTTATGAAGGTGTTTGAGCAGACACCACAAGATAACAACAAAGGAAACAAATAAAAACGGTCTCTTTCTCTTGGTGACACAGTCTTTGAAATACAACTTGTTTCCTTGGTCTGAGAAAGATTTGTCAGTGACGTTTTGAGAAAAAATGGCTATAAATCCTGCCAAAAACAGCTTATAAATCCCTTCACACATCAGTACTTTTGGCTTCACTTGTTCTGTACTGCTGATGCTCTGAGAATCACCAGAAATCACATCCCACCCTTGAAATCCAAAGCCAGACCATAGTATTTCCAAGCTTTGCACTACTGGCAAGGCACAGAGATTTGCTAATATCACAAGAAGAGCTGGCTGGTCTTGTTTGATGAACTATCATAAGAACAGCTATCAATTCAATATTAATTTGATCCTTAATGTTATTTTTCCATGTAAATTATAGCTGCAAACACAATGAGGTCATCTTCTCTAATGAATACATGACAAGCAACATAAGATTCCAACTTTTGTGATTCACACACTAAATGAAAAAACTATGCAGCAAACATGAATTTATTATCTACAAAAGCAGGTTATGTCTTTTCAAAGAACAAAACCAATACAACAAACCCACCCATACCAAGAAACAGCTGAGCATAACTATGATTTCTAAATCATTTTAAGGAAGCCATATATATACTCTTTATATACTCTCACTGCTGCTCTGAACTGGTTTCAGGCAGCTTTTACAATTTTTCAACACAGCAGTAGCCATTATATATTCAACAAATTATCTTGCACTACACCCATCCTTTCACAAATGCCTGGTCAGACAGACTTGGTGGCAGGCCATCAGCTCCTTGTGCAAGGGGTCTCAGAGTCCTACCACCCTACCCATGACTGTACCATCCAAACCCTTTTTGGCTGTGAAAGAGGCGACAAGAGGGCTGGCAGAGGATTTACATTCATATTAGTATTTCTATACGAAAGACTTCCAAAAATGGCAAAGTTGAGATGCAAGTACTAAAGAAAAGATTTAAATGCAAGTGCTAACATCAGTTCTTGCAATTAAACTCATTAGACTTTGGCCTTTTCCCTCTGACTACATTTGTGTCTTCAAAGATAAAAGTAGTCAGGCCAAGAAAAATACCCAAAACGCTCACACATAAAATGCAGCTGCTTAGCACATGTCATTACCACACTCACTTCAAAAATACTGAGCAACTTAAACCTGCAAGCCACTTGGCTTTAGCTAGAGATAAATGCCTGAGATAAGAGGGGCATAATTGTTCAATGTAATACTGTAGCATGTTTTATATAAACATTTGCTAACACTGCACTTCATATATTTCATTTCAGTGTTGCGAAGTGCTGCTGAATGTTCCAACTTTATTTATGGTCTGCTCCTGTAATATTTACACATCCAATGTTCCCCTTGATGCTGCATTAAATATACTATCCTAGCTTCAAATAGAAAGGAGCACGTATGCTTTACAACAGAGGGCACAGCCTACAGGTTTCTAGCAGTTACCTAACTTATTCCTCTCCACCGCTGAAAGAGGAAAGGGGAAAATCAGAAAAGAACGTGTTAATTTGTGAAGAAAACATGAAACTGGGATTAAAGACAGCTTTTGCATTTAGTAAAATGCTTTGGGTTTAACCATAATTTTTCTATAAAGTAACTATTAAGTAAATTATAACATCTGAAATCAGGGTCCCCACAGAGGAGACAGGTTTGTAAACTTCTAGGACATTTTGGTTTCATAATGGAACGTGTGGTGTGACATCGCTGTCTCTCTTAGCACTGCTCTTCCATATCATAGCTCCTGGACAGCCTCAAGCAAACTTCACAGAGAGGGAAGCAGCCTCAAAGGTCTTACATTCCCACAAGTCTTGGTGACCCACCACAAGGTGTACTGAGGTAAGACTGAAGCCAAAGCCCAGACATACAAAGAGACGTCAAACTACCTAGAAGGGAGAGATGAGAGAAAGGGGTGGAAAACACAGCTCACAAAGACTTCCTGGGTTTTTTCACTTTAATAGCTGGTCTTAACTACCAGGGAAAAGTCCTGCAACCTCCACTCAAAGAATTCTCCCATTGAATACTTCAGTTTTCTGCTTGCTTTTCTGCTGTTAAATCAAGGGGAGGGGCTGCCGTATTGCAATGACAGCAAGGCACAGGTGAGAATCATGGGAAGGAAAGGCAAACTTTGTGATGTCACACCAGTGCACATTTCAGCAATGTATAACATCTCACCACAAAACCAGGCATCTTGCCCTGATTTTAGAACAGTCTACAAGTAATACTCAGCAGTAACCACTTCTGGCTCCAGGTCTTCCCCTTCTGTCCACCTACATGCTTTTGACATAAGTGCCTCAGGGTCCTCCCCTCTACCTGAGCACCAAGAGCTGCAGATCCTCCCTTTCACCCCTGTGCAAGCAGGAGATTGCCAGCTACAGTGCACATGGAAGTGCACACTGAGGGCACCACTGCCACAGCACTCGTCTCAATGATAGCTACTGCAAAGGGAGATACTCCATAGCAGTGTGATGATCTTCCTTTAAATCAGACAATTAGGAATAAACCAACACCACTAATAAATGCAGGACTAAAGCCTGATGGCTTTCATACTGCAAATGATTCTTGGTCTTCCCTGAGCACCATGAAGTGAAGTCCAATTTTGTTGCCTGGCTCTGTCTACAGAAACCATTCTACTGTTGCCAGCAATGAACTCAACGGCCTTGCTTTTGCTCTTATGCTACCATAAACTAGCAATAACTCAGGTAAAAATCAATAGAATTGCACTGGTATACAAAGAAGAATCTGACCCCATGGTCAATTAGGTGATTTTTAATGATCCTACAATTAGAGAAACCAAATTAAACATTTAACATTTGACCTTTGCTGATGCTTCTAAATTAGCTAATAGAGATTAAAAGCACATACTTTTTTCAAAAATCGACAAAAAAAAGGTTTCAAATCTTGTAAATGACATTTGATATGTTTTCATTGTGCACTAGAGTTTAAAATGCTATTTTTTCAATGTGAAATAGTAGCTTCAGACTCCAAAATCATGGACTTTGGAGGTACTCTGATTAAGCACCCACTAGATAGATTGGATCATGGACTGGAGCGGATGAAAGTCAATGTCCTGTGAGAATCTCAGTGCTGCAATGGTGTTTAAGAACAGTTCTGCAAATAAAACAAGTGACAAATTCAGAGAGTGCTGAGAGGAAATTCTTCCGTTTTTTTTAAACTGAAGTCTATTCTGAAAATTTCATCACTCGTTATCATATTTACTGTTTTCTATCCTATATTTTCTACCATTTGCATTGTTTTTTTAATTTTATATTTTACTCTTGTTAGAAAACACATTTCCAACATCAATTACAATTACTAACAGCATGCACATCTAAATAAACACCTGCAGATGTACACAAAGCATAAACAAAATACACTCATATTGGTATAAAACACAGCCTCCTCAAGTAAAACATACTAAATGGATGTGCTCTGATGTTACATTAACAAGTAATATATAGAAACCTTCACAAGAAGGGTGGAGATTAAAAAGAACAGTCTTAAAAAGAACATACATATAAATATATATGTATAAAGTAAGATTATAAAAACATGTATGAATATATTATGGCACTCAGTACATGCAGCAAAGTTGCTTTGTACATACACAGCAAAAAGATGATTCCTGGGAGCATCAGTGAATGTGCATAGTGGATCTCTGGGGAGGGCTGGACCGTGTACAATGCATACACAGACAATCTCTGGAAGAATCACCACACAGTTGTCTCCATCCACTTCTACACAATACACCTGAAATTTATTTCAGAATGCATATTTCTGTTATGCTGGTCTATGAATTGACAGGGCTTGGGGACATAATTTTGATGGATACTTAGGCAGCTCTGCAGAGAGAATGGTGACTGTATTCAGCTCTACACTCCACCCGTGTTTTTAAAGGCAACCCACTGAGCACATGGATAGAGTTAGTTCGGGCCCATATGAAAATCCAGGTATGTGAATTTTGAAATCCCTGCAGTCCATCAGCCTTCAGAGATGTTGAACATTTGCCTTCTTCAAAAAAACAGCACTTTTACAGAGACACCCAATGTGTCATAAGCTCAGGAAGCCGTGCTATAAAGTTATGGCCTTTAGCTATTAGCTTGTGAGCCAGCCAATGCCTCCAAAATAAGGAAAAGGGATACCTTGGAGACATGAAACATTAGGACCCACTTCTGCATCCTTTTCTCAGGTCAACAGCTGCCTTGAAACAGCAGTTCCAGTTTACCAATAAGCAGGAGACCTGGAAACAACTAATGCCTTGGCACCAGATAGATCCTGCTTGCAATTTGAATCAGGAGTTGACTTTTTTGGAATGTCAAGAGTTGATACAACAAGAAATTCCTGCTTAATGCAAGCCTTTCATCTAGGCATGTCACCTTCAAGATGAGAGGGCTCATGAGGCCCAGAATTCAGAGGGAAAGGAAAGAAAGGAACTAAGAGAAAACTATGTGAAAGGAGTAAATGTAATTACAGAAATAATTAACAAATGCTTCTTTCATGACTTCAGATGAAAATGTGTGATGACATGAATCCTACTAATATCCTAGTTACAGGAATCTGCAATGTCTATGTTGTTTGGAGACATGGGATTAATGTTGCCTCTTGACCTAACAGCTGATCTGCTGTTTTTCTACCACCAAAAATACCAAGAACCTGAAAACCACCTTCTCATGTGCATATATTCCTCATTATCAGGAAAAGCAGCAAGAGAGGACAGGATGAAACCTAATGCTAGTTTAGTACTGACAATGCACACAACGTGGGGCAGCCACAGTGCAGCTCCCCTCATGCAAGGCGGGGTTGTCACTCCCCTAACACTGCCTGCTATCACAGAGTGCACCTGCAAGCAAACTTCATGAGGACTGCTAAACAAACTGTACTGCCTGAACCACAGCAAAGGATGGGAAGCATACCAGGGGGAGCACCAGATGGACTTGCTTTCTCCTCCCACTTCCTTAGTTACCTGTTTGTGCTTATAGTTGGACACAGCAGAGTGGGCAAGACAGACCAGGGTCTTAACTGGCACAGCCACTCTCAGGTTCTTACTTGTTGCTGGAAAAACATAATCCAAAGCTGCTATTGAATGGCAAGGTATACCAGAACAGGTTTGAGATGTTTTTGTTCTCCTTGCTGGTCCCCCACAGCAAAATAGCCCTCCTAAAGTTATGCACAGCAATCACATACATGCATCCATCCATTCAGGAGTACATAAGAGGTCAAATGCTCTGATCTGAGAAGCAGGTTTGAAGCTAATTTGCTATTAGAGATAAAATGATACTTCCCATGGGTAGCTGTGCTGTCAGACAATTTTGACATGCCTAGTACTGACAAAGCTTGGTTTGACACCAACACACTAGTGAAATTCAGTATCAACACCTTTTTGTATGCTTTCTCACCACTTGATCCACACCATCCTATTCAACTGCAACATTAATTAGTGAATGAATTATGATGACACAGGCACGTTGAGCTTTTCACCTCAACTTTTTTAACTTACCTTTTCATGATTTAACTCTAAATGTAATCTACAGTGAAACACTTTACTGTACTTAAGTACACTGCTGTGGGTGTGAAAAAGGGATCACTGTTAGGATAAAAAAGAATAACCACAAAAAGCCAATTGTACTGTATTGTAGAGCCTGTTGGTCTGTTTGGAACAATCAGCACTGCAATGAAAACCAAATGAGATTATCATCTGGTAGGCAGAAAAAATATTGTATCAGTTTTGAAAATAGCTCAGAGACATGCAAATGAAGGACCAATGGTCCTGATTTAAACACAGCCAAGTTAAGGACTTAAATTGAAATCTAAGGGTGAGCTGGTAAAAGTGAAGCATACTTCTTGTGACCAGAACACAACATCAGCCTTCTCTGGCAGAACAGCAACTCTGCCCACTCCTCTTTTTGTGGTCTGCCATCATACCTGCCCTTGTTTCTGGTAAACCTGCCCCAGTTTCTCTAGCTGTCCAATCTGTGGCCCTAATTCAAAGGCAGACTCCAATTAAAAGGGAGAATTACTCAGCAGCTACAGCTACATCCTCGTCAGCCTTTCCCATTCTCCCATGGAGGCAAAGAATACGTGCAAGAGAGATGGGTACATGCATTGTTTGTGGAAGGAGCCCTGCTGTGTGTTAAGGTTTCCTAACTAAACAGCCAACCAAAACTCTGTGCACTTTTCCCACTAAAGGACAGAGTCAGACCCTTGGGGCCTTAAGGTACATTCTCATGTAGAACCATCAGCACACGCACACAGAGCACAGGCCTGCCACCTATCCAATTAAATAAACTTACATAAATCATATTTTACTGTGCTACACAACAGGCAGTGTGACTGACCACATCTGGGGAAAAGTTATTGTATGTGGCTCTAATATAAACAATGCCTCACATAGCTACTCCAGCCTGTTGTGAAAAGAACTAGTTAAGAATGTGATTTTTAAAGCCAGGTCTCTGAAACATGCCTGATTTTTACACCTCTGGTTACTGAAGAATATTTCTGCAATTAAAATAATTACACAGACTGAGCCTAAGACTGATTCAAAGGAAAATACCTCATGATTTTAGCAACCAGCAAAAACTGCGAAATATTTCATTTAGGGATGGCTATATATTTTTCCAACAAAACTGGAAGAAGTTGTTCAAAAACTGAGATTTCATTAAAGCTGGAAGGAAAAAATGCAGAAAACCATTTCTTGCTTCTCTGTTCTGTGAGAACATTTCAGTCAAATCCATTCCTATGCAGACATCCCATGTAAATACAATTTTAAGATTTCACTCCTGAAATCCATTGCTTATGGAACATTTGTATCTAAAGAGAAAGAAAAGTAACTACATCCATCCATAATGAAAGCAGAGACTAAAGATCTATTTGTAACGTATTACAAACTCCTAAATATTCCCTGGAGATGGACTTCCTTTGTTCACAATTTTTGACTGGACTGGTGCAAGGGGAGGAGGTCAGTGCATGGACAAACAGCCAGCCAATCTGCTCCCACCTGTAATCTCATCTCCTCATCCATAAAACTGCCCTGAAACCAGAGGCTGAGGGATTTCTCAGGCCTGGGGTGAACTTTCCATGGCCACTGGAATTTGTCCTCCATCTCTCAGCAGAGAGGTACTGCAGACACGCCCAATTTACAAGTGGAAGTTGCAGCAGTTCCAAACTTCATGTTACAGGCAATAAACTTCTCTGAAGTTTCTGGCCACTCTACTCACCCAGCCAGCAATGCAGTAATTACACCTAAAACCACATAAATCTGAGGAAAATCTTGAAAAAAAAGATTTCTGCTTCACTCTGTTTAAAAAAATATTTAGTTGAAGGCTCACATTTTGTGAAATGGGCCACAGTATGGTCCAAGAATGCAAATTTTCATAAAAGCAGAATTTAGAATGTCCTATGAAAATGAAGAATGCTACTTCACTCTAAAATGCTGTGAAAATTTGAGAGGCAAAGTTAAGTATCACAATGAAATTTAGTACATCATCTTTATTGGCTTACAGGATAAACAGTCCAATTTATAGCACTTACAACATTATCACATTTGGTCAGAAGTTCATCTACAAACTAGGTCATAGGTCATCAACAGGAAATTCATAGGAAATTATGGAGGAAATTAAAAGAACACAAATGGGCAAAGAAACTAATTTATACAAACTAGGTTCTCCCAGCACAGCTTCCTGTGTTATGATGAACTCAGCTTTCATGCTGAACTTTGCCTTTTCCAGGCTGCATTAAGTAAGTATTTCTGAACTGTCTATTATACTCTCTAAGCCTCAAAATGTGCAGGTCAGATTCACTAAAAAAACCATTCCGGTTTCTTTAAGCAATATAGCTGGGAAAGGAAATGGTAACTAGAAAAGATATTTTGAAATCATTGAATGCAGATTTATCACTACTGGCACCTCAACAATGGGTATACAAGATCCTTCATTGACAAATACCACAGTGAGGACAGATACCACCCAAACACAAGAAGACAGTCTCATATTTCTTCAGTTCCAGCATCCCAGCCAAACTGCACCTGCACTCCTGATTATGTTTGAGAAGATGACAATAGTATCTGTGGGTCTGTTCTACTCTCACATTAGATATGCTTTTCAAAATAAAACCCCTGGTCAGTAAGGCATAGGAATAGAGAGAGCTACAGTTCATCTGGGTTATCTGGACAACTTTTGAAAAGAAAAACTGCTAAACAGAAGCAATTACTGTTTAATTGTTTAGAGCTGAAAGCTGAAGGCACTGTACTGCCTATACCTTTAATGCATCACACAGAAACAAAAGTTAGGAACAACTTTGCAAGACAGATACAAAATGGAAGACTGGAAAGATGCCTCAGCTGTCTCTCTTCTTGCTCCTTTAGTTAAATAGAAAGACCTAGTATAAATGTGATCAACTTTTCTTTTCCTTCATTCTTTTTCACAATACCCAAATACCCACATAAGGTCCACAAAATAAAAGCAGTTCAAGTTCATTCTTACTCTGGTGCTTTTACACCTTATGAAATTCAATAAAAACTTCGAGATGTGTTTTTTCAATATCACAACTTGAAATTTCTAGTGAATTGTGCATTTGTAGCTATCTTCTGAAGATAGTATTTCCCACTGAAGCAACAAGAAAACACACATATACTTTAAAAATTATAGGAATCTACAATTTGATGGAAAACAGAACTATTTTTGGGTTGTGAGGAGTTGGTTGACAAGGTAATAGTGATAACTACCAAATAACACTCACTTCACACCATTTACTACTGGTATTATAAACAGGCTCTCTCTTTTGGCTTGCAGAAACTAAGATGGAAAATTCTGAGAACACGCTGTTGATCTGAACAGAGGATTTCACTTGTAGAACAAGGACTGCTATTTTCACACTGAACACACCTATTACTGGATCTCTGTTCTTACCTGCCATTACCAAATCAAAGCCTGGGTTGAGAATGGATCCTTTTTTTGTGATGGGCAATATTACACTATAAAACAAAGGATAAGAATCTCCTACTGAACTGATTAAAACAGAAGCACAGAGGACTGCAGAAACAGTTAAAAGTACCCAGGAAAACAAAGCCAGTGCCTGATACAACTGGGAATACCTCCCTCGCCTACTAACTTTCAAACCCAGAGATTTTAATCTCTCTTTGAGGGAAGGAAAAGGGGAAGTTGCTATCCTCTTTATAATGAATTCAAGCCTGTTGAAAATCAAGTTTTCTTGTTTCGGTTACCTTTTGCAGCCTGTTCAAAAGCTGCCAATACAGATCAGGATTCTGTCTAAACTAGACTGCTCTACCCACTCCATCATGCTGCACACCCAAATATACTTGCTGTAAAGCCAGGTCTTCCTTTTCCCCCACCCCCCTCCACAGGCAATTTGAGCAAGATAATTCCAGCACCTATATGTCATCCAAGAGTGAGATACAAAACAGCATCAGTAGAGCAGCCAACTCAAAAAAATATGCTGAAAAAAGGAAGGCAGTAGCTATAAACAACTTTCATACCCTTTCATAGCTACAGGCAATCACTTGGGAGCAACAAATTCTGGTTTGGGAAATTTTTGCAACTTCAATATTCAAGCATTTTCCCTAGGACTACTCTGGTTGCTACTGGCCTTGATACCAAAAATTCTGGAAGAACAAGTACAGAAGCACAATTTCCTGAGACTCTTAAAAAAGCTTTCAACCCTTGTTTCTGCTTCCTGTCCTATCTAATTAATCTAGAAAAAAAGACCTCTAAATGAACATGTTCAGTTTAAGTTCAGGCACTCAGGTCTCAGTTTTAATGGTTTCTATCTTTTTTCCTTCTTCTGATAGAAACTAAACCCAATGGTTGGGCAGAATTGCATGAAGCATTAATTAGTTACTTCTTACAAGGTGCAATCTATATTTCCAAGTGAAAATTTATGTCTACACCACCAAACCCATCAGATACCCAGTTTTGGTAATTTAATGGTAGTTTTGTCATTTACACTAATGGAAAGTATCATGTTTTTCAAGGAAAAAACCCAAATATCATTGTGCTATTTAGCAATTCTTATACAAGCTCTAACTTAGCTGACAATTTTTGGTCATGGCTGATACTGTCTGGCCACTTCCAACTATGCAAAAGCATGCTTAGGGGGATCCAAGAGTAACTATACCTGCATTTTTTTTCAGCACTGCTTTACTTGAGTCATGGCCCAGAATTTGGATTTGATTCTGTTTTAATGCTGTTCACAGAAATATTTTACAACCTGCTATGGGATATAAAGCAGAGTCATGCTAAAGAACCTTCCAGAAAACTGAAAAGAAACCCCCAGTTTTTGGAGGATTTCTACAACATGCTTAGCAAAATAGAATCTTTCTGGTCTTCTGATGGTACTTATATGTCTTTAAACTGTGCAAAGAATGTTACAAAGATAGTAGTTTGGTCACTACTCTGGGCTGAACTCTCCAGCATACAAATGAAGGCCTATTGTTGCTCACAGCTGAGCAGGTTATCGAGCTAACCCAAGGTGATCTGCAGAATCCTCACATTTCAGCCCCCTCCAACAAATAATGCATTTTGCAAAGATGTGGCTGCTATTCAATTCCAAAATGGCAAGATATTCAACACCCTTCAGGTTCATCAACTGTTGCCAATGGGGTATAACCTCTACACCTGTGAAAGACTGGGAGCTATTCGTGATGAATCAGTACTGTGTTTGTTCTGAACCCTTGTCTGCTCTTGAAAGAGGAGCTTCCTGTATCTTCGGTAGTCTATCATGATACCTAGTGTGCATATAGAAAATTACTTCAGTCACAGGATTACCAGAAAACACAACTAGAAATGTATTCAGATGCAGACTGACACTCCAATACAAATGTCAATGACAGCCTTTGCTGACTTGATGCTGGAGTACCTCTGTGCCCCCCAACCTGGCCAAAGGTCCAAGCAAACCAGCAGAGAGAACATGGGCAAGAGCAAGGGGCTAGGAAGGGAAAATAACCTGGAACTTAGCCCTGCAGAGATGAGTGCTTTGAACTGAGATAGAAACATGAACAGGTCTAGTAAGATAGGCACACACATAGTCTTCTCTTTCTTTGTTATATTCATTCCTCTTTGATTTTACTTCTAACGCCATGAAGAAAAGAGACACTCCGGATCCCCACACTCACAGGTCACAACAGCCAGGAAGAGCAACAGGTACTCAAGCGCAGTTTGGTCACACAGCCAGGAAGAGCAACAGGTACTCAGGTGCAGTTTGGTCACACAAGCAGTGCTCAGGACACTGCCCGCAGCTCGGTCTAAGAGTGAGCTCATGGGCATGCAGACAATGTCTTGGTACCTGGTGGGCAAGGAACAGGCATACACGTGACACAACACACAGGCATGGGCACAGCACTCTGAGTGGGTTAATACCACACATACAACCACAGGAACAAAAACCAGGGCTCTACAGGAGAGAAGAGCTTGTCTTTTGTATTCTTTTAGGCAAGAAATCGGGGAGAAAACAAAATGAAATAGAAACTGTGCAAAAATGACTGGTCCATGAACTTGAACCAAGTTTGTGGTCTGAAGACAGAGCCCACTTAGATCCTTCCCCCATATCAGGATGTAGTGAAAGTTCCTAGTTCTCTGTCACATTAAGTGGATGCCACAGAGGCCAAAAGGGACTGGAAAGACACAGTGAGCCCAGTAGTAACCTCCCAAGCAATAAAGCAGGCACAGCCCCTGAACTAACTGAACAGAGTGACCCTCTCAGGGTTCACCAGTTCACCACAGACTGAAGCAAAAGAGACAGAGCAGGATCCAGGAGGTAAAGCTGGTCCTACTAGACACTGACACCCATACACTCTCAGGTTTTACTGTCCCAGCAATGGGTCTGGCCTAAAACAACACAAAACTACTCCGAATTCAGGGAAGCAAAGAGATCACATTACTGTTAAGAAGATATATGGGAAGCTGTTTCTTAATACCACATTTAAAAAAAGAAGGTGATGCAATACTGATTATTCAATTAAATATTAATTACAATACAACTGCTTTCAAGCTACAACATATTCCTTTAGATAACTGAATTAAGGGACAGGAGAACTGAGCGAGCTTTGTGTGTATTTGGCACTCCTCAATTACGTTAATTACACATGAGCTGAAGAACTCAGTTTATCTCCAAATATTAATCTTTAGACTTACAGGTTCAAGCTTTTAAAAAAACAACAAAAACTGAGAACTCTCAAATTTGCTCAGATGACTCCCAAGATCCTTCTTACTGTTCAAGGACCTTGAAGAGTTTGTCCTAGACCTTTCATCAAACATTCCTGAAAGAGAGCATGAGGTTACCTTTTCCTCCTACAAATTTTAATTTGCATACAGATACCATCAGTTGGATAAGAGGGTTACATACTTCTCTCCTTTCCCTTCTACTTGAACTTGGTAATCAAACTCCAGTAACAGCAGACACCAATGAGACTGAATTTTACTCTTCAGCTTTGAAGGACTGAAACCTCTGCAAGGAAAATATAAAGAGCAGTAAAGTAACTGCACACTTTTCAAAGGTAACCTCAAACAACCATGCTCTGGAATTAGTTTTTACCATTGCAGAATGCTCTTCAGACATTCCTTCATGCTGTGACTGTTACTCTAGACCATCACCATCTCAAACTGACATGTTACCTCCAACACCAAAATTGTCAATTGAAGTAAATGAAGAAGGCCGCAGGAAAAGTTTTTTTTCTCAAGAGCATTACTCAGTTCCAGTAATGCTTAATGGCTGGGTCGATCACAGGGTGCAGCTGTTCTCCCTGCTAAAACAAAATCTAGGACTTGCTTTTGTATTTAGAAGGAAAAAAAAAAAGGAAAAAAAAGGCAAGAAGCTTCCAATATTTGAAAAGATATATATATATATCTATATATATATAATTTCATTTAACTGTTTGGAGACCACCAAAGTTGCACTACATTTTATTCTGCTTGGCAGTTGCACATGATTTCTTTATTTTCCCTTGAATTAAGCAGCAATACATCACAAACTTCAAGTATATTTCCCCCTTTTCAGTAAGAGGTACTGTATACATGTATATGAATTGTACTGGATTCAAACTTTCAGCCTCTCACACAAGGTCGAAGCTCTAAATTGTTGTAATTTTCTTTTTCACTGTTTTTTCTCCAAGACAGTCCTCCACTGGGAAATTAATATTCTGCATGAACAATGAACTCCTTGCATGGCCTTTGAACCTCGTGGTTGCTAGGAGGCCTAAAGAAACCCTGGAGTACAGCCTATTTAATAGCACGTATCAAGAGATTATTCAGAAGCAAAAATGTGTGATTTTCTAAATTGTCTGCTTTTTTCCCTCCTTACTTCCATCTCCATTCATCTGTCAAACAATCTTTAGATTTCATATGAATTGCATCTGCATCAATTTTCTATAATTATGGGCAGTTTGTTCCCCGAGTATTGAAAATGTGACTGGCCAGCCACCAATGCTGCTTCAAATCAAGCAAATATCAAACTGCTCCTTACTCAGTCTTACTGAAAAGGCTGCTTAAAATCAGATGTGCTTCACCACTGTAGCATGAGGTTTGCACTTCCATGATAAACATGGTTCTGCTTAGGGACTGCATTTTCCTCATACAAAACACCACGGCATTGACTGCAGCACCATTACTCAGTATTTCTCTGTGCTGAAAGAAATATATATAGCTTCTCCATTCAATTCAGGCATACTTGAATATTAACATTTCAAGCTTTTTAGCATTTTACTGAAGGTTGTTTGATTGTATGCATTTCCATATTTCCCCAAGCAGAATAATTGAGGCAAAACCCCAAGGTTTCTTTCCCACCCTCCACCCCCATTCCAAACAATGAGGCATTTAATTAAAAGATAACCACAACAATGTTAATGGTGATGAGGTTAAATGGTTGGATAAACAGAATGCAGCCCTCTGAAAAGGCCATGTGTTTCAGGACACTTGCTCCCCTACAACACTCTGGATGACAAAGAAAGTATTTGTATTCCTAATCCTCACAATTTTTACACCAGTGGACTTCCTACAAATTTCCTGCAAGGAAGGTTTCCTTCAAACAGTGAGAAGTGTACACAGTAGCTATTCCTCCCAAAACTAATATTTGGAAAGGCAGTGGACAAGAATCCTTTAAAAAAAATGAATGTGGCATCTATCCATTATGAGAGAACAATTACATTTCCAGATAAAAGCCTAACAAGCTGTTGTTAAGGTTGAAAAAACCAGCAACAACAAGAAAAACCCAAAACAACAAAACCAACAAATATTTGCTGATTTTAATTTTCAAGGTCTTCTCCCTCCAAAAACTTTAACAAATTAACAAAACTTAACATTTGTTCTTATCTTCAGTTGTTGCAATTGAAATTACTACCCTCTATAGTCATAAACAAGTATTCTTGGTCTGGAGATTACTTTAAAATATCTACAGCAGATTAAAATTCTGTGCCCCCTCCTACCTCTCAAGGACACAGGTATCTGCCAACAAATGCAGGGGTGACATATCTGATTCTGCAGATTGCTGGTGTTCGACTGTCTGGTTGGTTGGTACCAATCTTGCCAACATAAAGCTTTCACAGAGCCAGAGCACTTTGCTGAAGAATTAAAAACAAGCAAGAACCACAGCACTTGGCACAAAATGCTCACGTGAGCTCCTTCTCTTTTAAATATGGCCTTTCACACTGAAAGAAGAGCCTAAAAAGTACTGACTTCGACAGATCTGACACAGGGTATCTTACACTGGGAATAACAGCACATTCACCCAGAACAAGAAAAATCTTTGCAGTATTGTCAGATTCAGCTTTCCAGACACTTTCAAGTCCTGCAGCACCAATGGAACAAGTCAACCACTTCACCAACACAACCATTCTCCTCTTCAGCTGTTCAAGCATAAATTTTCCTTGTTGTTTCCACTCACTATGGGACTTCCCAGGAACCAGAGCACCAATTGCCAAAACGGCACAATACTCTTACACAGATAGATTTTTCAATAAAATGCGTATTATTTCCCCTTGTACTTGGGCATTAAAGAAAAAAACAGTCATGAGACACTTTTAAAACATGAAAATCCAACCCTAACTAAAGAGATATGTTTATTAGGTCCAGACACAGGAAAGTGAGCATATAACTGAAAACCACAATCTTTAGCTCAACCTTTGCAGCAGAAATGGGGCGGGAGGGGACAGCAGTACGGGGCTGGAGCCGTTTTCAGTAATGCATTATAAATACCTTAGTTTTCTCCTTTCAAGGAATCTGCCTACTCAACCTAAATTGTGCCTCAGAGGGAGAAACGTGCCTTTGTGATAAATTGGAATTTGCCATCATAATAATGCAACATTATGTCCTATCATCACAATAAACAGGCAGCAGAACAACAAAGGAGGTTTCCAGGATTTTCTGCCCCCGGCCCCCTCCCCATCAGCATTTTCCCAAGTCGTCTTTTGGGTGTTTATGAAATGCCTTAATTCCAAGGCCACTAAGATGTATTTCTGGATGGAGCAGATTCTACAAATAGCACTGAGGCTTTCCAAAATCTCACCAGCACTCCATCGGAGGCCAAGCCTCTCCCTGATGCCTGCCTTTCCCTGCGCTGTTTTTTGTTTTGTTTGTGCTTTCTCTTTCCCATGCACAAGCATGTTGGTGCAGTGTCCATTATTTCCCTACGGCCTTCCTTGAAAGCTACTGACAAATGAATATACACGCACGTGTGTGTTCCACCACATACAGAGGTCTGGTCTCCTCAAAAAACAAATGCAAACGTGTTTACAGTCATTTTCACCAACACATGCCTTGCCATTGCAGAAACATGCAGCTGAAAGCCTGAGAGACCGCATCAAGACAACTGCATTCGCAACCACAAGTACCCCTTTTCCTTTCCAAAATGGAAAAACACGAAAACCTGATGAGTTAACTACAGTTAACTGCATTTTAAGAGGAATGTGTGGGAAAGCAGTAAATATCCAGCACATGCTTTTACGCACAAAAGGCGCAAAGGGCTCCATGCTCTGCACATCCAGTCATTTTTGTCTGCTCTTCCGCAACAGAGATGCAACCGTTTCTCTCATGCATTTTATTTCACTAGACTAATAGATTTTAAACACCATATTGAGAGGACACCGCTGTGAATCTTGCAGAGGTACAAAATGGTGGATGTATGCTATTTTTTTTTCATTATTCCTAACAACTCAGCCTCCCGATCGCAGGCTCCCCTCCGTACCCACCAACACATCCTTCCCAGCCAGACACGCATCCCGAAGGAGCCTCGCAATAAAGCTCTCTCGCAGACACAAATTATGTTACAAACCTGATGTCATGTAGCCCCGTGATGCCTGGGAAATAAAAGCTGGGGGGAAGTGCTTGTGCAGTCGGTAGTCCTTCTCGCTGCGGGACCTCATGCGGTCTGAGGCCCGGTCGGAGAAGTCGGAGCTAGGCCAGGCCCGCCGCAAGGTCGTACTCCGCGTCTTCTTCATGCTGAGGATGGCCGAGCCTACTCCTCCCGCCGCAGCATGGGTCAGGGCTGCGCGCTGCCGGCCATCAGCCTAGCGCGGCCACCGCCGGGCCGCAACCTGCGCGCATCTCGCCGCTCCCTCTTCTAGGGCGCCAGCCGCAGGTCCCTTCCTTTTTTTTTTTTTTCTCCCTCGAATGATCCAATTTTACACACGTCCCACAATGCATTACACTTCATTTGCAATCGGTCCGGCTTATAGCTCCCAGATTTGCGCGGAGGAAAGGCACGTTATGTGGCTTCTCAGGCAAAAAAAGGAACGGGGGGGGAGGGGGAGCTGGAGGGGGGCTGGGGACGAGAGATGTGCAGCGTGGGAGCTCGGGGGTCCCGAACAATGGCCCGATTCAGCCCGGCCGTGCTTAGCCAACTGTGAGCCCCGACACAAAAGGCCCAAACAAACGAGGAAAATCCCGCGGCCGCCGGCTGCGACCCCGACCGCGGCGCGCCCGGCGCTGGGGAGGAGGCGGCAGCTCCCGGCGCGGCGGGAGGAGCGGCGGGAGGAGAAGGAGGAGGAGAGGGGAGGAGGGAGGGCCCACAGACGCCTCTCTCGGCCGCGGGACGAGCGGATGCAGCCGCGGCCCCCCCGCCCGCCGCCACCGCCACCGCCGCCTCCTTCCTCCTCAGGCCCGCGGCGCCCGGGCGGCCGGCAGCGGCCCGCGGCCCCCGGCAGCGCCGCGCCTCGCCATGGTCGGCGCCGACTCCCGCCCGCCCGTCCCCGGGGCTGGATCGCCGCCGGCTCCGCGCTAGGGAGGGCCGGCGCGGGGGGGAAGGCCGCCGGCCGCTCCGCCCGCCTGCCCGGCCCGCCCGCCGCCTGCCCTCCGCCTCGCCGCGCAGAGAGCAGCCGCTGCCGGAGCGCCGCCCGGGCTCATGCCACTCCCGCCGGAGCCGCGCTAGTCCCGCCAGGCTCCGCGCTCCCCCGCGCGGCACCGGCTCGCAGGCGCCCGCGTACGAAACCCCGTGCGCGGCAGGGACCCGGCCCCCTCCCGCCCGCTCCCGCTCCGCCTCCTTTCCGTCCGTCCGTCCGTCCTTCCTTCCTTCCTTCCTTCCTGGCGGTGGCAGTGACGGCGGAACGCCGGGCCGGGTGCGCAGCGCTGGGCGCCCCGCACGGCCGGGCTGCGGGCAGCGGGCAGGGAGAGCGGCGGGCAGGGCGGCCCTGCGGGCTGGGCCTGCCCCTTCGGGCAACGCTGCCGCCCCGGGCCAGCCGCGGGGCCAACGGACGGACACGAGCGAGGGAAGGGCGCCGGGACAGATGTGCATCCCCGGGGCACCCTGCGCAGAGCCTGCGGGGCTCACCCTCGCACCTTCCGCCGCCTTTCCCCATGGGCGCCTGAAGAAGCGGCTCTCCCCAGGAGGGCCCAGTCAGCCACACCGCCACACTGAAACCCAGCACACTCCACAAGGGTATCCAGGACACCCGGGCTGCCCACCCTCTCACAGTGGCTCACACATCTACTCCCAGGGCATCCTCTTGAGTGCGGCCTGGCCTCCCGGGCATTTTATGAACTCCAGTTAACCAGAACTGTGCAAAGGGACTCGGTTCCTCCTCTGCAAGATAGCTCTGAACATGCCCGGTGTTGTCAGGTGCTGCCACCGTTATCGATGGGGACAACTGCAATGCAGGGATGTGAAAATGTTGCTTTTGCAGCTTAGTTAAATTACTTATATATTCACATTTTTATAATTAATCCTTCTTATGGTGGTTTATGTCACATTTCTAAGAGCATGGGAAAACAGAGGACTGTAATTTTGTAACTGGCACTTTTCAATAGAGGTGCACCAGTAAAAGGATGACCATCAGTGAACGAACTTCATACCAAAGGCAGTGGGCCACGAGACATTATCCCTGGGCTGCCTTGCTGCGTAGCTCTGCGTGAGTCACTTCAGCAGCCACCTCAGCCCATCTGCCTGCGCTGCTGTGGGCAGCACACACACCACAGAATTATGCAGGGGCTCGTATGCAGCAGTCCCTTTCATATGAATAGAATGTACATTAATGAAACTCAGCAAGAAAACTGAAAGCTAAATGTTATGGGGTTCTTCCTCATTCAGCCTCATCTTTTTCCAACTATGAAAAGCTATCAGGAAAGACATGTTTCCACTGATGCTTTGTATACTGGTACCAACAGGAAAAAGTTAAGATGAGAAAAAAAGATGGCCTAGAGCTCCTCTAGTGAAAATATAAGATTTTCCATCATGAAACTTACTCATCTAGCAATTTACTCATCAACCTACGCAAAGCTTATAATAGAGCATGTTTTCACCCTCAGACCAGAAAAACCATAAGAACTTTTAGAATCATTCAATTTTTCTCCTGGAAGGCTGAGGTTGGGGTAGATTGGTCAGCACTACCTAGGTAAGTCAAACCTAAAAAATGTACCTATTTTACTAGATGTAGAAGCAAATTAAATTCTATCTAGGAGCATAAATTCACATTGCACTATCTGAACATCAAATGAATGATGGCTTTGCCTCTCCAGCAGTCAAGAAGTGGTTGGATATGGTTGGCCAGCTAGCTTCAGCCTATTGCTGAACTAAACTCAACTTTTCTCCTAGTCTAGACACAGCCCTAGATATCAATCTGTTCCATTAAAAGATGACATGAGACGAGAGACAAATAGGAATCAGCAATGAGGAGGAAAAATGAGGTCAAGAAGTAGAAAGACAGAACAAAGCAGGGCACACACACAAACACTCATGACAACAAACAAGGACACAGTGATCTTTACACTGGCTTTTTGTATAATTATTCCCAACTAAAATATTCTAACAAGTATCAAATGAAAAAATATGGGATGGCTCTGCAACTGTCAGATAAAGCACACATCCCAATTCTTTTCAAGCAATTTGCTGTGCACTAATGAACTGGTGACAGTGCACAGAAGTCTTTCAAGTGGCTTTAATTGACTTAATTTGTACACTTCCATGAATTGTCACAAGAGTAATACAGTACATATAATTAACACATGGTATCATCTGCTTATCAGTTGTAGGAATTAGACTGGTTCACAGTTTTGGGTACAAATAATGACCCATTTTAAATGTGTGGTAATCTTAAATAAATAATAATTTGCTCCTACAACTATGAAAGGAGGAGGGAATCAGAGAAATAAGCAACTGTAGTGGTTTGACCATCTGGCAAGATCAATTTTCCCTTCCCACATGTGGGGAGATCTGTTTACAATTTAAAAACATCTCAGTATTGAGACGTTGTTCCTGTGGTCACCTAAAGTTCCTTTTATCAAGTCTTCTCACAGTTATCTTGTTTGGTTTCAGCTTAAAGTCTTCTGACATGGTATTCCTCTCTTTGAAGAGAGGAATTCAGAGCAAGTTTCCTCCTGCTCTTGAATTGTTTGAAGTCAAGTGTTGTTACTGGGATGAATCAAATATATAATTAAAGACCAAGTTTAAGTTTTGGCTGTTTTCTTTGGAATAAGAGCTAGAACTGTGAGTGTAATTGATTTTTTTTGCTTCAGTGGCCAAACTGAAATAAAACTATTTTCTTCATGTGATCTGAAAGCTAAAATTTGAGAGCTTTAAAAAAAAAAAAAAAAAACCACAAAAAAGAACAAACAAATCCACAACATTTTATTCTGAGACATTTAAGTTTACTTTTTTTTTAATGAAGGAAAATAAATTTCTGGATTCATATGGCTATGTCAGAGCAGAGTAAGGAAAAGATTCTCAGCTATGGAAATTGTCTAATAGAGCTTGCTAGAAGCAAGGAAAAATTCTTCTTCCAGGCATGGATTATACTAATGGGAATCTGAACACTTGGTAGTGATGAGAAAAATTGAGATGGTGGCAAAGCTTGTGGTTTTGGGGTTTTTTTATTCATCCATAATTGTTTGGAGGGGGTCTTGGTTTGGGGTTTGATTTTTTTTGTTTGTTTTTTGGGGAGATTTTTTTTTTAATAAGGGAAAGGTTAAACTCAGCCATTTTTTATTGAGAATCAGATAAAGCATTCATTTTTACAATTTGGTATTTAAAGTCCAACAGGAACCATCTCTATCTTGCATTACTAGAGGGAGAGGTGATGCTTGGATAAATAGACCATAGAGATCTTGGGAAAAAGTCCAAACTAAACAAAAATTAGGCAGCCTGCCTGCCTCATAACCTAACAGTTCCTTATCAGGAATTGGAAATATAATAGTAGCCATTTCAAAAGTATAGATTTAACAGTATGAATCTCAAAAAAGAAGCTTAGTTCCATATCAGACATTACAAAGGATTCTTATATGTTCAATCACAACCCTTCTTCAGTCCAAGTTCATAAGGAGCCTGAAGTCTTTTGGAGAAACAAATCAAAATCTTTGCTTCTGAAAATATGTTTTATCTTTTAAAAAGTGAGAAAACAAATATTACTAAGAATATCTATTGCATGTGATCTTCATAGACACTTACTGGTTGCTGAGCAGGCCTGCTCCCATTTTGTAGATGGAAAACATATAAAAGGAAAGGACATAACTTGCCCAGGAAACTGTAGGAAATCAGTGGCAAATGCAGTGTTAAAACTTTGGGATCTCAGCTCCTATGTCAAGATTTATTTTTCCTTATCTGGAAAATAATTATGTAGCAGAGTACAATATGGTGAGCTGTATATATATTTCTCTGCATGTTTATGTGTGTGCATGCTTGTACGTATATGGCAATTGCTCTCATGTAATGTGGTATTTCAAGTTTCAGCTGGGACTACTTTTCTTTCCTCCCTATGACAAACAAGTTTCCATAGGGACAGCAGCAGGCTTCAGTAAGAGGGTGGGCTGGCGTTACTGCCTTAGCTACTTCCTTGGCTTGGGGACTGACTGCATGAGCTTTTTCAAATTAAATAAGCACATAAGCCAAACACTAAAATAAAAAGGCAAAATAATAGGACATGCAAGGAGGAAAGCAATCCCCCTCTTCACTTAGACAAGCTATGCCTCTAAAATAATTTTCTCTCAAACTATGCATTCAAAGCCTGGGTTCTCCCTTACTCTGTCACTACCTTGCCTGTGGCACACAGCCTGATCTGGCTGCCTCACAGAGGAAATTAGAAGGGCTTCACTTTATTATTGTCAGCTGAGCTGGTGCCTGACAAGCACCCAACACCACTGGAGGAGCTAACACTCCCAAGATGGCAAGTGCCACACAGAGTTTTGTGGCATCACACTGCAGGTCTACAACAGGGGTCCTTTCCCCCTGTCCAGCTTCAGAAACAAACACTACAAATAACATTGGTAATACTGGGAAACATGGGAAATTCTGCACCAAGGAAGGCCACAGTCACAGTCAACCAGGTAAAACAGGGAGCAGAGGGTCCTTCTGTGGCCTATAAAAACAAAACCATCACATTCTGTAACATTTTAAAAGGGGGAGATAGGATGCTGTGAGATTCTGGGAAAGAATTGCAGGGTTTTTGAAAGTATGAGAGGGAGAGCAAAAAGGAATAAACAAAAAATAAAGTGGGGAAAAAAGCCTATAGTACAAACAGTTGGAAAGCACAGGAGGAGGAGGAAAAATGGAGTGTGAGAAGAGGTGGGAAAAATGTAATTATGAACTTGTGAAAAACCCCAAGCTCATATATAACATCACAGGCCTTGGTAATCTATAGGTTTATTAGATTTATAGCTGTGCATAATAGAGTTCCTGAGAAAATACATTGCCAGCATCTCTAACGTTATAAATCCATGAAGAAGAAAGTTTTCCATGTCAAAAACTCACCATTTTCATGTGTGGATTCTTTTATCTCTCTATTAACAAAAGTTAAGAGCTCAGACTCTGAAAGAGCTCAGATTGTTGTTAAGCAATCCTTTACGGGTTAAGGAAGTCTGGCAATACACCATAATTATCTTTGTCTGTAGGAAGCACTACTTTTCTCTTCCAGATATTTGCAGTCAGATATACAAGCAAGAACAAACCAGAAAACTCACTCACACCCTTTCACATCAGTCCTTAGACTTCCAACACTAACACTATTAATTTGTAACCTCTCACTAGTACTTGTTGTTACTCAAATATGCAAAAGAAGCTAAGTAATTATAACCCATGCTTGTGGTCCAGGTCACAAAAAGAGGCAGCCTTTCTTGATGGATTTATTGGCAAGGCAAAAGTTGGGCTTGCCCAGACAACTCTCTTCTTGAAGAGAGCATTTGAGAAACTCCACGAAAAAGGGAAAGAAAAAAATCCCAAGGGCAAAGGTATAAGTGAAAAAATTTCCAAATAGAAAAAAAGAAAAATGTTTCAAAGCCTATCACAAGCAAGTCTTCAGTCTTGCTATCAGGTTGTGTTATACCATGGTAGTAATCCTGGCTTACTTACAGCACCTCTTAAACTAGTTTCAGATCATATTTTTCTCAGTGTTATGCTTTGGGAATGTGTGATGACAGGAATGCAGCGCTGCTGCTGCACAAGTGCTGTAGCTCACCTATTCATTTTTCTGTGTGTTGCCCTATGTGCTGTGGTATTTATTTTAACTTGCATGACTTTTAAGAAAAACCTGTCTGTGTAAGGAGAAGAAAGGCTCCCCTGTTTTCGTTCTTTTTTTTCATGCCAGACCTTCTGATTGCATTTGTGCTTCCTCTGCACAGAAGACAATTGATGCAGAAGATTTTTCAATCTGGATACCCAAATCTACCTAAAAGCCAGGGTACAAGCAGGAACACTTGTAGGATACAGCTTTTGTTTTGATGCATGCTTTTCCTCTCCTATTATTACTGACTCAATGCAAGTTAGATAAAATGAGTGGAAGCTGGGCTTGTAACTCCTCAGTGTACAAAACTAACAAGAGAGGAAGACAATCCATGAATCCTGCACAAATTTCCTCTCACATATAACAGAATTCTAAAACTTGGACATGTGGACATACAGCAATTCGAATCACAAGTCAATTCATTCACCGGCTGTTCTTCCAAAGGATATAGTAGCAAAAGATATGCCAAAAATGTTGGCCTCAGCTTTCTTGTTTTCCACTGGTGTCACATATCATTAGTACCCTGGTATTTAAGTAACACACTGATATATGGGGACCAGCTGTACTGGAAGTTAGAATAACAGCCCAACCTTCTGCTTTGGGAGTTGAAACAATGGAGAGCAAGAAGTCAACAGCCAGTGTAGGTCCCACCAGCAGTAAAAGCCATCACAAACTATCTTCCTAGAGATTAATTCCAACATCTCTGTCTATCTATTCCCATACCCCACAGAGCCTAAGTTGCAAAGATGGCATCATGCATGTGCAGGCCTTGGGTTGTTATGAAACTTCTGGGTGCTACATCAACACAAACAAGGAGATTCTGTGTGTCAGGCAGGTACTTTTTAAAGAAAAAATGCACTAAGAAAAAAAGGCCCTTGGCAGTAAGAAGAGGGCAGTGTTTTGCATCTTGCATGACTTGCATTGTCCTGCAAAGAGGACAATGAACATATTTGATGGGTAGTCCTAAAAGCAGCATACCAAGGAAACTAAATCCCAGCAGCTGCTATAACACTGCAGAACATTTGCTGAATAACCCAGTACTAAGGGCCCTCTCAAAATTCTTGCTTATACAGCTGTGCAATATAGTGACTGTATTTTATAGTTGTTTATATATAGCATGTACAAGAGGCAGAGATCTTTAAAACCTTAGGAAAATTGGGAGTAGCCTCTTGAAAACAGGCTACTCCACCCTTTCTAAACAACCTCTTGTCATTCAGTTACTTCCATATGTGCACAAAGCTCTGCCTAAATTAAACAGGCTTTCAAAATAGTGGTTTAGTACTGAAAAGGTATGGTTTCTACCAATAAGTTTGAAAAAATGTAAGCAAGAGATAAACTTACAAATGAAAAAGTACTAATTTCTCACCTCACAGAAAAGTAGTTCAATCACTTCTTGGATATTTTTTGTAGTCTCAGATTCAGAGGCTGTCTCATTGGCACATACATTTGGGCATGAAAAACTCCAGAGAGGAATCAGAAGAACAGACAAAAATTACATTACTCTACACACGCCTGACCCAAAGGCTTCTGGAAAATAAATGCAAAACCATCAGTCTGCTTGCTCTCTGGACCAGACTGCAGCACTGCAGAGTCAGTTTGTTCCTGTGAAGGTGGTACTCTTTAGTCATTGGTTTTCAGTGGGACCCTGGAGTTTGTCCCTTCTCTTCTGATTCTGCAGCAGCACCCATCAGAAGGATAATTCCACTCCTGGGACACCTACCCTGACTAGCCCTGGTCACCCCAGCTTGTTGCCATCCTCCACTTGGCTTTTGAAGCTCTGATATTACCCACCTGTGTGCAACCAGAGACAATTTCCCATTGCCCTGTTCAGATCAAGGTTTATGCAGGCACTACTTGCGCTTGCCTCTCTGTAGAAGCTGTTCTTAGCACTTCTCCTGAATGCAGAGATTTTTGTATTCTAGTAGAGGAACAAGAAAAAGACATTTTATATCACTGAGTCTCAAACTTCTCCTACCACATTGTAAGAAAGTTAAATTCTTCCTCAGGGGTCTAGTGCAACAAAATAATTTTTGTCTTACTAAGTGACACCCTATACAACAGTAGCAATCTGCTAAAGCAAAAGTATCAACCCCAGGGAGCTCTGCTACTTTCTTTTTCTATAAATCCTTCTGTATTACTGTGGGGCTGTCAGTCGGTTTGTTGTTCACTAATATTGTTTTAAACAGAAAGAGAGGCTTAAATCTAGGAGAGCACTGTTACTTCCCAGATTTCTGCAGGTCAGTGCAAGATCTTTGACTCCTCTGTGGAGCTAAGTGGAAGGGAGCAGCATCCAAAGCCTCACCTTAGCAAAATGTTTCTGGCACAACATTGCAGTGTCACACCACATACAAGAACAATCTCTGGCGTGAATTTTGCAACGTATAACTTTCTGGCCAGATCAAGGATAAGAACAAGTGAAACATGTAGATGTTATGAAGAAAAAAAATTCCCTTATGAACAAAGGAATATCACTGTGATAATCAAAATTAAATTGTGAAATCAGGAGAAGTAAATTAATATCAAATTAGAAAATTTAATAAGAAAATTCCTTTGTAATTCTGAAAAGTGTACTCCTCACTTCTACCACAATCTACCACCAAACCATACTTACATCCTTTAAAGCACATGAATGGCAGTAGCATAGGATAAAGTTTCTTTCAAAATGCTTTGTGTATTACAATGAACTTTTGTAAGGCACAGAGAACCACTGACACTTAAAATTTCCAGAAACCCAAAAATATCTTTCTCAAAAGAAACAAACATCTTAAGTGAGACCATTTACACGAAAGTAAAATTTCCTAGCATTAGAATTCTATTTGAAAGAATCATGTACAAAATTAAGAGCTAGAAACTCTTTAGTCTTCATTAAAACTGATCACTATTGAGCTGAACTCAATACCTACACAACCCAACTGTGGTAAACCTTATTAGTTATGGTGATCATCTCAGAAACTTTAGCAAGGAGTCACCATGTTCCCATACATAAAAATTGCAAATGCTTTGTACCCCCAGCTATTCCAGTCAATACTCAGGACAAAGGTTTCACAGATTGTTGTATGAAGGAAAAGAAACTCCAAATGCAAGGTGCTCAGCGACTTGCCTTTGATCTTTTTCTTAATGGGGGAGATGTTTAGTAACCTTTCCATCTCAGACAGTGTAAAGTAGATCAGACAATTTGCCTTCACAACTGGCAGGGTTCAGATTTGTCAGAGCGTGATGCTAGTGTCAAATTGTTTTTGTATTCCTTCCTCTCTAAGATGGATCTTAACAATTATCCCAGCTGATGGAGCCAAGACAAAATAAACACAGACATCAGGACTGAAACAATGATAGACTATCTAAAAAGGCATTTAAGTGCCCACAGTCATCCAAAGAGTAAAAAGTTATAAAAACAAGTACTTTTTTAAATTGCCCATATCCCCATGTCATTGCTGAGGTACTTATAAAAACCACAAACCCTATGGATTTCTACCCACCGCATAGCAATTACTGAAATAACAAAGAATTGGAAAAAAGTATTTCCAAAGCCTGATGCTATTACTGAACTGCCAGTGAAAAAATTCTCACTAACACCCCTTAAGTCTATCCTCCTGCACTCCCTAATCTGAACACAAAAGGTTGGGTTTAAACACCCACCCCCCACCCTGAGATTAAAACCGCCTGCAGTTTTCAGCTTTGGGCCAGCACTGACAATACTTTAAATCCTTGGCTACTGGCTTCATGAAGACACAGTCTACAGACAGTCCCCCAAAGTTCTTTGAAATGTTAAATACAAAGCAGGAGGAGGTCATAAAGGAAATATTCTTTACAAAAGGAATGGATATCATATGCAGGCTTTTCAAATACATTTCTCAGTTGCTTTGCTTCCAGCCACCATTTTCTCAATCCTGCATTGTCTGAAGCTTTTGAAATAAAATTCAGGAATTAAATAAAGCACACAAATTAGTGTTATAAACAGCTGCCAATATATGAATTTTTTACCTTTTAGCTCTCATAAATCTCTCCAATATATATATTGTATCCTAATTCTTCTCTGTAAAAACTAATTATTTACCGTGTAAATGGTCCTATAGCAGTTACTAAAAGCTCAGATATGTAGAAGTAACATATAGGTTTTATTGCATCATCTTCTGTAGCATCTGCACAATTAACTGCAATAGAAGCCAGTGTTGTTGGTTCCCTGCTGCCCTGGAAATCCAGCTATCTTTCTGCCAAGAGCCTTCTAGCATGCACAAAAGGAACAGGGACTGAGAAACCTGTTTTATCCCCTCTTATCCCATAAACTAACAAGCCTTTTTTTCCACTGCAGCTTTTCTCAACCAAACCAGGTAATTATGCAGGATGGGATTTTCAAGGTAGGTAAAACGAAAAAAGGCAGTCAGTTCAGCATACCAGCTTTGCCAAGGACTGTCACCTCAAACTTTGAGGGACTTGCTTGCAGTGTGGAGGAGAGGCAAACACAACGATGCCCTGCCACTGACATAAGACTCAGCTGTAAGCAATGAGCTTTGTGGTTCAAAACTGTTGGGAGGTGGTTACATCTTCCTGTCCACTTCCATTCTTCTGGTGGCAAACAGGATGGTAGGAGCCTTATTTCTGTCCCCTGTCTCACTGTGAACATCAGTGTTTCTCCTTTCTCATTTGGGTATCATAAACTCAATGATAAAATTAGTTTTACATTCATTTTTACATTCATTTTGAAGAAGTTGTGTTTGTTTGGATTACTTGTCTCATAAGGCCTTGTGAGCCCTATCTGTACTAGGTTCTGACAAGATGTTCCACCAGACATGCATAAAAACATCCCTGCCCGAATTTACAAATTGTGTACTTGAGGAAAAAAGTAACTGGTTCTCATAATGACGTTCACAGTCTGAGGAGCCTTTGGACTTCAGTGTCATGAAAGGTACCAGGAGTTTAAAATCTCCAACTAGATGAAGTGGTTAATGGAAGCAAGTACTCCAGCCAGCAGCAAATGCATGCTTAAATCACTGGTGATCCTGAAGAATCAGGCTGCTGCACTTTGAAATCATTTAAGCTGTTTAATTTTGGGTTATCTGCAAATTAGTACAGCCCAGCTCACAGAAACTGCCACTGCTGTGACTTACATGCATGTCTGACAGGCTGCTGTCCTCTGCTTTTGACATCAGTATAATATTGGGGTACCTTCACAGGCGGGAAAGCCTGCTGACAGAAATGTTCCAGCTACAAAAAAAGACTGAAAGATTACAGCAAGCAATCACATGCTTTTGGCAAGGTGAGACACAGGAGGATGAAAGGCAAAGAAGGGTGAGCAGAATTATTGTTCCTCAATGATTAAACAAGCACAGAAACTATGATTACAGATCACTGACATCTTTTATAACATGCCAAACTAGCACACAGAGAAACATGCCTCAGTAACTCAGTCATACAGGCAGTATTGGCTCTCCACAGTTTGAAAGAAGATGAGGGTCTTCTGAAACAGAGGCTCTGCCCTGACTCCCTGCTGTAGGCCAGGGAAGTGGCACAAAGCCTTTGAAGCATCTGGAGAACAGGCACTGCCTGCTGTAGCCCCGGCAGCCAAAAATGCTCCTTGCATTCAACCCTCACTCTTCATGGCAGGAATCAACTCAAGATACATGGTGATCTCTGCCTGCCTGTTGGACTCCTTACCCCTATAAAACAAGTAAGAACAAACTCCAGGCAGTTGTAACCTGAACCTAGGCTTCAGCAAAGCATACAGCTAAAAAAGCATCCCTAAAGAAAGCCTAGCAGGAAGGTAATTTATTGTTGAAGGGGATCAGGTCCATAGAACTTCCAAGGAATGAGAAGCAATGATTCAACTGACACAGTTCAGTCTTGCCTTGTCTCACATTGCATGTAGTATCAGCTATCATCAGTCTGCCTGCTTTATCCAAGAGGAAAAGATAATATTTCAGTATGAAATGAAACTCCTGGTTCTCTATGTGCTCAACTAAATTAGCCAGCCATGCATTACTTGCAGAAGAATGTTGATGACTCAACAGTATTTGGGGTTTTTTAAAATCACATCTTTCTGATAAGACTTGTCCAATTTAATGAGACCTATACCACTAAAAGTAATATTTTTTCATAATTGTATGAAATTGTATTCTTGTTTCTGTGTTACCAGTCAAAGAAATTTCCAACACATTTTATTTTGTTCCTATTTAAAGAAAAAAAAACCTAAATCAAACAAGAACACCGATCTCTGTGCATGTGACTACAATAACACATTTCTCTTTTAATGAACTGTGGTGTTGAGCAGGCCATTTCAAAAGTGGCAAGATCTTGGTTCAGAGGATGTCTGAACATATTCCTGTTTATCTTTCCACTTCAGAAAACTGCATTCTCCCTGACTTCTACAACCTTGAAAATCAGTGCAAAGCCTGGTCATTTCAAAACCAATAGATGTTAGTCCAAGAAAAGACAGTTAGAAACACAAATTTCACCATATCCAACTTCTGATAACAGTATTCCACCACCCCAGAACAGTCAAGTAAGAAACCGAAACCTTACAACTCACATAATAATGTACAAGAGACTAAAGCATACCAACTGTGAATAAATTCAGTGGTCAAAACCAAAAACAAATTCAGAAAATATTCTATCTCTGCCTTCTTGAAGAAAAAATATGATACTATGCACCTTTTTATGGCAAGAAGGGCCCAATCCTTTTCAAAGCAGAGGCATGGAGTCAGTTCTAGAGATATATACAGCAACGTGAACGTAAATTACAATGCAACGTGAACCTAAGTTACAACAAGAGATACAAGCAGCAACACCTCCCAGATAGTAGAGGCAAGTTATCAGATACTTAATGCTTCTCTTAATTATATTTACCCAAGTTTCAAGATATTCCTGCACAAGGTAGGGTTTCACATTTACTGAACAGGGGGTTACTCATGCTGGCAGAAAATTAAATAACTCCAGCAACAAAATAGGTATTCAGACAAACTGGATAAATAATGTTTATAATTCATATATAAGTTCATGTTTTGTTTGGCATTTTTAAAGTCAATTTTTTCTGCATATCATGATTTTCACAGTCAGAAATAAAACATAGACACTCAACATTCCCAAGGATGTCTGCAACAAAAGGATTATGTGAAGATGGCAAGCTGAAGCGCCTTCATTTGGATACATTTTTGTATCCAAAGAGCAAGCAACAAAAACAGAGTCACAGAGAGAAACAGATGGCCAGTGAGTTATCACTCCTGATCTGATGACTTATGTGGGCTCAACTTGTTTATTTACTCACATATTTGCAAAAAAAGTAACTTTCCTTATGTTAGCAGCAGCAATATTGTATATTATGTATATTATATACACAGTACATACTTCTACCTACACACAACGAAAGGGCATCAGGTATTTACCCTCTAAGTATGGGCTCTCCCACACCCATGAAGGTCCCACCTGACCCTTCCCAGGGCCAGGGAGTTAAATGACTGGTGTCTAACACCATGGCTCAAGAAAGGGTTAAAAGAGGATAAGTGTTACAGCTGCCCTGCTAACTGGCTTGGAGACAGGACAGAAGTGCTCAGGTCCTCAGGGGCAGGGAAGTGAGTCTGTAATTACTGGCTATACCCTTTACACCATCCAGTCTGTAATTACTGGCTATATCCTTTACACTCCTCAGGAACTGCTACTTCTCTCTGTTCACTACTCCCTGTTGATGCAAGCCCCATGCTAACCTTGCATGATGCATGACAAAAATACTGTCATATGGTCCTGAAGTAACAGGCACCATTTGTTTGTCATTGAGCCCTGTCAAATGAGCCAGCCTCAAAAACACAGATTCTTCTTAGATCATCTCACCCCCTCTTTAGGACTGATCTCATTATCTTCACTTCAATTGTTCTCATTATCTTCTGGGCATAGAAAAATAATGCAGCCTTTCTAAGGACATTAAATCCAATTATGTGAAAACACAGTTTTGGGAAGAAGAGTTAAAATATTTTAGCTAACAAATTGCTGAAAATCAGGAAAGATCAGTGTGTGACCATTGAACCCCCTGAAAATCACCAGGAAGTATATTCTAGCTGCAATTACAAGAATGCTACTGTCCTCAGCTATGGTTAACCATCAGCCTTACAATTGTAAAGGCAACTGATAACCACCTCCCAGCCTGCAAAGAGCAGGCAATGGACTAAGAGCTTCAGCATTATTGTCCCACTAGACAAGTTTCACTGTATTCTTGTGGTGCAACTAAAGTAAGTAAAAGATTCAAAGCAGTCGGTGTGATTTTATATATTGGAAGAGTCCTGAAAGTAGAGCAAGATATTTTTCAGTAGATTCTTCAAATTGCCAGGATGTAAATGTGACGAGGAATGTGTTTACAGGCACCCTCACAGAGCAGTGTGTGCTGGTAACATTGACGTGGGATGGTTGCATTGGTCAGGTGGTTAAGGATCAGATCCTCTTCATAGATATATTACCACGGGCATAGACAGGGGAGTGTCTTTGAATAAACTACTGAGCTCCAAACAGCTCCTGCAACAATACCCCTGCAGTCCTGAGGACTTGAGTGGACCACAGGTACAGCAGATCCCACAGCAGCAGTCCAGGAGACTGAAACCCAGGACTGAAACCCTGGAGACTGAAAGAAGGAATCAGTGAAAGAAAGCTGAATTCCAAGCAGGATGCTCCCTTCTGACCCACCAACATCTGGTGCAAGACAGCCTGGTGCTGTATCTGGTGCAGCATCTGAGCTGTGTGACAGTGCAGAGAATTCTACTCCCATCATTCCACCCACTCCGTGGTGTAGGAAGTGCTGCACAGACAGACTCATGAACACCATCTGCTTCTGTGGCATTTGACTCCCTTCCTCCACCATGAAATATTCTGAGATGGTCTAAGCACACTGATACAATCCTACATTTTACATGTCTGTATGTCGTGAATCAAAAAACAAAAATCAAAATATACTTTTCATCTCCCGTAATGCTGTTTTTAGTTTTCTAATGGATTTGCTTGCAGTGTATCTTAAAAGAAAAAAAAAACTCATAAAACTCTGGGGGAGCATGAAACTCTTATTTCAATAAAAATTAATAAATAAAAAAAAACCCACATGCAATACTTGCATCTTCACAGTAATGTAAAGTCTACAGAGGAAACAATTTTTTTTCTCATGGTACCTTTATTCATTCTACTACAAAGAAAGAACACTAAATTTCATACATTAATGCAAACACAACAAAAACCTCTTTTTCCTCCAGATCAGGAAAAAAAAAATTTTTCCTAAATATGTGAAATCACTACCTATCATTTTCCTATTCACATCTGCACTTCAAAATGAAAAGAAAAAAAAAATAATTCCAAGTACTTGGGTTGTCCAATACAACCCAATACTTGGGTTGTCATGTCACTGGGGTTTATTAATCACACACAACTGTATGGTCTATTAATTACAGAAAAAATATATATATTACTCAGAGCATTTCTGTAGCTTGGAATGCAAGGAACTGAAATAGCCCCCCAGTGCTCTTGGAGATATAACAGCAAGTTAGACAGAGGCATACAACATGGCACGCCATCTTTTAAAAAGCAGTTCAGTGATTTGCAGTGTCCTTAAGGATGGTATTTTAAAATTTATTTTTGACAGAAGCCCAAAGTCCCACAACTGCAAAAGTGAACTTGGCTCTTACTAGGCTTCAGAATCCCAGGGCAAAAAAAACCAAGGAAAAAATCAGTTCCCAGCAAATTCCAACTGTTTCCCCTAAAGGGACACACCCCAGCACACTGCTTGCTCTCCCGAGCATCCCAGAGACGCTGGGAGCAGAGTTATAAAAAGTCCTCACATCTTCTAGTGCCAACCCTACATCTTAACAAGAGATTAAAAACACGTTCCTCGTGCATTTATTGTCTGTGGGCTGCATATCAGCTTTCCCTAAACCAACAAGCACAGATAAAAGGACAAGGTAGCTTTTGACATAAAAGATTGAGATAAAAATTATCTCAATCTTTCATTTATCTTTAATGCAAAAGTACCTGTACAATGCCTTTAAAAAATTAAAGTATTTAAATTTTTTTCAACTTCATGATAAAACTGCCTTGTTCGACATGGGGAAGAAGGGCATAAGAAAATAAGGAACATACTTTTAACACAGGAGTGGCTTAAGGCAGGAAGAAGAATGAAGACTGCTCATTGAGCTCATCACCACACAAAAACCTTTCACCTGTCAGAGGAAGCCCCACCAGCCCCAGGCTCAAGCTGCCATCACCTTGCATCTGAAAACTGGTTCTGCCTCACCTCAGCCCCCTTCCCAGGGGGCATATTGCATGTCTCTAGACCATCCCACCAGGCCCACCATGGGCACTTTCTGCTCTGGGCTAGAAAGAAGGAGAAAGCAGAACATGAGATAATGATGCTGATCTGAAATTGTATATGCAAATAAGCAAAAGGGCCAACTCCAAGAAAAGGAATTGTTTCTGATTCTCATAAGACACAGAAGTTGCCAAACTAAGAAAAATACAAAACTGTTACATGAAACACAAAAGGATTACACAGATTGAGTATTTGCATGTGGACAGGACTGGCTTGTTTGGGATGATGAAAGCAATGCAGATCAAACCTCGAACATGTACTTCTGAGCACCCTCCAAGCCCAGGCAGGCCAGCCAGCCATGGAAAAGCCTAGCCAAGGGAAAAGATGGCAAAAATATGGCACCCACCACCCACCAGCCCCCAGCGCCTGCCTGCTCCAAGCACCCACAGCATTATGGTACCCCTGGCATCTGCACACCCTGCCCTGCACAGGCACTGGCTGGCAGGAGTGAGAAGGTGAGCACTGCTTGGGCAGGGGAAGAGCCCACGAACAGGCTGGGTCCCTGTTCCTCCAGTGCAGAGCCCTGCAAGAGCTGCAGCTGCGGTAAGATGGGCTCCCCACCTCGGTACCAGCCTGTGCAGGGCAGGGGAGATCACACCAGACACAGGGAGAGGCTCCCTGCAAAGCTGCCCTTGACACCAGCACTGCTCTGCTGGCCAGAGATGCAGAGAGTGTGGGATGTGCAGCTGTAACTCCAGCCAGGATCAGCTGCCTTTCTGCTAGAAGACAAGACTGGACCTACTACTGTGGCCACAGGACTTGTGCAATGAACACACATTAATTTAGTCCAGAATTCTGTGTTTTGGTCATTTGAATAGCAGGTGGCATTTGTAACCAGCTCAAATACCATGATTGTCAGGAGAAGACATTAAAGAAAGCAGCTTTTCACCTTACTACTCGAACATTCTGCACACTGGAGATGTATTAGTGGACCAACTGAATACAGGAGATCAGGGATGAAACATAAATAGAGCAATTATTTGGTTCTAACCATTCTAGAAAGTTATACAACAAAAAATAGTACAAGAAGGTAGCATTTGGAAAAACACATTCTTAAGTGAGGCTTGAAAGCCATCCGAAATAAATACAGTAGAACTCTTCCAGAGGCAGGGGTTTATAAATATGATTTATAGTCTGATAGCAAAGCAATGAATGTAGTCTGTCATGCACCTGAAATTGCCTTACATTTGTGATTAATTTGCACAAGGACTGCTTTCAACAGCCTGATTTTTTTTTAGATTTTAATCATAACTCCATTAAAATAGAAGAAACTCCCCAGCAATCCCCAGTGCAATCTACTCCAATATTTAGTCTACTAAAGAGGCCAGCAGTACACAGCCAGGGAATAATGAGGTGGCACTTACACCTTCTCATAAGAGTCTCTGTTTTGCTCCATTTTCAGCTCAGAGGATTTGCTGTGCCTGCCCTGGTTCCTCTATTGAGTCGCCTCTGCAAAGCTTCTCTGCCAAAAGATTGCCTAATCTTTCCATCAGCGTGTGTAAACTTTTTGCACTCACAGCATCACCTGAAGTCCTGTAGGTCCTGCCTCTGGCATGAAGAATTGCCTCCTTTTGCTTTTAAATCCATCTCCCTCTAGTTTTATTTCCCCTCAAATTATTTTAACTGAAGAAGCAGTTCACCTCATCTCTTACCATCAAGAATGGTTTCATCCCTGACATGTTTTATGTAAATGCTATTGTGAAACTATTGTGAACTGTTGCTTTATTTCAATTTAATTTTTAACCAGGCAAATTGAATGTACTCAAAAGATGGTAGTGATATAAGCTACTTTCTAGTGTAGGGCTATGAAACTTGTAGTGAACCATCACACACACTTTTTATATCATACAGCTTCCAGAAAAGTTTAGATTATTTTAATATTGAGAAAAGAGATTATGTCATTGTACAAAATATCATTGCTGTTGAAATCATCAAAATACTTCTGTCTCCAGTCTTGTGGTGGCTGGCAAATTCTTCAGACTTTAGCCCTGATTTTCTGGGAGTTCATCTACATCATCATTGTAGCATGAGAAATCTGTCTAGGTCTTCCCCAGTTTCCCCATGGTTGTGCCTGGAAACTTATCAGGAATCATAATGACAGTGATGACTGCAAATCAACTCAGAAAATTAGATGACATAACATTTGATTTTTTTTTTTCAAAATGTAAACCTGGTGACAGACTGTCCTTGGATTGGCCATCTCTCTAAATTTTATGAAGACAAAATGTAACAAATGTGACAAAGACAAAAAAGTAGTAGTCAGTAATTGAGACCTATGAGAAGTACTCTTAAGGCAGCAATCAGGGTAATGAAGGAAAAAAATGCAGAATTTTCCTGTACTTTAGAAGCTAAGCTCCACTTAGTGCCCTCTGCTGCATACAGAGGTAATATGCAAAGCATCACTGAACAATGACATCATCTGGTATTAACACGATATGTTGCATCTATGACAAATATTTATTTCCTTAATTGCCCTTGTTTTCTAAAAATACTAATAAATTATGCAAATATCTTCAGTACCAGCTTAAAGCAGGTGTTTTTTACATCCTCTCTTCCCATGTAGTATCCTGTGCTCTGCCTGCAAGCAAGCTGTCACCTCGTCTCCCACTCTTACATAGTGGGAAATGCATGCTGAGTGAAGAGAGGTGCTGGGTGGGGGAGTGTACAGCACCCTCAGCATGAGATTTAATCATGAGATGTTCATGACAGCTGAGCAGCTCAGTGGGATGTGGTCCACACACCGCCCCTGCCCCTCCCACAGAACTCAAGGGCAGTGGGAAGTGCCCCTCTCTCCCTGCTCTCAGCTAACAGAAACAAAACAAAGACAAACAAACACAGGGGAAGGTCAAGCCTCCAGTGCAATTTTCAACTTCCAAATAAATGTGCATTACGAGTCTATAAAAGGTTCTTCATGCACAACATGAAAGAGGTAAATGCAGACCAGAGCAACTGCGACCGTGGAGAGGATTAATTGTCAGACAGAACCAAGGGGGTCTCCTAATGTGGAACACAAATATTTAATCTGATTCTGAAATCTTATCTCCCGCCTTTAAGAAGATTAATGGAAATTCCTTTGCAGCAGACTATTATTTCTATTATTTCTGATCCATTTCATGAACTAAGAATATTTTCCAGAAGCAAAGTTTGTGCATTTTAAATAGTTTATTAGCATTCTATTCAAAACCAAATCAACAGTTGATCACGATTAAAACCTGTTCAAGCAAGTGAGGACATAAAAAAATGTCATTTGCATGCATTCAAATTGCATTAAACAGGCATGTCACATGTGCACAGACATGAAAACATAAGATGTGAAAACATAAGGTATCTAATTTTGCATGAGACATGAAGCATTCAAGGTCTCCACACTGTACTTGAACCAAAACTGGCACAAAGATATTATGGCAGTAAAGTTGTTCTAAAAAACCTTTTTCCAAACTGATAACCTTTTTTCTAGCCTGGTTAAGGGAGATTTCATAGAAGGAGGAAGAATTAATTCATACATCCTTTTCTGTCTTACACAGACTGAGTTCAGGCAGACAGCTGTTATCATTGCTGTGCTTGGCTCTGCCCAAGGAATCTATGTAACTGGCCAAGTTTCAGGCTTCTCCTTCATTTTCCCTTTGAATAAACTGACAAGAAAAGTACAACCAGCTGACTTCCTCTGTCCAGCTTCCTTCCCCCTGGAGGAAAGCAAGGGAGCTGTCTTTCCCACTTCTCTCATTCCTGCTAAGCCAGCATTGTCCCAGATAGTCCAGTCCTAAGCTTTTGGTGTATTTTTTCCTAGAAATCCAGGGGCTCCAGTAGGGTCTGTCTGAAATAAGAAGAGCATGGTAGGCACTACAGTGGACAAAAGGAAAGATCACTGCCATCACTCCTGCCTCCTAGAAGTCCTGCTGATGATCCAAAGTGAGACAAGATGCATGGGGCTCTGCTCCATGGTCACAAGCCACTCCATCCAGCCCGTCCTGCAGCCCTGCTGAATGCTTGGCATCTCTGCTGGGTGACAGGAGCAGAGCAATGGTGATGCCTAACATCTATTTAAATCAGGGCTGAGAAACACTGCACATCAAGCAATCATCAAGAATTTGGCTGTGTTGGCTGGTTGAATTCCGCCTGTTCCGGTTTAAACCGAGCTAACCTGCATTTCATTGCTAAGTAAGGCTTTATCTGGGAGTTGTCAGCAATGAAACCAACCCAGCAGCATACAAACCTACACTCCTCCTTTTTTCTCAGTAGTCAATTAATAGTGAAGCTACTAGGCATCAGCTGAACATTCTCTACACTATTAACCCCGGGGCTTTTACTTGAGATGCCAAATAATTCAAATAACTTTACATTTGTCATGAGCAAAGAGTATGCATGCAGTTGCAGCACCTCACATGACTAAATTTGAGCCTTTAATCTAGACAGGACCTTAATCCAAGGGCAACTCAAATCAGTCCTCAGGTAGAACACTGTGTGGGCTTCTGCTTGCTACCTGAGAAGGTAATGTAATGCTCCACTTGTACACATGAATGCCTGCATCTTTCCTGTAGTCAAGGAAACATTTTTATTATGCTTTCATTTTTAAAAAGTCCAAAGGACATTGTTCTTCTAAATCCTCTTGATAGTTCTTTATATTATCCAGAGCAGAAGTACTTCTGTTGCACACAGAACAGTACAGAATCACAGAGACATGGGCACAATGCCTCCGGAGCCCATGGGAACCCCCCCCCACACACACACACACCAAAACCATCCTCTTCAGCAGGGTTTAATGAGCACTTCACAACCATTATTTTTGCACATAATAACCACAGTCACGAAGCAAGTCTCCCCTACAGCAAAAAGAAAGTATTTAATAAGGATCCTTGCATAATTTCAGGTAAAGCATGTTAGTTTCCTGCTCTGCCTGTACCTTCTTATGAAAATATCCTTTCAGTGAGAAGATGTATGAGCCCCTGAGGTGATGCAATAATGCCACAAGTGCATTGCCTTGTGGACAAGGACACCCTTCCCAGTACAATAGCCCAGATTCAAGCATCCCTCACTTGAATCCCCAGCTATTTTCCCTCATATACCTGTGTAGATGGTCTGAAACAGAAGCCCTGGAGAAAAACACAGTATGTGGTCATGTATTTTGTCATGCTCTCAGCTGTAAAATGGCAACTGTAACATATCCCTCCCTAAAGGACTTTGGTGATCACAGAAAAATGTCACACACATTCTGGTACAAAGATAGCACTGTCCATACACATACTCCAAAAGAGGTTTTGTCCATCATAACCTGCAGGCAGGAGAGCACCAGAACTTTAGGTTGTACCAGATATTAAATACCTGCCATTCTTAAGCTGAAAGCAGTTGTCCTCAGAGATTTTAACTTTAGGTTTCAGCACATAAATTTCTAAAGTATCTTAAGAAAAACAGAAAGACTCTTAATTACATGCACATCCTGCACTACATGCATACAACCCTAAACATCTGCTTTCTTACATTGTGGAAAGCCATTATCCCAGAACATACTGCCCTGATGGGCCTCATGTTGCTTCTACCATTTTTGCCCCCAAGAGTGCTTTGTGCCAAGTTTACAGACTTTAAAAGTTATTCTTTCTTCTTTCCTGATCTTAACCCAAACCACTAATTTTCTGTGCAACATACCCAGTAATATATATGCAAAATACCTATTGGCACCAACAACCACTACATGACATAAAACTTCAATTAAATTAAAAAAAATTCAGATTAGACAGATTATATTGGATGTTGCCCATGGAACTTGATCCTGAACTTCAGCACACGTGTTCTCATCTTGAGCAACATGAGATGATGGGGAAAGGCTGTGGTTACTTTGTGAGGACCAGGAGCAAGAGAGAGCTGCCTCCCCAGTGCTGAAGGCCTGGAGGGTGCTCCTGGGCAGCTCCCAGCTGGAACTGATGGCTTTATCCACCCTTCAGCAAAGCACCTGAGGTATGCACTGCCTGCTGGGAAGGTCTCCTTCGTCTTGCAATTTCTTAGGCAATCCCAGAACCTTTCTGGCTGCTGCTACTTTAAAGGCTGTGTGGTCAGACAGAGCACATATTTTACAACACAACTAAAGTTTCCCAAGGAATGTAGGCCACAATGAGAAAATTTTCATTTTCTAGCTCTCTCTTAGTAAAAGCAGAAGTTCCCAAGTCAAAGAAAAGATACTCCCTTAAGCCAAAGGCAAGTTACATGCTGCTGCAAACAAAACCAGTTTTAGAGTTCCTTTCTGTCACCTCCTGCTTCCCCTAAAAAAAGGAAAAGCCCCACATGCTCATAAATGCAGAGCATCTGGTGGCCTAAATATGGGTGTTACCAGATTCCCCACTGACATAAAGAGGTCAGAATCTGAGAAGCTGAGAAAATGACTTAAGCTTCCACAAGAAAACTTGACCTGGAACAATTAACCTGAGAACAACACCAGAACAATGTCCCAGAAAGCTCATTTCCAAGACAAGTTTCTGCTGGGAAAACTTTAGTACTTCAGGACTGCTGAGTCCTGAATGTAAGTTCTCACATTTACACCTGACACAACGAATTCAACTGGACATGCAATACTCTCAGAACCCATGTGAAAAAACAACTACCTTTTGCTACATCATTTCCTATCCTCCTTACAAAAACGGTAAGTGTAACGTGCCACCATATCTAGTACTTTTGGAATCTGCCTACAGTATAAAGGAAATTTTTTTTTATGCAGTTGCAAAACCATCAAGCTCCTCTGAGAAATGTCCTTGTCTTCCAGGATGCTTCTCACACCCTGAAATCTAATTACCAAGGACCACTCCTGATCACCTTTACAAATTTTGATACACTTAAAAAATGTTTTCCTCAACTATAGTCAGCATTTTTAACATATTTTTTTCCTCAAATGTGAGAAGCAAAATAAAATACTGTGTTCTGTCTTTAAATAAAATTGCCTACACAGCTACTTTTGATCCACGAGTGCTTGTTCTCCCTCCCAATTTTCTCTGCCAACCACCCCCCGCAAGACACACTCAGATTATTTGATTGGGGTTTTTTTATTAGCCATCTGCTGCGCAGATGAACACATGAAAAAATTACAAATCAAAGAAAGAGAGGCAGATAAATGGGCTTTCACTAACCTTTTGCCAGGGTGGGGAGGCTGAAAGGACCTGTGAAGGCCGAGCCAAAGGGAACTAAAGCAGGCAGCAGGTTTGCTCCAGTCGGCCGGTGAGCAAGTGAACAAGCAGGGAGAGCTGGTGGCTTGGGAGGGAAGGAGGAGCACACCAGGGCAGATGAGTCATTAGCTACTAAATTAGAGAATAGGCAGCTTGGAGTTGCAAATAACTGTATGCAGTCTGGGAAGTGGAGAGGAAGAGACACTTTCTGTCAAACTGCCCCCGACTGACAAACATCTGCATTTTTCACCCTACGGGGAGTCTGCCCCTGCCTCCTCTGCCAGCCTTGCCTGTGTGCCAGCAGGAGGCTTCTCCCCAGCAGCTGCAGACCCTGATTTTCACCAGCTTGGTTTGCAGGAAAGCACGGAGAGCTGGCATGTGGTACACACACCTGGGAAGGAGCCCTGGAGAGCTGCAACCGCTCCTGGGCATCCCTCATTCCTGCAAACCTTCCATTGTGGGAGGTGCTCTCTGCACCACTAGCAAGTCTTTTTATGGTCAAGATAGTTGCAATGTTGCCAAAATGCTGAGATTGCTGAAGCTGTTTTGATGGCCTAAGAAGGTCTGCAAAAGCCTGAAGCAAGGGAGACGTGATTAGTCTCCACAATAAAATTTTCAAATACCCTGGTGAGGAAAAGTCAACGAATAAAAAGCAAACCGCAACCTCTGACCCACACCTTTGCTACCTAATTTTCTGTTAGAACATACCTCTGCTGACTGTAAAACCTAAAACTTATAATTATGAAGCTGAATACATTTTTAATATGGTTGGATGGTTATGGGTGAAGTAACTTTTAAAAGCAAAATGACTAGAGACCTTTCACAACCAGAATCTCAGACGTCATTTGACAAGCAAGAGGATTCAGATTCAAACCCAACAGTTTCAAATCTGATCAAGACTGTGCTGAAGCCAAAACACCACAGACCTTAATTTTCCAGCCAATATTAATATAGGAGAAGAGATTGGGGGTTTTTCAGTGGGGTCAACAAACTCCTCATTGTACTCAAAACATTTCTGGCCTAACATAACCAAAATTTTGTGAGAATAATCAGATATTATTTTTATATTATTATATTTTAATTTATTTTCTTTTGCATTATATTTTATTTATAAGTGATATATATTTATTTTTTGCAAAATCTTGCAGGATGTGCTCACAAGATTTCAATGACATTGCTGCAGATTAATCAGGGTCTAACCCTCAGCCCACATGAAAATAACACCTCCTCACACCCCCTCTGAATAAAATTATTAGTCTTAAAGCACCCCATCCTATTTTGACTGCTTTTTTGTTCACATTTCCATTCACAAAAGAGTTCCTAATCCCTCTTTTCCAGCAGGCCGTTTCTGCTTTGTTTTCTGTAACCATCCTCACAAGGTATGACAAGAGAACAGGTCACAGCATCACCATGCCCCACTGCCCCCTCCAGCAGCACCCTCGGCCCTGCCTTGTTCCAGTCCTTGCTTAGTGGTCAGCATTAAGCTTTCATGCTAGTGACTAACCTACACTGCAGAGCATCTGTGGTGCCTTGCCCAGGTTTAGCAAATAATTACGCTTTTAGTGTTTCTGCTTTAGTTGATGCTAAGATTTGAGTTCTTTTCTCCTGCTAGCAGAAACGTGAATATCTATTAAAGTAAAATGCATCTTTTCCATTATGATTTCTAGCTTTGCAGTCTTCTACTAGTTAGTTCCACATATTTCTGTTTCTTGGGCTCTTTGTAGCTGATATTTCTCTTTAGACACCTACAGCTATATAGCACAGGAACACCAAATTTATTTCTATACCCCTCTCAGATCACTTTTTGATGACAGAAATGTTACAAACAGTCTGGCACACCTTCAGTCTGCAGCACATCTATTCTGTGAATATCAAGGGAGACTTTGCTTTCCAGTCCAGTCAAACCAACATATTTAAATGGGTAAAGGGAAGGAGAAAAAAAAAAAAAAGGAATACTTCTATAACATAATTGCATACTTATAAATAGCATGCTTTCCATGTGTGTCAGATATCAAATAGCTTAATGACAACTGATAACTGGCTGATTTCTGCAATCTGCCATCAGCTGCTATTTTCAAGAGAACATGAGCTATTCCTAATACCGCAGTTCAACTCCACTTAGTTGTGTAGGAAGCTTACATTTTTCAACCAGATGGCAGGTATATGCTATTTTAACCAAAACCCTGTTTTAAGAACAGTGGTTGGTATAATGACAGTGCTTGACAAGCCAAGAGGAATTTGAAAAAAAAAAAAAAGAAGTAGATAACTACATAATACCATTTAATATTGGCCTTTAAAAAAATATAACATACTTATGAACAGCAACAGATGGGCCAGGCAATCAGGCTGCATGACCTCATTTGCTGGGAAAAGCAAGGTGTTTTGATTAGGATTTTTAAATTAAACTTCAGCTTTTATTCTCTAAATATACTTTGTAGAACTAGGATGTGATTTTCCTCATGTGTGCATCAAGCCAAAAAGCCTCTTCTCCCTGAGTCAAGCAGGGATGAGCTGTTTGGCCGCATTATGGTGTGATTAATCTATGCAACTGCTTTAACACCCAACAGAGGGAAAAAGCCATCTCTAGAATACAGGGTTTGATATGACACAAATAACTTGTTGTTAAACATCTCTATCATTAGAGCAATGTCTACAAATTAGGAAATAAATAATTTACACTGGCATTTCTAAGGTAGCAGAAGACATTATCCTGTTCTTTTTCACTGATGTCTCCTAAATAGCAACAGAAACAGTAGCATAAAATTCACTTTACATCTCACAGAAGCAAAGTAATTCTGCATTTTTCAGAAGTGCCATAGCCTGAACATATTTTTTTTTCCTGCACCCCAGCAACAAAGATCAGTGCCTTTTGGGATCTGACCCACTGCAGTCTGATTTTGCTGCCCATAACATAGCACATGGTTTCCCCCTCTGTACTTACATTATGTCTGGAATCCTCTCTTCAAGCACAAATGGAGAATCAAGGGGCAAAGTAGAGTCTGAGTGGCTGAGTAGCACACTAAAACACCCCAGGTGATCACTGTGGCTTCTCCTCTCTGCTGTGTCAGAGATTTCCCTTGTATTCAAAGCTCATTTCAGTGGGGAAGATCCGATGTCCTACCAGTCAAGCACACTGAGCCTTCAGATCCTTTAAAGCCCTACCAAAGCATTTAGCAGTAGATGTCTCTAGATTTACTGTTGTCTTTTTTTGGATATACGCCTATGCAAGAAGGAAGCAAACTCTCTTTATATTTCACACCCATCTGCACTACTTTTTTTCAGGGTGTTGCTGAAAGAAAAAATTCCCAAGCTAGCTCAGCTCCAAATGGCCAACTACACAATCATTTATTTTCCTCTGGTTATCCTGACTGAGTTCTTTTCCCACACGTTCCTGATGTGGTGGATGACTTGTCTGAGCAAGTAAGTTAATGCTTTAGGCAGCAGAATAGAAAATGCAAAAGCGCAGTGAGTCCTACAGGCACCTCCTGGGCTGCCTCCTGACAGTGAGGCTTGGTTTTCTACCCCCAGCTGAAGCTGCAGGAGGTGCCCATCTTTCTGAAGGCTTACACTGGGCATCTCAGCCCTGAGTGAGGTGCTACAACAGCCCCGCGTCCCAGCCCTGTGTCTGAACATAAATAGAGAGAATTATTTCTGCCAGCAGTGGACACCAAGGCTCAGCCCTGCTATTCACTGCAGCGACAGCTACCAGGTTGCCAATCCAGGGCAGACTATTTCTGCCAGGACTGATGGATCACTTCCTGGGGAGAAAGGAGGAGAGCCCAGAACCACCACCATTCCTACTACATCACTTATATGTGGCTGTGGCAAAAAGGTCAAGGAAAACCAGGGATATAAGGGGTTGGACTGGTTTTCTCCCCCTGGATTGGCAGGATGGCTTTGCTCTCCCCAAAAAAGGACAAAGCAGGTCCTCATCCCTTGCACCCACCCCTTCATGGCAGGGAGCACCATGTAGAAGTGTCCTAGACTTGTGGGGTCATTACTTACACTGTCTCCTAAACAAAGAGTCTCAGGAATATCTTCTACAGAGAGAACAATGCCACATATTTACCTCTGACCACTCTAAGCACCGCATGGTAACAAACACCAAAATATCAAGAGTTTCCTGGAACAGGCTGCCCAGCGGGGATGTGCTATCCACATCTCTGGAGGAGACTTTCCAGTCTCACCTGACTGGATCAAGCCTTGAACAAGCTTGTCTGATCTCACAGGTGGCACTGTTCTGAGAAGGAGCTTCTGGAATCCTCTTTGGTTTGACTGCACTCAAACAAATGCATTGCTGACCACTGACTGTCCAGCCAGCAAGTCCTCACAAGCTCAGCACACTCACAAGGATTTTGGAGCAAATTAACTACAAAAGCACAGCAAGGTACCCTCCTCCAGCCAGGAAGGTCTCCAGACTAGGGTTTTCCTACTGACTAACGGCTCACAGTGAAGAGCTTCTAACACATACAGGGTTGGGAGTCAAAAAGTGCAGAAATAAACAATGTCTCAGTTATAAAGAAGGATTTTTTAGATCTTCCCATAAGTTTTTACTTCTACCACTTTGTAAGTTTTTACTGTAGAGTTTACTTTTTTTACTTTTTGTTTTTTGCACTGATAGAAAAATCTATATGGAACTATCAAGAATAAAACTATCATTTTTTAATATTTAGAATAACTAAAAATTTGTTGTCACATTAAAATCTTTACTGGAATTAGAAATGAATTTTACACATGGCAACAATAAAACAATGCTGAGAAGGAACACCCTGACACCTCTTTTCACAGGCTCTTCACTTGAAATTGCAATTACAGAGATCTAAGTAGGAAAACAATTCTGACGTTTAAAAAAAGCTGTAATAAAAGAAAACACTGTTTTAAGTTTGCAGGGAGATCTTGAATCACAGGTGTGCCTGATCCATGGATCCATGGGTCTGTCAGCACACCCCAGTCACTGCCTCAGACAGGGCTCAGGAACCTGGCTGAGAAACCAGGGTCACATCTCCTCTGCTCAGCAGTGCAGAGTCCCCGCCTCAGCCCGTCCCCCAGTCACCCACAGGGTCACATCCCCACTGCTCAGACAGGGCTCAGGAACCCCACAGGGTCTGGGACCCCAGGGTCACATCCCCTCTGCTCAGCAGTGCAGAGTCCCCGCTGCTCAGCACGACATCCCCACCGGGTCACGGGGACCCACAGGGTCACATCCCCACTGCTCAGCAGTGCAGAGTCCCCGCTGCTCAGCACCACATCCCCACTGGGTCACAGGGACCCACAGGGTCACATCCCCACTGCTCAGCAGTGCAGAGTCCCCACTGCTCAGCATGACATCCCCACTGGGTCACGGGGACCCACAGGGTCACATCCCCACTGCTCAGCAGTGCAGAGTCCCCGCTGCTCAGCACCACATCCCCAGGGTCACAGGGACCCACAGGGTCAGTGCAGAGCACCACATCCCCACAGGGTCACAGGGACCCACAGGGTCACATCCCCACTGCTCAGCAGTGCAGAGTCCCCGCTGCTCAGCATGACGTCCCCACTGGGTCACATCCCCACTGCTCAGCAGTGCAGAGTCCCCGCAGCACACATCCCCTCTGCTCAGCAGTGCAGAGTCCCCGCTGCTCAGCATGACGTCCCCACTGGGTCACGGGGACGGACAGGGTCACATCCCCACTGCTCACCAGTGCAGAGTGGCATGACAACTTCTTCCGTGCAGGAGCATGGTTAGGGGCAATTGCAAGGCAGGAACAAAACCTATTCCTGCTGCAAAGACATCCCAAGAGCTTCAGCATCTCACAACGCCAATCAGTCTGGCTCCCTTCCATCTGACTCATGCCCACGTACCAACACAGCTGGCACTTGGCTCTGCAGCAAGGGAAGCCACGTTTCTCCCCAGAGGGGAGGCTTGGTGCATGCCAAAAGGTATTCCAGCCTGGATCTCAGGAGCAGTATCCACCTGTGCTCCCTAACACCAAGGCTTTTTAGTTCATTCCCTGTGCTCAGCCCAGGAGCCTCAGCAGTTTGGGCTCACCACACCTGAGCAGCAGTGGTCCCACAAGGGGCAGAAGGGTTCATGGATGGAGTGATGTACTTCAGATATTTGGGGTGCCCAGATCCCATTTAAAGTTTCACAGCAGGAGAGGAAAGGGAAAAAGAGAAGAAGAAAAACCAAAATTAAAAAGATACAATAGATGTGTTCACAGAAACCTGAAACACAGACAGACAGCAGCCCTGTTATCATTGCTGCAGCTGGTATAAAGACAGCACGTTTTCAGGCTGCAGTCACATTTCCAGTTTCTTCTCAGACCTACCTGGAGGGACCGAATAATTTGCATCTCTCTTTTTCCCATATTATTTGCACATTCCACATATTATTTGCATTTATCGTGAAAGGGTGGAGAATAATAGTGCTTACTGCAAGAAATAAATACATTTAAAAAACAAATCAGTCAGAGCTGCCAGTCAGACAGATGTAAAAGTTGACAAAATACAGCCTTTCATTATTTTTTCATTCCAACCAATGCACAAAATACATGAAATATAAAAGAGTGCCTCACATAGATTTTTTCCAGCTGAATGGAGCTTTGACAGTAAAGAACACTGCATTTTTCACATAATAAAATGTGATTTTCCATCAATTTTACTAGTAATGAAAATGTAACGTACAGCACAATTGTTTTAAAGCCAAGAAGTTGAAGCCAAGGGTGAGGTTAGAAGTTGCAAAACTGGGAGCCTCAAGGGAAGAGAAGTGGTGGATAGACAAGAACTGGTTCTCTGCCATTTACTGAATTTTCTATAAATGTCACCCCTACCCCCCAAAAAGGGCTCCCCCCTCCTCCTGGTGCTCAGTGGGAGGGGCAGCCAGAGCAAAACCATCCATCTGGTTCCCATCACAGGAAGGAGTGCCCAGGCTAGCTCCTGCCAAAGCCTGTCATTAGCAATCAGCACCAGAGGGAACATGAGAAAACACAGCACAGCTAAGACAACAAACCTACTACTTTTAATACACTAATCATAACAGCAGTACTCAATTTTGTTCTTTATAGAAATATCACAGGAGTCAGATGGGTCATCCTGGTAGCCTCATTTTATCTGGGAAATTAATGTAACAGGCAACACAAATGTTATTTTCTTATGCCACAGTAGATCCATCAGCACCTATTAGAAGCATCTACGGGAGTGAAAATATGGCAAAGAAGGATAATTTGATTAAGCAGGTGCAAAACCCTGCTACCTAATAAGACACTTTGTCTCCTTTTAGCTACAGCATAGTAGACACAGCATTTAAATCCTAATGCTGCCACTGTAGCCCAAGATCTGGTCTTTTATGAAAGTTTTATTTATAATTTGGAGAGATGACCATCAAACTGCTCATGTCCTCTTGCCACAGGAGTTCAGCACAACCCTTCCCAGCTCCCTTAGCCTTGCCAACCATGCAGAGCAATGCCAGCATTTTCACAGTTTCCACAAACTGCTTGTCTTGCATATCATCCTTTAAAATCTATTTTATCACTCTTTCATTTCAGATGGCCAAGGGCAAAGGAAAAAAAGCCAAACCTACATCCAAGCAGTCTCTAGCAATACCTCCTACAGCTGCTACCATGGGAATGAAGATCTACAGGGATTTGGGGACCTTGTACCACTGGGTACTGCACACAACGAAAGCAGAACTGCCAGCTGGACTTTGCAGGCACAACTGTCCCCCACCTCGGCAATATAATCACACACTCCCCTAATTACCCATCCAGAGTAATGAAATCTGACTGGGGTCAAAAGTGATCTGACAGTAGAGAACAGAGAGAGGCAGCAAGCTTTAATCCTTTGCTGTTCTCCTAACGTGCCTCAAACCTTAAATCAGTTCCATCAGGAGTTTGCTCTCCTCCCCACAGGCTACACAAACTCCCTGTGTAGAGTGCTTCTCCAGGTCTCTGAGAGACACATTTTCCCCATCACTTTGACAAGAACTGCCCCTGCTCCTCTGGCATAATCCTGCCACCCTGGAAGAGCACACTGGAGCAGATGAACACTTTGGGATCTCCAGGAGAGCAACCCGAGATCAGCTTTGCATTGCAATGCCTCCCTGGAGCTCCTTGCACCAGAGTAACAACAGCACAACTAACACTCACACGGCAGCCACCAAAACTGATGGGTTTTTTCATAAACACCTCCCCTTCCTACAGTTTCCTGTACTGCAAGAAGGGGACCGAGATGGGAAATAAAGAAGAAACCTCCTTCAGGAAGAATTACCAGGTCTCTGCCTAAGGATGACATGGCTCAAACTCCCTCAGGACTGTCCCAGGCACATCACTGTCACCTGGCTTGCCTCTCTCCCTGCTTTTGTTAGGCTGTTCCCACGCACATCTAAGAATATTCTGGTGAGTGAATATGAATAACAGCTCTTTCTTCCTCCTTTCAGGAAACTATTTCCTCATTTGTTTCTCTCCTCTCCCTGTTTCAGTATTTGGCTGCAAACGTTAATGACCTATTTAAGAAGAGGAAAGCACCTTCTAGGAATTACTTGCCCCAGGCTATTCCATGGGCTGCTCAGAAGTAAATCCCTTAATTTATACCCTCTTTGGTCAAAGGGGAACATTCCCCGGACCAAAGGAAAGCATAGACAGAGAGATGGAAAGTGTGAGGATATTGTCATGTTCCCTCTTGCACACTTCACTGTTTGTTATTCCAGTGCTTTAAAAAGTAAAAACTACTGGGATATCAGGGCTGAGCCCCAGGCCAAGTCTGCCCTGACTTGCTGCCATGTAATCAATGAAAAACTTTTCACAATGTCTTTTTTCTTCCCCTTTGTGCCTTTATGTCTCAGCCTGCTACAATGCAGCTAAGACAAGCCTCCAGAGGCTCGGCCAGGCATCAGTGCCACATTCCAGGATGGGAGCACACCCGAGGGTAAGGAGGCAGCTCCACTGCAGGAACCTGGCAGTCCTTGCCCCTGACCTGGCCCCCTGCTCTCTTGGCTTGGCACTGCACACTCACCTGCAGGCTGATAAAAGGCTGTGTGCTGGCTGGACTCCTTCAGGGAGCTTGCTGGACCCTGGTGATCAATCCCCCTGCCAGGAACAAGATGCACAACCAGGGGATTCGTGCAGGAATAAGCCATAGAGCGCTGCACGTCCAAGAGAGCTGCAGAGCAGGACAAGATGTAGAATGAGGACAGACAGCTCTGTGAAAAGCAGCTTTGAAGGAAGAGCTAAGGTGGAAACAGAAATTGACCCCTAAAAAATGGAAAAAGAACGCGGAAGGTTGTGGAAGGGTAAGCCATCTGCTGTAGGCTGGGCAGCTGGGATTCTGAAAGAAACAACCAGGTTAGTGCTGATGGGTTGATGAATGAGCAGGTCAATTTTTCTCCTAGACTTCCTATGATAAGATGGGAAATGGGGTGTTAAAATCTTCATGAGGCAGAACTAATAGAAATGTATCTCCCATTTATCCCTTAAAAGTCACGGATAACAAAGGGTTTTCCTCCCTTTCACCATTCTTCTTCCTCCGAAGCATTTCCCCAGTCTTTCTGTACTGTAAATCTACACTTTAAAATAGCAGAAGATCCTGTGTATGGGTAGCCAGCCTGTTGTTTAGATAAAGTCAAGCCTAAACAATATAAAGAAGAAAAAAGCAAAGGGGAAGAGACAGGCAGATGGGGTGAGCTGTGTAGACAGGCATTGCAGCCCAAGTGTTATTGAAACATGCTGAAGGCACCATTTGCACAACTTTTAACTCCCTAGTTTTTACAAGCTTAAAAATGCAAATACAAAATCTGACTGCAAGGCAGAAAGTTGGGAGCTCAAGTTTCAGCTCAGAACTATATTCCCAGTGCTGTTGTACTTAAAGTTATAAAAACAATGCATCTATACTGAAAAGGCTGATTTGGCATGCCTCTAAACTAAAAAAAAAAACAAAAAAAAAAAAAAAACTGGTATCATTTGGAGATGTAGAAAAGGACCAACAGTTTAAAACATGCTTTTCATCAGTTGATCACATATCACTTGTTTTTATGTGACTACCTATATACCATTTTCAAAGAAGTGTTTGCCAAAAATTCAATAAATCTTCTGAAAGTGAAGAAGTACCTCAAAACTCTTTGGTTACCCTACACTGGCAAAACAATTTTGGACAAATGCATAATGTTTGCTAATATATAGACTATGTACACTACACTTAGCAGAATAGTACCCAAAACCAGTACAAATATATCAAGGAGGATTCATGTTAAAAAAACCCCATACTTCCCCTCATTTTCACCTGCAATTACCGCAAGGCCAAATGGAGCAGGCTGCAAGGAGAGGGCAAGCACCCAGCAACACCTTGCTTGAGAACACACCAAGCACTCAGGTTCTGCTCTCTGCACCCTTCCCAGAGCCCATCTGAGATCCCTGAGTTTCAAACTACGTCAGGGCAGCTGAGCTGTGATGAACTACCCTCTTTAATGCTGAACTTCTTTGTTTTGATGAGGTAAATGAAAAATTATGTTTGTGCCCTAAGTGGACTATAAATCGCCAAGGTATTTAGCCTCTTATCCTAGTTCTGTCAAACATACTTTGCAATGGCCAAACACAATCCATATGATGAATTTATGTAGCTGAAGTCTTCAGACCATCAGTAATTTCTGCCTTAAAACCCTCATAACTAAGAAGAGAGGCAGGACAAGAAGGAAAATCAGTAAGGGAATCAGTAAGTACCAGTGACCTGAAGTGGCACAGATTTCCCAGAGACTATGACAAGTGGAGGCAGAATAAAATAATCCAGAGCCGAAAAGGCAGAGGAAATATTTTCAACTTCGCATTTCTGCAATCTCACATTGTGCGTCAGCAGAAAGACGAGTGCTTGCAGAAATTGCAAAACATGGCATCTGTGGAGGCTGAGCCACAGATCAGATTTGGAAAGGACTCTACCTTGGTCCACTGCTGGGGCAGATGTGCACCCATTGACTGTTTCAGCTCAGCTCACCTCCAATGGGGTTTGTCTGGGGATCCACTAAGGGGACTGTTGCCAAAGAGCCCACAAAAAGAGAGGGCCACAAGGCATTGCCTCCCTTTTCTCAGAATCACAGACTGTCATCCCTTTGTGTTGGAAGGGACCTTTATAGGTCCAAACCCCAGCCATGCACAGTCACATCTTCAACTGGATTATGTTGCTCAGAGCACCAACCAGCCTGACCTTGACTGTTACCAGAAATGTGGCAACTACTTCCTCTCTGTGCAACCTGTTCCAGTGCCTCACCACCCTCGTAAAAATTTCCTTGTACCCAGTCTAAATCCCTCCTTTAGTTTAAAACCATAACTGCTTGTGCTACCAATAAATGCCCTGTAAAAGTCTGTCCACATATTTCATAGGTTAGATATTACAAAAAAAGGTTTTTCACCCATAGGGTATTGGGAAGTGCTCACAGCACCATGCCTGACAGAGCTCAAGAAAGCCTTGAACAATATTCTCCAGTGCCTGGTGGGTGACTCTTGGGCATGGTTCTGCCCAGGACCAGGAGTTGGACTCGATGATCCTTGTGGATCCCTTCTAAGTCAGCTTATTCTGTCATTCTTATAAGCCTCCTTTAGGTACTGGAAGGCTGCTCAAAGATCTCCTCAGAGCGTTCTTTTTCCAGGCTGAACAACCCCAACCCTCTCAGCCTGTCACCACAGAAGTGCTCAAGCCCTCCAATCATTTTTATGGCCGTCCTCTAACATGTCCACGGCTCTGCTGAGCTGGATGCAGCACTCCAGGCGGAGGTCTCACGGAAACCGAGTAGAGGGTCAGAATCACCCCCCCGTTCCGGTCTGCAGAGACGATCTTTACCTTTAACGAGGGCGGATCCGGCTGCGGGACCCTCCCCCGGCGCCGCGGCAGCAGCGGAGCCCGGCGCTGGTGGCGCCGTGGCCGCGCCTGGAGGGGCCTCTAGCGGCTCCGCCGGCGCTCCCGGGCCGCGCACCGTCCGCAGGCACCCACGGGGCACCACCCACGGGGCACCCCCCACACCCACGGGGCACCACCCACGGGGCGCCCCGTACACCCACGGGGCACCACCCCACGGGGCACCCCGCACCCACGGGGCACCCCGCACACCCACGGGGCACCCCGCACACCCACGGGGCACCACACCCACGGGGCACCACCCACGGGGCACCCCGCACACCCACGGGGCACCCCGCACACCCACGGGGCACACACGCACACCCACAGGGCACACACGCACACCCACGGGGCACACACGCACACCCACGGGGCACCACCCACGGGGCACCCCGCACACCCACAGGACACACACACACCCCACGGGCACCCCGCACACCCACGGGGCACACAAGCACACCCACAGGACACACACGCACACCCACGGGGCACACACGTACACCCACGGGGCACCCCGCGCACCCACAGGACACACACGTACACCCACGGGGCACCCCGCACACCCACGGGGCACCCCGCACACCCACAGGACACACACGTACACCCACGGGGCACCCCGCACACCCACGGGGCACCCCGCACACCCCGGGGGCTGCGCTTCCCAGAGCTGCCGGAGCTGGTGAAGCGCAGCAGCAGCAGCAGCAGCAGCAGCAGGCGGTGCTGGCGAGGATGCCGAGCCACCGCGGCTGTCGCCCACGTGCTGCCATCAGCCCCGCGCCGCCGGACAGCAGCTCTGCTGCTTGCCAAGGGTTTGCCATCCCCAGCTATGCATGGCCCAGCCCCTGACCTCTGGAAGAGGCACCCCAGCAACTGGACGGCCAGCATGCTTGGGGTGAGCAAGCTCCAGACAGCCCAGAAAACGTTAATCTTATTTTTCTTCCTGTTTCCTGCAATGAAACCTGGATTTGCAGCATTATCTGGGTCAGCTCATACAGTATATCAACATTCACCCATCAAATTGGTAAAAGGGGATAACGGTGAGGCTGAAGGCTCAGATGACTCCAGGGCTGTATTTGCTGCATCACAGATAAACACCCCACTCACCCTGCCAGTGTTCCCCCATGGGGATGCACTTAGGCAGGAGTCAAATGCTCATGGAAACATTTGTGGTGACAGAATTTCCCACTAACACCAAGTTCAGCACAATCGCATTAGAGGCACTCTTTAAACCCCATTTAGAAGTGGAATACCAAAGAGAATGCGAGCACAGGTTCCACTGCATTCCACTCACTTCCAAACCCTGTATTTATGGATAATGTCACTAAATAGGACTGTTCTGGTGGGAAGGAACCTTGGGAAGTCTGCAGCTTCCGGCTCAAAGTAGGGCCAACCCTGACTTTTTGTGATGCTGCACAAGCTTGGTTTTCCTGGGCCTTGAAAACCTCTGAGAACAAAGCTCCTACAGTCTCTTTAGGAGAGTTATCAATGCACAATTTTCCCCTATGGAGATATTCTTACCTTCATATTTTCTCAGAAAATCCCACTCCAGTTTGCAATCCTTGTTCCTTGGAGCTGGCTACATATTTTCATCAACTTTCCCATAGATAGGGGTAGGCTGCAGTAAGGTCTCCTGCAAAACCTTCTCCTCAGGGCTGAACAAAGCCCTGTCCCTCAGTCTCTTCTTCCAGAGCACATGCTCCAGGCCCCTGGCCGTCAGAAGCCCAGCCATTTGACTGTTTCACACAATGTGCCACTCATATTTTATAGAAAGTAACAAAATAGCTTAAAATACATGTCTGAAGCCACAGATCCAAATTTCAATACTTCTCCACCAAAAATGCAACAAACCTACCAGCTATATATTTATTTAAAGGAAAGGTAGACAGCAGAGGCCATCTATGTTTAAAATAAATAAAAGCAACCCTCCTTCAAGGCAGCAGAGGGAACCTACTTACCATTTTTCACTTAGCTCTCTGTGAAATACACATGAACATACTTAACTCCTTGTAAACTTAATGCCTTCAAGAGAAGTCGTGCTCCAAAATGCTAGCATGCTTTATGCCAAAAGAGTCTTCTGATTCACACACCAACAGGAGTATAATGATCATGTGTTGCAGGTAAATTATTTGCAGGAAGGCTGTAAAACACATTACAGTCCCAGAGACTGTGCTCAGTGCCCAGCACTTGGGGAACACTGCAAGAATGACTTAGGACCTCTGTATTTGTTGATGGGAAGAGCAATAATTAAATATTATGAGCTCTGAATACAACTCCCAGGTGAAGAAAGCACAGGAGGCACATCTGGCCAGCCTGGGAGATTACTGTTACAGCAGTCCTCCTCTGCTACAGCCACAAGCCACATCCTTGGGCAGAGCTGCTAGAAGTGCCAGTCAGAGCAAGTACTGAGCCCAAGCCCAGCTCTTGTACCTGTTCAGGGGCCCTGGCAAGTCACTGCTGCATAAGTAGGAAACCCAGCCTCTATGCAAAATGACATTTGTACACACATTTGAGTTGACACTGTCAAGAGCTGCCACCTAAATGCTGGCACAAACACAGCACCCCAGCCCAGGGACACCAAATAAAACAAATTCAGCTGCCTTTTTGAAATCTGGGAAGCTGACACCAAAACCACCCAGCCAGACTGGTTAGCTGGCTATTCCACTCCTCTGCATCACAATCAGGATTTCCAGCCTCCTCCCCAAGTGAGCTGGAAAGATGAGCTGTCGCCATGACAGAGCTGCATGGGGATATGATGAAATCACCAGCAAGGCTCCTGTTGACCTCAGGTAAACTCTAGAACACACCATGACAGGCTCCAGAGAAACTTGACAAAGACAAAAATGAATATCACTACTCTTTTGGATAAGAAAAAAAAAGTTATTTCTTGTTCTTTTCCCATACATTTCTGGGAACATCACTTGGAAGCTTCTCTCCAACTAATGACTAATCACTTTTTTTGCCCATTGGTTATATTTCAAAGGTAAAACCATCACACTTATCTAGACCAAGAAGGTGTCAGAACAATCAGTGAACAGTGCACTCTTTCAGAACTACAGTTGATGTGGAAGACACGTCTTTATTGTTTCAGCTGCAACCAGTCGTTATTTTTCAAACTAACCAACGCAGGAAAAAAAATCTCCATTACTACTCAGCATGCCAAAGCATACTTGAACTGCTTCAACACGCTACGCTGGAATTAAAACAAAGAGTTATTTCAGGTTTGTTTTAATTCATTACTAATGTGTCGACTGTTTTAGGATCCTTTGCCAAGAGCAGCTACCCTTTGCTGAGAGCTAATGAAGTTAAGATCAAAAGCACTGAGTCCTGGACCAGACCAATGTCAGGGATCAGGTGGAACTGCAGGGCTGAGCAGTGCAGTGCACGGTGCCTGGCAGAGATGTGATGTTTACAGCAAGGACCAGAAATGAATTGAAGTTTAGGATGGTTGCTAACTGTACAAGATCGACTTCCCCAGGTTAGGTACTTTCCTGCTTGGCTGCCCAGGAGAGTGTGTACAGATCAATAGCTGCATCTATCAGCAGCAGGTCATTTCTAAACTGGTGTTAACCACTACCTCTCTGCCTCTGTTTGAGACTCTTGCAGGGGAAGTCAGCTAAGGATCGAGTATGGTTACAAACAGGGAGTGCAGGATATGGATTTGAATGTTGTGTCCTGGGTCTGCAAGGGTGAGCTGCAGTGCTGGGAAGCAGCAGGGAACCCTCCTCCCTTCTGATTCCAGAGATCTCTACAGCCCAACATTCCACAGGCTGGACAGCAGATACAGCTTGCTGATCCCCTGTCCCCCCTGCAGCTCTGAACTTCTCTGGGGGGTGGTTTGGGAAGAGGCTGTGAGGCACTGACGCCCTGCCAGCATTGGAGGGAACAGCCAGGAGGTATTCAGTGTCAAGGACAGCAGCAGGGCTGGAGCAGCAAAGAGGAATCTCACCCTGTGTGCAAGAGGCTACCAAAACGCTTTGAGAATGACCCAGTGCACCATGACAGGGAGACAATGTGAACACAAACACAGCAGATCAATGGAGAGACTCGCACCTGCACAAGCACGTTCACAGCACGAGAGGTGTCACAGCACCCAGCCAGAGCTGGGACCTGGCTACAAAGGGCTGGCAGCCAGGGTGCTAATTCATAATGCATCCGTAAACACCTTTATTTCACTGGAGCTACATCAAGGTCTGGAAGCAGAAAAAACAGTTACTCCAAACCAAAACTTGGCACAGTGCCTCCACTTGTGATTATTTGAGAGCCAACACATTCCCAGAACAGTTAATAGCTCTGTGCTCTGCTCAGAAAGAAGGACTCCACAGAAACAAAAGTGGAATAAAGAGAGAGGCAGCAGTGCCACCAAAGTTATAAATGGGTTTGGAAACAGGTCAGGCATCAATGACACACAGCTTCTGCAAGGACCCCCAAAGCACAGACTTGGAGGGTATCATAGGCACAATTCAAAAGGCAGCGATTTCTTTCTGCTGTCAGCTGTGAGGCTTCAGATGGAGACTGCCCAATCTGGGAAATAACCCTTTCAAACCAAAGGCAATCACATTTGGCCTAGAGTCTGAGAAGCAAGCAAGAAGAGCCAAAAAAACATTTGGAATCATGATTTATAGGGAAAAACTCAGATACTTAAGAGGTTACAGAGGTGGCAATCACATTCTGAGAAAATAGAGACCTGAAGCCAGGTAACTGTTTGAAAAGGATGGTCAGCAATTGCACTGCTGCACAAAGAACAAAACCTTACTATACACCTAATAATTTTTGAGGGCATCATGAAAACAAGGAGAGTAAAGGCCTAACATAGGATTTGTTGATGGGTTGTGAAATCAGCCTCATCAGAGGTTTTGAAGATAAACATCTAGCCTTCTCAGGGGCAAGGAGATGGATTAGAAGATATCTTTAAGTTGCTTCTGGCCCTGAATTTCTAAGAGTATTCCATTTTCACTGGTATACTCTTTCTTGTCATTAGGCTTTGTTTATTAACCTTAAAACAAAAAAAAATCTTGTCCTTCATTGACCTCTGTGATGCCAATTCTCATTTTCTTCCTTCTTACTTTATTTACAGATTGTACAACTCTGTATCAAACTACAGGGAACAAAACTTCTTGTGGTCATACATGTAATAAATATGATGGACATAGAAGACACCAGCCCTGCCAGCTTTAAAACAAAATACATCTATTTACTCCATGGTTGAGTCTTGCACAACACCCCCAGACACTAGCTTATCAAAAATAATAGTCAATTTTGCTGAGCAGCAGGGGATAATTGAAAGATTTAAAACTAATATGTAATAGTCAGATCTGTTTCCTGTTTCCAGAGGTAAAGGAATTTCCTGTTTCCAGAACTGGCTATTTAAAGAAAATCCTGACAGAGGGTTTGGGGTTGGGTCGTTTTCCTAATAATGCCAATGAAAATAAATTAATAGGGCTGGTGTTCCTGAGCTCATTCTTTGGAGAGGAGTGGCCTCTCATTTGCAAGCCACACTGCCAGGTGCCTCGGTGATGGAGAATGAAGAGGAGGCTGTGGCACTGGAAGCCTCTGCAAGAGAGCTCTGCCATCAGCCTCTTCTTTCAGTTCATGCCATAAATAATGAAGTCAGTCCAGACTGACTAGTAGGAACACAGGAACAGCAAAGGGCCCTACAGCCAGGTAAAAATCTTAGCTGCTGCAATTATTTGATGAAATGTCCAAAGACTTCTTTACTCCAAACATGAAGCTGGATTCTTTTCATTCCAGCTGTTTTTGCAGTCAGTCAAGGAGAGGAAAATAATTTTTTTTAAATCCTAGATTGTTCACATGTGGAGTATTTCTGTCCTGTTGTCATTTTAATGGTTTTCATCTCTGCTCCAGAGCAGTTCAAACAGCTAAAAAAATGGGGTGGGAAAATGTGTAAAGCTGGAAGCTGTAGGAGAGCTCTGACCTTCTCACTACAAAAAATGTTTGATATTGGAAGTGCACCTGTGTTGTACACTGCACATTTTGAAAATGTGAAGGTTTCATAGATTTTAAGTAGCTAAAATTGCTTTCAATTTTTTTCTTTATTTATGTTACATTTGCAGGTTTTCAATACTTAAGAAGCAAAATTCTGTCCAGTTTTGGTCTTGAAGAAACAAAAGCTGTGTGCCCCTTTGTATTGTGTTGCATCAGGATTTCACAGTCATTTGTGAAGGAAAATCAAACTGATTGGTTTGCTGGCATTAGCTGGGCCCAGGACTTTCATGCAGGAGGTCATGATGGTAGAGGGAAGCTGGTGCTGCTTGGGGACAGAGGCAGGCAGTGTGACATCCACCACCCCGCTCAGCTCACACGTGCACAGGCTCGCAGCTAGGTTCCCTTCCATGGTAGTAGAGGTAAAAACTGCGCAACTGTGGGAATTCAGCACATCCCTCTGGGATGTTCAGAGCTACCGAGAACCCTTGGGGGAGCTCAGAGGTCCTGGAATGTTGCCAAAAGCACCTGGTGGCTTGACTTTGACCCTTTTAGGGATCTGCCACCTGTTTGTGGGGACATGGGAATCACTTGGGTTTGAATGGTTTGTTCACAGGGTGAAAAATGTAGATTTTGGGATTTTGGTACAGGGGGGTTTGGGAGACAAGATGGAGGATTCAGGCCCCAACCTCGTGGTCTTTCTTCTCCTTCTTGTCATCCATCTTCTCTGTGATGTTGGCACTTTGGATTGGTTCATGGTGAAGGTGCACTGTCTAGCATGGGTGATGGGTATTGGAGAGTAATTGTAAATATTGTATATGTAGTTTTTAGTATAAAAGACGACACCGCCTCATCAGGGGAGGAGAATGCCTCAGACGATCCTGCTAAGCTGACCTCGTCAGGGCAGGAGAAAGAATTTTATAGATAAGAAATAATAAACAACCTTGAGACCATGAAATGAAGAGCCCTGACTCCTTCTTTAAGCGCCAGGCTGGGAACAGAGACTTTCCAACCATTTTCGGGATCACTCAGACCAACTAATGATCCCGCACACAACAAAGTATTTCTAGGGATGGAAGCAAGGCAGCCTGTGACCAGTGTTCTGCTTCCTGCTCTCCCACTTTATTCTTCCATATATAAAATGACACAGGGCTCAAAGCTGCACACTCCACATTTTCATTTTAATCAATGAACAAAAGAACTAGAACTCTGAAATTGTCCTGATCTACAAGTAGAGAGCAGAAACTGAGAAGTCCCACCAGTCTGCATAGCACAGGAGTTTCCTGATGCTCCTCTTATTCCTCATTCCTCAGGAATACAGAGTCTTGCCCACCTGCCAGTTAGGCAAAGCACCTTTAAGCAGGCACGAGTTTCAGGGAGAGAAAGGGAGTGGAACAGGACTGCCACTAAGTACCCTTCAACTCCCTTGCATCACTCCTGTGATTAAGGGAACTGGAAAGATTTGTTATGGGGAAACATGAGGGATGCCCAAATCCAAACAGAGGAGCAGGTGGCAAAGACAAATGGGTGGAGGAGAGGGGATAAGGCTTTCTCTAGCTACCACTTCACATGATGCAGGGCTACACATACTGCTGGTTTTGCAATGTTTGTTCTGGATGGAGGCAATTAAAAAAAATTGCTTCAGATATTTGCAACATTGAAAGTAAGCATTATTTTGTTATTGGTATTACCTCAGCTATGAAATATTTGGGGCATTTGAGTCAATGCATAGACAAGTGTCAAAAGGATTGAAAAAACAGATTTCCTGCCATTTTTCACATTGAAACAGATGCTCAGTGGAAACCGGCCTTCTTACCCCAGCTGCCAAAAGCCAAATTGCCTATTGCAAAAGCCTGGTCTATTTTTCCTGGACAATTTTCCCACCTGTTTCCTGATAGGTAATGACACCCAAGAGCAGGGAAACAGCAGTGCTTAAGGGTCATGGTCATAGCACTACCCACATGGATCTGTGCAAAATCTGTACTCCAGATCCACTCCCATGGCAGATGCTTTTACCCTGTCACACTCCCAGTTTGGATTTCTGCAGACCCATAAAAACCCCATCCTCACCACAAGCAATCTGCCAGGGATGGCCTTCCTGCTGCTGCCACCAAGGAAGGCTGATATGGAAATCAGCAAAATGACACTTTGGCAACATCAGCTTGCTGAGCTTGCTCAGAGGTGGTCCCTCCATGTGATGGGCTACAGAAAGGCTGCCCTGGGCAGTCCCAAACACAGAAACCCCTGGGTTAACATGACACTCTCTTTCTTGCATCCTCAACAGCTCAGTGCTTTTTTCTGCCCTGGAATTTCAGAGCAGGCCAGGCACAGCCAAGCTAAGGACACAGGAAGGTTTACAAAAGATTTTCACAGCAGCATTTGATTTTCTTCCCACAAGTTACAAGACCTACTTGCAGCCAGCAGCTATCATAGAGCTTGCCAGAGTTGTCACGATCAGAGCAAGCAGAAGCTGCAAGCATGGTATGCATTTCACAGACTACGGTATTTGCCACGATGCCATAGGACTCCCAGGGTGCAACCACAGCAGCATTCCCAGGATCTCAGGACTTGAAAAGGCATAGAGCTTGGGGTGTGTTCACTCAGCCCCAAACCATCAGAAACGCTAAAAGGCAAATTCTTACCTCCTCACTCACTCTCCCTATAGAGGAATACCAAGATGGCCCCACCAAGCCCCCAACAGCATCACCAAGAGCCATGTGAGACATTTCCTACCAGAGAAGGACCAAAGCTGCCTCCTGAGTGGCTGACCCCCAGAAACACAGCAGACATTGAAACAAGGCTGCAGAATCATGACCAAAATTCAGGGTTAATACAGCATAAGTAGCAGTAAGTTATTCAGTAATGTGAAGCATCAAACCTCCAAGACCTGCAGTCATTCAGAAAGTCTGGAAAAAGGCAAAATCAGCTCAGATTTCAAAAGCAGCAAAGCAAGTGCAAGCTTGACAGCAAGCATTCTGCAGTTCCTGACCTTTGGAAAATATTGGAAAAGGTATTAAGCAGGGGGAAAAAATTAAAAATTAGTACATGCCTAGACTGCCTCTACCCTACTGTTTTACAACTTCTCCAACATACCTCTCCCATGAGGTGGAGGTGGCTGGCAGGGATAAGAAAGGAGAGCTCCTGAGGTCAGCAGTAATAACCTAAGTGACATGAGTAATGAGAGCAGAAATCAGGAAGCCTGGCTCACATGCTCACCTTCATCACTGCTAACACCAGTGGGAAGCATTTGCCAAGACTAATCTGGTCTAGACCACAGCAAGGCACGGAGCTGCCACCAGACTCGCTTCACTGGGGAAACGTATGCAGAGGAACCAGAAATGATGTTTTCTTTTCAATGTCAAAATCATAGACCAGAGCGAGTTGCTCCAGTTCTTGGCATGTAAAGTGTCTCCCACATAACACAAATGAGGACATAGGTATTAAACTGAGGGGTGGCTGAATGTGAAGTTTTAAGCGTGGGATGGCGCAGGGTTTTCCTCCCTCATCGTGTACAACTTGTGGCCTGGATCCTGCATATTTCTGGCTTTTTGCACTGTGATTTAAGGCTACAGTGACTTCAGTCAGAATTAGTAAGACAACTTGCACACCAAGAAAATATTTAGGCACTATTTAAAAACAAGTTCTGGGTTTGGGGTTTAGGCATAACTGCAAAAAAAAATCACAGTATGTAGGCTAGGTGCTTGAAGAAGTTAGTGCAAGAACTAACACCATTCCTGCAAAAACTTTGTGATCATCATGAACTACTTGGTGCATAAATAATTCTCAAAACCTAAGTATCTGCAGACCACATGCAGAATCTAAGTTATTCAGACCATTCAGATGAAAAAAGCAATTGCTTATGGCATAAAACCAAATACAGGGTCACTTCCATCTTGTTCTTTTAAAGCTAAACCAATTTTATTATATGTACTTAAACTTTTAATTGCTGTTGAGATACCATTTACATTTAGTAACTTCCATTTCACATAAAAGTTGTGGAAGTCAATGGAAGAGACAACAGCTCTATGGAGCACAAAGAGGAAAAACAGTGGCTCACACAGAGAAAAGATATCATTAGCATCATCTCCATGAAACAGGAGAAACAGCAATGAAACTTGAAAAGAACAAAAAAGCAGAAGGGGAAAAGCAAATAATATGTCAGGTAGGTCACACTACACAGGAAAATGGCTAGGCTGAAACTAGCTCACAGACAGCTGGAATGCTCCAATAGTCAGACTTTTTCCAGATCGCATCAAAAAATTTGTATTTCAGCTGCTTAAAAGAGAAATCTAGAAATCTGTTTTGTTTATTCTATCTGGAGGCCATAACTTTGTTACTGGAAGATACTGCTATTGGCAGAAACTGGATAAGAGGTATGAAATCAAATATTTATTTGCCTGTAGATTCAGGGGCACTAAGAACCACTTACACTTTAATATTAATCTCCCCAAAATTTTCATGGAGTAACACGTGACTCTGCAGACAGGTTGTTCCTTAAAAACATTATAAAAATCACACGACTTTGAAGATCCAAGTCCCCTTAAAGTGATTGCTGGCCTCTTTCAGGTGGAGCAGCCTTAGAGTCAGGAGACTGAGGAACAACTAATGACAGCAAGTCTTGCATTTTGAAACTGTCTCCTCCTACATGGGGCTTCCACAGGGAGACCAGGACACACTGGATGCTCTTAAATCCAAGGCATAAGCCTTTGCCTATAGGCTTGGTAGAATTAGGGTAATGCTATGGTACAATACAACTCTTAGTACAATTCCTCCATATTACCCTTTTTTCTAAACTACTGGTTTATTTTCAAGGTTTAAACGTTTTCCTTTTAAACTGAAGATTTAAAATAAGTATTGATATTGTAGCTATATTAGCTATTACATGCTTATCTATCTATGTATTTTTTTTTTTTTTAATATATACACCTGTTCTCAGAAGGTCAGGACACCTCTTACAATTTATCTAAATTTTTTAATTTTTTAATTTTAAACGTTTTCCTTTTAAACTGAAGATTTAAAATAAGTATTGATATTGTAGCTATATTAGCTATTACATGCTTATCTATCTATGTATTTTTTTTTTTTTATATTACACCTGTTCTCAGAAGGTCAGGACACCTCTGTACAGCTACACATTGCTATCAGCCCTCTGGGGCTGGTTTAGCCTGCCTCCAAATTTTAAAGTCTACTCCAGAGCAGATTCCTCCTGGGATAAGTTTAATCCTGTAAAGAGTAGTAACAACATGCTATCCATGCTCACAGAGTGCACCTCAAGACCCCAGATCTGAAGAGTCATTCACGAGTAATTTGCAAGGGAAAGAGAAACTGGTATTCCCCCACCCTTTGACCTTGCTTCCCATACCACCCAGGGAAACAGGGGCACTAATATGCCTTGACCCAGACCCACACAGCAACTGCTCAGGGCTGACAGATGTGTATTTCACCACATACCTATGACAGCAGTTTACATGGATTAGCTGGTTTGACTCATTTCTCTTTTGAAATATGACTACATCTTAAAATTACCTAGGAAGTGGAACTGCCTGTGTATCCAGGCTCCCTGGTCAGAAGAGAAAAAGGTTCCTTTATTCAGGTTTGAAGCCTGGTTTCCCCCTGCAAGTTTTCATTCCTTCTCCCCCTCACCTTTTGAAGTGGCCAGCTGACTAATGCCAGTTTGTATTTGCCATGGTGTAGGTCACAGCCCAACTGGGCAGGCTGGCAGCACTGCCCAGGTAGATATGGGAAGTCCAGGTTTCCCAAACATGGGTGTTCCTCTGCATGGTTAGACAAACTGAGTAGTAGGCCAAATAATTATATAGCAAGCTCCTATTTGGTGCTTTTCATCCATACACTCCAAAAACATTAAAAGAGAAGCAGTGTATTATTACTATTATTGCTGTTTGCTATATGGGGAAACTGAGGCACGGAGGGATGAATTTCCCTATTAGGTTCACCTAGTGGGTTGGAACAAAGCTTGGGAGGGGACCTGTTAGCACAAGTTTGAACCTAAATAGCAAAGAAAACGAAGTTATTATCTGCATTCCATCAACTGCTGTACCATATGGTTAGATGTGGGCACGAGTCCAAGCAAAGCACTGAAATGACTCCTTGAGCTCTAATGCAACAAACAAAACCCAAAACTTACATCCATGCATTAACCAGTGTAATCCCTTAAGCTTTGCCTGCGTTTCTGCTGACACTATGTTACGAGGATCTGTGCTGAAAATTTAATGAAGGATAAACCCAGAAGATGAGCACTGTCTCTAACACTACATATCCCTGATCCCACTCCCACCTTCCCAAAGCTCTCAGCTTCCAAGAAGATTTTTTTCCTTTGACTAGAGGCTCTTTCCATTCCTGGTAAGATAGTACTTTACAGTATACTTTAACAAAGCATTTGTTAAAGAGCTAAGAGCACCTTGGTTCCTGATTACATCTCAAGCACGTGTCAGGAAGATACTGCACATCCTAATTACTCTTTATCTGAATCAGAGATTCTGAGATTTAATAATTCAGAGTCAGAGACACAAGAATGAGCAAGTCTTCTGTTATTAAATATTGTACAGTTTACCAAATGGAAGAAAAAGGAAATGAAAACCAGATATAAATGACGTTTGTTTCCTTTGAAAACTGCTTTGTTCTGCTGCCCCAGCACTTGAAGCAGATGAACTCATGTACATCAAGAAATTAGGAAAATTAATCAAGGGATGAAGGGCAGGAGAGGAAAGCCTTTACATGGGTGCCCTGTGCTGATGGGTTGGATATGCAGAGATTTTTTGTTTTGTTTAAAATAACATTTTCTTGGGCTTCCGCTCTCAAATCTTGAATCAAGCAATCCTGATTGCAAGTTCTGCCCTTGAAGACCTGCCAGAGGGCCTTCAAGGAGAAGCAGGAAGAAGACAAAAGGACATACCATGACTGCTCCACTGACTCTGAAATCAGACAAGCATGCCCAAACCAGAGTGGATGCAGCAACACTACTTCATGTCTCACATCCCAGGGCTTCTGTTGCTCTGTATTTTAAAGGTTTGGACATTTTACCCAAGAAACAAGTGGTGACAATGCTCACCATGCATCCAGGGGTAGAAAAAAGCAGGTACATTGACAAAGGACTGTTTCTTTATGAAATCTTACTTTTTATGTCCTCCATAAATTTGCAGACACCCTGCAAGTAACTTCTGAAGTGGATGGGGTTTTTTTTTTTTTGTTTCTTACAAAGGTCAACATAAGAATTTAACCTCACTGACAGGCAACGTCACACTAGGGATAAGTTCACCAGAGGTGCTAAAAAACATTTCAGTACCAAGTTAGGATCCTGTTTATTTCCTAGGCTAGACTGAAATGTGGAAGCACCGTTATATAGAAAGGTGCCCACCTGCCTTAGACCAGGAGGTCAAGACAAGGAGAACCAAGGGGAACAACAAAATCAGAGCAGTTGTGTCAAGGCTGGGCATTGACAGGGGGCTGGACATCCTATAGAAATGGCATCTCCACACCAAGGTATGAAGGTATCCAGTGGAGGCAACCACTGGGGGTATTTTAATATAGCAAAAGTAAGGCCCAGCCAACCCAGAAAGACACTGCAAACCCAAACAAGCAAGCCCTTCCTAACCAGCTTGATGGGCAAGGGTAGCACGGAGAACAATACCTGGCAGACAGGAGGAAAGTGAGGCAGGAGCTGAAAGAGCTGTGCCAAGGGGCAGTGACAGTGTCCAGTGCGGGTGAGCCGATGGCTGCACAGGCGGAGGCTGGGGAAGCAGGGCTCTGGTATTTGTACACGTGTGTGCCCGCGCGCCTGCGTCAGGGGAGCCGGCAGCAAAGAGGTCCCAGTGATGATGGCAACAGGTAATTATAGCCTGCAAAGGTTGGAGCTCGTAAAAATGGAATTAGATTTCCTCGAAAGTTTGCAGCTGCCGGTTTTACACGTAGTCTGGACGCAAGGGATGAGCAAGAGACTGAACAGCCACTCGCTTTGTGTCCAAATGGGACAGGCAGGCAAAAATCGTGATGGGATCAAGAAAAGGTGTTTGGGAGGGAGGGTAAGGAAATGGCTCCTACCACCAGTAAGCTACTGAGAGGAGTGTCAAGAGAAAGGCAATGAAAGGCTGAGTGGGAAGCAATGAACAAAGAGAGCAGGTGAGCACTATGGAAAGGGGAGCCAAGACCTGGAGTACAGCAGGGAAGGGACTGGACTGGTGAGAGCCAACAGGAATCTGCAGGACAGCCCAGAAAAGGGACAGGGAGAACTGAACCAAGACCCAGCAAGACATCCAGAGAGGTCAGTGAGGATCAGGGTGATAAGGAAGGAGGGAGTTAAAAGCAAAGCAGTCAAACACAGAAGGCAAGAGGTCACAGGGCCTGGCCAAGAAAGGGTGTTGAGACAGAAAGGATGTGAAGACAAATCAAAGTTCAAGGAGAAAAGTTTCCTCATGCACAGCAGAAAGACTGTAGGGAAGACAGAGGGAAAACCCCAGAACTTTTATATATCACAGATATCAGAACCCCAAACAGACATAATCCACAGACACAAGTCAGGAATTTATACAGGTGTTTTACCTTCTGCCTGAGCCTGAAATACTTCAGACCAAACATACACATTTTATAGGGTACAATTAAACTCTGCTCTCCTTCCCACCCCTCTGCAGAGGAAAACCAAAGCCTGCCAAGATCCCTTTTACTCCATCATTTCCTTTCTTACTACACCATGAAACTAAACAAGCACAGTAACAAGACTTGGAGAGATCCGTGTTTATTTCCCTTTGCTGTGTAGGGCACAGTCCAGCCAGAACAACGACGACAATTATTTCCTACAATTATTACCACATTTCACACCCTTTCCTCTGGGTTATGAAAAGCAGCACCCCTTCCTTGACAACACCTACAGTGAGTTTCCTTCCTCACCAGAGACCTGACGATGGTCTCATCTTTATGGGTTTTTCACTCTGCCCCCTCCCCCTCTATAAAGAAATTGGGTTTCATTTTCTACCAGAAACAACTCAGTCCTTAATTTCATCAAAAAGAAAAGAATTCACTTGGCAGTTGTTAAAATAATTTTAAAAACAATCAAAAATCTCATTTACACAATTATTGCCCCATTCAGAAGCAAAATGTGATTCTTTAAACCATCACTAATTCCTGGCACAAGGCCCTGTCTGGCCCACCACAAGTAACACAAGGCTGTCTGTTTTTCTGCCCAGCAAAGGGGACTGTTTTGCATGTTCTCTGCAAGGACAGCTTTGATTTATCTTCCTCATCACTACTGGATGCTACAACACCATTCCCTTGATGACACTACAGTTAGTTTTAAAGGGGTGATCATTTTACCCCCAAACTTCCATCACTCCAAATGCGCTAATTTAGACAGAAGGGATTTCCCAATGCCTTGGTGCAGTTCTGAACTGGCTTAGTTGCAGATCCCCCAGGGGTGTATAAACAGCAAGCCTGAGAGCACCAGCCATTTTTAAGAGCTCTCCATCAACATCCCTGTCAAATTCACTCCAAGGGAATGCCATAAGAGCAGAAGGACATGCAGCAAGGTCTTCAACTTTATTTTCATTTTGTAGATGAAGATTATTGAAACAAAAACATGGTTTATTTTCCCAAGGCCTGAAGAGTCAGTCACAACTCACAAGGCAAAATATGGTCTGTGTGAGATGCTAAAGCAGAATACTTTAAATCAAATAGACACGCTTTGCAGGTCACATTTAAATTCCATGCACCTTGTCATCTCTCTGTATGGGAAAATAAATAATTTTATAGGAGGAAAATGCTTTATCTCAGTTTGACCTAAACACCCTGTGCACTAATGGGGTTTATTTGAGGAGAGTTATGCAGAAGTTTGCACCAAGGGGCAAGAAACCTCTTCAAATCACAGTGCAAAATGAATGTTTTGGAACCAAAAATCTCCTTTTTCAGTACAAACATAGTCTGATAGCTAGAAGACACTTGCAGGCACATCTTTGCCAGACACTGCCCATCCACAGGCCCAAACACATCCTGCCTTGGATCTAGCTTCAGCTTTCTGACCCACCTCCTCTTCCTCCTTTCCTGGTAACACTCTTTTAATTATAACTGAGATAAAATAGCTAAATGGCCACTAGCAGGCTAATAAGCACAACACACCTACATGCCTAATTTCAGAAGATTACATCAAGCATTCCTTGTCAAGCTGAAACTGCTCATAGGGCTGTGGGATCAGCACTTAAACAAAATATGTGTATTTTGCAGGAGAGAAAAAGTAAGAGGAGTAGGGTCCTGTATCACCTTTAAACAAGGTCATGGGAGAAAAATACAGCTATTTCTTAGTCTTCTTTACCTGTCAGATAGGTCTGAAACACAGCCCAGCTTGACAGCAGCACTCAACCACCCTGCATTCTTCACTGGGATAATTACATCCATAACAGCTGACCCTCTGTTCTACACTGCGTCAAAGGGGTTTGCCTTTTGTAACATAAACCCAAGAAATGGCTTAGAGCAAAATGAGTTAGGCTTTACCAGTCATCCAGCAAGACACACATACCTGCACTTCCACAAGGCTACTAATAAGCTGAACAAAGCCATTACAGAATCACAGAATCAAGGAGGCTGGAAAAGACCTCCAAGATCAAGTCCAACCTACGAAAGAAGCAAGAGAGAGGGTGAAACCAGGACGTTTATGTAGGTCAATGCAAGTGGAGATGCAGGCTGGAGTGCTGCTCTGCAATAAAGTTTACAACATTCTGCCTCTATTTTAGAAGTGGAGAGCAAGTACCATAATGTCCACAGAACACCACAGGGATAAATCCTCCAAAATATGCAGCAAGGCAACCTTACACAACAGGAAGGAAATACACTGGATTGCACGCTAATACATCTTACCTCATCTGGGCATTTTAGTGGGGAAGAATAGTTTGGAAGAATGGGAATACAAAATGCAGTGATAAAACTCACCTCCTCAAGAAGCCACTCTTGCCTATTCTGTTCACATTTTGATCAATAAATACTCTACATCCAATATCACATTATGCTTACAGATTACTTCTAAACCTTCTAGACAGACAATCTTTTTGACATCCTGCTTACACAAAGGCCAAAGCCCTGGAAGCCCAGCCCCAGTGAGGACATACTGCCACCACCACAGCACAATATACACTTGTACATGTACAAGACCCACAGGATGACTTGCATGGGATTTCCTCTCCAAATGAATCTATAGCCCAGCTGTTCTCTTCACTTTTGTATTATTTCTGTCCCATTTCTTTCTTTCTCTCTTCCTTCTGTTCTCCGTAACACTGACACCAGATGTAATCCATACAGTGGTGATGTTTCTTGGCCACCAAACTGGTTGGCTGAGCCAGCCAGATCCTCCAAAGGACTAAGCTCTGATATTAGGATTCACTTCCAAAAGTTTTCATTTTCTTAAGCTTGAAGACCAGATTCCCTTGCATGCAGTTGCAGAATAAATCCTCACTAATATACAATCTTACTTTGTGTTTGCAGGTATCAGTGTAATAAATGTTCTGTCAACAAACTGTTTGGTGCACTGCCCAGCAGGCTGAAGCATAAGGGAGTAGTTATCTCAAAGCATGCATGGGATTTAAAGATTTCTCCTAGGATTTAGCATTTCACAAGGTGCTTTGCCACTGTGGGACTTGGTCTGGCTTACCCACACTAGCAGGTACAAGTAAAGATTTTTAGAAAAATATCCAATAATGCTGAAGCCACTGCAGCAAGGAAAAACTACTGCAAAGGTGTAAACATTCCAAAATTTCTTCTTTCTGCTCAGTCTGCCACACCAACATCTGCAAACCTTGCTCCTAAAGCTGTCATAAGTCTGTCTTGCACACAAGCACAGCAACTAGAGTGCAGTCTCTAACATGCTCAGCTTCCCCTCTCACTATCCCAACAAATTGCCAACATCCAGCATGGGCTGGATCTTGCTCCCCAACCTGTGAAAGTGAGCCCTTCCTCTGTCTTTACCATACCTGGCATTTTTGGATATGCATGGCTCAGCTGTTTGTTTGCTCTAGGGCTGGCTAAGCAAAGCAATTTTTGGGGACACACCGTTATAGGTTGTGTCTGCTCTAGGTAAGTCCCAGGAGCACACTGAAAAGCTCTTGCTTGAGCTCAGCACATCCTGTTCAAGCAGTCCTTGAGCAGATTTGGGCAGAGGAAGATTTCCAAGTAACTGCTCCTCAAACCATCACATGAGATGGTGTAAGAAAAGCCTCTCTCAACTGACAACCTTGCTACTTGGAAATACATTGCATTACTTATAGAGGGCCCAGCTACTTCTGTCCTTTCTACTACCTGTTGCATACAGTGCTGTACAACAAGCCTAAATTGGGAATTCATTCTTACCAGCTGACCCAATCTTAAGGAAATAGAAAATAGAAAAAACACCCACTATTACGGTTTCATGCTATGTCATTTGCCATGCTGAATTGTCCCAGCAGGAAAATTTTAAAAATTTAAAAAGAAAGAAAAACAGAACAAAAAACCAAAAACAAACAAAAAAATTCCTAAGTAACAATCAGAAATTGGCAAAAATCCTAAATGAGACCCTGTATTCCACAGAAGTTCAGCAAGTATATTTTTAATTGTCAAATACTTTCACATCACACAGGTAGCAATAAAGCATTTTTTTCTTTTATTGGAGGTGTTAATGAACTATTATCCTTGTCTTGCTCATGCTATTCAACAGACGTGACAAAAGAATTCTCTACACTTCCTTAGGTTTGCATGTTATTCCAAAAGTACTTCATGGTCACGCTATGGAAAATATTCACATGAGTAAACATGACAGTCATTATAAGTATCCCTATGAAGAGGCATTTCATCTCCTCTGCTGGCATTTGAAGAGACCAAAAACCACTAATGTGCTGAACTCAGTTTGTTCCAAGCTCAGCATTTTTAACTACAACAGCCCATTTTGAAATCAATACTGTAGCAAATACCCCCTTTTGTAAGGAGCCCCTGACACCAAGAACCCCTGGTTTCATGTAGGTCCTTACAACTCCATAATGAGCTCCTGGGAGGTCCCCAGGTTTTTCTTTCAGCACTGGGGGCAAATTCCTTAAACTCACTTTTCTGGTCCTTGAAGCAAATTATCAGATGAAGAAAATGATGCGTCTGTAAAAGCAGAAGGAAGATCGTATAATGGGCGGCATACCAGTGCACTGACCCCCTTCAACCCACGAGGGGAATTCAAACCAGCACCTCCAGGCTGGCATCCCCTGCTCAACGCAGCCGTGCTCTGCTTCTCATGGAGGAGGGGCCCTCTCTGCCGTGCCCAGTGCCCCCCTCTCAGCCCAGCCAGACCCACACAGCTCTGGGACCGCAGGCCAGTGCTCCCCTGGCCTTGAGACTCAGCAGCCACTGGCACAGCCCAGAGCAGAAAAGGAGCACCTGCACACACAGCTCCCAGGAACTCCGCTGGGAGCCACCGCTGGCTACAAAAGCCAGCTCCAAATTAGCCACAGGGAGCCAGGAATGGTCAGGCAGCGCTCAAAGAAGTTCTTGTGTATGTCAAATTTTTCTTCTGTGAATGTATCCATTTACTTTTGAAGAGAAAAGCTTCAGGTTTGGGGGGGAAAGGCTGTTCTGTTGTTTAGGTTTTTATGAGAAATCTTTCATGGAAGATATGGAGAATACAGAAAGTCTAAGACATTATTTATTCATTGTTTTATTATTTTTATTATTTTATTATTGTTTTGGTTTTTTATTGTTTTCTGAAAATACTGATCTTTTGTTTGTTTCAGACTTACCTCCTAATATTTTAATTTGATGCTCCTAAATCCTTACATCAGAAAAATAACCCAAACAGAAAAACATCATTGCTCAACTTCTTTTCTCCCAGAACTTATAATGCAGTTGGTCTCCACAATATAGCTGCTACATACAAAAATTATTCTCCAAACCTCAAGAATACCTGTCCTCACATCTTGTCTAGTTTTCTGGCTTTTAAAATATTATTTTTAATATTTTTTTAAATATTCTACCACCTTCCATTTTATTACGTAGTTCTTAAACCATCAGTTTATTGGAAAAATCTCCTAAGCGTACATTAAGTTCAAACCAAACTGGCAAAACACTAAATTTCAAAAAAAATCAAAGAGGAAGCTTAAGTTCCCACCTTTGTTCTATTTATTTCTATTCAATTTATCTTTTTGTTATCAACTTGAGTATGTTCTCAAATATTTTCCTATTCTTTAGACAGAAAATGTCCGAGTACTTTGCTGCCTAAAGAAGGTTGAGCAAAAACCTTTGGTCCAGTTGTCTGGTTAGCCAGAAAAAATACTTGAAAACTCCTGCAATGGGAAAACTGTGACCTTCAAAGAAAAAAATAAACCTAGCCATAGTTATGAAGGTGATTCACACCCTTGCCTTTAAATATACCTAACAACATGTTCTAGACAGGAAAAAAGACATTTTAGTTGCATTTGTTGTGCATCTGCATTCTCAGCATTGTCCAGTCATCAGCATGAACTCCTGGTCATGAATGCCAGGAGTGTGGGTGCCCAGGCCACCACCACAAACAATAACAGACAACCTGATATCCAACACAAACATGGGATGAGGAAAGAAGTTATTTAAATGAGTGGCAAGTGGACTGAAAGGAGGAAATACAAACTGCATCAACAATAATCGTTTTAACATAACATCTGTATTTTCCCCTCCTTGTTTACAGTGCACAATAATAAATATTGCAAACTTCTAAAGAAACAGAATGGTGCTTTTATTTTCAAGATGTCAGGAGTTAAGAGTGCGAGATAGCTTGCCCAGACACTGCTAGCTAATCAGAAAGACAAAAAAAAAAGCCATCTAATAAAGCCAAAACACAGACTCCTATCTAATAAAGTCAGGCATGCCCTTACCAATGTATTAGTCAGACAGGCAGCTCCAGATTCTACATTTAGAAATGTAGAAAATCTTGTATATATTTGCCTGGGCTTGAAAATGCCACTATATCACATTTCTAGCAATGCTTTGGGCAGTGTATTTTGTGTATGAGTTACACCATCAGGAAAGGTATATAATCTTGTTCAGCTGGCAGCAAACTTAGCTTACACAAATAAACTTCTCAATTGCTTAAATGTAAAACAGAGTAACTAGGACACCTGAGCAGAGAATTGCTTGATTTTATTCCATTGTCCCTTCTTACAATTCACTGAAAACAGCCACTTACAGCACCACAAATAAAGCCAGAGTTTGTGCAAAAGAGAACAGAAAAGTGAGGAAATGGGTATTAAAGAAAGAATCAGACAAAGTGCAAAGTCTTCCTTTAATATATTATTTTTCTCCTGTGCTCCTCTTAGCTTGAGGCATCTCTACTTCTCATTTCACTGAAAGTACCTTCTAACTCCTGCTATCAGTAGGAAGTTCCCACTGATGGAAGTAAAAGTTGGATCTTTCATGTAAGAAGGGATGGGAAGGCCTATAGTTGCCGAGCCCACCACAGTTTAAGTAACAGCTTCTACAAGTACAAGGGTCGTTCATCTACTTTGCTTCTTCCTTTAGCAAGACCCTTTTCAGATCTGCTGTGGTGCAGATGCCCAAGTCCACCAACCAGGCACACAGAACACAGCCAATCTCACCAGGAGCAGATTAACAGAACTGCTATTGTATTAGAAATTGTAGCAGATGAGCCTCACAAACTTTGTGGGTTTACTGATGTCAACATGCAAAAATATAGATCCAGGGTACCTTTCTTTCTTTTTTTCCTTCTGTAAGTCACTTATTCAGACAATGAATTCTGTGCAAGTCAATGAACCACGTTTTCACAGTCCAAAGGGTATCTGTCAGACTGCAGAAACACTAATTAAAGTATGAATAGTTAAGGTTGCCTCCTCCCCTCTATTCTGAGACCAACTTCAAGGCCTGCAGCCTCCATTAAGTGCTTTCTGCCACAGCTGAGGGAAGAATAAAGTAAGGAGATAAGAAGAAATGTTGTCTAAGAGTAGTTTGAGAGTCTAAACTCTGATGAAGAACATGATTTAATGAGCTGAATAAAGACTGTAGTTGCACAAGAAGCAGGTCAACTGCAGACAGAAAAATCCCAAAAGAAGTGGGAAAATGAGGTTATGAGAGAAGAAAAAGCACTTAATGATTTGTTTTCCATAACTTCCAGTCACCAAGTCATTACAACTTCTCAGCATGTAAAATTAAAGAAAGGGCAGGATTACTGAACATTCCAAAAGACCTATCAAGATTACCTAAAGCAGCTATTGCTGGGACTCTAAAAAAGTTTAAGTCAGGGATTAAGTGGTTCAAAAAAAAAAAATTTCCCAAGACAAGCATGGTAAGAAAAGCTCCTATAAAAAGCTGCTGGCAACTATAGGTCTGTCAATCACCTTAAGGATCTGTCAAAACACAGAAATATATCTGAGGCAGGCTGGGGAAGGAGTTACACTTCTTTTTTTTAGACAAACACATTTCAACAAAAGGCAACAGCTGCCTAGTCTCATTCAGAGCTGTGCATTCAAAAAGGTATTCCATGTGCCTCAAGAAAGCCAGTGTCCAAACAGTGTGGGTGGAAGAGACAGCCAGACAGCACTGGGTGCTCCTGGGTCCCCCATTACACAGAGCAACTGGAGCCAGAAAGACCAGGGGAACCTGTCAGGCAGAAGCCAGGGCTCCAAAAGGACCTGTCCACAGCAAAACATGTGGGAATTGGGGAAATCATCCACCAGAGCTGCTGTTAGCCGCTGCTGTCTTCAGCAGGGCATTACAGGTTAGATGATGGGAACATTTTACCCAATGCCATGGCCACAAGCAGGAGGTCAGAGCAGAGACCCATGGAGGTCTCTTCCTACAAAAATTAGTTTATGATTCCACATGTATTTTTTGAATATTATAATGCAGAGAAGATAAGGCAGCAGGTCCACAGTAATTTATCCCAAACTCTCTTTTCCTCTCTCCTCACTCCAGGTTAGGTTTTTGCCTTTGAAATGGCTCATTGTGGGCTCCCATGTCAGAGCAAAGGCTGTGTGACCTCCTCGGTGCTGACCCAAGTACACCAGCTCGAATCTCTGCGGCAGTGCAGATACAGAGGGAAGTTCAGTTCCTGCTAAGTATAAGGAGGGCTACAGTACTGCAGTCAAACATCTGGAAATGGACCTGTTTCTTCCTCAATGAAGCATAAACAGAAAGAAAAAAGGCAAGTTAGGGACAGCACTGGCACAGATCAACTCAAGCACTTCCCACATCTACCTAGCACATCCCAGTGGTTGGTTTCTCAACCCCACTTTTCCCACACTGTTTGGCATCATGCCCTGCCTTAACCATCTCATGTTTTTAGGGATCAAAAACATGCCCTTTACAAAACACACTTCAAAGCACAGTATCACCATATCCATTCCAAGAGCCAACTTTTGAAGGCTCAGCCCCAGCTAGCACCAAATGCAGCCAGTGGAATTTCTGGAGCCATCAGGAAAGACGAGATGTCTCTGAAGGGTGGATTTTGCAAGTAGAGCAGAGCCAATAGAAGAATGATGATGCTGCAAGCAGTGAGGCAGGCAGGCTGTGAAGGGATAGGCTGTTCAGGGCACTTTATCAGACTGGTGTGATCCTGGCACAAAGCCATTGCTGGAGAAGATGATAAGAGCTTACATGCTGGCATGAGCTTTTAAGCAGAGAGATAGCATTAAGAAAAGGTCAGTCATGGACAAAGGTAAAAGTCACACTTGCTAAGTTCACAGAAAAAGAAATTCAAAAGGCAGGAAGCAAAAAGTCCTGAGGAATTCACTGCAATAGCTCAGTTTGTAAAGGAGAGTTACCATATCCCAGCACTGCAGTCTGGATAAGGCCAAGCTGGCTTTAATCTAGGAACTCAAGTCTCTTACTGCAGCAGCTCATCACAGGCTCCCTGAGCAGCAAGGGGAGTTAGACACTGCTGAAAACCATAATTATTGCTGGAGTTGAAGAACGTAAACCACACCTGAGCTGGCTACGTCAAAACTAACTCAGATACATTTACGTTCAGCTGAAACACATGCAGGAAAAATCAAGGAGCCCAAGGCTGAAAGAAACCTTAGTCATCTTGCAGAAGCACTGAGACCTGTGGTTTCAGGAAGGGAAAGGAAAGATGCCCCACAAGATAACACTTCTCTTTCCACCCTGCTTTTCCAGGACAAGAGTAGGTCACTTCCACAGATGTACTTCTGAGCATTGCCACAGGGAGAAGAGACCCTACTGACAAACCTTAAAAGGACTGCAGTGATAAACATGCTTCAGGAGAAGATGCAGAGATGCCTAAAATTTGCCAGAAGGGCAAATTTTGTATTTTCTTACCACAATTAGGAAAGAACAAGCCTGTGAGAAGCCACATACAGTACTAAAAGCTACAGGTAACATCACACATGAATCGCTATCTTGCAGTTTATTAAAAGAAACATATAAAGAATGAGAAGCTCCGGTTCCCTTCTGTATGCAATAACCATCTTATATGGTATATTGGTCATATATCAAGAGTACAAGACCACAGACTGGGACAGTAGGACATGTCTCCTCTTACACCCATTGACCCATTGGGCCCTGCTCTCATTTTCTTAGTTAACAACCCGAGCACATAAAGCCAGGATAGCCATTTATGAACTATTACATGTTTATGGCTCCAGATTCAAGCCAAACACATATCTACGTATCTGCAACTGCAAACTCACCACAGCTTTACTAAAACCCTCAAGACTTATGCGTGCAACTCCTTCATGGAGCAGGCTGGGGACTGCCACAAAAAGTAATTACTATTGCCCAAGTGGTGAGAAAACAGGTAAAGCAAATCCAGGCAGGTTTTGAGCAAGAGTTCTTTGCCTAGCTGCCTATTTCCAGATTACCTCTCATTCACTAATAACCTCATATGTGTGTATTACTATATAAGGTTTTGCACTGGGAGAGCACCTAAGGGCTTTAGCCCCAGCTCAGCACTGCAGTGCCCAGCACATCAGTGTGACAGAGCCACCAGGTTCTCTGCTCCAAGACTTGTGCTCTCAAACACAAGGCAAGGAACAGTGCTTGGACCAACCTTTCCAGCCTGCACCAAATTCCTAGTCATCCCTGCTGCTCCAAAAGTTACCACCACAGGTGTCCTTGAAGAAAAGACAATGAGGAAAAGGTGCAGAGGCTCAGGGTAGCTGTCACAGATGATAAACTGTGAATTATTTGAAGGGAAAGTTTGGTAAGTCTGCAGCATCCCCGTAGGGGATCACAAGCTTCTGCTGTGTAGGTACCTGCACATTCAGGTGTAAAATGGTGGGGTGGGCGAGGTCAGGAGTTTTCAGCTTGGGGTCTGCAAGTCCCCAAGTGATTTGTACTCTTTTCCAAATGGTCCACAAAGAGATAAAAGTGAAAAACACCACTTACATTTGTTGTATTTTCACTGGAAATTCAGCAATCTGCAAACTAAAGTGAGGATCATCACACTAGTGGAATGTTACTCACCAGGACAGGAGGCAGCATAAATGACCCAAATGGGTGTGCAAGCCAACAAGCAAAAGTGGTCCCAGCACAAAAAGAAAGGAAAAATTGAAATAACACATTCCAGTTGTTAAATATTGTCCTAAGTAGTGGAAAAAGTTCTGTCAAAATGATTTCCTTGTAACCCCAGTCACTCAACACAAAAATGAACACTGAAGCCTGCACTCTCTTTTCTTCCATCTCACCAAATGACTGGTGCCTAGTGGTTCCCAGCAGACAGGATATGTTTTGGCCTTTCTCTCAATGCAAACACTGAAGAGACTGGAGAGACATCACTGGGATTAATTTAAGTAACCACTGAAACCTGAAGCCCAATGATTATCTGAGCAGAAAAATTGAAAAGACTCGTGTGCTGGCACACAGATGAATCTGCTTTCCCCCTTTAAGAACAAATATGTCATTGAATTAGACTAGTTATTGACAGAGAAAAGCAGAACAATGATAGATGTAGTGATTCTGACACTGAAACATTTTACAGCCATACTGCACTTGAAAGGCAGCCAAGAAGCAAGTCCCTACAGACCTTCCAACAGCTATTTGGCACCAGCTTCACTGAGGAGCTCTATCTGCACACCTCCAGCAAAGACAAACTAACGATAAAAAATACCTTGGAAACAAAACCAAAGACCTTGAATTAATAAGAAATCTATAAGCTAAAGGCTACAAGCTACTGCCATAAATAAAAAATGACAACATGATAATTCCTACACAAGGAAAGAAATCAGAATGATTGTAGGTCAAGTTGCCTACTTTTTACGACTTTTTATCTATTGACAGAGTATTAATTAAGACTTCCTCTTCATACTTTTATTGCAGTATTAATTATTACTTCCTCTTCATATTTTCCTGAAGTCACCTACAAAAGCTGGGTAAGCTCTTCTGCTATTTAGTTCTCAGAGTACTGTATAAATCAAAATACAAATGCAAAGAATACCAGTTTAGGATTCCCAAGCTAAATTCTCAAAGGGCTCCTGGTTTAGACACAGATGACCCACTCTGGGATTAACCAGGAAGAGATTCCTCTGGCAAATCTCTTAACAACAGTCAGGTAAATGCAAGAATATATGACATGCCTGTATTCAAAAACTGTGACTCTTCCACCAGACTCACACTTAACTTACTGTAAGCACGTGTGGGGATCTGTACTTTGTTGAATCAAGACCACTCAAAGTAATGGAAAACCTCTGTTCATACAGCACTTAAAGCACTACATACATCCTCACACACATGTCTGTATGAAGCAAGCCCAGCTGAAAATTGCCCTAAGCTTCCAGCAGGGAATACTCCAGCACACAAAATTTCTTCAAGAAACACTACAAAGCTTCATGGTCCCATGAGCCCTAGTTCTTCCACCCCCTGCAGACACATCCCAATCTCCCAAAAGATGGAGATATCATGTAGCCAGACCCCCTAAGAGAATGCATGAAGTACAATTAAGTCTCCATTTTTCATAAAAACAGAACAGACCTGACACCTATGAACCTTGCTTCCCTACCACAGTATGTCCAAGATTATCTCATTTCACTAAAAGGCTGGCTGGCTTCCCTTCTCTTTTGGTCTCCCACTCTTTCCAGACATTCATTTTCATAAAGGAGGATTCCCTACAAGGCTGACGTCTGGTCTGAAGATAACTGTTTTAAAAACGAACTTTTTTCTAGAACATCTAAGATTGCAGAGCTTTGGAGTTACTTTTCTTCGCCCTGTTTTCATCCACTGTTTAGCCCTTTGAGACTCTTCCTCTCTGCAGCTTCTCACAAAACTATAATTTTTCCCTCAAGCTACCTAGGATTTTTCAATCAGTAACACCAATAAGATATTTCTTTTTATCCAATAGGATAATTGTGATAAACCAGCAATGATGGCAGTCAAGTTTAGTGTCCTCAAAGCTTTTTCCCTCCCCACTTCAGGGAGAGTGGGTGAATGTGCCCCTTTAAACTCTTTTTTCTATGACTAAACCAGGGAGAAAATTCCTTCTCCCTTTTATTTATTTTCAATAACCCCAGAAAATTCCTTCTCCCTTTTATTTATTTTCAATAACCCCAGAAAATTCCTTCTCCCTTTTATTTATTTTCAATAACCCCTTCTGCTAATAATGTCTAGTATGTTGGATACTGTATCTGCTTTAAAATAGACCTTAAAATCCTGGTTTTCAACTGGTTAAACCACCTTGTGAACATGTGACTAACTAGGACATCCCTATAGCCCAGGTGAGTTGCTGACTTCCCAAAGCTAGGCCCTGCACTCAGGTGATGCCAGGCATCTGTAAACATCTGCTCAGGTTCATCCAGCTGTCCATAACTCTCTCCTCCTTTGAGCCATGTAAACACTGAGTAAGGGGCAGTCCACCAGGACCTCCTTCCAGGTGGTGTGAATATTCCACCCTCTGCTTTGAGCTCACAAGATTGCCCACATCAGCCTGGATCACCCCACTGGACAGGGACTACTTGCAAAGCCTTACCAGGAGTAGCAGGCAGACCAGGTGGATGGAAATCTTCGCATGGGTGCTGACCTACTCCTGATTTCACCAGCACCATCAAATTGAGCAATGTGTACATGTTGCCCTGAGCAGAGACTGTGGAGACAAAGGAGGCCCTTCAGGGAAACCCAAAGAAAACACTCGGCTTTCTCTTAATGCCAGGTATTGTTATTTCATCTGTCAGTGAAAAGGGAACTTGTTTGGGCACAGCCCAAACAGCCATAGCCCATTTAGCCCTGCAATGTGCACAAGCAGGAGAGCAAACATTTAATGCCAGTCTGCCAGACTGGGAGTCAAGGGCATGGTCCAGTTCTACACACGCTGAAGAGTGGCTGAAGGCTCAAGGGCAGGCTAAGGACTACTGACACCCAAAAACCACAATATGAATCCTTTGAGTAAAACTCCCCTGAAAAAAAAGCCATTTAAAAAACCAGAAAAACAAACAAAAGAACCTCCCCAAAAACCCAACTCCCACCCTCAAGACTACAAAAAAGTCCCACCCAACATACAGAAGTTCACGGCAGCATCACATGGAGCTTATAGGACATCAGTTACTCCTTTAGAACTCAAACACAAAAAATTAATAGGCAATGATAAACCTTATTTATGTCAAGTTGATCTCTTGTAAAGGGACATAAATAATAAACTGTATGCCCTGCTACTGGCACAGCAGCAGGACTCTGTAACCTCACACACCCAAGGATATTGTTAACACAAGGTAAGCAGACATGATATATTTATTAGGCCATTAAGCCTTTTCCCCAGTGACCTGGAGAAAGGCTGCTGCATCCAGAAATGTATTTCTTCCATCTTCTTTGCATATAGAAATATATCCATGGATATTATGACCTTGATTATATTTCAATGACAATCTGAAAAAGTGAATATTAATTTTTCTTCTTTAGCTAAAAGTTTTGCTATACTTGTGATAGGGCTTTTTAAAGAACAAAATAAAAAAAAATTCCATTTTTAAAAAAGAAATACTCATTTTATAGCCCCTCAATAATACCTAAGACTCTGCTGCCAAATCTCAAATACACTGGCAGCACCCAGCTTATTCTAATGTTAATAATACATTGCAAGTTTTACAGCTCCAGTGAAAACACAGTCCTTGCAGTTTCACTCCTTCCCAGGAGCCTCTGAACACCCAGTGAGAGAAGACATTGCAGCACATGCAACTGCAAGGCAGCTGCTAAGCAGGAGTTACTGGAGCTGCAGTTACTGATGAGGATGGACACAGCAACGCAACTGCCCTGCTACCAGTGCAGGGGAACAGAGACACTTGCCCAGCCACAGACCAGCCCCAGCACATTCCTTTATTCCCCTTCTGCTGGCACCAGAAGGAGCAATCAGCCTGCCTCGTGGCCAGCCCAGTCCTGGAGCCACTGTGGTTTAGGCCATGTAATTGTGAAAGCCATTGGGTCACCATCCCATAGCCCATTCTGCTCTCTCAGTGGGATTCCCCACACTGGGGCCAGCAATGGGTCCTTCAGCATTCTCATCCTCCCCTAAAGGCATGCATGAGCCAGAATATGTACCCTCTGAAGCACTGTTCCCAAAAATTGCTTTAAAGCTTCTGGAATATACCCAAACCAAGCTCTTTGGGTAGAGGCATTTTACACAGTCACAGTATCATAAAGAACCAAATTTGGAGTTGATTCCCAGAGCTTAAGTGAAATGGTTTGCACTTCTAAAAGAGCAATCTTTGATACACCTGCATGTCTCTTTATCAATGGTCTGATGGTGGAATCCAAGGTTAAGCTAAAAAGCTGCTGTGTTTTACTCCAACTCTGCTATTTTGGTACCCCATCCTGTCCGCACGTGCAAGAACAACAACCAATCTCACATTGCTGGATTAGAATTCTCTCCAGCTCCAGAAAATACCTTACAGAAGTAATTACTCTGTGCATTAATTTAGTGCACAGAATACTAACTTGCTTTCATAAGAAAACCAAATGTAGCTTAATAAGTGTTAATTGTAATATTACACCATTGCTTTTCTGTTACAGGAAAAAAAAATGCAACTAGAAGCAACCCTATTCAGATTCAGGGTAGTTATTGACTTTTGAATGCATGCACAAACGCTACTGGGGCACAGAACAGGACCCCAATTTAAAAAGGAGGCGTGAAGACCTGCTCAAATATCAACATGAAAACACTTTGTTTCATCAAAATATGCGTGTTTGTACATTCTTACATTCAGATACTTCTCATCCCAGGTCTCAGGTGAAATCCCAAGTTATAAATAGAGGGATCAAGTACAGCAGACAGAAGAAAGTGTGTTTACATATTAGGTAAAGGGATTTTATTCTAAGAATGTAATAGCCTTAAAAATCTTTCCAGATCTGGCCCACCCAAGGAGCAGTTTCAATATCGGAAACCAGAGACTGCAATAACATTCCCAGCAGTCAACATCGTTAGAAAATAATCAAAATATTTATGTTTTGTATTTAAAACAAAGAAGAAAAAGTTTGAAGACAGCTTGAATTTTCAGAACCCTGTTAAATTTCTGTTATTGCAGAAAACGATTAAGTTTTCCTTCCATCCTCACATTTCACAGCCTCAGTTTTTGCAGAGAAAACCACCATCTGGTTGCAGTTTTCATTTTCTCTGAACACTTTAGGCTTTCCTTGACTGCTAAAAGGAAAGAGAAGCCTGCCTATCATGTTTGCCATAGCCAAAGGAAGGAGTGATGTTGCTTGGGAGGCAGCTTTTGATGCCAGGAGTTTTGGAGGACACCCAATCCACCTGGGTTGCACCTTTTCTGCTACACTCTCCAAAAGAGTGTCTAAAATGCAGACAAGAATGTGGTAATGCTTTGGCATATCCTGTTCGGGGACAAGCTGTGATTCTCCTGGCCTGCAGAAAGGAGGAGAGATTTACCATTCAAACTCATGGCCCGAGGAAACAGCACCAGAATTGCTGGGAGAGAGCGCCAACTTTGTTATCATTGCCTTTACAAAAGAGCTGAAACAAAAAGCTGCCAGTCCAGCCCAGGGACAGCAGCGTTTTCAGACACAGATGACCCTTCCTAGTGCCTTTCTCTATGCACTAAATGCACATTCCTCCAGGCTCAGGGGCTGGAGCACCTCTCTCAGAGACAGACTGAGAAGACTCTGGGGAGGGCTTCTAGTGCCTTTCAGTACATAAAGGAGGCCTGCAAGAGACCTGGAGAAGACTTTTCACAAGGGCATGTAGTGATGGGACGAGGGAAATGGCCTTAAACTGAAAGAGAGAAGGTTTAGCAGAGATACTGGGACAAAATTCTTTACTGTGAGGATGGTGAGCTGCTGCAACAGGTTGTCAAAAGAAGCTGTGGGTGCCCCATCCCTGGAAGCACTTAAAGCCAGGCTGGATGGAGCTCTGAGCAACCTGGTCTGCTGGAAGGTTCCCTGGCCACGGCACGGGGGTTGGAATGAGATTATTGTTAAGGTCCCTTCCAACCCAAGCCATTCTATGAATCAAAACTCATATAAAGCAAAATTTTAAACTGTGGCAACACGCATAGACCATCTGTACTTTGTCAACTAAAATCATTCCAGTTTGATAAGTAAAGTATTTAACAACATGACTCTTATTAGCAAATTACAAAGATGGACAAAAGGAGAAACCCAACTGAATTTCATGCCACAAAATGGTGTGAATGAGTGGGCAGGATGGAGGTGCCTGTGACTAGCAGCCCCTTGGTTATCCATTGCATGGCCCCTGAACACCTCATTCACTTCAGTCTATTTAAATCCAAAAATGACTGTGTGAAAAAGAACAGATAGAAAGGTGATTTACTGACTGGTCTGGTGGCACATGATGCTGGCAGCCCAGGGGCCGACTTAAATGCTGGGAATAACACCTGACAAGGGCTTCATTCAGGGCACACCCACTGTGCTGCTCCCTGGCAAACACAAGGGCCCCTTGAGGAAGGGAATGAGGAGCATTTAATTAAAGACCAGACCCTCATGCACAAACAAAGAGATGGAGAGAGTGAGAGATCTCTTGCTTTGTCAAAGCCCCATGGCCAAGGGCTGCTCCTGGCCACCACAGCATTGCTTTTCACACAGAGCATGCACTTAACTTGCAGGGCTGGATGACTTATCTGCCACAGGAAAAGATGCTTTGCTACACAATGGTGCTCTTTGTGGGGAGGAAGGAGGTGGGGAGACAGTACTAGCTGGCTATTAACCTTATAAATCCTTCCCTTGAATTGCACAATGAACATCATAGATCTGTGTGTTTTGACTTTGCTTGTTCAAGAGAAGCTGCTTTGAGTGAAAAAATGAAATTAAATAGGCCATATCTTTCCTTCCCTTGTGTTTTTTACTTTCACAATGCATTTTTGATGACTAGCAGTAGCCTCGCAGGCCATCCACAGTTTTCTTTAAAGAGCAGAAAGCAATTCTGACTCTAAGACTTCATTCCCACAACACAAGCACAAACCACATACTGAGAAATCAGGCACTTTATATGCAGTCCATACTCATTCAGCTCTTGTCTCTGCCTCCCCAACCTCCAAAAGCTGCTTTTACAAATTACATTAAAGGCCCAACCCAACACTTGTGAGCAGTGAAGTTCTTTACTCAGAGTTAAGAGTAAATTCATAAGCACTTCAGCCTGGCCATAAGCTTAACTTTACCCTTTATTTTCAGGCTGCAGTAACCACCTCACAGATATAAAAAGTGCTTAGTGAATCTCTAACTGGCTCTAGGTTGGAGTGGTAGAGAAGAAGAAAAAAAAACAACTTGCAGTTTAAATCCACTGAATTTCCCATGGTAGGAATACAATCCCATGTCAGGCATACAAAAGGTGTAGTTGAGTGTGTGGTAAAGTCATTGGAGGTTTTATTACTATGAAACCCAATGCTCCCTCACTGAAAAGAAATTTTCATTATATGAAGGAGATAATTGGGAGAAAAAAAATTCGCGATTTATAAATGCCTACAGATGAATAACATTTTATGTCCAACAGTCTACACTTCACCATAATCATCCACTAATGACTGCAAAACTTATTGTGAAAATTACCAAACCTAAACTGGTGGGGTGTTAATTTAATTTTTTGGTGGCATGAGAGGATATGGCAGGCAGAGAAAAGAAAAGGAGCACTTAGCTCCAACTCCCAGCGTGGCAAAAAAAAGTTTCCCCCCTACGCCTGGCCAAGCAGGAACAATGCACAACAGCCCGGCCCTGCCGACTTTGCTGAATTATAACTCCTGCTAGTTAGTTTAATTATTGCACATACATTTCTTAAAAACTCCATCTGAACATCAGCTTCTAATTGGAGAAATTGCTCTGGGCATGGCCAAAGGGTTGTTATAGAGTTTGGTCAGTTCTTTTCAAGCAATCTTTACAGAAGGGCATGGCCCTTCTGTGAAGCGTATGAAAACCTCTCAAAGATGCCCATTGTCCGTGACACAGAAATCAAGAGCGAGAGATACAGAAGGAAGTCTCATCTGGGAACACAAAAGGAGATGAAGACATGAAAATGAGGTGGAACATCCTGCCACACTGACAGCACCTAACACAGAAGAGCTGAAAAGTTAAAAAAAAAAAGAAACAGCTCTCAGGATGACAAATATTTGTGAGTGCAAATAGAAGGTGTGTCAAAAAAAAGAAATCTTATTAAAATACTAACGCTCATTAAGGACTTAAATTGCAAAAGTCTTGCAAAGTTACAAGAGAGCTTCCGAAGACAATGAATTTCATCACTGAACCTATAGATTTGCATACGGCTTCCTTGACCCCCTAAATCAACATATTTAGCAAGTGCTGGTTTGAGGATTCTGTTTATTCAAAGACTACTGATGGTTCCCAAAGTTTCCCATTTGCCAACTTAAAAACCTCGATAATACCCAACAATTTCCTAATATCCAAATAACTTTGATCACTGCAAAACTGGTAACTGAGCAAGCTTTTATGGCATAACCATTTCGTTCAAGAAAACTGCCAGAGGAGTAAGTTTAGAAGTCACACATGAATCACTTCATCCGCCATACCCTCCAGCCCTAAGATGTCAGTGCTATAAGCAAATTTCTCATGTGCTTCATATTCCTCCTGTATTTAATTCTCAGGTCTAATTTTATAATTCAAATCTTCAGAGACTGGAATCTCATGTGGATTTTAATCCATTCACTTTGTGGCTCAGGTACACCTGCACTGAGCACAATTAGGACTGTCCAGTCCTAACTATATGCATATTTTCATGAACTTTTCATTATCAAGCCAGGATGACTTAAAGGTGGGAAGACTATTCAGCAGTGAGTCTCTCCTGGTTTACACTTAACAATTTCCAGCAGTTGAAAACATGCTATGCACACTAGAGATTTAGCATTCCCTGTTCCTCACCAGCTATATTTTCCTCCAGTTATTATTTCCACAGCCACCACAACCCACCAGAGCCAGGGCACTTGACCACAATGTAAAAGAAACACCAGTAAGATCAGCAGAGGTTTGAAAGTCAGGCTGCAGCTGTGATTTCTGGGCCATGTTAGCACTTAACATAGGGGAAGTGTTGTCCAAGGCTCTCTACTACTCATGCATGGAAGTTGTGCAGCTGAGGAGACCCTTCTGTCCCTTGTGCCATGCTAGACAGCAGCAGGAGGTTGGCATGCTGCCTCCCCACCCACCCTGGGCCAGGCAGCTGGTCACCCAGCTACTCCATCCCAGCAGGAATCCAGGGGCAGGTGAGGCAGAAATTGCCCCCACCTGACTGCAAAGAGACAGCAGCTGAGAAATGGGAAAAGAACCAAGCCAACAACTCATCATAGCACTGTCTCTGGGGTGCAGAGAAAGACCCTCTGGTCAGTTCCCCCATGCACCCCCCGCCATTGCCCAGGCATGGCAATCCCCATCCCCACCACAGCATAGGGACTACCAGCTGGACCCAGAGCAAGAGAAAACAACAATGTCACCTTCATCAAAAACACTGTGCCACTTTTTCCCCTTGACCCTACCAGTTATTCATTAACAGGAGTAAAATATTACTATTCTGCAACTCCCAGCAGGCAGGTTTTCCTATCAGCCTAAGATACCAACCACATTTTTTAAAGCTGAAAAGCATTGGAACTTTCTCTATCTATGTGCTGTTTGCTGCTTTAATGAAACAAAGTAGATAATAAACTGTGAGAGAGTTCTTCAATAAGTCACAGCCACTTCCACATTAGCTACCTAATTATGCTGAAAATACAATTACATGCATTTAAGCAGATGCTCATGCCCACAGGCCAAGCCCATTATTTTGACAATTCTTTAACTTTACAGTAAGTGCAAGTTGAATCTACTTAGATACAAGACCTGAATTATCAGTCTGGGAGTGAAAAAAAACAATGGGAAAAAAAACACCCGAAGTCAATCAGTTCCTTCCATCATATTTAGCACAGCTAAGGCACTACACAACAGGCAAGACTCCAACAGGTCCCTGTTCTTCTTTCATAGCCTTAAATCAAATGCTGAGAGGCATTTTCTACTTTTAAAGCCAAATGAAAAACTCTGGCTCCAGTCTTTTGTAAATTTGCAGCAAAGATAACCCCCCAAAGGAATGTATATTATTTGCACACCAGTGAGCTTACTTATTAACATGAACTTCCAGCAGAAGTTTTTTTTCCATATTTTAAGATAGGCCACAAAGACCTGTTTACATTCCTCGGGTGGCTTTAGTAAAGTCAAGGTCAGAAAGCATCTTTCCACAGCCCTCCTGGGCAGCAGGCTGAGGAATGTCACCCAATGAGCAAGGTCCAGGAACACCCCAGAAATCAAACACTGACCCTGACACTCCATCAGGTGACAGGGCCAATCCAAAAGCTCTTCATCCTCCATCCAACTGCAGCCAAAAAGCCCAGATGAGCTAGGCTGAGCAGCCAGCACTAACCACTGCACAACTCCTTCCCTTCTCCAGGTAGTGGTGGACCACACAAAACTTTTCCATCACCAGAACAGGATTAACCACCTGTTCTGCAACAGTGTCTTATCATCTGAGGTTCAAAGGAAAATTTGCTATTATGAGGAAAAAAGGTCCATCAGTTCATTTTTTAACAGGGCAATTTGTCTTGACCTTCCCTCTCAGCCCAGAAAAAAATGGAAATATTCAAGTAACTCTGATGGGGAAATAGTGAGTGACAGACAAGTGTCTGACAACTCTGCAAGAGACACAACTGCTAATAACTAGAAATTATATGAGTCAACATTGCTTGTTCAAAAGGACAAAGGCAGCTAAAAACATTCAAAAGCCAGATTAAAAACAGGAAACTGGGAAACCTCGAATATTTAGGTTCCATTCTTTTCAGGAACCTTACACAGCTACTTTATTTTAAAAAGAAATGCATGGAAGCATCCTGTTTTAAAGGTCTGAGACTCCCAGCACAGAGAGAGCATCTCTAGCTTTGTGACCTGTTCATGGTGCCTGCTGCACAGGACATAGATGATATAAAATTGTACACAAAGAAAACACAGTTTGCCTCACCATCACTGCAGCAGCCGCAGCCAGTAAGTAAGCCAACAATAAACCAAATTCTCACCATCTTCCATTTTCCTTCTCTCTACAAGAGAAGCTGCATGTTTCAAGCTGTGATGAATGCTGAGTTGCCTTAAATCTTAATAAAAACTCCTGCTCTGTCTTTCTTCACAACTCTCCAATATACCCACTAAATAGCCACAGCTTTATATCTTAGGGGTTTGGGGTGGGGGAGTGGTGGTGGAGGGGTTGGGTTGTATTTTTGGCCACGTTTGTTGGGTTTTTTTTCATATCAAAATAAGTGCTGAAACATTTTTGCTCTCCATGATAGGATTTTTTCGTTTCCCAGAGAAAATTCAGGATGAGGTGTGCTTTGTCCTAGGCCACTGCTCACTGATGGCATTCCCTTAGGGAATCACACCATAACTTGAAACTTCAGCCCATCACGGCATAACAGCCTTGTCGTTTATAGCCTCAAAAGCCACCTGTTTGCACCGCAAAAAAACCACGTTACTCATCTCCTACTACTGCTTCTCGCTGGGAAAGACACCTTCACAGCAACGCTGGGATACAAGTTCGATATAGCACGTAGAGCCGAATATAAAGTAAAATATTGTTTCAGCACACCTGCAAGTACTAGACAAAACTTTTAACTCCCGAGCCAAACAGCCCCGGGATCACGCTGCGGGCGGGGCCGGCCCGTAGGAGGCCAGCGGGCATTTCACCCTGCAGGGGTACATTCCAACTCTGCCAGTTTATGCTTCTCCCCTCGCCCGCCGAAGTGAACGGGGGAACGCGCCTCTCCAACCCACCGGACAGCCGCGGCCGGCAGCTCTCCCGGAGAGCACCACTCAGCCGCATCCCCGCAATGCCACCGCTCCCACCCCGGCTCACCCCGCTGGGGACGCACACACTCCGGGGAGCTCAAACCCCGCGGCGGGAGGGCCCCCCTTGCCTCCCCCGCTCCCCGACCCCGCCGGGCCCCTGCGGAGGGTGTCCGGGGCAGCTCGGGGCCCGGCCCGGCCCGGCCCGGCGGCACCTACCCAGGCACTTGATGTGGAAACCGCTGGGGGGCTTGAGGGAGCGGCGCGCCCAGCCCTGCCGCAGCACCTCCAGGTGCTCCTCCTTGCCCTGCACCAGCAGCACCTGCTCGTCGATCCAGCCCAGGAAGAAGGTCTCGGCCACCGCCGCCGTGGCCCGCCGGTCCCAGAAGTGCTGCATGTTCTCCCGCTTGAAGTCCGCGAAGATCTCGTAGCCGATGCGGTGGCGGCCCAGCTCCGCCGTCGGCCCCGCACGGGCAGCGGCCCCGGCACCGCCGGCACCGCCGGCACCGTCGCCCCCCGGCCGCCCCCCGGCCGCGGCGTCCAGGACGATGGCCAGGGAGTGCGGGGCGATCTGCAGGCACTTCTCCACCCTGCGCGGCATGGCCGCTCACCGCCCGCCGCCGGGCACGGACACGGACACGGACACAGACATAGCTCCCCACGGCCCCGCTCCTCCCGCGGCCGGCTGTCCGCGCTCCGCGCCGCTCCGCCCCCGCCGCGGCCCGGCCCGGCCCGCTCCGCCCCCGGCACACCCCCGGCGCGGTCCGGTGCCGCGGGCGAGGCGGGGACGGCACCCCGCCGCTGCCGGTCCCGGGAAGTCCGCACGCCCTGCAACGCGCCGCTCCCCGCCTGACGCTTCCCTGTCCCAGCACGGGAGCACCATCCCTAGAAAGGAAACGAGCCCGGTCACTGTCCCGCCCGGTAGTTTAGGCATCCGGCATCATCCCCTCTCCCCACCTTCGGGTGACCCTCACCTTCCCTTCCACGAGTGAAGCATTCCCCAGCCACAGCCAAAGTATGCCAGCAAGGCTTATAATTCCTTATGGTTTTGTTTCTTCCCGTGGCTACACATCTGTTAGTAACATACACAGCGAGCAGCACTGACCCTGCCATGTCCAAACACCTCTCTCTTCACTCGGAGTAGTCCTGAGTCTCTTTGTGTCTCAGTGGTACTGAAATATGGAGTAAGTGTACGGTTCATTCCTTGCTTCTGTAGCTTTTTCCAGAAATTTAATATTTTGCATCCTCTGCGTTCTGGATCACCAGCTGCCTGTGAGGCTCAAGGGAGAGCTCAGCAAAACTGAGCAAGGTGCAAGCAGAACTGGAGGGGTCCTTGCTGGCAATGCAAGGCTAGCAGTTGGGTTGTGCATCAAGGTGGTAGGTGGCTGCTGAGCTGCAGGTGCCAGCAGCAAGGTGCTGGTCACACTTGTGAGAGGGCAGGTTTAGGAATTTCACTCCTATCTTCTATAGGAGTAAAAACCCACAGCAAAATTGAGTCTCAATTCTGAAAAGATTCCTGAGTTTCTGAATGGCCTGTAGCTGCTGGACTCCTTGGTGGTGTGTGAACTGTGGGTGGCCTCAGCAGCAACTCTCACCTTGCCCCAGGGAGCAGGGCACCGTGGCACTTGGGCCACGGGCAGTGAAGCATGAGAAAGCACCAGAAAGACAAATGACACAAAGAAGAAATCTAGTGTAGAGAAGCAGGGGCAAGAATGCAGGCAGAAGAGAGGTGAGTGAGAGGAGGGAGCAGGCAGCAGTCACTCTGCCAGGCAGCAGTATGAGAGCTGCTACCATCACAACACTCCATGCTATGCACAAACAAAAATGTTTTACCTGTTGCTTCTAAGTTCACTCACATCAACATCCCTTGACATGTTTGGCCCCCCTTAAACTATCGCCCATTTGGTTGCAATCTCATTCAAATCCTCCGCCACTTGCCAGCTGGCTTCATCCAATTCCTTCCAGGGTTTCATTCAGTGCTGTCACTGTACTGTGGAAGATCAAATTTACCAGTATCCCAAAGAGTTTTACAAGGAAACAAGTTGTATGAAACCCATGTTTCATACAGAAATCAGAGGTTAAATAAATTATCCAGAAACATTGGGAGTAATTTTCAGCCAGGAGCAGAGAGTATTAATACTCAGTTTGCAAGTCTCTATCTCTGTCCCTTCCCAAGTCTCCAGCACAGCAAGATCTCAAGACGCCCCTCACCACAGCCAGGAATAATTTTAATGTTGCTGCTGTCAGGATTTCAAAGGAGGTCTTTTATTAAGCTTTGCAAGAGGACCCCCCTGGCACCCTCATTGTCCTCCAAAATGCTTCCCAAAGTTCAACTGAACCACTGGTTGTCTGTTGAAAGACCTAGTCTCAGTGTGTTGAAACTACTGTCATGATCTTGTTATATGTGTGTTATTCTTACCTTGTGCCTTCCTCCTCTGTATTATATCAGCCTTTTATCTCTCCCATCATACTTGCATTTCAGTTCTCTGGGCAGGGCTCACCTTTGTGTAGCTTTTATGTGGAGCACATCACATTGACACCTCAGCTGCTGAGCAGAGTCACCAGGTAACTTCAGGGCTTGGATGAGTTTTCATTTTTATTCCTACCTGCAGAACAAAGGAGGCAAATTAAGCCCTTTAACTGTTTTTAGGCTTTTGCACCAGATACGTCCAGAATGCTTAGATGTGGAGCCCCACACTTTGCCTACAGCCCCCAAATCCCAAGTGCTAGCCAAATCTGTGATCCCTTTGCTGCCTCTGACACAAACACATGTTCAGTGTGGCTTGCCCATCAGTCCTTGGCCATGGCATCAGTGCAGCTCTCTCCATTAGCTGAGCTCCTTTTCCCTTCAATACTGACTTCTGAAGGAATTGGTGTGGTGAAACATGCCCCACAGCCATTTCCCTCCTCCTTGCCCTAGTGTTTGTGGGCTGTCACCTCTTACCTCCTGTAAAGGCTAGTCCCCAGCCTGCTGGTCCTCTCCCACCCTGCTTTCAACACCTTTCCCTTCACGCCACTCCAGGCCTCTGTGCTCACAGGCTGGACCTCCCTCCTCCCTCCCTCCCTCCTTCCCTCCCACCCTTCCTCTCCTTTTCAGCACGCTGCCCCTCTCTGCTGCTTGCCCACCTGTAGCGTCACACACAAGTGTGATGACAAGGCAGTGAAAGAGGGTGTGCAATAATTTGTCCAACACTTGTCAGATGAAGTTGTGGCACAAACCAAAATACACTGTGTGCTAGGGGTTAGATGTTTTCCCCACGGAAGCCAGTGCCAGGACTGCTTAAGCAAGATTGTGAGGGCCTGGTTGAGAAATGCCCAGGGCCAGGGGATAGGCTGTGGACAACAAATATGTCACTGAGTAAACAGTTCATCATTCATTACTTCCCTTTTTTCCCATCTCCTTATTGAGCCAAACATTTTTTATCCTCAGAATTTGGAGTGTTTGGTTTATTTTTGTTTATTTACATTTTTTGCTGGTGCGTTTGATGTTGAATAGTCTCTTCCCTTTTCATTCACTCACTTCAAGGGACTTGTTCCAAGATATCAACATCTACAGCCAGACTAAAGCCCATCTGGTATTTCCCAGTAGAAATATAAGAGAGAAGATAGCTTACAATCTTCTTATGGCCAAATTATGAAAGCAGGTGAAGTGGAACTCCTAAGTGCCTCTGAAGTGTTTGGAAAGGCAGAAGTCTATGTTGCTAGCAGGACAAAACCCCTGAAGATTTAGGTATGTCTCTTTGAAATGCATCAGTGGTGCAGGAGGTCTGCAGCAAATGGTGTTGTCCATTCTGGGAGGGAGCAGAAAGCCAAACAAACCCGACAGAGTTGTGTTCTCTGGCTGTCTGTACTGACCCATAGCTCAGGAGTAGCATATGTCTGCTGCAAACACTGCCTCATTAAAAACTTCCTGGGAAAAGGGTATTCCCCCAGAATTCATCCAAGGCCACAGGATGGAGAAGCAAGGCTGAGGTGGAATACATAGTTATTGTGCATCCCTGGATTGTACATAATAAGGCAAGTTACAGAACTTCACAGCCTACGCAGTATGTTAGCGAGGGATCTGCTTCAGATGCAGTCCTGAGGCAGCACGTCAGCAAGTGCCTTCCAGGAGACGTTTTGAAAGACTATTTCCTATCAGAAAATTATTTCTTAATCTCTCTAGTCATTTTATACAAGTAGAAATGGTACCTTCCCTCCCACTGTCCATCCAGTGTTGCCACCTGTCAAGACAGCCCCAGGTACTTCCCAGCCCAGTTGTCTGGCTCCTGGGAAGAAGCTTCTCTTATCATTGTGTGGGTCTTTGTGTGATTGAAGCATGTTTGGCACAAAACTGCCAGCTACAGGATGGTCCTTTAAGATATTTCTGACAGGATATTTTTTTGAGCACACCTGCATGTATTCCCATGTGGAAGGCTGACTGAAGCTTGAGACTCACACTGGTGGTGCAGTCGCACAGCTCAGTGCAACTGCTGCTGTCAGAAACAGCATTGACTGCAGCCCTAATGAGACCAGAGCATGCAGACCTCAATAATAAATTTTGAGAAGTGTTACACCCTCCTCCTGCCCCATTTGAGACTTACGTGAGCCTGGCTAGACTTTCCTGGACATGGAGTCAGTGTAAGCTGGGTCTGGCTTTGCTGCTGCAGGTGTGCAGGAGAAGGGCCAGCAGCAGGTCTGCTGGTAACACACGGGCCGGATGCTGCTCTTTTTGTCATACTGTGAGAAAAAACCAGGAGAAATCATAGAAGAATGAATGCTTTAAAACAGCAGATCATGAACAGTGGTGGGGACTTGCACCTAAGGAATGCAAAATTGTGGAAGGGGCATACTAGTAGTTGTTCCTTAAAACTTTTCCCAGACATGTGGCATCCTTTTTAGGCAACTGTAGCTCTACATTCACCTAGTTTGCATCACTTGATGACACTTAATCGCCACCAAGAATTTCTAAAACAATACATGTTAACTTCACCCTTTTGTTTTTGTAACCAGTTTTTGCAATACAGGGATAATAGCACTTCTCACATTTGTGAAGTCCGTTGAGTCCCCAGCTATTAAAAATCGGGAATGCCTGTTTCACTGTCTCTGCTGTGCTAGGGGCCAAGTACTTCTGTGCTCAATCCTGTCCTGCCATCCTCCATCAAAAAGCCCTGCTCAGAAATCCTTGCTCAGTATTCCCAGTGAAGTCAATGGGAGTTTCCTGGTGAAGAGTGATGAGCTGGGTCCAAAGTAAACACCCAACTAATAAACAGAGCAGGAAATAGCTGAGTGCATCATTTTTAAGCTCCGTGCTTTTACCTGACTCAGACACGCTGGCATCAAGAAGGATCCTGGGGGCAGGATGCGACCCAAGGGAGGAGAGGAGATTCCAGGTTATGGGCAGGCGTGTCTATCTTCTTCTTCAGGAAAATCTTTGGCAACAGTGTTAAACCTTTGCAGCCAGGTGAGTGCTGCTTGCATAGGTGAGCTGTAGGTAGGCTATTATCTATTGTCTGCTTAACAATAGCCTACACATATTGGGAAGTTACAACTGACTAGGAGGAAAATCACTTCCCAGCAGACACTGAAAATAAATCCCCACTTTACTCACAATACAGGGTACAGATTGCAAACATTGAAACTCAGGTGCCTATGTTTAGACCTGTAAATAACACAGCACTAAAACACCTGGATTGGAAAGCCCTTTAATTTTATTTATGTATGAATTTGCAAAGAGGGAAACAAGACCTGCAGATGTTTTTGTAGGGAAAAAAAAAAAAAGGTGTACAGCTGACAACAGCAGTGTGGGTTAAAGGGGCCAGAATAGGTTTTCTGCACAGGAAATTCTTGACTCTAAAGTAATAGAGGCAAGAGAAGGATATGCTTATATGTTGACTTTCTAAATTTTTTTTCTAGAGATATTTTTTATGTGCCTTCCAACCTATATTTGTCTCTTACCTGCAATGAAACTGATGATTGTTTTTGGCCAGGTTACACTCAGACACTAAGGTGGGGGCTTAGGTGATGTATTTGACCAAGACAGGATTTATTTCAAACTCTGCAATTGTAATCTACTGAAGCCATAAAGGACTCAATACTTGGAGGAAATATACAATTTTAATTATAGAAATGGCACACCAGTTTGCTTCAAAAATATGTGCTTGTCATGTTGCCTTGGAAGAACTACTGAAACATTGAGGCAGCTCAGGCACTGACATGCAAAAAGAACTATGGTTTGTGTTTATGATTCCCCTACCACTAATAGAAAGAGCTTGTGAATGAAATGGCCATTAATTTTCATGAGTGCTTTGGAAGAAAGCAATAAAATCTATTTCTCCACAATTTTTCATATTTCCTTTTACAGCCTGTGGCCTGAGCCAGACTAGCAAAGGCATGTGGTTCATCCCTGGCAGATCTCGTATTGCCAAATTAATGACACCAAAGTCAGACCAGGGAGATCAGAAGGTCTTCCCCAGCCTTGGCATTTTAATCTGAAATTTCTCTGCTTTAAACAGAGTGCTTTTCTCCTACAATTCCTTCCCTTATAGTACAAGGCTAGTCCTGTAGGTGCTGGGGGTAGTGCAAAACTGCACTCAGGAGAACAAAATTCTAGTGAGATACCTATTCCCTAAGAGTATGCAAATGTAAATGGCATACATAAGCAAAGTGAGATAAAGGGAAATCCTTCTTCATGTAACATGCACAGCCAAGAGCTCCAAGCCATAGTGGCTCAGTTTTCCTGTAGGAAGCCCATTAGACCATGGTCCAAAATGGGAGAATGATGATCTGTGACTCCACACTTTCGTTTGGGAAGTACATTTTGTGCCTAAGCAAGAAAGCATGGTAGGCAGAGCTGACCACTTCTAAATAAACAATTAAATGAAATCTTCTACCTTCCAGAAGAATTTAATCAGGGCCTGCTCTTACAATGCCCACCTGGGGTAAAAAAGAAGTTTAAAATGGGATTATGCACCACAAGGCACCCTGCAGGCAGGCTGGTCAGCACACAGGGTGAGAGAACCAGAGCTGGGCATGGCTTTGTAAGCAGCCTTTGCTCTGCCCTGGTGGCAGAGCTGTGGGTGACAAGTAGACATTGGTCTGAACTGAACAGCTCTGATGTGAGCTTGAAAAGGGTAGGAATACCATGTCTCTAACTCAAACTGCAGCTGTGAAGAACTGCATTGTTGGGAACCATACAGTCCATCCCTCAGGCAGAGGTGAGGGACTTTCAAGGTGCCCCCTGGCATGGGGGGAGCTGAAGGCGCTTGAAGGACAAGCTGGTGCATTATGGCTTCTCTGAGGATCCCACGGTGACACAAACATGGGGAGGCTTTCCCAGATCACAGGGTGGGAAAGCTCTGCAGTCATTTGTCTTGCCAATTTTTGGATGGCAGCTACTGATCCACCCACCATGACCAAAAGCTTTCAGAACAGACAGGCAGACACCCAGGCTTACAAGATACAAGGAGGCTCCCTCTGGGCCTCCCTTCCTAAACCAGAATGGGGCTTGTTCTCTGTACCCAGCCTGTGACATCTTTTTTCCCCACCCACAAAGCTTTGAAAATGTGACCCAGGCTTACAGCCTCCCTCTGGGCCTCCCTAAACCAAGGGCTTGTCTTTCCCACCCACAAAGCTTTGCAGGAAGAGGATTCCTACAATCAGCCATAGGAAAATGCCTGTGGGAAGCAGAACTAACCCCTACCACAGTCTTTGCAGGTAGGGAAAGGCTAGAGGCAGCAAAGAATTTTGGATAACATGCCCATCTTGGGTTTTGATTCTCTGCTCTTCTTGCTACTTCTCCAGCCACCAACTGACCAGCATGCTTTAACTCATCTATGCCTTTTCTTGATCAGGATACCAATTCAATTTGTGGTGTTTCCTCACTTGATACCAGTGCCTCTGGGAAGGGACAAAGTATCCTTGAGAAATAAATTACCTTCATGGCTTTTTTTTTCTCCTCTTTTTCCTTTACAGAAATTTCTTATTCAGATTGCTCTATTCAACAACCTCAATTCTCTTTTCACTTCAGGTCTTAAGTTGCTTGCTCTTGATGAACTAGTTCAGTCAAAGCCATACTTAGTTTACAAAATATGAGAGTAACAGGCACATTACAGCTGCCTACAATAAACAACTATTGCTTTTAAAAACAAACCAATATCTGTTATACTGTGCTGTGAAACATTCCCTTTTGCTCTTTTTACTGGTGAAGGGTGATGGAATAGCCCAGCAAATGCTCATGTGCACAGAGATGGAGGTGACAGATCCCTCCTCCAACAGGACCTGCCACAGCTCTTCCAGCACTGGTTTTGTGCCCGTTGGGTGAGTGCCAAGAACTGGCACACATTCAGGTTACGGTGTCAGCCAGCCATCAGCTAGCTTCTACACGCCTCCATCATTTTCATTTCACTCAGAGCAAAGGGACAAATGTGAATGCTGATGGGCTAGATGCTCACCTTCAGGTCCCCTTTGGCAACAAGGAATTGGTGAAAGGGGTGGTGGGGTGGATGTAAGAGAATTTATTCCTGGTTTAATAGCCCTTCATTATAACTAAGCCTTTTGCATAAACAGCAATTTGGCTCCCATCTCCTGAACATTGCTCCCTTGTATTAGGCCTTCTATAATGGCTGTAATTACAGTTGCAAGCTCTGCTTTTATTTTATGGGAGCCGAGGTAAACCTGCCCAGTGTCCCAAGTGTTGATCCTCAAGTACAGCCATGTCTGTGAGGCAGTGTCTCCATGCAGCAGGATCTAATAATGGGTGAGTCACAGCAAAGACCTGCCAGTTTCCTCACTAGTCCTGCCTGCTCTCAGGACTGATCTCTCTTGCAGGTAATTTTAAGCAGCTACTATGCTATTCTCCTGCCTCTTCTCTTTGCCTTGGCTTGCCAAGTTTAGACAGTTTAACCAATGACCCCAGTTGTCATCAATCTCAATATTGAGTGCACCAAGATAATAAGGCACTTCTCTGTGAAGACAGGCATTTATGAACTATTTGTGAAACCATTTTAGCTAAAGAAGACAGACAGCTCTATTTTGCGCCTAATATTGTCTGACAGGTGTGGGCACACCCTGGGATGACTTTCTTGTCATCCTGACTAGAAGGTCAAGAGTCTACATTTGACAAAGAATTGCCTTTGGCACTCCAACAAAAAATGAAAACACAGCAGCATCCAAAAAAAAAAAATACCCTTTGTAAACCAGATGTGCCAGATTTAACATTTCCCAGAGCTTAATTCCTTTTAAATTTTGTAGCTCCTCTTTGAAGATTATCCATGGACCCAACACCAGGCTAAACCAGAAAGTTTAGCTTTTGTTCTTCTATTAGCCATTATCAGCTTACTGTTTTAAACATCCCAGGGATGATGGGCAGTGTCTTCTCTCCTCTCCTTCCATTTTCATGCTTTGTCTAGGGACCTCTATGCAATACCGCCATGCATTTCCCTGCCATTCCCAGAATGCAGCTGAGACCCACTGTGGAAAAGAGAGCAGGGGGCTAACCTCAATCACTGCAGCAGTGCTGTGGTTCTGGGGAGAGATCTCAGTCTCACCAGGATGAGAAGGTTGAGTTCAGAGAGGAAAGTTCACGAGAAGCTCAAGAGCTCAATAGTGGGGCCATAAGACATGTCAGGTAAGAGCTCTTGGGTTATTTCTTTGGCAATGTATATTTCAGCAACTAAATCTGAGCTCACTCCATTGGTAAATGTCAGACCCAGGAGAAAATACAGTTTTCTGCTAAGGTAATAAAGATTATGCCTATAAATGAATTTTGTCTTGGTTTTGAAATGAGGTTCCCTGCTTGTATAAAAATGGACACATTACTGCTTCATATTTGTGCAGAAGAGAGTTACATGTTAGTAGCCAAGAATCAGATCATTTCTTTGCCAGGAAGAGGTGGGAATGAGTCGTTTTTATCATGGGTTTTATGGGAAAAGCTTTGCCAGGATATGCTTTAAATTTAGAAAAAAACTCCTTAGGCTTTTCCTTCTCTTTGCCATAGGAAATGCTGCAAGTTACAGACCCCAACAGCCACCTTTTGTACTAGCTGCTTCCGCACACTGAAAGGGCACATTCAGAGATGCTGCAGCAACCAGCTGTGGTCAACCCATACTTGACTTTTTGACCCTTTTTGAGGCCAACCTATTGCTGCTTTCAAAGGCTGGATGATTTCCAGGAGGATCACACCAACCCAGGAAATGGAAGGTGGGAAGGAGAGAGGAAATCTTAGGGTTTCCTTGCTTCCTTTTTAGCTCACAGTGACTCATTGTACAAAACAGTTGAGGCAGTGTACCTGGAAAGACCCCTGTGGAGAGCAGAGCTGGAGGTAACCCCGCTCCAGCTGGCTGGTGGCTGTGGCAATCTTGCTTCAGCAGGTGCCACTGGATGCTGCTTTACAGAGGGGAGCAGGAACAGTTGGGTGTGCTGCTAATCTGAGCCTCAGCAGCTTTTGTTTTCAAACTTGATCTTTTTGACAAGCAGAGCAATGTGCACGAAGTCTGTGGCCATCTGTGGGGCTCAGGCAGATAGCACTGAGTCTTGCCCTTCATCCTCAGCTGTGGGTAGCCTTGGGGAAACCTGAAAGCACAAAAGGGTACAGCTGACAGCAGAACATCAGTGGGACACCCGGCAGGCACTGAAAACCAAGGATGGAAGAAGTTCATTTAAGAATGTCCTGGCAGACCCACTGCTCCACCAGTGCTGGTTTAGGTAGTTCTAGGAGTCTGGCTTCCATTCACTAACTTCCTCTTCTCCATCACCAAAGGAGAAGAAGGGGAGGAGGGAGGTGGCATCCAGGCCAGGGTAAAGAGGGGATGGCTGGATCAGCCCTCTTCTTGAGGCTTCTTCAGGCTCCAAAGCAGGCAGGAGTACTTCAAGTTGGGGGTCACCACTATTCCTGGTCTACAGTTTCTTAGGATTCCCTGCCTAGTCCTCCTTCCAGTGCCTCTTGGGTTTTTCTTTCACACTGTTTAACCATTACAGACCCCAGCATTCAGTTTCTCACTGCATTAATCTTTCAATCAAGCCAATCTTCCTTCCAGCCTTTGCAGATGGGGTAGAGGAAACTCCAAGAGATCCTGATTGTGGTTTTCAGGAGACAGTAATTGGTTTTACAGCCTAAGAAGGCAGGTTACTTCCAGTAAAGTCATGCAGCAGAGTTCACAGCCTGCATTTGTAGATCTCCTCACATGGATAAAGTAATAAAACATCAAATTTATTTACCTAGAAATAGGACAGCAATCACAAGCCAAAGTTCACCACAATGATTTGCATTACAGTAACAAACAGAAAGTTTAATCACAGCTGTACATCTCTATTTCCCTTAAAAAAACACTATGGCCTCTGCTCATCAGGGCTAGCTCATAACTGATCATGCATGTAACTAATGCTGGTTTTCCTCTAGCAATTAAATTCCAGGTAAATCCATGTGCTCTGCTCAGCAGTGCATGCTTCATCTCTTGGAGTAACCATGGCACAAAGAACATTGTGCCAGTTCCCCCCAGGGTGCAAATGGGCACAGCTCCTTTCCAGTCAGTGGAGCATTATCAGGTTGCTCCTGCAAAAAGCCTGACCTCCTTAGAGAAAAATAACCAGGAATTAGAAAAACATTTCTTTTAAAATTAGCTGGTGTACACAGTAGTACATGGCTGAGGAGACAAGAGCATTCCTCTCTCACTACCCAAAAACTCCTTCACTGAATTCATTTATCGCTCTTATCAGCATCCCTTTGTTCTTGGGCTATAAGAGTACTTGAACTAAAAGTTTCTCAAGTCCAAATCCATTCTAAGTGATAAGTATCTTTGAGGTCATAAATTAAGGCAAGCAACTGTTATGTTAGCCACATGAAAGTCTTCAGTGGAAGAGCAGTGACCCTAAGAGAGAGGGAGATTATACTAAAGATAACTTTTGTCTGACTTCTCTGCAACCTCCTAGCCAGGTAAATATCTTATAAACATCTTATCTTATAAGGTGATTTTTGTAGTATGTAGAAAAGAATTAGCATTTTTTCCTGTTAGAAAGAGCCTGGTGGTTGAAAACTGGACAAAAATAAGTTTGCTTTATAACTTCCTAATGTTGGTGCACAGAGAAACCATTGTATGGAAAACCAAATAGGAAGCATTCTGCTGTCTTTGAGTACATTTCTATTTTCCTTCCCTCTGTAATTATCATATATGTTTTGATATTTATCATTACAAGTGTTTGCACAGTTACTTGTAGGCTATTTTGAGAAAGCAAGCCCTTACTGAGCCCCTATGTCTCAGTCCCAAGCTTCAGGATATGCTGAGGTGGGATACCTTGACGTCAGTGACAGAACAGAGGATGTATATATCAATATATCTGCATATCTGTATGTGTACCTATGTACTTAGGCCAGGCTTACAGCTGGTGACTCTGGAGGGACAAAGGACTGGCTGCTGTAAAGCAGGTCCATGATTTTGTTTATTTTAGGGCTGGAGCAGGCACTTGGAATGCCCCTGGCTGAGGGTGCAAGACAGCCACCCCCACCTCTGCTGCTCATGAAAACAGGTGCCAAGAAGATTTTTATTATGGCATCTTAAGAAAAAACCAGGCTAAGTTCATCCCAAGCTGCAGGATATTGGAATGTCTTCTGTGTGGGACAGGGAACTGAAATATAAGAGGTTTTATCCTCATGTAGGTATTCATTGTTCTTTTACTGGAATTTATTTGTTTCACTGGCACACATAGGTATGAGTGCATATAGATGTACGCATATATAAAAGCTACATAATGAGAACCAACTGGATTCAATATATTTCAGCTAATTAATTTAATTACTTATTAAAATAGTTTGGGAAATGAGTAGTTTAAATACTGGTTAGCAAAAAAAAATCAAGGAAAAAAAATTTACAAGTTCAAAATTTACCCTTACCTACTCTAAAGTATTAAAACCCTCACAGTAATTGCTAAAGAGTACAAAAAAGTTAAACTTTTGTATGCAAAATTATTTATGTGGGGAAAGTGTGTGTATGTTTTAAAGTAAAAATACTGTTGAAGGAGGAACAGTTAGACTTCTAGAAAGATTAACTGAAACTTCAGCCTTAAGGTCAGCTTTGAACATCCCAATGGAACCAGATACTTCTCAGAAACTTCTAAAATAAGGCCAAAAAGTGTCACCTACAAGTTTTAATTTACTTTCCAGGGGTAAATTTCTGATTCACAGATCTTCCCATCCCACTGGCAAATTGAGACAATGGTAACCAACATGCATAGTTGACATAGTTTTGCATCTCTACTTTTGGATGTCAGCAATCCTAAATTTAGCAGGATTAACACATCCTACAAGAATGGCCATACAAACTTGACTGCCTTTGCATAGTAATGTGTTCCTCAGCAAATTATACAGAGATCTGTCATGGAAACTTTGACATAATTTTCTTGAAAATAACTAGAATAAAATGTTTATATTTTGTTCAGGTGAGGGAATTAATATTTGGGTATTTTATATTTTTATTCAAATACATAAATGCTTGGGTTTGCTTCTCCAACACTTGCCATCTCTTTGGCAGAAGAACACAGAGGCATGTAGAGTTCTAGTTTCTTAAAATCTCCTTCGTTCCTATTATTATTTGCAACATTTATTCCTTACCTACCCCAGATTAATACTGAGCTTCACAAAGGCTGCTGTCCCCATACCTCATCCTGCTGCACTGCTCAATCACAGCCTCCACCACACTCTGTGGGGTAAACAAAGACAAGTCCCAGAGCTGTGTGAAGGTTGGAAACTTCCCTGAGCCCTGCACCATGCCCAGGTATGATGTTCCCACGTGGGACAATGCCAAGCAGTATTCACTCCTAGGTTGAGGCTGAGGGAGCTGTCTCACAGAAGGCTTTAATCACAGAAATACACAGGCACAACCCCACAGGAGGTTCCAACACAATCTGCTGTAGGAACAAAGTAAGGGTTTTCCCAGGAGTACTTCGCCCTGAACAAGCAGAAAGCTAAGGCATGTCTGGCATACAAGGTGGTGAGTTCTGGGGCCCTGGAAAGGCAGAGACCTGTTAATTCCCTGGCTAAACGCAGAAATCAGAGTTCATTCCAGAGGAAATTCGCAGAACTTTTTGAGAAAAAAAATGTGTAAAGAAATACAATAACATACAGACATCCAACAGAAGGCCCCAGTGCCCTCTGGAAGCCAGCACCTATTTGCATGGGAAAGCAAGCAAGCAGGAAGGCCGTTGCCTGAGTGTGAAGGGAACCTTCAAACAATTTTAGTGAAAAGCAGCGAGCTTGCTCCTGTTGAGCCCTCTCTGCCAGCAATGGGAAAGGCAGGGAGTCACATTCTGCATGATGACATTCTGGGCAGTAGAGAAGATTGCTGACATCCAAAAGCAGAGAACAGCTGGGATAAGCTTTGACTAGCTTGCAATAAGTCTAGAGGAGTCCCATCTGTTATCTGAAGTCAGCTCTGTGGATTTTTGCAAGCAGACAGATGTAGCCCAGCTACATGCTAGCCCTTAAATTTAGCAGGATTAAACAGGTTCTAGGTGGCATTTAACACTTCTACTAGGTTTCTTCATCTCTAGGGTTTATACCAGCAGAAACCTCAAAGCAGATGAAGCTACTTTTCCCCTTATCTAGTTCTATCAGACAGTACCCAGAACTATCCCTGCAGAGGGCTGTAAAGAAGCTACTCTCTGAAATTATTTTACACATTTATATAAACTTATTTTCTGGACTTTCTTTAAGCACAATAATTGAGACATACACTTTTTTATTGACAACACAACTCACTTCACAGCTACTCAACAACCATATTCCTGGTGAGGTAAGAAATGTTATAATCATGAACTATTTTACAACCCAGGGCACTGTGACAAAGCCACTTGGTGAGCAGGAGCTGCCTCAGCAGCCCAATAAGCCAAGTGTCTGTGAGGGCACATCTGATACACTGAAAGCTGAGAGATGCAAAGCACTCTGCATGGGCATCCTGAATCTGAGAGAGCTAAACACAGTCACAAGTCCTGCACAGCTCCCTATCCTCCACTTCAGTTAACCAGGTAGCATGCCTAATCCCTGGAATACAGCAGATATTGCCCCCTTAGCCCTAGAAGTCTCTTGCCAAACCCTGGAGGGGGATTGGGAAGGAACTTCAATGTAAGATACCCATATTGCTCTCCTTTAGCCTAACTTCTTCCCTGAAAAGACATGAAGGAGCAGGAGCTTGTTGTTAAAAAATGAAGCAGCAGAGGAGGTTTAAGGAAGGAAGTGCCTTTGAGATTTTTCTTCTTCCTACTTTAGACACAGTAACCTCGAACCTGAAGGAGGGTCCTAGCAGAATATTCTTACCCCCAAGAGGCTTCCAATCTCCCAGCTGAAGACAGAGAAAGCATGAAAATAAACAACTTGTTCATTAGGACATCCAAAAAGAAAGCTGGTAGAACCTCAAACTTGTCTATAAACCAACAATCTGAGAATACTTCATGTAAGACCCTAAAAATGAATCTAAAATTAAAATTTTCCCTTGAAACTTTCACTTTTCCTTAACTTCCTATAACTAGAGTTTAGTGGTTGGAAGCAATGAAGAAGGAACATGGTTCCTTTCTCCACTCCAGACTTTGCTGTAGGCTAGATCAGAGAGGATGGGGAATGTTCTTCCCCTCCCAAGCACTGAGACGGGACAAGTTCTCCCCCTCTCATGCAGCAAGTAGCATAAAAGAGGAGGAAACTACAGTGCTAGGGCTAGGTCTCCAGCTCAGTAGCAGTTTGAACATGTTCATCTCAATCTTTTTTCCCTAAAAGCTATTTTTAAACTTGTCTATATGCAGCTTCTCCTTGCTTTGACAGTTAATTAGTCCCAATTAAAATAGACTACATTTATGTAGCATACATTGAGGAGTAAATGGTGCTTATTAAAATATAGTAAATAATTAGAAAAAAATTGCACTTACACTGAAATGTATGTGAATATCTCCTTAAGACTTCCAAAGGGATTTGGGTAATGAATCACAAACATTCCCCTCAGCATCAGAATCTTATGAGTCAGAAAGATAGTCATCATTAATCACTTCTCAAGCATTTTTAACAAGGTGGCTCCTGCTTGCTGCATGTTTTTATTCACATCAGTCATTTACATAGCATAAAAGGTGTGCCTAGCACTTTAGAGACAATTAGCACAAAAATATTTGCTTTGTAGTGTTTACAGCTATAGTAAGATCATATTAGAAGAAAGCATTCCCTCTGCAAATGAAAGAACAGGAATTGTGACTATGGCAAACTAGCAAGCTTTTGCCACGGTGTGGGATATGCCTGCATTCCTGTTTTTCCATATTACTTTTAGTACTCACAATTTTAAGTAGGAATGTATTTACACAATTCCCTTAAGACTTCAGCATTATTGTAACCATGAAAGTATTTTATGTCATCCCCTTTCTCAAAGGGAGAAAAACGACTGTTAGACTGTTTTGGGGGTGGGGGAAGGCACCCATTTCTCCACCAAGCACTTACACTACTTGTATCAACATGTCTTTCAAGAAGCAGTAACAGAGGTGCCAGCATTGCTGCAACCTGAGTGACTAAAGAGAAAAAAATATCTGGAAAAGAAACACATTTTCCACTCTAAAAAAAAAAAACAAAAACAAAAGAGAGAGAAAGATAAGATACCTATTCCATGACTGCCACTTAGTTCAGTACATTTAAGCAAAGAATAAGGAAGGTTTAATTTGTTCTTCCCAGCACAGTTTGTCAGCCATCTTCTTATCCCCATCTATACATTGGAAAAACCCTCATAATACAACTACCTCTGCACTCCATGGAAAAACAGTATAACCTCACATGTATTTTTTCAGGACTTCACTCCTGCTTTCCTTCAAGTATCCCAGCTGTTATTTTGGACCTCAATGCCATAGATGGATGTATCATCCCACAAGTGAGATCAGAGTTACGAAAAAACTGTGAAAGCAATGCAGTTAGGGACAGTTTCAGAAGTACTCTGTCACAAGCAGTTTATTAGAACTTCACTTTGACAATAAATAAGGTATTTCCCAAGCAATCAAAATGTAATTATTTAGAAAGTTAAACAACGCAAATTTTCACAATGCAATTTTTTATATATACATATTTTACTGTACTTTACACACCAGTTCATCCAGAGCTGTACAACAGTAGGATGTTTATTTTTAAAATTCACACAGCAGAAGAATATCAAGACATGTTTTTAATCTGGAAACTGTGTGTAGAAGTAACCCCAAACCACACCAGCTCCAGGTTGGATAGTCCAACTGGTATGACTGAATCTCTGCTCTTTAGACTAACTGCTGAATTCAAAATTGGAGGTATGGCTTACCCAGGAGAAATAGTGCCTTTTGAGAGTTATGGTTTTAAAGGACTAGTAAGCTGCTCAATTGCAACAGTAAGATGTAGCCATTTGTAATTTACAGTGCTACTGCACAACTTTCTCTGTCTTCAACACGAGTGGCACAGGACAAACTTCTGTAAAAAATGATAATTTTTTTTTTTAATAGTAAATACAAACTTTGCACTTTGCACCGTTACCTGTGAAAACATCTTTCAGGTTTGGTCAAATGAATTAGCATTACTTAAATATTCAAGACATTTAATATGCCTCAATAACACTTTTAAGAGTTTGACATTCAAAATTAACTTCAAAAGAATGCTCCCGTTAAATAAAGCACCAAGATTTCCCCACGTGTTTATTCCTTAAAGAAAGTCTATGAAACACTAGCTCTTTTTTAAACATTAGTTCCGCTAAGGGTTGTAATTTCAAAATAAAATTTAATTCTTATGGTTTGATCAAAGCCTTGTTTCCAAAGTGAGCTTTACATATTCTGTGCAACATCCCGTTTCTTTAAGTGCAGAGGTACAGATCTCAAGTTATGCAGCTGCAATCGAGTTGTCATCTGCTTGACGACCCTGAGGCTTTAAGAAAATAAAGACAGAGAATAAAAAAAAAAATCTAAAACAAAACAAGCCACCCATACAAACTCCCCTCAAAAATCCAAACCCAACCAAAAAACCCACACCCAGGCAAAAAAGATAGACTTCTAGGGAATTAACTCTGCAATACACTGTGTTGTCAATGTAGCTCTGGTACCCAAGTGTAGCATTAAGCTCATCCTACTCCTAAAGGCTTCCAACAGTGGCAAAAACACACAGGACATCCAACTGAAATTTCAGTTTGGCCCCTGGAGGCCTCAGCTCCTCAGTTGCCTTGGTAGATCCTTCTCCACACACATCTGCACAGCTTAGACAAGGCCTGGCTGATCAGAGCTCTGAGCATTACTGCAGTATAGAAAGCTGATAATTATCAATTTGTAAAACAGGAATTAGAGTGACAGTTTCTTAGGAGAAATTTTAAGCAACACTGCTAGAGATAGAAGAGAGCAAGGAAGAAGTTGTAAAGAAAAAAGGCACCCTTACAATGAGGTTTTCTGATGTTCTGACAACTCCAAAGCAACAGCAAAGACTTCTGAAGCTTGAGAGTCCACAGGAGTTTTATGAACACCACACTTTTGAGAAAAAAATACCTCTTCTATTTTCTTAGGAGGACACCCTGACAATCAATTTTGAAGAACCAGTGACTGCCAGCACACTCAAAACGTAAGTTCTGCCAATCCCTTTTGGTTAAAACAAAATTGAAATAGTGCCAGGCCAGTTTCCCAGAGACATGATTATAGATGTCTGAACAAGTCCATCTCAAATCATATAAAAAAGTCTTTGGGCTCCTTGCTTAAGAGTCTGAATAGTGAACAAAATATTCTGGAGACAGCAGCAGTGAAATGAGAAAGGACTGTTTTGGATTCATCCATTCAAATGGATTGAAATGGTTCTTAAGAAGTAAAAAGATATGTTTTTCATGGCATGATTGAACTGTTTTCAGAGTCATACCACGTATGCAAAAAAAATAAATCTAGACTGATTCACTGACAGAATGTGCTTTTAGAAGTTATTTAGGGAGGTGTGCGATGCTACAGTCTCTCTGAACTTAGTCATATGGGTTACTCAAACACTTTTTTCAGAAGTGCTATGAATCATGGTATTAAAAGTATTTGGTTACTTAGCTCACTCTACTATGCTCAAAATAGAGGCAATTTTAAAACTCCTTTTACAGAGTCAGACATGGAACAGAACACCAGGGACATGACAAGCACATTCAGCTCATTCACCTAGTGGTAACCAAATACATATTCCACTGAAACAGGATTCCTAAAGATTTTGGCTGACAACATCAATGCACAACACAAGATTTTTCAAAGCACCTGTGACCCTGTTACAAGCTGGATGTTTTAGCCTGCTTAGAGACGCTCAGCTTTGAACACAGCTAGGGTGGCTGTCCCCAGAATGTGAGCAGCCCCAAGGGGAGCCTTGAAACACAAGTGACTCCCCACAGCCTTACCTTTACAAAAATGTGTGTTGGTATGAACCGTCTGAGCAGCTGGTTGGTGAAGTTAGGGAATCTGAGCAGGTTAACGTGCAGAGAAGGTAACTGCTGATAGCCAGCCATCAGGGGATAGAAGTTATACAGCATCTCCTGCTGCGAGCCAGGAAGGATCCGGAGCCGGATCTTAACAAGGGAAGAAAAGAAAACCGCAACCACAGGTAAGTTCTGTGTTCAAAAGCTCTGCCTACTTTCTATTTGCACTGGCTACTTTCTGAAACCGGAAAGAAAGCAACCAATTTCCAATTCTAGTTAAACTATTGCTTCTATACCGAAACACCATGTTACCCGTGAATGACATGACAAACAGCTCCTAGACAGGCTTCCATCTAACCCAAAATGGAATCTGCATTCATATATTCTTCCAGACAGAATTTACCATACTTTAAACATCTAAAAACCAATGAGTTTTTCCTCTCTGTACCTCAGTGTAAGTCTAATCAATGTATTCTTCACTACCAGATAAACCAGCAGGATCAGTGGATGTAACAATTCTGTACCTGTTTAAGGCCAGAGAACATGAAGGCATCACTGGGTTCCACAGACACCTCCACATCCTGGACTAAATTGGTTTTATTTTGCAGGTGATACCTAACAGGTAAGGACTCTCGGACTCGGCCAAACGATGGCAGATCTTTGGAAAGAAGGTAAATTAAGTTATCTCAAATACAAAACACATCTTCAAGTTCCACTAAAAAAAAAAAAAAAAAGTCTATTGCAAAAAGCAGTGAAAGATTAAGAAAAAAAGATACAAGAACTAGGCATCTAAAGTCCTTCTGACAAGATTTCTAGAAACAGATTAAACAACAGAACACAGCTTCATTAGAGTTTTTCAGTACCATGTCTCAACATCTAGTTGCAAACCTCCCAGCTGCTAACACTACCCAAGAATATTAACTAAGAAGTCACTTCCATTGCCACTGACTATTTTCACCTTACCAAAATCAGATACTGTCAGGAAGCTCCTTCAAAGTGTAACAGGATAGGAGGATAGTGGAAGAATCTCAGTACAAATGAAACCAAGCCAAGAAAAGCACTGAAATTATGTGTGTTTGGTGGGCATTTCAATCCCCCTCTGTTCTCGTGCAGGTGAAGTGCTACAAGAGAAACATTTCACCTGCCAACGAGCATCTCCAGCTCTCCAGTCTGTTTCTTCCTGGGATGCACCCAGAATGTGGGAGGATGGAACAACTGTTGCCATAGGCACCTAGAGAAACCTACTGGGAAGGCAGCATCAGCAGAGCTAACTCCAGTCTCTGTGCTGCCACATAACACATTGAGTATTATGTCAGCTCCACTGACAGCTTTTAGGAGAACACATTTGTGCAACTACCTACCTCCTCTTCCCTTCAAGGGGAAAGAAGAGCAAGCCTTGAGGCAGTTTCTTTCTCTAGCTCCATAATATTCAGCACCACTTTTCTGTATTTTGCTACAGTAAACTGAAGCTCTGGGTGCTGAAAAAATTTTGGCATTCTTCGAAATTCTAATTAGGACATGTATGTTGCCAAATTAATATTACCTGCATTAACATGGAGGGGAATGCTCTCTACAATCACATGTGGCAGAGTGATGACTGTGTTAACAACAGGGACACTTTCCACAGGTGAACTTCTGCAGGAAAAAGTCAAATACAGACCATGCTGAATATTATACTACATAAAGTATCAAGTAAGTATACAAACTAAGTAGTAATTAGTAGGTCCAAAGTCTAAACAGTGCTTGTTACAGGAAAATACAGAACTTTTTTGTTCATTTTTTGCACTCTTCCCCACTCCCAAAAAACAGCAAACCCAACATCTCACTATCATTCCTAAAACAAATCAGCTTACTTCTCTCCTTATGAAGGCCAAGAGATGCTTACCTCTTCCAGGAAATTATATAACATCCAGTTGCCACTCCACTAGCATTAGTAACAGGAGGACATCGAAGGCAAAAGCACTCACTGGCACTCTCACCTGTCTGTAAAACAACTATCAGCAAGATTTTGTTTAAAATCAAAGCATAACAACAGCCTAAGCCACCAAGCCTAGAAATGCAATATGACACAAACACAAGCATTCAGCCACAAAGGCCTTTGAAGTGCTTTGCAAAGTATACCTACAAAATGTATAAATCCAATAGATTGGGAAGTAGTCTAATACATGAAAGGGTAACATATACAAATATATGTCACTTTACTTCATGAACAGCGTTATAATATCTTTAATGTACACATAGAACGAATCATTGCAAATTTAGAGCTCATAAACACACACAGAAAGCAAAATAATGTCAATTCAAATTCTACACCTTCTACAGCAGATTCCAAGACATCAGCATAAGATGCCTCTGATGCTTGAAAATTCAAATGAACATGGACACATCCCCTCTCCCTCTGAAATAGATGTGGGCAGGGGAAGAGAAGGAATGCAAGAAAAATCTACTGGCTTTTTAGTGAAACTGAATTCTCACTTTTTCTTCTTTTCTTTTTTCTCCACTCAAATAAACTAAAAAAGAAAGAGTGCCTTTACATGTAGAGAGTGATTTTAAAAAAGTAATAAGAAAATAGGTTTTAGTCTTTCAAAATTTATAATTAATATTTTAAAAAACCCCATCAACCAAAAGATGGACAGCTGAACATTTGATACTACAGGGTTCCTATGTGCTGGCACTTAGCTCTTTCTGAGCATCAGCCAGAAGCCATGAAGTACAAGATGCCAGAGCTGAAGATGAAATATCATAGTTTGAAGACTAAAGGTTCTGGGAAATTATTGCTTGGGATATGTTTTTGGGAGATATTGCTTGGGAAATAATTTGCTTTTTGACAACCCTTGAATCAACAGATCAAGTAGACCCTTGCAAGCCCTTGATTACATGAGTGGACAGCTGCCCCACAGTCAGGCAGCCACCCAGAATACCTCACTGCATCCACAGTTTTGACAGAAGACATAATTCACATCTCTGCTGCCACAAATGCAAAGACAGTGTTTTGTTGGAAGATGTTGGATCAGCTCTACTTTTAAGTACTCCATATATTTAACTTCAAAGCTAACACACAGCAGTTTTAATGGCTGAGATCTTCAAGATAATTTTAAAATGCAAATAATAAGCTACTAAGCTGTGGTAATATTTAAAAAAAGCTGGTTACTACTGGTTGCTCTTTATAACCTACCCTTTCTAACTTCACATTTTTCAGTTTTGTGACTGCAACCATGGACATGGATCACTGGCCTTTGGATACTGCCTCTACCACATGGTAAGTGCATTTCAGAAAGTATATATGGCCCAGAAACACTGGAAATATTGAGTATCTTTTGATATGGATATCTAAGAAGTTGTATCTCAGAAGTATTTCAGGTGCTTTCCCTCTTGTCTTTTATAATCACAATTTTTTTACTATCCATCATCCAAGTCTATTTAGTTGACCTAGTGAAGCCGAACTAAATTCTTAAGCATGCTGCTGTCCAAGTTGTATTCTAACAAGCAGCTTTCTTCCACTTACAATTCAATAAACAAACATAATTTAAAGTGTCCCCCTTTATTACTCCCAATTTATGCAAAAAGTATCCTCCTGATAGAGAACATATTCTAAGAAAACTTACCATTCTCCACATAAGATTCCAGCTGATCTACAGGGTCATGGAAGCTGAGAGCTGTAACTTGCTTGTTACAATAGTGAGAGGCCAAGGAGAGGCACTCAGGATGTCTGTCATCAGCAGAAATGGTATATCTGCAAATACTCTGTCCAAGTGCTCCAGCTGTAGAGACACACACAACTCTGACTATTTCTAACCAAACAGGGTGTGACTCCAAAGTGCTGTGATTCCAAAACATGAACAACTTTTGTAACACATACCTTTGTGGAGACAAATTTGACAGCAACATCAAAAGGAAATACTGTGTCTATGGTTACAGTTTCATCCTTTAGAGGCAACAAAAGAGATGGGAAGAATAGAGGAAAAAAGTTATAGTCAACTTAAGGCCTGGCTATTGATGTCAAATATTATTAATATAAAGTTACTTTTAATTGTTATTTTAATCAGTCCTCCCCAAGGAAGAATGTATCTTTAAAGATATTTACAAACAAACATAGAAAACTTTTCTTCTGCTAATAGTTATACAACTGCTCATGCTAAAAAGGGCTATCATACAGCTGACTTAGCATTTATTCTATCTCCTGGAAAGGTTTCTAAGATACTCAAAATTACAGCTTTTAGAATATTTCTTGTATTTCACAAATTTATCTGTATAAAATGCAAAATAGTGCATCTTTAAAACCTACCCGGTGACACCTGCAGAGGATTTCTTTCCCCTCAACAACAGTGTTGATTAAGTAAGAAATGTAAAACAGAAACATTCTTGCACCAACTGTTCCACAACGGATGTATATTGGTTTTTCCAGCTGCAAAATAAAAGAAACTGTGTGAGCTATATCTAAATTACATTAATTAGGTCTAGCGCTGTCCAAAAGTTGTTAATCATCTGACTTGGTCCAACAGGGCAACAGCAGAATGGGCATTATTTTGACCATAATGTATCTCCTAGAATGCACAATCTGGATCATGCAGCAAATTATTTTAACCAGAGCAGCACAACTCCAGCTGCTTCACTGGATTGGTTCCAGATGCTTGTCTATTACTTAATACAAAAAAAGAACCATAACTGTGTAATACATGACATAACCAACTTCTAACTAACTAGTCACAACTTCAGTTTAGTGCATATTTAGTCCCCTACCATCTTGAGTCACACTGGCCATTATCTACTGACCATTAAGCAGTGCATTTCACTAGCAGTTGAAGTTACCCTCCTTATTTCTTATCTCCCAGCCATATCATCAGACCCAGAACATACCTTATTCTCCAATTTAGTCCCAAAGATGGTCTAATTAAAGGAATACTAAACTACATGTAAACAGTAGGCAAAATATGCCATAAGCATTTAATTTATTGGTTGAGATACCAGAAAGTAAACTGAAGTCTGTCTAAGGGAGTATTTTATCAGTTGGTCCCTATTTTCTTGAGTGTGATACAGAAGTAAGGTTTTAAGCCCTGACCTTTTCCCCTGGTTGCAAGTCTCCTACAGGGATATCAGGAAGCAGTGCAGGAAAAGAGTCATCACATGCATCTGTTCCATGAAGAGTCACCTGAGTTTTCTGAGTCAGGTTAGCATCTTGCCCTAGGATTAAAAACAGTGTTCATATCCACACAGGCTTACATCACTAAAGCATGAAAACAACAACTAAAAAAAAAAACCTCTAAAAGCAATGTATGAGGAATTAACACAGTTCATTTTGTCAAGAGAATCTTTCAAAAGTACCAGCAGAAGATAGATCTGACAACACCTCAAAATTTTCCAAGTTGAAGCAAGTTGCAAGTTGTACCCTTGCAAGTTTATTATTTCATCTTTAGGCCAGGAAAAAAAAAATCTCAAAAATCAGAAATCATATCTAGATATTCCCTACCATCTATGTAATACAACAGGATTATGTGATCCAAGTTTTTCTTGATATTCCATAATGAAGTAGAAAGGAAGTTTCACTGTTCTGTGATTCTTTTGTTTCCAAGAATATGGTTTAATGCTTTCACATATTTTAAAAACTTTTGTTTCAAGTCAGTGTTGAAAGTACATAAAAAGAAATGTATAGATGTTAAATGACACCATTCTTCAGTCACAGCTTAACTAGAATAATGGCATTACTGCAATTACATGGCATAATTTTCAAAGCAAAACAAGCTACATGTTGCCAAAGAGTTACTACTGTGGAAAATACATCACCTTCCCTATAAGTGAAATGTCCAGATTTCAATTGTTCTCTTAATGCAATCAGCAAACCCACACTGACCTTGCATATCCCACGTTAAAGAGATTAGACCAAGCAAGGAAAAACAAAAAACTAAGAAAAACAAAGACCATCTATTAAACAGCACTTCAGGAGCCAAGCCCAAATATCAAATTAAACAAGTTTCAAGAATACTCCATTGACTTTAATGAACCATACAACTCTATAGAAAACAAGGTTCTATTTCAGAATACACAGAACGTATGGCATCCTGTATGCTAGTGACTTAAAAATACTTTTTTCTTTCAGGATAATTACTACAAAGATGAATACTGAGTATAACATTTGGGCTTCACACACTGAAAACTGTCAGCAATATCTACATAGAGATAGCTAGGACTCAGACATACAATATATGCATTTTTTTTCCTTTGCTTTCTAAGAAATACTGCTTCAGTGCTTCATTGTTCCCCAAATTTCAAGTGGTTTGAAAACCAAACCATGTTGTCCAGGGCAGGGAAAACAAAAAAAGCAGGGTGGGTGTGAGAGAAAACGGACAAAGTCTATACTTAGAAAACATTTATCTAGTGCTGTCTAGTGCTTTCAGCTCAGCAAGAAAAAGATCTCTGTCTGGAAACAAGAAAACTTTAGTTACAAGCAAACAGAATAAAAAGACAGAAAAGAATATAAAAACTTTCATGTTTTCTTTCAAATTTCAAAAGACTTATATTCTGAAAATACCCATGTAAGCACCACAGACAAGCAGTGGTTAAAATAATCATAACTGAAATGAGTCTGTTAGCTGTTGTTCTTACCACTGATATTTCATCATTCCCAACTTTCACTTTGGTTTGGCTTTTAATTACTGCGAGAAAACAGTTTACTGTATTTTGCATCCACAAAAAGGAGTCAATTATGAGACTGCTGGATTAAAAGAAAATAATCCCAAATACCTGGCTTTAAACCTGCTGTAAGCTTGACATCTTTGGCCACTGTCTCCTCATGTGACTGGACTGTCACAATCAAACAATACATTTCATTAGTCAGGGCAGGAGGTTCATGACGGAGCTGAACAGAAATGTTCGGCACTCTAGAAATAATCCTTTAAGAGAAAAGACTCCATTATTGCATCTTTCTTAAATAACTTCCTTTCAAGCCTAGTTTAAAGGAGGCTAAAACACCCTATTGTATAAGAAAGTTCCCACAACTGATGGCCTATTAAACTAAGAGATGTGAGACTCCTGAAAAACAATATGATGGGAACAACTCAATAAAAAAACACCAGTCTGCAACTCTGGTTACTCACATCGTGCTGGCCTGAATGGTCAAAGTGTCCCAGTGCACCTCATTGTCTGGAAGCTTAGGTCTTCTCTTGAAGGACCGTGCTGCCTGCAGTGCTTCTTGAGAGGAGGAAGCATCTCCCCCTCCTCCTCGCCAGTTCAGAACCACACAGCGGCCAGATTCACTTCCCAGGATCAAATCCACAGACGTGATCTGACAGACACAAATTGAAACACCTATTGGTGAGTCTTCTGATCTCCTGTTGTAGGAATGTAGTTTTCCAACATAGACAGACATCATAAATACATGTACCATCAAAAAGTTTCTGACAGCTTGGAGACTGAGGACCTCACCACCCCAGGATTTCATTTAATGAAACAGCAGTGGAAAAAGTAAACGTGTTCAGGTGCAAGCAAAGTAAGAGGTTGCAATTTCCTATCCTCCCATAGTACTTATATCACCACTCACTTTTAAAGTACTGCCCATATTTTAAAAAAATGATAAAATTTTCTTCAGATTTTCTGGTTTTCTTCATGTTTTGTCATTGTCAATAGTTTCACTCCCTTTTGATACTCAGTTTCAAGAATTCAGACATTCAGAACTGCAGTGACTTTTTAACTGGTGCTAGATTAGGGGTGCATTGCAGGTTGAGTTCATTGTACGTATCAGTAAGAAGGGTACAAAACAAAAGGACAAACCTCAATCTTCTTTCCTACATCTTCAGTTTTTGCAACAAATTTAAAAGAGAACTTTCTTGTTTTGCCAGGCACTAAGCACATTGTTCCTTGTGGTGACTGTTCTAGAATATCACTTTTCTGATAGGCTTCTTCTACAACACAGTATTGGTTGTAATCCTGCAATGGAGAAGTGGGGGAAAAAGTTGATACATTCATTCAGAAGACATCTTTAGAGAGTAATGGCAATGGAGCAAATATTAAAGCTCTGTGTCACTGGATCAAACTGTATGGGTTTTTCTGACTTTTCACAATATCAAAGTTAAACTAGCTAGTAATTACACTGCAATTCTTTGACACAAGATATCCATTATATTAATATACTTAATGAATCAGAAGAAATAAGACATTAAAATGATCCTTCTGAAACTTTAGCAAACTTCATAAAAAAACCTAGATTTGACAGAGGAAGTAACCAAAAAGTCTATTCCAGTATCAAGATATTTGTCAAAAGCAACAAATAATGCATTAAAAACCCAGACATCTTTCAGCTTAAGCATTAACATAATTTCAGGCAAAAACATTTTTTTTAATGTTTAAAACCAATAAAATGTTATTCCATTCTTATTATCAGTTTCTATCACTAGGTCAGACATAGTTGGAACATAGGTACCTGATTATTGAAACTGATGCAGAGCTTAGAAAACCTGATGGGATGAGGACAATCAGCTCTCAAGTACACATCAAACTGCACAGGAACATCAACATGAAAACTAGGAGCAAGAAATTTTGCTTTGCACTGTACTGGAATTAAAAAAGAAAATAAAAAGGAAAAGCAAAAAGAAACAAGAAGTAGATGTTAAACAAACTGTAACATTAAATTCCAGAAGCACACTCCTGAAATGATTGTGGCAAGAATATTGTTCTGTTTACACTCCTACAACTCTGTTTTGCAAGGACAAATTTGGCAATGAACACTGTCACAGAAAGGCATTTTTCAGCACTTGGCCAAAACCTTTGCACAGGAGAGGAGATGCAGGTGTCTAGCAGAAAATAGATAGTCCTGTACACTTGGATGTCACTCATGCCCCCTTTTCAATGGCAAGTATTCCTTTGCACACATTCTGCCCTCTTTCCTCAGAATCCTACTTCACAGCACACCTGAATATCAGAAGTCTTTCAAAAAACAGGGAATTCTTTAGTATTCCATATCAGGGATAAGAGATCACCAACTTCTCTCATTATTTCTTATCTTGTTGATTTAGACAAAGAATAGAGCAAGGCTGGAACACTGTTGTTAGTTTTAGTACATCCTTTATATTTGCATCCTAATTAGTTTTATGATCTGGTATAAATTTGCTTTCTCACTTACCAAATGGTATAAAATCTTGGACTTCTATTGTAAAAATATTGCTGCCTGCCAAGGAAACACGGTCAGCCCACAATTTCTGTGATGCTTTCACAGCAGCAGTGTCACAATCGGGTTCAGGATCGGGGCTTTCATTCTGTATGCAGGCAAAGGATTACAAAGAAAACAAAAGAAGGTTACCAGACACTGACCACTCCTAGGATTATTTGAGAGGGTAATAGGAGTTCTGCCACTTACCATCAGAACTTTTATGAGATTTTTTTCTATTCGAGATTTCTGATCTTCTTTAAGAGTAGATGCTAATAAAGAGAACAAAACAAAGATTACAAGACAGAAGCAAGGGTCTCTACTTTTTTCTTAACAGTAAATCTTCCCCTGAGATTGCATCTTTCAAATAACACATTTCAGGGAAAAAAATTCTAACATCCATCTACCATAACAAAGGACATTCCCATTTTAAATGTTTCCTCTTACTTTCACTGGAACCAAGTAAAATATTTTTTGATTAGACAAGCATTTTGCAATTTATTGGAACAAAGCCTCAGAAGAATAATGCTTATATCACCTTGTTGTTTATGTTTAAAAACAGAAAAAAGCATAGACCAGTCTGGAACACACAAAGAGGCCAGCTTAGATAATACTGGAAAAAAACAACTTCAAAAAAACTTCTTCCTTTCACCTTCCTTTCAGAAGGTGACAGGAAGAAACAAGGACTACTTAAAATAAACATTCTTTTCTTGATGAAAGGTGGTTTTCATAATTTTCTATTCTTCAATACAAAGCAGAGTAGCCTGACTAGCTCTAAGAAGATGCAAACCCATTACCACTGGCACTAATAGTGGTATTAGCAATTTAGGGCTCCAAAGGATTATTTCTGCATTGTCAAAGGAGCAGGCATTACACAGACCAGAGTGCTTGCATTTTTACTGTGGAACCACCCTATGCCACATTTTTCCCCTAAAACATCCCACATACATATTTCATCAGCAGAGTTCTAGAAGGAGTCTTGGGGAAACGTATTTGGGATATTAAAGTCCAGAAAAATTGTGTTAGGTTTGTTACTAGGAAAAAAATGTTTTTCTCTTTTAGCTATACTACTGTTCTTTGCCATCCCAAAGCTCAGAAGTTCCTGTTACATTATTTGAACAGTCTCAAATGAAGCTCTGCATCTCAGATATCCTAACACAGTCTATTTGAATGTGAAGATTTTTATAATAGAAGAAAGACAACTCAACTCCCAGTGTAGCACAGAAAGTAGTGAAAATCCAGCACAAGTACATGGTCATTTTGTAGTCAAATAATTTGAAGTACTGTAAGCACTGTGTCTGACAATGATTTGTCATATTTCAAAATATTCAGAGAAAAATACCTCTGCCCAACAACTCTAAAGAGTAGGTGATATAATCTTTCAGCTGGGCCATCAGATATGAACATTTGAGTGCTGTTGTCAGTATGGAAGTGAGGAGGGTCCACCATCCTTCACTGCGATAATCACACATAACATAATCCAACAGCCTGCAACACAACAGAGTTGAGAGGAAACAAGTCATGCTCACCAATATTTTTAGACGCATGCATTTTTATGGTATCATTAACGCAAAATTGATTTTCACTAATACAAATGCTAGATTAAAGTCTACTGTTTATACAAGGCAATGATTTATCAAAAACAGCATGAAACTATGATAAAGAAACATTTATTCCCTGAATTTTCTATTTCTAGATAGAAATATTTTCACAAGACAGCAACAAGAAAATTCATCTGTCTTCACACAAAGAACCAGCAAAACAGCAACTGGACAGAATTGCCTTAGTCCAAGAGAAGAAGGAATTTCATGTTCCTTAAGCCAAGATGCTTCTTCTCTTTCCTATTTCCTATCCCCCTTCAAGGTTTCAAAGGTCCACAACATAGGCATCAATCTTTATCAGGCAAAACCATACACCTTAATATGTTCCTTAAACTGACCACTGTTTGCTGTTACTAGCAAAGCAGAGAAGTGATTTTTTAAAACTCTTCTCAACTATTTAAGACAAGAATTTCTGCCTACTTCAGAAAAATCTACCTAACATAAACAAAAAATACTTGTTCATAGAACAATCAGGCTTGACACAAATTGATCTGCTTATCCTAGCCTATCTTCTCTTCCATTTAAAGTCCAGTCACCTACTAACAAGTAAATACATCTCTCCTACTTCAAACAAAGACAGACAGACAGCACTCAGTCAGTGAGTTAGAAACAGATAATTTGCCCAATATGGCAAATTTCCACAACAGCTCAGAGCAGGAAGTGTTTATGCTCCAATAACTGATTCATCTGTTTTAGTTTCTTTAATATAAATGGGGTTCATAGACTCCATAGCTTGTGCTCCAATCACAACCAGATACAAGGAGCATCTCCTACAAGCTTCCAACATTATTCCATAGCAATAAGACATGGGGTGTTAGTGAGAAGGCAGCACATAAAAGAAGCAATAATGAATGGTACTCACTTCAAAGCTTTGGCATAATCTTTAGCATAGTAATATTCTTCTCCCATTTGAACCACTGGAAAAAAGAATCCAGATCACTACTGAAAGCCTTTGCAAAATTAAATTTAAAAAATGCATCTGATTATCTATACTCACTCAAATGACTTTTCATTCTTGGACATTTGTACTTCTTGAATTGTGCGACAGCATTACTCAACAAAGTGATTATTAACTCCTAGTGGACAAAACCATTACCAATATCATCATATATGCAAACATTAGGGTCATGTTAAAACAACAGATTTTTTTTTTTAAGAATAGAACTTACTGAGTGAAGAACATTTTTCTCTTTTAGCTGTAGGGATAAAATCCCCATCTTCTCCTTTTCAGGATCAGAAAGATCAAAGCCTGCATAAGACAATGAAAAAATCCATGCAACTGGAATTCTGTCCAGACCCAAAGGGAGTAATTTATACCATGAGCAATATGCAATGCAAGATTCAACTCAAACACCCTCACACACTCACAGGCAGCTCTATCTCCCCAGAAGGGAAATTTTAGAACACAACTATCTTTCCCCACGCTTTTAAGACTCTATCCGAAATCGGCAAATTACAGTAAAACCACCTAGTCTTTATACAGCATATTTTAACATTTAAAGTGTGTATGTTAAGACAAATTAGCCCTTTTCTAATGTGATCTCAAATAAGGATTCAAGCTCCTATTTCTGTAGCAGTAGAGAAACATACTCAATATTCCTTGCCGCCATGGTCTTTGCCCATAGAAGTCAAGCACTCCAGTTTGTGTTTCCAGGGGATCCGGGTTGGGATATGGCACAGAGGACTGGAAATTGAAATGTAGTAATTAAAAGGGTTCCTGTTTCGTTTTCTGCCAGACAAGTGCTAGAAAAATACTAAAACAATACCCCCCCATATCCTAGTACCAAGGCTCTTGTTTCTCTGCTTCCTGTAAATCACCAGACAACAGTGCACATATAAATATACTGGAAAAACAAAGTCAGTTCTCAAGTATCCAGAGATTCAAAAGTATATTTTAAAAAAATTTAAAAACATGACAGAATTATTTGTAAATAAATAAATATGAATGTATTTCTTCTAGGACAACTTTTTCCATACATTACAAATACATGTAACGTTAACAAGCATCACAAAGACACGCATCCTTTCCTAGGATTTCATTTACAGATAGTTCCACTTCCATTTAAGACTGCATTAGGGAATTCACTATCTGGTTAATTACAAAGCATTTTCCCCCTCCCAACTTACATCATGGTTACATAGCATACTTGCTAGTTGTTTCCGTTCCTGTGCATAGTAGGCTGCCTGCTGGTAATAGAAACCTGGATTCTGAGTTTGAATTGCTGTCAATCCCAGCTTAATTGCTTCATCAAACAAGTCACCAAAAGCCTGAAACCTGTTAAAAAAACATTCATAGCCAAGATTATGTATAGAACAGCAATATGAACTGAAAGGTACCCTACAAATGAAAGTCCTGGTTACTCAAGACACATGATATTTCTCTGAACTTTTGCATCTATGGCTGCATTTGTTCATACTCTGTTCACTCAAAGAGAAAAGCAGTCAATGAGCAATGCAAAACAGAACACTAGTGTATTTTATGTTCTTGTGTATCTCTTAGAGAACTAAGAATTGGTATCTTGTTCAGACAAGTAAACCTTTTGAAGTTCACTGTTTATCTAAACACTACTAAGCAAAAACATACTGTTTAGACATCCAGGCAGCATGCTCAAAGGCCAGTTCTGCACTTCCTATTTTTTTCTTGCATAGGTCAATATGCTTCCTGAACTGTGCAATAGCATCCAGTGGAGTGTTATGTTGAAAACAGAGGCGGCAGATCTAGGAAAAGATAAAAGTAAAATGAAAAACCACTGTTAGGCTGCTAAGGCTTAGCACTCTACCCTGCCAGTCCCCCAGCTAATTCTACATAATTCTGAAGGGCAAAAATTGCATAAAAAACAAAGGAACAAAAGTTTATGGTTTACAGGTGTAAACCATAATGTACTACACCCAAAACCATGTTGTTCTCTATTTCATCTAATACTATTTATCATCCCCTTCTTGCCCAAGACATCAACAGAAGAGTGCATAACTCACTGCCAAATATAACAGGGAACTTCAGAGCCTCTAGAAAGGTCATTATTTTGAAGCCTGCAGTCTGCAAATGGAATTTGATGGAATACAACTCCAAGACTCTTGTAAGTTTTGCTTTATCTAAAAGCCCTCAAAATACAACAAAAGTATGGACTGATTCTTAGAGAGTTACCTTCTTCCCCCTAACAAGCAGTAACTGAACTAAATTGGCCTAAGCTTTGCAAGAAGACAAAAATATTCAAGGAACAAGCAGCCCTGGTGTTCATTCTCCCTGCTCAGAGTGAGAGTTAGAGCCTAGTCTTTCAGAAGACTGCATCTTAAATGAACTTAAATCCTTCAAAATAATCCCAAACTTCAGCTAAGGATCTTTCTTTTGTGTGGAATTCAGAAGTCTCTGCAAGTCTGAGCATAATTGGTATCCAATGATAACTCTTTCTAATCCATCTCTGTAAAAGCAATATAAAACTGAACTTTACAACCTTTCCCCATTTAAGGTGCATCAACTTTTTTCTTTAAAGTAACAGTTGGTAAAGACTAGCAGTATAGTTGTTACCTTGTAATTTATAAATCCTGCCATGGTCTTGATTTCCAGCATGTTTGTTTCATGAGCCCTCAATTCATGCACAAGATTATATGCAGTTCTGTAATTCCTAAGCAGGAGTAATTAGAGTTAAATCACACATGATAATAAAGTTCTAGAACAGGACTGCCAACAGTGAAAAACAGCCTTCCAACCAGAGCATTCTTCCCAGTGAAGAACTTGCCCCTTACATACACGTTTAAATAATTTTGCATTCAGGAAAATATTTGTCACTTTATGGCTTGGCAGCAGTTTGGGGTACAGAGGATGGGGGAAGAGAACATGAGTCTTACTTGAGAGCATTCTGTGTATCCTGCTTCAGCTCACTGAAGAAGGCTATTTTGAACTGGTGTCTAACAAACAAAAGCTGCAAAACACAACCAGTGCACATCATTCACAAACATCCAAACATACCTTGTTACCTACAAAGAGATACAAGTGGTAACTCCAGAAGCTTACATAATACAGCACTTGACTTGAAAAAGTGACTGTGCAACTGTCTCCTAATAGTTCTGTCTATAGTTCACCATGACACAGCAGTGATCTTCCAATAAATTTAATCTATTCAAAGCCTGTTACCCTGGCACAAGGGAGAGGCTTTGGAACACCCCAAAATCTCTATGCCAACAGAGCTGATTGTGGTTTGGAGCTCACCACTTGGATTCCAGTTTCCAAGAGAGCAAAGCTGGCAATCACAACAGAACATAATGTGTCTGAGTGGACTTGAAAAGCAAAAGTTAAAAACTGAAATCAAGTGCAACTCTAAGTACAAAATATCTAAGGGAAACACATGCCACAACTTAAGATACTGCACTCAAATATGTTAAACCATGTAGATAAATCAGAAGTTTTTCTTTTTTTAATCTGAGAACTTAATTTTGCCCTGCAGCTCTTCTAAGGAAGATATGAAAAAGACAAATATAAGAACAAACCCAATCAAAATAAAAGTTTAAATTGCAGAAAATAGAACCAGATTTACTTCCTATACTAAGACAGGACATCTCAAATTGGAAGTGAATAACAACATTTAAGAAATAAATACTTATTTTCACGTTTTAACATGCAATATAGCTTGCACAGTATTTCACAAATAGGGCAATGTTACCTGGTGAGTGGTTTTGTTCAAGAACTCCTTATGAGATTTAACTCTTCTTATTTCTGTATAATAGTAAGTCTGTGCGTGCTCATAGAAAGCATTTTCCAACCTGCAACAAAGTTGCTCATAAGTGTCACAAAGTTTCTCCCACATACAAGGAAATTCTTAAGTTCTTCAAAATAAGTTACTTTTAATCATGTTTATTTTAGTGTTGGCAAAGGACCTTGTGGTATTACTAAACTCCTCTGAGTTACCACACAGGATAACAGTCTGCAGACAAAAATCTTTCAAAAAAAGGGTAGTAATAAGTAGAACAATTAAGCTGAGAGCTTTATATACTAACTTTTCATACAACAAACTCCGGTATTTAATTTAAGATAGTCTCGGGATAAGCTGTTCTGATTTTGCAAGGTAATAGAAAGATGAGAGATGCCCTTAAGTCAAAACAAGAAAACCCTGCTGAGGCTCACAGAATATGTCTGAACTGCTTCTGTTTGCTGGACTGTGGGGGAAGGAGTGGAAAGCTAAAAACAGCAGTAAATAAAATTTTGAGGGTACAGACTAGGTCTCATCATTCTGCCCAAACATCATCAGCTACCTCAGTTGCAGAGGTAACAGTGAAACTTGTGAGCAAGAGAAATGGCCCACAGCAACTCACAGGGGGAGAGGACAAAGAGGACAAGCACACCAAACGCAACATGAGACTGAGGAGGATCTAAGGAGCATATGTTGTAAGGAGTAAAATCAACTAGAACAAGATCAAAATCTAGGAGAGGAATACATGCCACATCACTGACACATGCAGGAAATAAAGGCTGAAGTACCAGTTCTGTTACTATAATCTCAATTTAGCACCAAAAAAAAATGAAAAGCTAAAAGTAATGGTTCCTTTATTTTGATCAATTCCAGTGCCAGTTTGAGCAGCATGGATACAATAACAGCATTAATTTATGTTGAGAATTATACTGTTTATATATAAATATGAGGGTGAGAGCAGAGTTAACCTCAGACTGTGACCCCTGTTCCCCCTGAGAATACATTTTTAAATGTATACAAATGAATAAAAATTAAAACTAATTTAAAACATGATTTCGTTAGTTTGAGGCCTTCTGTTTAGAGCTACACAAAAGTGTTTACCTTTCCCCAATTTGCTTTTGAAAGGCCTTCCTAAATTATTTGAAGCTGTAGTCCATGTAAATATGAAAACAGAAGGCACAAGAAATGTATAAAATGGCAAAGACATAATATTTGCAAGCAAATAAATGCCACTTAACGTAAACAGAAGGAGAGAACTACATGGCCAGGGAGTAGAAGCGGGGGAAAAATCAAAAGCCTGTTAAGAGATAAACCTAAAACCATATTCGTATGGAAAATCACTTCAAACCAGCAGGGCCAAAACCACTGTAGAAGTAGATAAGGTCACTTGGGATATCTGCTAATATTTCTTTAAAAGGAACATCTCTGGCTGTCATTACTCAACCTCACAGAGAAATGAAATTGTGTGGAATTCATCAGAATAACCTGAAGAATTCCAGCAAACAGGTAAAACATTCACTGCTGGTCTAAAATCAGTGCCACATAGCATTCATCTCAACCTATGACCTCTCAAATTCTCCATTAGAATAATGGAATTGTTTAGATTGGAAAAGACCTTTAAGATCATCAAATGTAACTGTCAACCTGTTACCAAGTCCACCACTAAGCCCATCCTACTGTCCCTAAGCACAGTATACTTGCCTTCTAAATACATCTTCAATGGTGACTTAATCTCTTCCCTCAGCATCTTGTTCCAATGCTTGATAACCCCTTTGGTGAAGAAATTTTTCCTAATATCCAATCTAAACCTTCCCTGAAGCAACTTAAGCTATTTCTTCCCATCCTACAGCTTGAAAAAAGCCTTGGGGAAGAGACCAACCTGTCCAGTACAGCCTCCTTTCAGGGAGTTGTAGAGAGCAATAAGGTCTTCCCCAAGCCTCCTTTTCTCCAGACTACAGGCCCCCAGTTCCCTCAGCTGCTCCTCATAAGGCTTTTGCTGCCGACCCTCCACCAGCTTTGTTGCCCTTCCCTGGACACACTCTAGCCCCTCAAGGTCTTTCTTGCGCTGAGGTGCCCAGAACTGGACACAGCACTGCATGGATTTCCACCCACTATCTCCACTGAGCCAGCAGAATGCAGGCCCTCATTAGCACACCAATAGTCCAACACTGGCATGTTGACCCCAGGCTTATTTCCAGTGAAACTGGTTTTATCCCTTTCCCACTTCAAGTCTAGTTTAAAGCCCCCTCAGTAAGCTCTGCTATCTCTTGTGTGCAGATCTCTCTTCCCTTTGAGACAAGTGTTCACCATCTGCTGCCAGCAGGCCAGGTGCCGTGTAAGCCATCCCACAGTCTGCACACAGGCCAAGCCAGGGGTTTACAACACTTACCTTATAATATAGCCAACAAGATGATCAGTGTGGGGAAGCACAAAGAGTGATTTTCCAGAAAGGTCACAAGCATTACACAAAGCTGCAGCCCTCTCTGATGCAATAACATCTTCCCCTAGAGAAGTCAAGGAAAGCACAAGTAAGAGGTTTGTGGTGCTGCAATGTCAAACCAGTTCTAAAAGCTTAAAGGTCAGGTTATGAACCTTTAGGTAGACCAAAAGGTCTAAACAGTATTGAAAAATCTAATAAAGACAAAACCAAGAGCACATCCTCTCTTTTTTCTTTCAGAGTACTATGTGCTTCATCCAGCAGAACACATGCAGAAACCTTCTAGCAGTTTTTAGCAAAAAAATACAAGTCTGATATAAGTTTTTCATCTCTCACAGAATTAAATATCCCATGTCTTGAGAAATACAATAGCATCCAGGAAAGACAAACCATACAGCAGGTAGAGCAAAAAACAAAACACGGTTTGCCAGACACTAGAAAGCACACAGTAGCTCTACAGAAACGTAAAGTTGAAGTGTATCACATTTCACAGTTCCACGTGGCTCCAAAATTTTATTGATTAAAACCAAGTTAAGACCAAAGACCTCTGTAGGCACCAAATACCCTTCCTCTAGGTTCTCAATGCTTTTACTGCTTTTCCTGATCCCAAGCTATATTTAAAATGCAACTTGCTTACAAGAAGGCAGGTCAGATGTATTACCATATAAGCCCTCTCTGATACTGTGTATCAAAAAATGCACTTGGACTTAAGAGGAAGAAGTTAGGGATAAAAGTATCAAATGTTTAGGGTCAACTGTCCTGAATGCCCTTTTTATCTTATACCTTCCTGCAGTCACAGTGCATTTAATGAATGTAGATGACATCAGATGAAGAACCACAGATTATGTGACAAACCAAAGTCAGCTCAGTCCACTGGGCCTTCTGAAAAATGAGAACTCCACAACTGTGCATAGAGTTTTCAAGTACCTGGAGGCAATGGTGTTTTTTTCTGAATCAAAACCACAGCAACTTTGGTATTTCTTCCCTGCAAACTTTGCCTAAAATAAAGACAACATAGCACAGTGTCAAGGTTTCACTTCTTATTGTTGAATAACCAGGAAAAAAAAATATTTCAGTCTAGATGGAAGCACTTGAAGAATGCTACAACGGTGAAAAAACCAAACAACACAAAATATGCTCTATCATTCAGAAAATGCTGTCTTCCCTCCTTTGATACAGAACAATTGTGCTGAGTTTAGCAAGCAAAATTTCAGGGGCTGTTTTGCTTAAGTAAAATAAGTAATGGTTTTACAAATAAACCATTAAAAACTTCTTTGAGTTGTATATTAAAAAGCAAAGTTTGAGTTCTCCTTATGTTTGAGAAAAAAAAAATTGTATGTTCTAGAATGCAAACAGATTCTGCAATTCACACTTACATTAGCTTGCAGTACATTATGAAGCAAGTGAAAAAAATCTACCTGACAATTTCAACTCGAGTAGCACATTCCAACTGTTTTTCCTTCCACTGTGGCTCATCCCAGTCCAGTTCATAGAACACCACCACAAGTGCTGGAACCAAATTCAGGTGTTTGTTCATCCAACCAGTCTTCAGGATTCCTTTTGGAATATACCACTCATAGGATGTCCTCTGAAAATATTGAGGATATTGAAGCAAGCTACAAAATCAATCTACAAACATTTATAGCAGGAGAAAGGGCATATCCTCTACATTCTTGCCACTTAATATGTTTGTCATCTTGCCTTTGCTTCCTATTAAGCCATATCCCTCAGCAGCTCAGGCATCAGGGCCTGAAGCCTGAGATATCAGCAGCAAAGAACAACAGATTCCAGGGAGGCTGGAGAAGAGGGTCAAGTTCAGGAGCAAGTCTCATACACTGCCATGTATGAGAATATAGGTTAGTATGAAATACTAGGCTCTACTGAAAACCGAGGTCTCAAAACAGTGCAAGGACACACCAGTTTAGAGTCCTCGTCTTTGCCAGCATCATGGAATTATGTAGTTTTATAATAATTAAACTCATCGATGTTGCAAAGCAGCAAGAATAGCAGAGATATTTCTTCTGCTGTGTTTCACTCAGTTAAAGTGAAATGTTTAGTAAAAAAAAGGTTTAGAGGTTAGGTTAGGGTTTTTCTCAGAATACATTAAGTATCTGGTTTCTCCAAAGTTAAATTTTGGGTTTCATTAAAGCTCAAATTTTACAAGGCATTTAATGCTATGTAGAAGAGTAGCAAGTACTTTAAAAATTAAACCATAGGGGCTTTCTCTGCTTCTGGCTCATGATCTAAGGCACCCCTGGGCTTGCTATGCACCCAGAGCGCTCCATCACAACGCCCTCGGCTTCCCCTTCGCCCTCACAATTCCCCTGCCTTGAAGCTCCCACACCTCCCTCGAACATCGGGGGCAGAGGCAGTCGAGGGCCGGCAGAGCGCGGTGCCAGCGGGCGGCAGCCCAGGCGGAGCGGAGCACGGCCCTTCCCTGCCGGGAGCCGCCGAGTCCCGCACCGCCGCTGCTGCTGCCCGCCGGGACGGGGCGCAGCCGGGGCCGGCGCCGCTCGCTACCTTCGTCCGGCACTTGGGGTACTCGTGGTCGCCGGGCAGCACTTTGAAGGAGATGGGGACGCGGTCGGCCCTGCGGTTGGCGCAGAAGGCGTCCCACACGGCGCGGTGCACGGCGTTATACACCACGTCCAGGCCGGTGAGCGTGACGAACGCCATGGGCCGGCAGCATAGCTCCACCGGGAAGTCCCAGTGAGACGGAGGGGTCATCCTGCGCCCGGGACGGCGGCCTGCAAGGCAGCAGAACGGCGGCTGGAGGGCGGCCCAGGCCGGCCACAAGAGCGCCCCGCTGTCCCGGACCCGCGCTCCCCGTAGCGCCGCTCACTGCGGCGGGATGGAGCCGGGAAGCGCCGGGAAGCGCCAGCTGGGAGCGGCCGCGGGTCACGGGAGGCGGCGCGGGCGGGCCGCCGCCTCAGGAAGCGAGCGCCGGGCAGCGTCGGAAGGGCAGGGCGAGCGGCCAATCGGCGCCTCCGCTGCACCCCTCGGACCAGCCAGGAGCGCCCGAGCGAGGACGTCACTGAGAAGGAGCCAGTGAGCGGGAGGAGGAAGCGCGGGGGGATGAGCAGCCGGCCAATGGCAGGGCAGGGGGCGGTGCCCACGGGTGCCCAGCGCTGCCCTGGGGAAGGCGCGTCCGTGCGAGTCCGCGGGGCCGCGCCAGGCAGGCCCGCCCTGCCCCGGCGGCAGCGGGGCCGGGCCGGGCCGGGCCTCAGGGAGCGCGGCCGGGAGCTCCGGCCATGGCGGCTAACGAGGACCAGGAGGTGAGTGCCGGGCCCCGCTGCCTGAGGGAGAGCGGAACCGGGGCTGGGAGGGCGGGATAGCGCCGTGCGGGGAGGGGGGCGGCCGCCCGTGGCGGGGGAGGGAGGGAAGCGGCGGCCCCTGGAGCGGGCGGGAGGAGGGAGCTGGGCGGCGGCGGCGGGGCCGGGCACGGCGGGGCGCGGGGAGGTCGCGCCGGGGCTGCGGTCGGTAACCCCTGCTCTGGCCCTGACTGCAGATGGAGCTGGAAGCGCTGCGCTCCATCTACGAGGGAGACGTGTGCTTCAGGGAGCTCAGCCCCGTGTCCTTCCAGTACAGGGTAAGGCCAAGTTGCACCCTGAAGTTACTTTGCTACCTTGCTGTTGCCATACTGGGGGATTCTAAGCCAAAGAGGTTTCCGATGTGCAGTAAAGGATAGCTCATCAGGGCGTGTTTTCAGGCTGTTTGGTACAACAGTGTCGTGTATATGAACCTGCCCCCAGCATGGTTTTTACTGAATCACAGAACGGGTGAGGCTGGAAGGGACCGCAGTGGTCATCTGGTCCAACCTCCCTGCTCAAGCAGGGTCATCCTAGAGCACACGGCCCCGGGTTGTGTCCAGTCGGTTCCTGAAAATCTACAGTGAGGGAGACCCCACAACCTTTTTGGACAATCTCTTCCATGCTCAGTCACTGCACAGTAAAGAGATCCTTCCTTACACTCAGGTGGAGCTTCCTGTCCATCAGTTTCTGCCCGCTGCCTCTTGCCCTGTTGCTTGGCACCACAAGCCAGGAATCCCACATCCCACTTGTGTGTCTATGCCCTGCCTAGCCAGAACTGCCAAGTGCGCTGAAGGAGCCAGCCTGCTCTGTAATATTTACCCTAACAGGTCAGAAATGGAGAGATTTATAGAGATGTTTCTATGTAAAATTTGGAGCCTTTGTTAACTGCTTAGTTAGAAGATTCCTGTCTCTTGTCCAAGGACTGTTGATCATGTCTTGTTTACCTGCTAAAGAGAAAATCCAAAAAATGCTTTGGGCATGTGCACTGACACAGTCTGGTCAGAAGAGACATATGGAGAGTGCTGAGCTCAAGGTACACAACTAGATTCTGGCATGAAGTTCTCACCAGCTTTCTCAGATTTAAAAACCTGGAATTTCTTCTGGGCACAGACTGAGGCAGATATTTTGATCTGCCAGAAAACTTTACTTAGGCACCCTCAGGACAGTAGGGAGACTTCTGAAAATGCCGTATGCCTGTTTCAGGGAAAAACCATCTAAAATCACCTTTCTGTGACTTCTCAAATTACTTAAGAATAATGTCACTAATTGTAATGAGAAACAGCCCTATCAGCACTTGGAATCCCAGCCATGTAAGAGCAGATTTTCTTCATTGATTGGATCATTCTTAATAAATTTCATTTCTTGGAAAGTGGAAATATGACATGCCTACAAGCCTAAGGTGTGTCATTTTACTTTTCCCTAGCTTTGGTTGTTGCTGATTTTTATTAAACAAAAAATAATTGTCAAAAGTTAGGATAACTCAAATACAATAAAACTTATTGTCATACAAAGGCAATAATGCATCTTTCCTGTTAAGAGAAAATTGTATTGTGAGAAGTCATCATGCAAGTAAATGCATGAGAAGATAGAAAGAATTTGTAGGGCTTTGTAGGATTTGCTGTGCACACAGACAGTGCTTTCCTGAGAGAACCCTGTGAAACTTGCAGCCACTTCTGCTCTTGGTAGCAATGGGAAATGAACTGTAAATGCTGCCTTGAAAAATGTTGCAGATACTTGATTCAAAATCTTATTTATTTCACCATTAAACAAGTGGTTTTTAATGTCAGTTAGTCCAGTCTGCTGAAACATATATTGTAAATAAGAAAGCAACAATTTTTGCCTACTTTTTAAATTTTGAAGTACTGTAGCCTTACCTTGATTAGGACTTCTCTTGTGGACACACTTTATTCTACATAGTTAGATAAAGGCTGATTTTTTAAATGAGGTAAATAAGGGAAAATTTGGGGTGGTTTTAGAAACCTTACTGTGCTAGTCTTCCAAATCCTTGTGTGAAACAGTTATTTCTGATTGTATGTCAGTAATATGCTGTATTTTTTTTTAAATCCAGACTCATTCTACTGACTTCTTAAATCTTTTACTACTCATTCATTCATACAGGGAAATAAAATATCTGTAGCTACGAAATGTAAATACTGATATTCTTACCCGTTATTTTTGCTATTGTGGCTTATTAGTTTATTATCATCCTTATTTCAATCCTGTCTTGTGACTTGTTTTCATATTGCTCTGTGCTTAGATGCATGGGGAGAGAAAAGGCTTCATATTTTCTGTTCTCATATGCGATAGTATAATATTTGGCTTGAAGATACTACAAAGTAGCTTTTAAACAAAGGAATTTGAAAACCATTACCATAAAAACAGATTTGACAGTTTCTGCTCCTTCTTCTAGAATGAAAACACTGCAGGGTAAATATTGGTATTGATGTCCAAAACTTAATGGTCCTTCTAGATAATAACTTTATTTTCTAACTAATAACTATCAAAATAGTCATCTCAAGGAATTTTGATGGTCTAAAAGCAGTAATAGACTTCTTTATTGGCTTTGTAATCCTCAGAAAGTGACTGGAAACTGTTGATTTATAAAGTTTTGGGGTTTTTTTTCTCTTCAGATAGGTGAAAGTGGAGATCCCAAAGCCTTTCTAATAGAAGTTTCTTGGCCAGAAACATATCCACAAACAGCGCCAGTCATATCAATGGATGCTTTCTTCAACAACACAATGTACGTATTTGTGACAGCTTCACTCCCTGGCCTTGTGGTGGGGACTTTTTGTTTGAAAAGCTTTTTATTGTCTCTCTAGTTTACAGTTGAGTTTAATGATTTCTTTTAGATCTTCAGCCATTAAGCAAAGCATATTGGATAAGTTAATGGTAGAAGTTGAAGCAAATCTCGGAACTGCAATGACATACACGCTTTTTGAATATGCCAAAGACAATAAGGAGGTGTTCATGGAAAATCAACCTGTTAACACTGTGGTATGTAGATAAATTCTGATTTTAATTGTGTGCCTTTGAAACGGAAAAAAAGTTGGTTATTGTAACCTGAACACTTCAGAGTTCTCTCTAAGCTCTAAATCACTTCATTGGTTATACATGTTAGTGGCTGAAAGTGACACACAAAGTATGGTGCCACAATGCTCTGTGGTGATAACTGTTCTATTTGATAGTTATTTTGCTGTTACACCAAAATATTTGCAGCCTGCTGTTATGTCCCACAGGATAACGTTAAAACAGAGACTTTGAGCAGAAGCAAAACTAAAGAAGCTGAAGCAGAAATGTGTCTGCTGAGGATTGGGGGGTGGCAATTTACTGCAGCCTTCCTGGGATTGTATAAGTGCACCCCCAGGGTCTTAAAGTAGTCAGGCTGGGTCCATTTGTGGCTTTTGGGTTGTGTAAGCACATTGTTTGCCATGATGGTGCAGCAGATCTGCTTTGAGGAGGAAGGAATGATTTCTATGTTTGAGAAGCCTGAATCCATTCAGACTAAATCACACTCCATGATGAAATTTTAAAAGTGAAAAAGGTGACCTTTGCAACTGGAAGATAATAATTCCAATCCCTAACACATGTTTTTTAAAAGTACAGCCCTGATTATATGTGGATTAAAAGCTGCAGGCTGCTGACAGCATTGCTTCTTTCGGACAGTCAACATATTTCAGTATGTCAGGTTCAATAATCACATCACACAGGGGTATCCATGGAACTAATGTGCAAAATGTTTACAACCACTTTTATCCTTTTCAGACTTCAGTAAGCAATAGTATTTCAATTGGAACTCCTGAAGTGCCACCAAGTAAAAAAAAAGAGAAAAAGGAGCAGTTATCCAAAACCCAGAAACGAAAACTAGCCGATAAAACAGGTTTGTTCACTATACTAATCTTTGCTTTGATCAGTATGAAAATCCAAATTTTATAGCAGGGACACCTGGCTAGAGAAAGTATAACCAGTAATTTGTTTATAAGATTAACTACTTTAAGTCTGTGGTCTCCATTTTATTTGTTTTAGATTAATTGTTCTTGCCTGAGATGTTAGTTCTGGACACAGCAACTTTCTATAGAGTCAGAATTTAATGACATCTTTTGTTTTGTTTTATTTCAGTTGGTGACAAAAAAGAAATTTTCAAAAAATACTTGTGGAAGGAGAGGATTTGGGACCTCTAAAAATTGACTTTCAGCAAAAAATGCAGTTTGTTGATGGGCCCTCAAAAATAATTCACATTATTAAAAACATAATTTCTAAACAAAAGTATTTTATTTGGAACCCAGAGTAAAGCATCTAATTTAGTTTGCATTCTAGAAGTGCTTCTGGAGATACTTAATGCTTTCAATGAAATAGAAGAATTTTGATTGAAAGTGTTGATTACTTTAGTTAATTTGCTAATTACTCTTTCATGTTTACCTTCAGTTTTCAATAATGATCTGGACAATACCATCCTGTACCCTGTGATAGCAATTTCTGCATGTAATCTACCTAACCTAATGTATAATTGGCAAGCTTAATGGTAAAGGAAAAGCTGCATAAAATGTAGTTTTTGACAGAATTCATCATTGCTGGTCAGCCCAGCTCATATTGGAACTACCTTCTAAACTAAATTTCAGGTAGACTGAGGTGTTTTTATTTAAACTGAATTACTTTGAATCACATAATCAGAGAATCACACCAAGGCTGGAAGAGACCTTCAAGTTCATCAATCCAACCACCAGCCCATCACCACCATAATCACCCCTAAAACTGTCCCCAAGTGCCACATCCAGACACCTCTGGAGCACATCAGGAGACAGTGACTCCACCACTCCCCACGGCCACTCATTCCACTACCTAGCTACTCTTTTAATGAAAAATGTTTTTTTGAAATCTAACCTGAACCTCTCCTGGCACAGCTTAAGGCCATTTCATTTCCTCCTTTCACTTTGAGGTTGGTTGAAGAACACACTGTGTTTAAGACATTAAAATCTGTTTCTGTCCTCATGGCTTCAGAGTGCAGAAATTGAGGGGTTTGGATATTTAGCATATTGTGGGTCGATTTTGAAGAAAGATAAATATTCCCCTTAGCTTGTGTGCTGAAATTAAAACCTTTTTCTGCAGATAACAAAGGAGAGCTCCCACGAGGATGGAACTGGGTTGATGTAATTAAGGTAAAGTGAGTGTATTGTATACAGTATTGTGAACATGCTGTGTATGTAAATTAAAATTTATTCATACTTATATCTGAAGAAAACTGATCTGATATATTTTTTCTTGCTTTTCTTCCTAACTATGTTTGGATTTGACTATGGTGTCTGATTAATTTCTATATGTGTCCAGCATGTAAGTATTTTCAAGTTCTCTCTCTTTTTTTACTGTTAAAAAGATTTGTAAGAAAGAGTAAGAACTGCTTCTTATTTTGGATTCTAATTTACAAATTTCTCAAAAGCTTTAAAATGCTAGTTCTTCTGAATATTAGTCTGAAGGACTTCACTCTTGAACTTCATTGGTTTCTTTTGATATTTACTGAGCAGTTAAATCTTAATTTTATGATGAGAGGGCTTTGCTAATGAAATGCACTGCAAATATTCTGTCTTCATATGACAAGAAGATTTAAAATAAAGTTAGTAGTGCTGCCAGGTTCTGGAGGACAGTGGAGTAAGTAAGTAAGTAAGATAAGTAAGAAATAAAAGGGAGCTGGCCCAAGGGGGAACACCTTGTTGTCTCCTACAAGCCTCATTCTCTGCTGCAATTCCTCCAGTGAATAATTCCTTTCTACCTGCTCCCTCTGTATTGATTTCTTCCCCCCTCTTGTCTTTGCTGATTCAGTGAAAATCACTGTTTACAATTTTGAAAGCAAACTATTTTATTTTACGGCATTGAGGTAATTTTTGCTGTAAGACCTAACACCCATCCCAGTTGTTAAGTAGGAGCAAGTAAATGATGAAGGTTGTTTTGGGCAGAGTCCTTCTGAGTTAAAAGTGGCTGTTTATAGTGGATGTCTTGGTTTTCAGATAGATTTCATGACAGGCATGCTACTTTTAATAATTATAAGCCTAACTTTAAAAGATGAGAAATACTAAGTTAATGTTAATGCCTATTTCTATATTGTCCTAATTTCTATATGGGAATTCTCTCAGAGATGTGTGAAGATAAAGTTCCATTGCTTCATCTTTTTTTTCTCTTTTTGGAGAGCTGGTGATAAAGCCTTCAAATTAAATAGAAACAGTGCCCTGAGGTTTTTCTGTTTTTTTTTTTTTTTTAATTCAACTTTCATGATCAGTAAATAAGCTCATTTAGTGTTTAATTAATTTTTGATGCTTTTCATTCTTTTGATACAGTAGCACAATCAGTCTGTATTGTTAAGTATATGCACGTTCAGTGTGAGATGGAATAGTGTTCTTATTTCCTAATAAATGGAATGACAGTCTAAAATTTGAATACTTTCTTTTTGTGTCTCTTTTATAGTTAAGCAAAACTGGTTCTAAAGATGATGAATAAAGGACTTTGGTACAAGGAAACTCCACCTTTTAATACAGTGCAATTCTGGGTCACCATCTCTCTCTTAATAACTTTCATATTTGTTGAAGTAAACATTTTGTAAAGCTCAATTTCCTAACTTGTAAATTTAGTCACACAAGCTTATCTAGAGACCATGTGGTCGTTCTTCAGAAAAATCAACCAACAAACTTGCCTTAAATGAGGGTTAGAATGTGACAAAGGATATAGAGAGCCAGTGTGGTGAATAGTGCTAAAGTGTTTATTAATTTATATTTGGTCTGTAGTAAAATCCTGTTACAGTGAACCTAATGATACTGTAAACATTTCCTGATGTTCTTATTCCAATTGAAGAAAAAAGCACTATAACAGTGATTGGTGGCTTGATGGCTTAATTAATCAAAATAAATTGTTCTGTGGAAATAAGACCTTTGTCATTTGTTTATCTAGTATGAATTAGAAGGAGAACATACAAATTGTTGCATTGCAGAACAGGCTAGAGTTTGTGGTCTCATTTTCACTAGTAACTGGCTGAAATAGTAAATACTAGTGAAAGCAAGGCCAGATATTCTAGTCTGCTCAAAAATGAATGGTTATAGCAGGAGTGCAGCTTCCTTACTCTCCACAATATCCCATCTGTTGGTCTTTCTCCACTGTACATGTTTACAGACAGTGGGATGTCTGAGGAGAGGCAAAAGTGCTTTCTTGCACGTGTCTCAATGAGTGTTGGGATTTTGTAGCTGCTTCATTGGAGAAATAGGCATTCTTTGGAGGGATTTCCTGACTAACTGGTGGGACAGGGGAAATAAGTAATCCATCAAGCATTTTGGGAGAACTTTGTGAGAGCTCTTTTTTTTTTTTTTTTTTTTTTTTCCTAATCTGCTCTCTTGTATAAGAAGGAGAAATCATATTTACTGTATGAACTGTCATTGAATACAAGATGCCTTAATGTCTTTTATTATTTTTGTTTGTTTTGAGATGAACTTTAATAAATGCCTATTTATCTGCTGTGGTATTTGTTTATTGTTTTAAATTCTGTATTGCCTACTGCACTTTTCACTTTGCAAATTTGAAATTGAAGGGACTCTGTTACAAAGAAAGGATTATTTTCAAAAAGTTGCTGGAAGAGTTCTATCTTCTCTCTTGTGGTATATGTTTACATTATCTTCAGGCTGGCTGTGTTTGTTATTGATAAGAGATTCAGTCACTTTACCAGGAGCACAGGACAGTGCAATCCAGTGCAAGACACACAGAGCAAGTCCAGTGTTCTTTGGAAAAGTGTGCTCCACTGTGCACAGCATCCATCATTTCAGAAAGGCTGGTTTCTTTTTGAGCTCTGCTCTCATGTAGTAAAATGTTGTTAAGTAGAAAGGGGAGGATTTTTCTGAACGATGCAGCCTTGCCTGTGACATAACCTGGGGGTTCATGGCTGCAGTCTGAGCAGGAGCACCCAGCACAGAGTGCCAGTGCCAGGAGGAGTTGCTCTGGCAGTACACGGTGAACCTGTACCAGGGAAGGGCATTTAGTTTTAATCTCTGCCAGCACCAGGACAGGCAGGACTGAGTTCTCCAAGGGGAATTGACATGTTTTTGCTCGTATCCTTGGGGTATCAATCAAGTTGCTCTGACAGTTTATCTGAATAAATTAGTTATGAGAGGGTGGGGGAAGAACAAATAAGAACCACATCTCTTGCCTTCTATAGTTATAGTTACTGGGTGTAACCTGGTTACCTTGTGAAATGCATGATTTTTCAGTTCCCAGTGTGCCTGTAAATCACATGCTTTCATGAAGATACCTGAGAGTCTTCTCTGGCTCTGTTAGTAACTATTTACTTTGAAGTCTAATTTCACAGGAAATATTTTGTATTGGAAATTTTTATACTCACTTTCTGCTTCTGTGTAAATTGTGAAAGGTAATTTGTGTCATTCAAACAGTTTCCTGATATGATGTGATGGCTGGAACATGATCATTTAAAGAATCTGGGTATTTGATGTTATGGAGAGGCCTGAGCAGCGATAAATGAGGGTAAGGAAAAATCTAATGATTATCAAACAAGGCACAATTGTAAATAAGATCATGACTCCTGAAGGAATTCTAAACACTGTTGAAAAATCTGCTGCCACCTTCTTTTTTTTTTTTTTTTTTTTTTTTTTGACAAAGACCTACTTGCAGTGGAAAATCAGTGATTACACAGTGGGATGAGAGTCTCTTGATTGTATGGCCACACCACGTATTTAAATCCATGAGTTTGCAATAGAGCTTTATTTGGCCTGAGAATACAAGTGTCAGTACCAGTAACAGCAAATTAAAGGTAGCAAATGTCCAGAATGCTGTGGGTACCATGACAAAAGATGCCCCATTGCTCTCTAACATACCAAATTGCAGGGAGTAATGCAGACTGCCTTTAAGTATGTTGTATAGAGAGATGACAGCTGTGATTAGTCAGCAGTGTGTGCCTAGCAGATCCTGCTCACCCCCTTGGTCAGCCTGACACATACACTGAAATCAATGCTGGTAAATTCTGCAGTGCTGCTCTGACTGGCTGTACGTGGGGTGCACAGATAAAGAGTGCCCAACTGATGAGCAATTACATTTTGGAAAATGAAGGAAAAAAGCCAGCGTTTCTTCACAGAGGACCTGTGGCAAAAGTGCAAATGTAAGGATTCTATCCTCCTCTCATTTGAGGCAGTACAAATGCTTTTGGGTTATACTGTGAAATTTGTGCTGTGAAAATCCTTGAACTGGTCTGAACCAGAAATAATTTCCCTCTGGAAATTGTTTCCTTCAACAGTATGGCCCCCTAAGCTCTTGAAGTAAACAGCAGAATGAAAGGGGGAGGAGATGTTCATTCAACAGAGAAAATACCAGAAGTGTGAGAGTTCTGGGTGGATTGGAGGAGGAAGTGGATGGGGGAAAACATCCTCATATGCAAAACTAGAAGGGCATGAGGATAAATTTTCATTGCTGCAGGACAATACAACAAAACAGAAGCTAAATTCTGGCATGAGCTTGGGATATGGTAAAGGACAAGAGGATTGTAGATCTTCTTTCTGTTGCTCTGGTTTCTCTCACCAACATGGATTTGGCTTCATCTCAGAATGGGTCTGTTTTGTGGCTGTGAGAAGAACTTGTGTTTGCCTGACTGTTATGTTTCCTGTTATTCTCTTTCTGAGCCCATGTAAGCAGCCTCTGAAAGCCTGGTGTACTCTCAGAAATAACTTAGACAAAACATATTGACTAGGCACTGGAAAATCATTAACTGTTTGTCCTCTCTCTCCTTCATTCAGAGCAAAGTGAGGAGTGACTCCAAATATCTTAGGTACATAAGACATGAATATCTGCCTCCAGCACTAGTGTCCTGCGTCAGACTGAACATGTTACACAGCTGTCCCTTGCTACTGTGCCTGAGCATTCATGCCTGTGGTTCCTACAGATGTTGGGTTTGAAGTATTCATATTAGAAATAGGGCAGAAATTTGAAAACTCTGATTGTGGTTAGCTACCACAAGTTGTGTATGTTGTGAGATGGGATAAGGTGATAGCAGTGAGGAAAAGCCAAGCTGTAACTCCAGAACCTCAGTGGAGAGGATTGAGGGTGTGTGGGTGTCCCTGAGGGCAGAGTTGCTTCTGCAGTATCTGTATTACCCTGTCAGAAAGGGAAAATTAGCCTAGACTGAGTTTGGAAGATACCATTCAAGAAAGGATGTAGAAGGAAGAAAGAAATCTTTTTCTCAAACAATCATCTGCTCTAATGTCATTGAAAGACAATAAACACAGCCTTGACTGAATTTGCTTTTCAGAGCAGAACCTTACTTTAAGCCAAGTATCTCTGTCAGTAATACATTCTATGATTTACTGCAGGTAAAACAAATGTGAACAAAGCATTGTTATGTGAAGAGCTGCTGTTCCACTGTAGAGAACCATTTGATGTCTGCCTATAGTAAAAATGATGCTTCAATTGACCTTAAAGACATAGATTTTATAATAGCACAGGGAAGAGTAGCAGCCCATCGATCAAAAGTAGACAGCTTCTGTAGACAGTTAACAAATTTTGCCCAGCATTATCGGAAAAATTATATTTTTCTGTGGAGATCAGCTCTAGAGTATTACCAGGTTTTAGTTAACTGGTATATTGCATAATTATGATTTTCCTTTCCCCTCCTCATGCCATATGTCTTTAGATGATAAAAGTACAGGATGTCATATAGAAATTTATTTCCAAAATTAAAATAGTGCGAAAGGAAAGGAAATAATCCTACTCAGAAATAAGGATGTGCCAAAATTAAAGCTGGCTATGTGATGTTTATATAAAAAAGAATTCATAGGAAGATTTTCTTTCTGTGACTACATATTTTTGGGTTTGTTTGTAGATTGGTGGTTTTTTCCCCAGTAGAGCTCAAACAGATGGTTGGTGCTTTTCTTCCTAGTGTCCCTGTTAGTGGGAAAGCAATACAAAAACTGAGTTTTAGTTCTCTCCTAAGGCCAAAAAGAGAAAAAAGTTTTCACTTAGTGAAAGCAAATAAAGTAACAGACCTGTCCCTGGAACAAAATGGGCCTTTGAACAGGATGGCCAGGTATTGAGGCATATTAATTTGCTTTAATAAAACTGACTGGATCTGAGTGGTTTTAGTCTGTTTCAGAGTCTATCTTCATGTGGTGGATTTGTGACTTACGAATAATGTAAATGCTTATTAATAATTTTAGCTTTTATACAGAAAGGTGTATTGGGTGGGGGAGGAAGAAAATAGAAACTAGAGTGGTGTTTGTGCCTCACACCTGGAATGAGTTCAGATAATCTGTGTCGTGTTGCATATGATATAATGTACAAGGTACAATGTGTCACTCCTGGTTTATTTTCTCCTGTTTTAAAAGTACGTACTTCAGACCTCTGCTACAGTCTCTGACTGGACAAAATTGGGCAGAATCTCCTTGTGATCATCACAATAATCTTTGTTTCACAGACACAAGCTCCACTCTGTTAGATGCTGTACTGATGAACACAGAGGAAGCAGGGCAGATTACTGCAAGATCAGGAAATGGGAAAGATATTCTATGAGGAGACACATGCTAAATATGAAAAGCAAATACTCAGCTTCTTTGGATATCTGTTTAGGGAGAAAAGATGACAGTAGAAGTGAAGAATGGAAGAAGGAGGAAGGATCTTGAGTTTGGAGTCTGAAGAACATGGTTGTTTAGTCTTCTAAAAATTACAGTTGATAAACGTATGTTGTTTCTCTGTATGTTAACATATCTCAAGGTATTTTAAAAGATGATAAAATATTTTTAAAGTGTTAATAGTAAACCCTTGATGAGAGGAAAGACTGTCACCAGAAAAAAGTTATGCACAGGAGTAAATATAGAAATTTTGATTTTAAGCTGTGGGATTCTTGTATATCAAGCAAATGCAATTTCTCTTATGTGAAGAATTAGAGACAACCCTAAAGCCTTGCTTCCTCTTTTTTACAAGATTCAGAGTAGTTTAATATTTTGAGTGTTGCAAGCTCAGAATTTTATCTGCTGGAAGGAAGGAGAGTACACAAAATTTGGATTTAGATTTTGCAAATTCAAATCCAGTTCATCAGTATTTAAATCTCCACTTAAATGTGTATCTTGTAAGCAGAATGGTTAAAATGTGATTTACTATGCATGTGTGTATGAACACAGTCTTGGTGAGGTGCCTCATTACATCATATCACTTTGGATATCAATGTACAAAGATTAAGAATATCTGTGAGAATATGTGTCTTATTTGAGAAATATTTATCCTCTGACTCATTCAAAGCTTCTGCCATCAAACACAGCAAAATAATCAAAACTGCAATGATTTTTTTTAAGTTACAACAACCTGATCTCACTATGCTTATTTGTGCTAGAATCAGAGGCAGAAAGAAATGCATTCATGGAAGAATTCTTTCCTCCATTATACAACTACTGTAAAGAAAGAGGTTGCAATTCCAGCTGATGGACCTGAGGTGGGGGCTTCCAGGTGGTGCCAGAAATTATCACCATCCTGTTTCACTACATCTAGAAATTTTGAGGAAGCATCAGAGATGAGATATCAAAGATTTGTTGTAAGGTTTTCCAGATATTTGTTTTTAACTCTGGAATTATATTGAATTTATACTTTTAGGGTACAAGAAGTACGTTATTGGTTTTGGTATGTAAAGAAAGGGCATATTGTAAATCTAGAATGCAAAAGAGGAAGGGACAGTAACACAAAATCTTGACTGATGACACCATAAGAAACCTGGTAGGTTTGTGCTGTGTGTAGATTAGGTTTGTATTTGTGTCCTTAAGTATGTGTGTTTTTTCCATTGTTTTCAAGTTTTATGGGGCAAAAGCCTGATAATCCCATCATCTCAGGAATATTATGAAAGAAAATCTTGTAATTACTTAAAGGTATAATTGGAAGAATTAACCTAACTGACATAATGCAAAAGCAGACACTCTTGTGTTGCATCTCATGGAGTATCAAAAGAGATAATTCTGACCAAAAGAGCAGTGCAGACAGATTGTAATCAAGCAGGTGTTACTCAACACTTTTTGGGAACTGGCAAATCATCAAAAGAATAAATGGAGTTCATTCTAACAGAGAATTGGACTCAAAAATTTCAGATGAGCAGGATCTGTTTAACGTGTCATCTTCATTCCCAGAAGGAAGCTGAAATAGAAGGAGATCGGATTTGCCAGCAGGACTTCCCTCTCATGAAGCTGTGCTGGCTGGGACTGATGGCTGCATTGTCCTCCAGGTGTTTTTCAGTATCTTCCAGAATAGTTTTTTCCATGATTTTACCTGGCACTGAAATGAGACTTACAGGCCTGTAACTTCCAAGGTCCTCCCTCTTGCCCTTCTTGAAAGTCAGGTTAGTGTCACCCAGCTTCCAGTCCACTGGGATCTCTCTGGATTCTGAAAAAATAAAAAATCAATAAAAAAATTTTAAAAAATCACAAAAATCAAGAGAGGTTTTGCAATGGCATCAGCCAGCTCCTTGAGGATTCTCAGCTGAATCCCATCAGGCCCCATAGATTTTTAGGGATCCAGCTGAAGCAGCAGATCCTGCTTGACTTCAGGGTCAACTGGGATGAGCCCTGATCTTCCATCTCATGGCACTGAAACCCCTTGGTCCATCATCTGCGTTGAAGACAGAGGCAAAGAATGTGTTAAACACCTCTGCCTGGTCCCTGTCCCTGTTTGGGAGGTGACCATCCTTAACCTGTAACAGGCCAATTTTATTATTCGCTGCCTATTCCCATAAATATATTTGACAAAAACCTTTTATTGTCCCTGACAGTTCTGGCCAACTTTCTCCCTAGAGTGGCAAAAAGCATCTCTGTATTCCCATGTCACCCGACCTTGCTTCCACTGGGCATACACCTTCCCTTTTTTCACCTTATTTGCAAGATCAAAGGTGCAAGGTTATTTTGTTCAGCCAAAATAGTCTTCTTCCTTGTCTGACTTCTGACATTTGGGAATTGTTGCTCCTGTGCTCTTAGGAGGTGATGTTTAAAAGGTGACCAGCATTGATGGACCCCAGCACCAGCAAAAACATTTTCCTGGGAGATCTCACTTACTAGTTCCCTGAGTAACCCGAAATCTGTTCTTCTCATGTCCATTTTGTTGCAAATACTTACAAACTGCAGCCTACCAGGTGAGTGCTGAATTCTCTCTGTTCAGAAGTTGCTCAGTAAAGGAATAAATATGCATTTCTTTCCAATCCTTTAAGGAGATTATTTTATTCTTCATCAATCTGAAGGTGATTCACTTCTTTAATCAATGGAAATCTAATTGCTAAGCACTTACATTAAAAAGTACTGAGTCTGAGGAGTTTCCTTCAACATTTTATGGTGCAAATGAATTGTATATTTAAATGAGCAGCAGTGCTTTTCTCATTATAGCATGAAGTACAGCACTGGAAGATATTATCTGAAGGAAAATATTCCCTGAGCCTTTATAGATGATGCTGGTTACACTGTCATCAAATAGATATATGAGATTTTATCCCCATCTTAGAGATGGTGTAACTTTCCCAGTTGAGATATATACTTGTTAAAACAGAGGTAATAAGTCTCAAATCCACATCTGTCCATCTGCCAAACTGTGCAGCTATCTGGTAGGCAAGAGCTGCACCTACCTGAAGTAATGGTGTTCTTTAATCATGTTTTATGATTAGAGCAGCTTCTTAGCTTTCCAGTATGTTCTCACAGCTTGTTTTGTAGTCATGTTCATAACACATTTTCCAGGGATATTTTCAGCAGGGATCTGCACACAGACAGCAAGAGCAAACGGCTGAGCATTTTCCAGAAACTGCATAGCATATTTCAGGAGTATGCTCCACTTGCTCTCAGAGAGGAAGCAACCACTGAGCTTCTGGAGACAGGTGAGACTAGAAACCCAAAATGAGGAGAAGGGCATTCAGCCAGAATGATCAGCAATACATTATTTCCTAATAGAGGGGGACAGATTAGTTTTGGTACTAAAATAAGGTAGAAGACATCATCGGTTTTGGCACTCCTCAGAATCTCATGGAAGGACAAGCAATACCTTTAGTGAGAGGGTTACCACTGCCATAAATATGTAAAATAGACATTATTTTGCAATAACTCTAAATGCCTTTTCCAAGTTCAATGTGTTTTTTAATCCACTTAAATGTATGAAACTCTTTTTACAGTCTGCAGGCAACTCTTTAGGCTCTACTAGAGGACCAGGAAGCCTGGAGTTTAGCCAAACAAAATAAAACATGCTGTGAAATGCTATTTAACTGCAGAGAATAAAATGACTACTGCAGAGCAGTCTTAATAACACAATAATAATTTAACAGCAAAGCCACAAATTTCATGAGCTTCTTACAAACAGATCTTTTCTGGGTTTAATATTTAGAACAAAGGAAAATCAGATATTTTCTCTGAGGTTCAAAGCAGTTGTACATCAGAGCTAATGAAGTCACTTAGTATTTCTTTCTAAGCACAGAACTATGAGTGTTGTAAGCATGTTCATACAAATGTGCTTTGTCCTCAGCGCTCCACTACATGGAGGATTCTGTCCTACATGTCTACCAACATGTCTGTACTGTATATGACTTGCATGTAAGCCCCCGACCTCATAAAAGCCTTATGTTACTTCATGTAACTGCAAACATATGAAGCAGCATAAGGAGAGAGGAGCTAATTACAATAATTCTGGAAGAGGTTTCTAGGGTATATTAAAATTATATATCTTGTGGAGAGCTTCTCTTATCAGGTTCTTATTTGTACCTGAAAGTTGGATGGTTTCCTTTTTTAAAAGGAGAAAAATATTCATAAGAAAGAAATATCTTTTGTAAGTTCTACAGCTTCTTTCAGAATGAAAGTTGGGATGTAAAACACATGTCTGCAGCATAGTTACCAAGGAATCATAAAATGGTTGGGAGGGACCTTTAAGGGTCATTTAGTTCAACATGCCTGCAATGACATCTTTAACAGAGCCCCATCCAATCTTACCTCCAATGTTTCCAGGGACTGGACATCCACCACCTCTCTGGGCAATCTGTTCCTGTGTTTCACCAACCCCATCATAAGAATCTTCTTCCTCATGTTCAGTCTGAATCTATGCTCTTTAGTTTAAAACCATTTAGTTTAAAACCCCTTGTCCAAGGACAATAAGCCCTGCTAAAATATTTGTCTCCATCTTTGTTAGAAGCCCCCTCTAAGCAGTGACAGGCCAGAATCCAGTCTCTACAGAGCTTTCTCTTCTCTAGTCTGAATGACCCCAACCCTTGCTATTTCTTCATAGGAGATGTGCTCTAGCCCTCTGAGCATTTTTGTGGCCCTCCCTAGACTTTCTCCAAAGGGTCCATGTCTTTCTTGTGCTGGGGACCTCAGCTGGATACAGCATTCCAGGTGTGTCTCATGAGGGCAGAGCAGAGGAGCAGAACCCCCTTCCTTGCCCTGCTGCCCACGCTGCTTTGGATGCAGCCCAGGACAGGTTTGGCTTTCTGGGCTGCCAGTGCTCATTGCCAGGTCATGTCCAGCCTCTCCTCCACTGAGTTGTCTTTAAATGTAATGTAATTCCATAAGCCATTTAATGAGTAGGCTATACGGTTGCTTAAGTTGGACCTCAGCCTGAACAGTATGGTCGTGGTCCATTGAAGAACATGAATTTACCTGACCCTTCTCATCCCAAATGTTCTCAGACTCAATTGCAGTTTTCTGATGGGAACATAGGGTTTTTTTTTTTCCAAAACAACTGTCAGTATGTGATTCAGACTAACAAGCAAGCTTCTGAATGGAAGAAAAACCAACCCAGAGACGCAAGAACTAACATTTGATTTATTGGTGCCACTTGTGAGAGCAGGAAAGTACAATTAAAAGTACAATTAAAAGTACAGTTCTAAACCTCTTCTGTCAGACTGCTGATGTTGGCAATATTTCTATGCATTTTTATGAGGTAATCAAAATTTAAGTACTATTTTGTAGAGGAGAGATTACTGATTTTATTTTAACATAAGAATTATCACAAGTTGCCATTGTCATAACTGATGTATTGGGATACTGCCACACAGTCTGCACATTGTCCTTGTGGCAGGACTTAGATTTGTGCCCAAGTATATAAATTATAAAATATGCTGTAAGTTTCAGTTATGTCAGCAGATAAATAGGTGGGCATACATGATTTGTAGGTAAGATAATCACAGATTTAAAAATATAGTTTTCTTTTTCACTGAAACTAAATTAATTTTAACAAATGAAGAATCTCTGGGGTGTGAGATTTGCCAAATAATAAATGTTTTCTGCCAACAAAATGCTTTTTAGAAAGGGCATCTACCTTTATGCCTTTGCTGTGCTTTAATCCTAGCCAGTAACTAGTATCACACAGATGCTCCATCACTGCACCCATTCCCTATGGTGAGGAAAAGAATCCTGAAAAAACCCCAAAACTCACAGGCTGGGATAAGAACAGCTGATTAATTGAAAAAGAATGAAATATACTACTAATAATAGTAATAATAAAAGTAATTGTAATGCAAAGGAGAAAGAGTATTAATAAACCCCAAGAAGGACAAGAGGTGCACAGTCCAGTGGCTCACTGCCTGCTGACCAATGCCCAGCTGTCCCTGAGCAGCCTCAGTGGCCCTTGACCAACCTTCCCCAAATTTATGTCCTGAGCATGACATTCCATGGCATGGAATATCCCTTTGGCCAGTTCAGGCCAGCTGTCCTGGCCATGCTCCCTCACAGCTCCTTGTGCACTTTGTCACTGGCACAGCCTGGGACACTGAAAAGTCCCTGACTTGGGGTAAGCACTGCTTGGCAACAACCAAACATCAGTGTGTTATCAGCATCATTCTCATACTGAATCCAAAACACAGCATTGCACCAGCTACCAGGAAACAAATTAACTCCATCCCAGCTGAAACCAGAACAGCTCAAAATATCAGTCAAGGACAAAAATCCAAGTGAATGTTCTCATAAAATCAAATTGTGTTTAACTAGTTCTTCATTTTAGTCAGTGTTAGATGCTGAAAATCAGTTTCTGCCTGGACTGAAACCCCCGTGTCTTCTCTGAATTCAAAGGGAGATGTGTTCTGACATGAACTTCTCAGCACAAATGTGTGAAGTTGCAGCTTTAACTCTGATCTCTGTTGTAATCATTGCTCACCCAGTGTATTTATGTGTATTTTAAGAAAAATATGGCAACCTGCAGCTCCTTAAACTTTTTGGTGGTTGCCTTTAGCAGTAATTGCTGGTCTCTGGAGTATGCATTACCCACCAGAGGGAGCTGAAGCCAAGAGCATTCTGATCTTCATAGAATCATACAATCATTTAGGTTGGAAAAGACCTGTAAGATCACAGAGTCCAACCATTAACCCAAGTCCATCAATAAGGCATGTCCCTAAGTGCCACAGCTACTTGTCTTTTAAATAACTCCAGGGATGGTGACTCAAACTCTTCCCTGGGCAGCCTGTTCCAATTCTTGGCAACCTTTTTGGTGGAGAAATTTTTCCTAAAATCCAATCTGCCATCTTCTGGAGCAACTTTGAATACCCAGGAGGTTGCCAGGTGAAAGTCATCTCTTACACTTCACGGAGTTTTGGATTTGGGCATTTGTCCTCAAGCTAGCTTGGGAGCAGCTAGGAAATAATTTTGCCTCCCTCTGCTATTACCTTTTTTGGGAACTCTCAGTGTCAAAGCAGGCAAAGCAAAACCTTGTGATGTACATGTCATCATTCTTTGGTTTTTGTGTATCTTGTTCTTCATGTAAAGACACCAGAATTGTACAAAATATTAATAACTGGGAATAAACTACTCATCCCTAAGAAAATTAGGCCTGGTAGAAGCAAGTGTGAATAAGTTCTCTGAGTCTTTAAAATCTCTCAAAATTCTTGACTACAAACACTGTGCCAGTACTGACATAGGCAATGAAGCAGGAACTCCTTGGGGTGTTTATTTTTGGTAAACAATTGGTCAAGGTGAAAGGGGATTTATTGTTCTAGTTCTAGTTTGTTAAATCATAAGATCAATTTGTATTTCATTAAAAAAAATCTTCCTTTGACTTAGAGTATGGGAGGAGTGCTGGTCCTTGTGGACAAATAAACAAATTAGTTTATTTCTACCTATTTCCTTCTGCACTTGGAATAAGTCATCCTCAGAGAAATAAGTAGATCTTGAGACACAGAGATTAATAGCTGAGAGGTGGTCAAGAACACCTCCTTATACCATTTCTGACTTGTAGCTGACCACACAAACAAAAACAATATTTAGAAAAAGGTGGAGTTGACTTCTTTATACTACAAAAGGCAGGAAAGCTCACATAGGTAATTTTAGCTGAGCAATTATGTACAAAGCTGGTCCCTACTGCCTCTCTGCTATTTGCTCAAGTCATTTGTAATTTTCAGTGCCATGGCATCCTCTAACCTCTGCAAAATGGTCAGTCTTTTGGTCATGAGAATTTTGACTGACAGGAGACAGAAATTTGCCTAGGTAGTAGTTAAATTTGCTTTCTACGCCACCAATTATGACTTAACAGTCTCCTAGACTTCCTATGGCATTTTTTTCCAGTTTCAAAATCTTGTCTCGCAAAAATGGTAAAAGTCTTTTATCAAGTAAGCTCAGTTTCAGCTCAGGTTTCTGTTCCTTGACAGTATTTTATCAAGCCCTTCAAAGGAAGGTACAAGACAGTTTAAATCAAATTGCTGTCAGATGGACTTTGCTTAATGGCTTCTTCAGTTAGAGGTTGCCTTATATACTCAAGCATGAGGTTTTAATACCTTTTTTTTTAATGTCTAACTTATGAAGGGCTCATTATCTTTTTTTTTTCTCACCATTTCAGAGAGGAGGACTTGTTACTGCATTTATTTTGGTTATAAATTTAGTTAATAATAGGATAACTTGTCAGGACTTTTAATAAGTATTTTCCAACATTTCAATGGGAATCAATCTGTCAAATGTAGAAAATAAAAAGAGAAAGGTAAAATTTAAAAAATATTTTAAAAAATATTAGCAGGAGACTCATTAATTTCAAAACCAAAATAAACCTTAAATTATGCAGTTTACAGTTGTGTCTCTCAGCAGTAGCTGTTTGATAACACTTTGTATGTCCACTTAAGGATTTTCTTAATTAAAGAAAATAGAATGGGGGAAAATTCCACAACTCTTTTTGAAGATGAGACATGTTAGGTTATCATTTTTTTCAGAAGTTAACTAGCTATGAAATGACCCTTCACTTTGCTTTTTTAGGGGTTTTCTTATTATTTTTTGTGCTTCTCCTAATTATTTCTGACATCTTTTTACTTGTCTCTCTGCACTTCATTCCTGCTGTCATTTCAATCTCTGTTTCAATTCTCTCTCTTGTTTGGATTTATTTTTCTCTATTGCTTTGTATGTGGGTTATAATTCCACATTCTCTGTTTTCTTATTTGACTTCCTTCCCCTTAGAATTTTATTGCCTCATACTTCATTCTGAGGTCAGGAAAGGGAAAGGAATACATACCAGCTACAAAGTCAGGAATATACTCAGCTCTGTATCTTTTTTATTATTATTTGAAGGTTTTGATCTGATGGACTCATGCCAGTTGCTGCATGAAATTCTCATTTCTTCAGCAGATACTACTATACACAGGAATTCCTCCCTACTTACATCAGGAAATTCAGTGAAAGATTATATTCTATGTGTTTATAGGCTGGTAGAAAGTATTTTTCACCATTGGGAATTCAGGATTAAAAAGCTCTTCTTCATAACTCAACTGAATATCAGCCTTCCATCATTATCTTTTTGAGAAGTCAGGTCTGTTAATAATTTCTTTACATTTACTCCATTGCTGTATAATTGATATATTACTATTATAGAAACTAAATCCAAATTTATAAGGGATGCCAAGGATAAATTTTGTAGGTTTGAGTTCTCTTGTGTCATAAGCAAACTTCTATATCTTCCACTAACAAACTGCTACTCAAGTACTTCTTCCAAACATAATTTGAAGGCCATTTTTTCCTGGTTTGATACACCAGTCTGGCATGCAGCTTTATGTTTGTTGAGATTGTCAAACTGAATTTTGTGAGAACTAGATTTGTGCTAATGCAGTGCAGGAGTGCTCTCTCAGTTGATGTCATATTCCCAGTGTCAGATCAGAGTTCATTATAAATCTTTGCTGTGTAAATATTGTAGTCATGAAAAAAAATGATGGGTTTCCTAAGGGTGGCCACTTCTATAGCATATAATGCTAGGAAAGGATGGTCACAATTACTTATGCAGTATGTTTGACAGGACTTGAATGATGAGGTTTAGGACAAGTGTCTGCCACTCACATTAATTTGATTTTTCAAATGCCACTGGCAATACTCTGTATCAAAGACAGAAATAACTTGCAAGGTAAATCCAGGAGTTAATTGCTAGGAGTTAAGACAAAGTGTTAGAAAGAAAATGGATGAAAAAGGAAGGAAGCAATAGAGCATGCATACAAGAGATTGTGAAGGGAAGCATCCAGAGTGTCTGCTGGTGTCCTTATTCAGTCCTGGTTTTTATCATTGGAACATCTGAAGTATATAAAACTAGATTTACAGATGGTGATGACACTGAGAGGACAGCAAATCATAATGAACACTGCATCTAGATTCAGTGCAGGCAGAGACAGGAGATGGGGCAAAACAGTTTGAAAATAGAAAAATCAAACCACATTAAAAATCCCAACTACCATACATGACAACTTAGAGCATTAAAATGTGCAGTTAACTGGAGTATTCAGCAAGGTGATAGTTTTCATTCCTCAACTGTCGCTGCCAGAGCAGTCCTCCCCTTCCCATTCATGTCATAGTTGGTATGAAAAGTCCAAATCTGGCTGCATGAGAGCACGTGGGGGTTATTCTGCACCTTGCTCATCTAGTTGATTCTGACAGTATAGACCTGACATTGTCACATGCCTCTGGCACTGGGTTGAGCATACACATCTGGAAACAGTTCATTCTTCCTTGTATGTGCACTTAAGTCTCCAGGTTTTATTTAGTAGTGTGATACATTAGCGCTACAGGTATGTTCTTTTCTGTTTTAATTAACTCTTCTTTTGTACAGAAATAGAAAAGCAGCCAGGATATTCAGTGCTAGCAAAGGAGATGTGGTTGTTGAATTGATATGTTGGGATTCTGTGGCCATTGTTCAGGGAGAAGCTGTAACTAATGACTAATTACCTGTGATCTTTAGCTAATAAATGTTTAGAAACTTTATTCTTGCTTCTTCAGAAAAGGAAGTTGTGCGCAATTTTAAAAAATATTTTGGCAGTGGAGGTCTTTGAGGGCATATTTTCTAAATTTTTCTGGAGTTTTTAAAAATCACACTGGAAGCCTTTCAACAACTTTAGGTTGTTGGGCTTTTACCTACATCTGTGTTTTGTCTGAAGGCAGGAGGTTTCAGCTCTTCTACACCTCCATTCAACTTCCAGATAATGGTACCTGCATCCTCTCATGCCCAGCAGTTTCTCCAAGAGCAAATCCTGTATTACTCCATTAGTTTCAGAAGGGTCAGCAGGGCTGCCTTGACTTTTCCCTGACAAAATTTTGACCCTAAAATATTCTTGATAGAGCATATTTTCTTTTCATACAATCTTAGAGAGTTTAAAACAATTGCTGTTATGAAGTGCCTCCCTCCTGCTAGGAACAGCTCTGCTGTTCCTTACACAGCAGCAAGTAGAACCTTTCAGTGTTGGCACCTTTGTCTACTCTCACACTGTTCAGGGTTGCTGCAATGACTTTATTTCCACCTGCTTCATTAATTGTCTGGGCTGTCATCTCATGGCATTAATCCATGTTGCAGACACTGCTGAGATAATACTCTTGAATGTAAAGACCACAGACACACGGCCCAGTTACTTTCAGTTCACCCTGGAGGTGAGTGGTTTCATTTCAGTTGTTATTTCTTAAAAAAGGAGAATTGTTTCTTTGGGTTTGATTAATTTCTGAAAGGATCATGCAAATGGAAATTTCAAACTATTGCTATTGTTATTCTGTATTCTATTTCAATAATCTCTTCTACTTTACCATGGTACATTATTTAATTTCCTACTGTTTCACATGAACATCTGTAACAAAGTTGCAATGAAAACCACCATGCCATTTGGTTAATGAAATTAATACCAAGTGATCTGAATGCTCTGGAATTAATCATGTGACAAAGGAGATGGGCTTAAGTTGTGAATAAGTGTATTCATGCTTGTGAGAATACAAGAGATATGAACTAAATTTAATGTGGACTTTTGGTGGAACTTTTAGGATAATTTAAATTAAGTTCCAAATGTTAAGAATGCTCCTTATCAATGTAATGTATTCTAATCCTAAAAATCTCCACATTCTGGAAACCAAGGTATGATTTTCAGTGCTGACTTCAAGGTTCTGTTTCTATCTCAATAGTTAACCAGTAAACTGAATACTGATATCAAAGATCTATAATTGAATATCCATTTCAGATCTTGTTATAAATAATAAGAAATTAATACATGTATTTGATGGCATTAAAATCATAAAACAATGGCATATTTTAAAAAAAGTCCTGTGCAGCTTGGCTCAGAAAAAGATACCTGGAAACATTCCTTCTGAACACAGCTGTTGTGGTAAGACAATTGAGGAGAGAAAGTTTTGCTGATTTCTACTTTCTCTATAAGCCAGATTACATCAGGCTTCACACATGGTGATTAGCACCCTGTATTTCACCTAGAAAGTGAAATGTTCACCACTGCAAACATTGGTGTACCTGGCTTTTGTGTACTTACCAAAAAGGTGGACAGCAAAATTCAAGTAGACGGTTCAGCAAACTCCTAAGGTAGTCCCAGTAGAACAACCCCAGACACATGTTAAATGCAGAATATTCTATTGCTGTGCTACAAATGCTTTTTTTACAGTTTAACCTCAAATATGCAGGTGTTTCTCTTGAACTTCCTTGTTTAGCTTTTTGTGATGGAGACTACCTTTAAATGGAACTTGGCTGCAAAGATCAATAACCAGGCAAAAAACAAATGGAATTTGGGAAATTGTGACTATACTAAATTTTTCCAGGCAAGTTCAAAATACACAGATATTTGATGTTTAAACATTGCCTTCCTTTCAGATGAGGACAGGTAGCTGACAAGACAACATGAAAAGCATGATGTTGCATTTGAAAACATGACTGAAACCTTTAAAGGTTGGGATTTCGAAAAAGGACACAAAGGTACTACTTTCTGCAATTTGTGCCTGAATTGCCTTGCCTGTTTTCACACTGCAAATGGCCGGATTCAGAACTTACATAGATTAACACAATGCTGAGCGCTGCTGAAATCATCTTCTTTGAAAGCAAGTTGAAAAAGCATTAGCCAAAGACTCCTCCTTGCAACACTTTGATGTGGAGACTTTTTTGGGCCATGTCTCAGCCAAATTACCAGCAAAAAACCAGGATTTTTTTTCTTAATTAGGGAAGCTCAGAACTCCAACAGTGAACTCTTGATTCCCACTGGTTTCAGTGAGGCCCGGATTTCAGCCCTGAGTTGCAACTGGATACATCTGTGCTGGGGAACTGGAAATCACTGTCATAGAATTGTTCAGAAGATTCATAAACCAAGCCACATCAAACTTTAAAACACAACGGTGACAACTCTGTGAGCTGAAGAATTACTTGTCATAAATTATTAATGTTTTGGGGTTTTTTTGCCTTGGAGATGTATGCAGGAATCTCATTGCTGCAGTGGTTACAGTGTTAAACACAGGGAAATCAGAATGCCATGCTGTTCGAATGGAAAAGGTAGAAAGCTTTGAAATTGTGCTGATGAGGGATACAAAACTCTTTGTCTTTACAAACATGGGATTTGCCTCTCTTCCAGATTCTTTAACAGTCTTTTTTTTTAAACACAAATTTACTCAGAAAGTAAGTTTAGGTGATTGTGCATATGGATTTTTTTTTACATATCCATAGAACTTAACTAAATAATATATGTCTATATAATTAATTGCACAAAATAAGCAGGGCATTTTTAAAATACATTTTTTCCTAGACTCTGTTAACTTATGACCTTTTGAAGAAGTATGTGAAGAAACAATTGGGCCATTACATCGTTCCTTGCCAAAGTAAAGAGTACTGGATTCTTGAGGGAGGACTACTGCTTGGCCTCTCTGAGAATAGGTAGGAGTTTGTCTCTGGCACTGACTGCAGCAGCCACAAAGTTTTATATATAGAACAAGCCATATGTTCACTCTCCATATAACTAACTGCTAAATACTTTCCATTAGAATGATTGTTCGGTCAAGTATCTTAATTTTATTTTCTTGAGTCACAATAGTTATTAGCATAAAGGGTTAAAAAATTCATCAGATACTCATGGAAGTCTAAACAAACTGGAAAAAGCAATTTTTTATAGTGTATTGTGAAACTGAGTAGAAACTTTAAGTCTGGTTAAGGTCAGCTTTACTTCTTAGTTACAAAGCTACTGTGGGATCTGAAATGGGAGCTAAGGCCCCGTTTTCCAGAAATAGAGGGAGACAAAAGGAGTTGCTTCCTGGAGATAAAACCCTTTAATAGTAATAAAGGCCTCATTGGAGCAGAAAGATGCAACTCATTCTTCCCTGTGCCTGTTGGACTGAGTTGGTTTTCCCTAGTGTTTGTGAAGTCTGTGAGAAATGTTTGGATAAGATCTTTTGGTGCTGTTCCCAGAACATGGTTCATGTGGTATCAAAGAATCCTGATGTTTTGCCAGGGATCTTTTTGTCATTGGGAATTTAGAGGCTGGGCTTGCAAAGAGTTGCCTGAGCTGCAATACAAAGAGAACTCCTGAACAACCTATTCTGGCAGGCCATCTTCAGTCAAAGCCTCCAGGGAGCTGTACCAGCAGGCTCCACTCAACAGGACAGCGAGCAAAAGTGACAATTTTAACTTCTGTAACACTGCAGAGCTGAAATTGAAACATCAGTTGTCCAGGCCACAGATTTACACTGAAATATGAATTACTGGAGTAACTAAATGAGGTCATTGTAACCTTTCTTAAAGCCAGACTCTCCTTGTCTTGAAGCAGGGAGGTCAAAGAGATGAAGAGACCAGACTGATGTGCAATTATTATATTCCTTCAACTGCAAGAATTAGTGACTCAAGCTGCCTGAGAAGTGGGAAGGAGGGATTTTGACTGACCTCACTTAAATGCTATTTCAGTAGCATTACTGTTTCTTTAGACATCAGTTTAAACTGGTAGTTTCCAATCTTTTTTTCCATCTGTCATCCATGTTTTCTTCACTGACAAGGCAGTCCTGGATGAATGGGAGGTAAACATATGGACAATTTTCCTCACTACTTCCATTCACCTCTTGAAGTCTGGAGTTACAGACAGCATATTTTGGCTTCATCTCCCACTGCTGTGCACAGTACTTACTTTAGGTGCAGTGTGCCACCATGTATTTACAACACACAAAAGATGAGAAGGAAGCAGGTTTTCCAGAAGCCTTACATTTGCAGTGGTGACATATTAGGTAAATTGGCATCCTTCCTCTTCGTGAAGATGAAAATGGATAACAATATCCTAATGGATCAAGTTGATACAGTTTCTCTCAGCTCACAAAATATTGTTCTGTTTACTGATGAATATGTTATGTTACAACTGTTAGAAATCTGAGAAGCTATTTTGTCCAACTATGTCTTCCATTTTTAATTATTATGCCACTTATTTCTGTACTGATTTCACTCCATAGTTTCCATTATGATCTGGTATCAGAAAGGTCTAAAATAGCAAGTGCTCTGGAGTCATAACCATAATTAAGGACACTTTTTAATTGCTTAATTTACACTGATGATTAAATTTCAAATCAGGAAATTTTGGTTTTCTTCCTAAAGATCAAGTTTAAATTGTAATAAGAATCTTACAATTTCATTTTTTGTAAGCAGAGCTTATTTTTTCACAACTTTGTGAAGAATATTAATAATCTTTGCTACTTACTGTCACCTGCCTATATCACTGGTGGGCTGTTCTTGGCTTTACCGTGAGCATGTTATCTGAGCTGCTGGAGGTATTCTCATCCCTATGTTCATTTGACATGATTCACTTTGACTTTTCTCAGCCGTCACTGCATTTGGTCAGCAGAGACAGATCAGTTGAAGAAGTTATTACAAGTGCATACATGTACATACACCAAAAATGTATATGTCCATGTGAAAGGACTTATGCCTAAAGGTTTATTTGGTGTTAAGGTTCATTGACTACCAGCAATGCCACTTAACTAATTATTTTAGTAAATATGCTAAGACTGAGAAAAGAGTACATATTTTAAATTAGGTATAAATGAGATGGAAAAATGCAGACAGATCTGTAGAGATGTTTTTGAGCTTGTGACTGACTTAGCAGATGATCTGCCTCTCCTTAGGTCACTGGGTTCATACACCACAGGCACCATGTCTCTAAGTTCAGTGTGCAAGCCTTGTGCCAACTCTGCCTTCTTGAAACTAGCCCATCTATGCTCTTTCTAACATTCCTGTCTTGACTTACAATGGCCCCCATCTGCTGCTTTCCTGATACACTGAAGAAGAGAAAATCAATTGTATCATACCATGAAACACAGAAACTGGAATGCCAAGTATTACTTTTTCTAAGTTTAAATACACCTTTTCATGTTGAAAAGTGATTGCTATATTTATAAAAATAGTTTGGATGATGAATAATTTCATGAAACTAACTCAGAAATTATTAGCACACTAAGGATTACATACTATCTTATCTGAATAAGTTGCTAAAAATTCACACTCTTGTTTTGCCAGTTCCCTCCACCAAAAATTAACACTTACCAAAGCAAATACTGTGAAATGTTATTTCAGGATTTCTTGAATAGGTTGAAACCAAAGCAAAATATCCAGGATTGCTGCTTAAGATACCTGAACATCAGATTTTCTATGACTGCGGAGAATATAATTATTTTGTTAATCATTTATTAATTAGGTGCAGCACATAGGAAGTGTAGCTGAATATCCTTGTTTGGAGGTCATTTATTTCAATGGTACTGAAATTTATTATTACAGGGCCTATCTTTCTACTGTAATGGGATAGGTCCTTCATATATATGAGCTCTATATACACATATACAGATATATATACATATATTCCTATTTTCAGTCCAGCAGGTAGATGTTACTTCTGTGCAAGAGCTAGAATCTTGTCCCTGGGTAATTGTGTTCTGCAGCCACTGCCTGGATTGCCAGGTATCAATAGAAACTTCCTCTCCCTGACCCAAGTTTTGATGCCCCAGGGAAATTACACCATTCCTCATATCCTATGCCTCTAAATGCTCCCCAGTAGTGGATCTGAATTTCATTAGAAAGGGAAGGGGCAGCGCACATGGAATTTGGGGTAGCAGCATAACCTTCACCACAGTTCAGTTCACTTTTGCCAAGGGAATGCAATGAGCATGGAACAAGTGTCCCCCAGCTGGCCACTGGTGACACTGAAAATGTGCCCCCGGGTAGGGAGAATCTGATAGCTCTGCTCCCTTCCTGTCCTGCTGACTGAGTACAACATTCTTCAAATGACTTTCTGAGAGACCTTCAAAGGTAAAAGGTTGGAAGAAAGAGAAATATCAAATTAAATTCTTCTGGAGCTTTACCTGGGCCTCCAAGGATATGTCACGGTCTTACCACAGCTCAGGAACTCCTGATCCAATCCACTTCCCCTGCCAGCAGGATCAGTTACAATTAAACTGATGTCAACATAATTGTCTAGCCTGCCTTGTAGCATCTTTGTCACTGGAGAACTTTACTTTCCAAAGTAATATATTCCAGTGCTTCACTGTCACTATGGTTCGACAGCTCATTTTTTGTTTTCTCCCTAGTGCCTTATTTAAACTTCCAGTGCTCCATCCAAGGGACATTAATTATTGTCCTTTTCACTTAGACAGATTGTCCCTTTCCTCTTGAAAGCAAACTTTCACATTACTGAGGATTCCTGACCTCAGTCCTCTCATTTCTAGGCTCTGTTTTATCACTAGAAGTAATTGTCTTCTGTATCTTTTCTCTATCTTGTTTGTTTGAACTCCCTCCACCTTTAAGTGGTTTCTGAAACTAAATAACATGCAATTATTCAACATCTGAAAACAGAATTCCTATTTATTAGTCTCCCACGATTTGGTGGGGTTTTGCAGCTTTCTTTTTGCTATGGCACAAAATTAGCAATATGTTGATCTTAATCTCTTCACATCCTAGGGTTTTTATTATTAATTATTGTACTATATTAAATAATCATTGAAGTGCTGTTCCTTAACACTAGTATCAAATTAATATTAGATATGTTTATCTGACAGACATTTAAAATTACTATTTTTTTCTAAATTTTAAGTTAAAAAAATTACTGAAGAATGAGCCAGATTTGTACTGCTTGACAATTACATATGACACCAGGAGAACAGGGTTTGGAGTCATGATGGAAAATAGGTAAACTCCTGAATATGCTCCTCTTTTTTCTTACATGAATGGTATACTCCAGAACTATCAAATTCTTCTACCTTGTGACTTGGTCAAAAAGAAGAAATGAGGAAGCTGGCTAATGTTGATAAGGTAACTTCATAAAATGCAAAGAATAAGTTAATAAATTTTGTGCTTCTGCTGATAAGTCAAGGAGTGTAAATGCTTGTAAAAATTACTTCAACTTATCTTTAAACAAAATTACTCCCATGTCATTTTCATCCACTCATTTGCCTCCTTTCACTGTGATAAAACCATGGTCAGTCATTTTGCCAGGTTTTTGCTACTTTAAGTAATGACACAAATATATTAATTTCTGCTTATATGTTCTCATCTTCTAAACTGGAAATGAGCAGGAATGCTGGGCTTTCATTGATAAGAAGTTGCATGATTTATTTGAAATTAGGCTTTGTTTTGTGCATCTTCAGTAAGCAGGGCACGGGACTCTGGTTTTAGGTATGACCATTTGTGAATGACCCCTTGTTTCCCAGCTGAAGTAGATGATGATCATTCCACTCTGTACTCCATCCATTTCCCTCCCCTCTCCATTAAAAGCAAATAAGAAAAAAAACAACCAAAACCAACCAAAATACACACACAAAACCCCCAAGCCAACAAGAAAACCCAAAAACCAAAAAAACCCAACAAAAACCAAAACCCAAACAAACAAAAAAAAAACAAAAAGAAAAACCCAAAACCCAACAGCAACCAAGCAAACAAAAAAAAACCCCAAACACAAAATCCAAACCCAGTACTGTCCCTCCACTGCCAGCAAATGCAACTATTGTGACAACCTCATGTTGTCCCTATCTGGGCTGTTGTTTCCCAGTTAAACCTTGCTGTATTTCTTACTGGAAGGTTACAGTCACAAGTAAATTCAGTCTTTCCCCCAGAAGTATGAAAAAAGTTTACACACCTAAAACTTGTCAGATTTTTTATTCATACTGCATACGCATCCAATCTGCCACCCACAAAAATCTGACTCACTGATACCCATGAAGGGACAAAATGAACTTTGGGGTGGCATCTACTTTCCAAAGTCTTTCATTTCCTAGCCTGACTGGTGACCTAAATAAAACTTTTCAGTATTAGGCTTTTACAAGATGTAATTTATACTATGGCTGTCAGGAGTTAAGATAGTAGTTGCCATGGAGCTTTAATCTTTTTTTAGGCTTTAGTCAAAGGAAGCTGGAAATCAGTATGCTGGATAGAACCCTGCTCAATAGAATTTTATTCAAATTGGGGCAGGATTTAATCCTAATTTTTCTGCTGAACATTAGTATCAAAGGCTCTAGAATTCATTCTATTTTCTTCTCTTTTGAGATTCTTAAACCACACTTCATTCAACCCAAAAAATACCTGAGTTGCTTCCCCTCTATTCCTTCAACTATAAACTATAACTTTCTTCTAATCTTCATAATCACTGTAGTGAAATTCATTCACCAGTTCTTTCATTTTCAGTGGAGTCATTCTGTAAGTATATGAAAGCAAAGCTTTAGGGAGGATTTTATTTTTTCTATGCACACACTAAGCACTAATCTCTACACTGGAAAACAGGTCTTTGAAACAGAAATTACAGTTTGAATCTGTGTCTATGCTACTTATAACTTCCTTGATGTATATTTAAGCAAAAATCCCAAAAGCATACAATGCATGAAGTGCATCTCTGAGCAGTACAAAATTGGCCAGTAATGCTCTGCTGGAACACAGCTGCAGCAGAACAGAAATGCAGTTCAGTTTAATACTTGCAGTTAAAACATGCACTTAAAACTGAACTTGCCCTATACGAGGAAAATTAAAAGAATGCAGATCTAGATGAAAAAAAATAAGAATTCGTTAAAAGGAGCTTTTAGAACTCTTATCCACCAAAAAATTAGAAAGGATTCAGATGCAATCTTAACTTGACCTTGAAACTTGGATTCAAAAGCAAATGGCAGCTTCACTTAATGAATAATTTCCCAGAATTTTCACTAAATACAACTGTTTATTGCCCAGCTGTAGTGGCACTGCATAATTCTCAAGCTGTTCCAAAGACTGCAGAGTAATCAGAAAATTGTCACAGGAGATAATTTCAAACTCCTTTCAGCTCTTTTATGGCATGTATTATAAAAGAGGCATGATAACAGCAAAAAAAATTACATCTTTTCCCTTCTACAGTATGTAAGTGTGGGACTTGAGCATTTGCACATTAACATCTGTTTCTACCACTGATAGCAAAATGTCTTACCTAACTGGCATTGGACAGAAAAATGATTTGGGATTGAGTGAAAGCCATGCTCATCTACTTCAGAGGATCTAATGCAAAGACCTGTGCTATATTTTTCAGTCTGAGGTGTCAATATCAAAGACTTGCAGAGCTACTGGAAATGAGACCTCTTAACAAAAGAAATATATATGCAGGTAAGAGAGAGAAAGAAGTCCAAGCTCTTAACTTGCTGGTGTGGCCAAACAGCTCATGTGAATTCAGACAAACCATAGCAGTTTCCTTAAAGCTCAAGTCAGAGACTTTGAAATGAAGAGTCTTCAAAGTTATGAAATGCCATCTTCTTTATAAAGGCCATCTCAGTTCTAAAAGGATTTGAAACAAAATCCTTACATAAATTCAGGGAAAAAAGGGGCATTTCCCTTACCTCTATTCTGAACCAGTTTCAAGACCTGTCAGTATCACATTACCATTTCTGGATGTGTGGATTAGTTAAAGCTTGGCAGTGAAATACAGTTAAAGCTAGTTTAAATAAAGAAGTATTATCATAGTGCTGCAGATATCAAAATGACCTTACAATAGAGATGGCAAGTATTAAATTGCATGTTTTGCTTTCAAAACAGTATGCTTTCTCTTTTTTGCATTTGTGTTTTGCTTTAAAGGCTCAAAATGAATCAAACCAGTCCACAGGACAGTGATCAAGAAACATTCTTGCTCCAATAAAATTTCTTTTAAATAGCTTATTGGGGACATTTTGGTGCTCATGAACTTGCATTACTTCAAAACTGAAAGGCAAGAAGAAAGAACTTAGAAGTGCACCATTTTTTCAAAAGCAACAAGAAAACAAGATGTAACTAGGCTGAATTAGGATGCAGCATTGATTTTCAAAAGAGAAGGCAGTAAACTGTGTAGTCACATATATGACTATCAACTTCCAAAGTATGCATTGCCCTGATTTTTTTTTTTTGCAAGAAGACAGACTTACTTCATGAGATTCAACACGTATCTTGAACATGAACTGGTTTAACAATATTTACTTTTCATTTTGATTTCACTAGCAAGGTTCATCCCTTTAAGAAAAGTAACCCAACATTAAGAAGCAATGTAAGAATTCTCTACTTACCTTTCTGATTTCATACTAGCATCTTATGTGCATCTTCAGCAATTATCATTGAACTTCTATGGGAATGGATAGGAACCCATAAAATTTAGGTTTGGTTAAAAAAAGTGGTGAACAGCTAGATACCAGATAACATCAGATCTTTTCTCATGTATGTCTTAACAACAAATTAGCTAGAGCATTTAAAAGAAATAATTGCAGAATCACCCACTATATTTGAGGCATGCTGCTAATTTGCAATATAAACAGAATTATTGCTACATTTGAGCAATTTCATACATTAAGCCAAGCAAGTGCCATTTCTCCAGCACTATCTTCACTGGAAGCCTTGAGAGTTCCTATTCACTACTAGAAGGGTCATTAAAATAAAGAAAGCATCCCTGCATTAAAGATATTTATCTGGACCACTTTCAAAATCTAAAATCTCTTTTCTGTATCACCCCAACATACACCTCCTACTTCAGCAATTATTTCAGATCAATTATGTAAGGCTCCCAGATTTCCTCTCTGCATTGGAAAGAAGCATTCCTGATTTATCCAGTACAAATTCAAGCAATACTTTTCCAGATAAATCAGTAACATTAATAGTTACGATTTCACTTGTACTTTGTTCTGCAACTTCAATGCTTACCTAAGCAGTGTTTGTTTTTTAATACTAGGGAGTGTTATCCATTTTAGGTAAACTTAGATGTTCATATAATCCTCAGCCCAAGGCTTCCAATCAATCTTCTCAAAAAGGAAATTTGAGAATCCTTAAGCCATAACAAATAAAAAAAAAGGAGTCAAATGTTCAGAAGAGAACTTACTGCCACTTATCTCCAACAGCCGGTCTGATCATTCTCCATCAATAGCCATGATCCAGCCCCTCAAAACTATTGTTGCAACCTGAGATCAGCCAGTAGGCCTGGAAAGCAAGGTAGGGATAAGGTTTACCCTCTATCCCATCCTACTGATGGTCAGAGCCCTTACAGAAGTTTCTTGCAGGAGCTGTTTACTTACTGTGGTATGGATCTCCCTACTGGAGCAGTACTCCACTTCATAAAGCTACAGTTTTAGAGCAAAAACTCAAACCTTTGTCTTTCCACTCCCCTGGTACATGCTAACTACTTGCAAATGCTCCATCCTGCTAAGGAATCAGATCATACCTGAGGAAACAGGCTTGGTATGTTACTTACCTTATGATACTGAGCATGCTGTGCACTGATTTGTGCCATCTGGTCTGACAGCACTGAGGCTTTGTGCCCTGCACAGCACATTCCCCCCTCAAGCCCCAGCTGGCACAGCCCTCTAGTGGAGATGCAGGAAGGAATTCTGATGGCATTCATCCATCCCAGCTCCCTTCTGCTCATCTGCCTGCCTTCTGGGCTGCTCTCAGCTCAGCACAACTGCCTTCTAACCGGCCTTGGCCAGAGCTGGTGTCACTTTTCCCTCTGTACTGCCAAGGGACACCTTAGCAGCAAAGGACAGAGACCTACAGGGACTCCTGAGCACTTGCAGCCCACCCTTAGGTAACCCCACAGCCAGCCCCACAGAGCTGCTGCCTGTCTTGCCAAGCCCACCCCAATTCCAGTCTCAAGAGCACTGGTGAGCAGGAACCCTAGGACTGAGCTTTGGTACCCACTCACATCTCCATTAGCATCTCCCATTGCAAAGGAGCAGCAACAGCTGTTCTCATCTTCTTTTTACACCTCCTTTAGGGCATGGGGGTGAGGAAGTTCACTTTTGCCTACCACCCAAGTAGTGTTTAGATACTACCAGCATACTTCAGGACAATGCTCTTACATCACCTGTCAGAAACCTGCTGGGATTTGTCTATTGGCTCTGTGCCATGCATGCTTATGTTTTGTTAGTTTGTACCTATCAACTTTTTATTGAAAGCTTTTGCCTTCAGGCTTTTGAGGTAGTTGCCCAAGTCCAAGAATTTTGGTGCTGTGCCTAAACCCAGGTTTGGCCACATCAGACACAAATCCTACTCAAGGAAGAGCAAAGTTTACACCCCAGAGAAAACCAGTCGTGATTCAGCTCTCTACAGATGGATTATAATGAAGATTCCATCACATTTCCAGTTCCTGTTCCCTGAAATGTTAACATCCTCCCCTCTCAAGGGATCCTTCTACCACTTTAAGGCTTATAGTGAGATCATGTTAAATGATAAAGACCACATCAGGATGCTTGACAAAACCCATTATGAAAAACTGAGTATACACTATATCATACCCAAAAACTGACTCCCAAGTATAGTCACAAAGACAAGAGTTTAATGTTGGCAAAAAAGAAAAGTTTAAGTTAGTGGTATTTTCTTCCTTGCAATAACATACTGATCATATGAAAGTCACTGGAGAGGTCTGCTTATAGCTCGGAAGACTTTTACAGTTACAGCTGAATTCAAAACCCCTAACTCCAAACACGTGATGTTAACACAAAAACTGAAAATGTAAAACTTGGGATAAAGAACAAACTCAGTTGTTAAGATGCTAGCAGAGATATGAGGCCTTTCAACCCCTTTACCATAACATGAGAAGTTCTTCAGTATCTTTCCCACCACCATTATTTCAGGATTCACAAGGTTCTTTAAAATACTAACGGGGGTAAATTGAAACCAAGCGCCATCTGCTTGTAATGTCTTCTGTGAAAGGTCTGAAGCCACCCTGTTTCAATTATTTGGTTATTCAGTGCAGAAAGTTAAAGATCACAGAAGGTATAACAGTTTTTAATATTAATATTATAGATTAAAAATTATTGCATAGCCTTATGCATTTCCTAAAACAATGTTCTGTGGAAATGAAACATTTTAATATAAAAGGAGCAACTCTTTAAAACATAAATTGTTTTCACTACCTCGATCTCCTATCTTTTTTTGATTTGTCAGTACATTTGTCCATTGTTTTCTCATTGTCTCCTCTGCACTTGGGGCAATACCACTTCCCCTTTGGTTTGTACGTCAGTCCAACACAGGAAAAGTGGAACCACTCAATAGGGCACTGTTCATTGTCACATCCTATCATTTCACCGTAAGACACTTGGTTGCATAAGCAGTAAGTTGGTTCATTGGGATCAATTGCATATTCTACAGGTGAAACCTCTCTCTCCTGTTTGGCTTTGGAGCGTTTTTTCTTCTTGGAAGATTTCGATCTTTTCTCTTTGGGTGGCTGGTCATCGCAGTCATCGATGCCATTGGCTATGTGGCACAGGTCGCGGCTCTCGCTGGTTCGCTGCCGACGAGGCCTGCGCGAGGATCTCTCCGGCTGGCACGACTCCATCTTGGCCTTCTCTAGAGGCTTCTCATTCTCAGACAGGTCTTGGAAACACTGAGAGTGTGTCTCCATTTGACGGGCTCTGTTCTCTACCAGTTCTAGCATCTGAGTAACTATTTGAATTTTTTCATCTCCAAGTTCTTGACTGTTGATTAATGCACGCTGAAGATGCTGCTGCAAGCGTTTCTTCTGAACAGGATCGTTTTCTGACTTGTATTTTTCATAGACATCATCTATTTCTTTTAGCGCTTCTATAAAATAAAAATAATCATAGGAATAATTACACAAGATGGAACATGCTCAAGGGAACAAATATATTTCTAGCTGATGAGCAATAGTACAAATCTTAATTACGCTATACTCTACATATCATTCAAGTCCATGTGGTCATCAAATCAATGTTTAAGGTCACAGTATGTTGCAAGAAAATATTCTCATGTTCTAAGAAAGAGCAAGCTTATTTTAGCCACTGGAAAAAGAAAGGATAACACAAGAGAGGGGACACAGAAGTTGCTGAGGCATGGATAATCCAGATCTTCCTTCCATTTCACATAGGAGGAATTTCTCTTAAGAGGGAGTCCTTACCACAATAATTCCAAAACTCGTCCAGCAAACCAAAGCAATCATTTATTTTATCACATGAAGAATCCTGAAATTCATAGAATTGTCATATATCATGATATATAACACTCCAGAATTAGTTTATCCATGTCCTTTGCCTTCCCCTCTTACTCATCTCAAGGTTTGGCATTACATTTTCAAGTAGACACAGTTATAAGAGGAATATGACAACTGAAGTTACATAATAGCAAATTTACAATCAGAATGAAAATCAACTTACACCCCTCAAAATACTTTCCCTATTGCCAAAACAAATCAGGGTTGAACTTTTCAGAATAGGTGACCTTCTCTTTAGTGCATCATAGGGTATTTTTAAGCAACTAGTAAATGAGTAACTCACAGTTTGATTTCCAAGCTTTCCCTCTTCCAAGTCACGCAAAATAACTGCATGAGTTGCTGTGAATCTTTCACTAAATTTAGTTCTAAGAAGCAAGTTGAATGAACCCGAATATGAGATCAACATCTTATAAATCAGTCTTAAGTCTGTACTCTGCTGTTCTATATTGCTGGATTTTAAAATTACTTTTTCCAAGCCAAATGTTACACTAGATCTATGCATAGAGGTCAGAGAAACTCCAAACTGGGAAGGAAATAATTAGAAGAGCTGGCAGTGAAACTTGATGTACAGTGTTAAGTACGGTATTGGTTCAGTCAGAACTTAGGATTTTATTTGAACAGGTAAGGGAGTTTATAAATGCTATTAAACTATTTACTTCTTCTAAAGCAGAAGTTATGCAGTACAATCTACCTCTTCCTGAAGACCTGCATTTAAATAATATGCTTTCATTTTAAAAGAATTTGTCTGCACTGTTGTAAAATGATTCAAGCTTGTTATCTCAACATCATTCCTGGTGATATTTTTTTTCCTGCAGATATCTTGGTACAGTAGTTTAAGCATGAACAGCTACTTTTTACTATAAATTTGGAAACCTGTATGACAACAGAAGCCAACTGCATTTTGTTCTGTTCCAGACTTTCACTAAGGTAATATAAAAATCACTCCTCTGGCCTGTCCAGTAACTCAACCTGTATTTTCTATATTTTAATATCAGCGTTCCAGCTACCGTTTAAACCATAAGCTTTATTTCACTATACATTCAGCTGCATCACTTGCCTCTGGCCCTGACAACAGAAATAAAATTTTTAAAAATCTTACTCTCAGCTCCTGAGCATGGAGTAGGGTACTTTGTATGCTGTTGAACAAGAACGGCATAACAGAATACAATATTGTACAACCACACAATCTCCCACCCAGACTTCTTTTTTTTGGAAGCAGGAGTGTAGGTACAGCTAGATGAGCTAGATTTCCCATATCGGGAATGCCCTATGCAGAACCATTCACAAACAATAGCTGTTCACTCGTTCATACTGTGACACAGAACAACATTCATCCTACATCGGTTATTGCCTGGATGCAGCCTATGCAGATACGCTGAACTTTACAGGGATCAACATCCACTAAAGAGCACAAAGTAGTTTTGGACTGACTGAAATGGAAGTTTACCAAACTACTTGCGACTCCCCGGAGATTAGACAAGGCATTCATACAGCCTAATAAACAGCTTCGAAGCCTCTGTTAAAAAAAAAAAAAAACAAAACAAAAAAAACCCCACAAAAAACCCCAACCCTAACCAGGGCCAAGTGTTCATTACAGATAATCTGATTAAGTTTGGTGGAGCTAATAAAAGCTAAAACGATTTGTTTTCTAAGCACAAGAGTGACTTTCTCCCTCCTCCACAGAACATCATTACCTTTTAAATTAGCTGAAATAATATAGCATTGCTGTTGCATTTTTAGACTTTGGTCTAAAATATTTTTATCCCATTGTTAGGATTTTGAAGATTTTTTGTTGTTGTTTTAAAACAGTTGAAGGCTTCGATTAAAACTAGCAACAAATTTATTATATGACCCAGTATTGGTGGCTGGATAAACAGACAGTAATAAACAGTCTAAAGAAAATATTTAATATATTAAAGTCTGAGGATTGCTGGCTAGTCACCATGGATCAGGAGGTAAAGAGCCAACCTTAACTAGGAATTCAAAATGCTGCAGGCAAGTCTATGCCTAAACTTTAAAATCCCAGGCAACTTACAAAAGCCTGTTCTTATGTGTTTTCTCGGGTAATTAGAAAGATAATTGAAAGAATCCCTTCACAACAGCTGCCTCCTGAGGTGGCCCTTCAGCGTCTGAGAGGCCCTGCCGGTCCCCATGGTCCCTCCTGCCCACGCCGAAGGAGAGAGCTGCGGCTCCGGTGCCGGCTGCCCGGGATCGAATTCCTGCCGCATGGCAGGGCGGGCTGGCAGCTGCCGGGCACCGCCGTGCCCCGCAAACTCCGCGGGGCGCAAGGTCTCTCATCAGCACTGAACCTGCCTCCCGAAGGAGCCTTCGGGTGAGGTTCAGGGCAACTTCCCGCTCCATAGCCTCCCTCCACGACCCAAGGGAACGCTGCTGGCGCTTTGTGTATCCCCGCCCCCACCGTGCGTGCAGTCTACCGTGGGACGGGCGCTGGGCTCCGCCGGGACGCCGCCCCCCGGCTCCGCACGGCGGGAGGAGCTGCGGGGAGGCCGATTTCCGGACCGCACCTCCAGCGGCAGCGCCGCCGGTTCGGGCAGCAGGGCTGCCCGGCGGGGCGGAAGCGACCCCAAACGGCGGAGCCGGGGCCTAGCGCCGGGCAGCGCGGCCTTCCCCGGGACCCACCGGGCGCCGGGCTCCCCGCGCCCCGGCAGGCTCAGCCCCGCGGGGCCCCAGCAGGTTTCACCCCAGCCCCGGCTCCTACGCGCCGGGCGCATGTGCGGCGGGTGGAGGCCGTCCCCTTTCCCCTTCTCCCCGCCGCCCGGTGCCCCGCGGCGGCGCCCACCTTGGCACTGCGTGTCCATCTCCCGCAGCAGCGAGGCGTTGCGCTGGATGTCCAGCGGCAGAGACTCCACGCACTCCAGGTAGTCCTGCACGTAGAGCGAGAGCAGCCGGGCCCGCTCCCCCCCCGGCGCCGCCGGCCCCGCCACCAGCTGTGGCCCCGCCAGCATCATCCCCCCACGCCAGCAGCACATCCGCCGCCGCCGCCGCGCCGCCCGCACCGGGCGCGGGGTCCTTGCGGCAGCCCCGCTCCCTTCTCCGTCTTCTTCTCCTCCTCCTCCTGCCGCCGCCCCGTTGCTCTGGGGCGGCCGCGCCCGCGGGGCGGAGAGCGCTCGCCGGGCCGGCCCGGTCGGGTGCAGCCGCTCCTCCGCGGGGTCCCGCGGGTCGCGCTCCCCTTCCCGCGGTGCCGCCGCCGGAGCAAAACCCCCGCTCGGCGCCCCCGCCCCTGCCCGGAGCGCGCATGCGCGAGGCCCTGCCCTTATAAGGCGCGGCCGGCGGCGCTGCCAGGCGTTCGCATTCTCCCGCCTTCCCCAGGCGCGCGCTCCCATTGGCCCGGCGCGCGGCGAGGGGCGGGAGCGCGCGCGGGGGGCGGGGCCTCCCATAAAGGCGACCGGAGTCTCCGGCGCTTCCGCGCCCAGCGGGGCCGCCACCCGCGCCGGGGTCCCCGGGGCTGCCCGCAGTAACAGCTCCGTGGTCTATCTTTAACGAACAGCAAAGAGCATTTGGGATGGGCTAGTATTTAGGGAAGCTGAGTGACAGTTTTATCCTGAGAAATCATTTCAAGAGTATTTTAAATAAGGTAACAACGAACTTTGGCCTTTTAAACGCCAACGCCAAACAGCAAATCTCGAAAATTTGATAGAGTATCCTGTCTTTCCCATGCCCGTTGCAAAATTTGTATCAAATCTTGGCCACAACAATTATAGTAGGAAACAAAAGCTAAATTATACTTTCTGACTATATACTAAAATGTCGAGATTTCATTTCCACTTCTCTTTGAGACATTTTTCAGGTCTTTACTGCATGAATAATAATTGGTAAGCATGAGGAAAAAACAATTAATTTTGCCAAGTCTTGAAACACCCTGAGGAGACCTGTGTATTTTGCATTGTTTCATTTGTACTTTAGGCATCCAAAAAGATATCAGGGGAAAATGCACATGGTAAATGTAGCAAAAAAAACAACCAAAAAAAAAACAATCAGAGATGATTGAATTCACAAATAAAATTGAAAATAAGTAAATTCAAATCCCCAGACTCCCTTCTGTCTTACATTCCTACCTCTAGTTGAGTAGCCAGCACTAAAAGAGTACCCATGGTAATCTTGTAGGTAGCATTTCAGGATGGCATGTTCTGGAGTAGTGGTGAAGCAGCAGCACAGGTTTACAGAGAAGTTGCGTTACCTCCATCCTTGGATATTTTTTGAGCCTCCCTGAATGATGACACAACCTGATCTGGCTGTGAAGCTGGCTCTGCTTTGGTGGCCCGCAAGGATCCCATCCAGACTCCTTTTTCCTGGGATTCTGTCTTTGTGTGGTCTGTGCCAAATAGCTCCATGGCTACTCCTACAAGAAAATGAATATCTCACATGATGGCAGCCTGCAAGTGCTATTTTCTTAAGACCCTAGTTCACATAACTGTTTAAACATTCCTAACTTCCATGTCACAGAGCTGCTAGGCGGGTGTTCTGCATGGCAGGGATTTTCATATGTCTATGTCCAAGCTGTTGAGTAATTGTAGCTGCAGTCAGTCAGCTTTGCCCAAGTCAGCAATGTGTTGGTAAGGTCATAGAAATGAATGAAAACAAAGTTGTAGACAGTACTTTCAAAACATCCTTCACTACACTGATGTCACTCTGGCCAAAAACCCAGGAAGTCTGCAATTCTGTGTGCTCATGTTCTTAAGAGGGCGCCTTCATCTTAAAATGAACAGTTTAAATTTACAGTGTAACACCTGTAAAACCAGCTGCTTTTTTTTGTTTGTTTTTGTTTGTTTGTTTGTTTAATTTTACAGCTCAGGTTAAAGAAGCCTCAGATAATTTTTTGCTACTTGTCTCATTTTTGCACAAATAGATTTAGAAAATGGCAATAACCTGGTTATCATGGCTTCCATCAGCAGTAACTCACTGAAACTGTCCTGTGGTCATTGCTGTCACTTCTGAGTAACTGAAGACTGAATTTTTTTATATACTATTAACAGATAACACTTAAGCCAGTGAAGAGGACCTGGATTATTATAATTGATACTATATTCCTGAGAAAGGTGTTGGCTCTTTTGAGGGGTTGTGTTTCTGCTTATAGTCAGTTTGAATAGGTGTAACATTCTGCCATCTCATGAAGAGATAAAGCTAAAAAACTGGAGATTCCTCTACAGAGCAGAAAAAATAAAGCAAAAATGTTCATTCAAAATTAAGATGTTAATTAAGATTAAATATTAATTACTATTGAGTAGGAATTTAAACCAGACATTTTGGCATGACTTTTTTTTTCCTCACAAGAAACTCTGCATACACTGTCAATAAAGAAATAGCCAAGAAAATAATTCATAACATTTGTTACAGGTGGTTTCTATGCTAAAAGCTTGCTGTTTGTCACTATGGGGAAACAGTATCTAAGGTACAGCAGAGAATAGCTAATGACTTCTGTTTTAAGTGTTATCTGCTGCTTTCAAACACTAAAATAAAAATTTAAATTTTGGGAACCTTAAAAACGCAGCAGTGGCACTGGACCAGATTTCCCTAGGAAAAAGAAGCCTTAGCTTGCTGCATGTTTGAAGCCTCAGGGAAAAGGAAAGCAAGAAGAGCTGATTGAATTCCCTGCTCATGCCTCAAAATGGCTAGGAGCAAGCACAGGAGAATTTTGATGTATTGGGCTCAAGTTTGCAGCATGATTGATAGCTCTGAGAACCAACTGTGTCCCTTCTTTTACTGTCTGTATGTGAGAATAATCTGGAGATAGGAACAGGCATGGTTAGAGCAAAACCTTGCTAATTGTAGAGACGGACTGGCAGAATGATCACATGTTTCCACCAACCCTCTCTGCTAGGTGGGAAACTGTCAGCTTGAGGTTGACATACACAGGGATGTGATATTAGGATGTATTGCATCAAACATATCTCAGTAGTTGTCCACCAAGGGTAAGTAATACAGGGAGCTCCTATATCCAGTTTATTTCAATTTATTTATATATCTCTAAACTAATCCCAGTTTTCAGGAAGAATAGATCCCAACAGTTTTTGTTTCTTTATAAATTACCAGTATAGGTTTTTAAAGTCCAAACCAGAGTATTCCCCTTCTTTTTGTGAAAGATCTCATTATATTACAGATTTTACTATGATAAAAATATTTCCAGAAATTTAATCCAACTCTTATTTTTCCCAATTAAAGTTTTGCCTCTCATCTTTCATAATCCTGATTTTAAATCATCACAACACAGATGATTCTGTCCTGTTTCACATAATAATACACAAGTTGGTTAGGGTTCTTTTTTTTTTTTGGTTGGTTGGTTGGTTTGGTGTTGTTTGTTTTACTTTGGTGAGTGGTTTTTGGTTTGTTTTGTGGGTGGGGGGGTTTGTTTGTTGGATTCAGTTTGGATTGGTTTGGGTTTGGTTTTATTTGGTTTGTTGGTTTTGTTTGGGATTTCTTTTTTTTTCCCCTTGCTTTCTGTTGATAACCCAGGAAGTGTTTCAGGCTGTGGAAAAAGAAAAACAGCATTATTGATGAGGGGAAGTCCATAGGGGGCTGTAATTGTGAAAGACCTTCTTAGCATTTAGTAGGAATGCTCAAAGGATGACAACAAGGTCCTTCTTTTAAGCAAAAGAATTGATTTTTGATGATATATTTTTCTTGTCAGAAATGCTTCTCTGTCTTCCATGGGATGAAAAGGATGAAGAATTATCCGAGATACCATAAAAATAAACAGATTTTAAAAAGAATGAGTACAAGCCAGGTGGGCTTCTTAAGAGTCAGTTCATAGCAGAGTGTTGTACAGGTGATATTCTGGGAAGAGGCTATCCTTGCCAGAGGTACTATTGTATTTGACCAGGTAAGCTATTCTCAAAAGCTTCTCTAACATCAAGTCATCCAAAAAAGATACATCCCTATAATGCCAGACATTGCTTTTTGTTTTCTCTAAATATTAGGCTTGATTTATCTGGTGGAATACAAAACATATGAATTCACTATTATTACTATTATTCTCTTTCATTTACACAAGTGTAGAATACTTGAAAATAAGACATGGGCTGACAACAGATAATTTTAATCAGATGATAAACTAAACAGTAGATTTCCTGAAAATACTGGGATGTGCTTTTTCCCCTGTTAGCTTCATCCTCAACTGTACCAAAGAGCTTTCTAGTACTAAGTGACAAATATCCTGCACTTATCAGGAGGTGTATGTTCTTCCTCATCCACAACATCTACTCTTTCTGCCAATATGCTAGAAAAGAAAATCTTTTCCTGAATCTGACTTAGTAACCAGTTGACTTGTATTAACACAGGAAAGAGGGCAGCCACAATATCCTGCTCAATTTTTTCTTTAAGAAGATAGGTTCTGCTAATTTCACCATGAGCAGACTGAAAAGGGGACTAAAAAGTGCAGACTAAGTTTACTCCATGCTTTGTTTTGTAATAATTATTTAATTATTTATTTATTTATTATGGTTCTTCACATTCAGTTTCCATACTCTAATGCCACAGCAAAACATGTTTTAAGAAATTGGTAGGTCCAAGGCAAGACATGTTTAGAAATTCAGTTATATATGACTTCATTGCTTTCATGAGAGCATACTGACACATTGTCACTTTGAGTACAACCACAGTGCTCCTTTTTGATGCTATCAGCTCTGTTTGGAATGCCCTCTGGCAGTCAGCAGGGGCTGGACACCACCAGCTTCTCACAGGTGCTATGGAGCAAGCTTGGCTGGCATAGGAACTGCAGCTTCTTAGAGGAGGGGGACAGTGCTGATCAGCTGAGCACATGTGAAAAACACATTCTTACTTCTTCCTTTTGTGAGGAACAAATATACACAAGTGCACCTTTGTAATCAAGATTATTAAATGAGGGCAGGCAGTGCACCTGCAGAAAGTTTCAGTAGGTGAAGGTTTAAGACATTCATAATACTCTCCCAAATGCAGATGTTAATTTTTCTTTCCAGCTCAGGAAATAAAGGTGGGAGTCACCCAGCTTAATACATGGAATGAGAGAGAATCTTAGTATAAATAGGTATTGCTCTAAAAATGTCTCTGTTGATTGTAAGGAGAGCCCAGGTCTCTTCTCACAGAAGTCAGTGAAATGAATTCCACTCTGTGTGCGAAAATGGGGTAATTACATGCCTATGATTAACATTTATGAATTTCAGAGTTCCCCTGAAAATTTGGACAGAGTTTTGGCATACGTCATTAAAACTCTGCAACAAACAGGAGGAAGCCTCATTTCATTTCCCTCCTAGTCAATTTTTTTTTTCTTCTTTGGAATCCGCTTATCCTAACCTAGTAAAAATTATTAATTTCTAGTGCAACTGAAAAGTCACCACAAACAGCTCCAGAGTGTAATTTCACATCTTCAAAATAATCCTATAGCACCAAATCACCCATATTAAGGGTTTTCCAGCAGTGCTTCTGCTAAGCAAATTTTTCAGTGCCATCACTTACTCCCAGTTACCAAAAAATGGTATTATCCTTTACTACTAAAATATGACCAATGTACAGGGTTTTTTTCCCAAGAACACACAGAGTTTACATTTGTTGTATTATTCAGTTGTAATTGTGAGAAAAATTAATGGTTAAACAAGATGAACAAATTCCTGCCCCTCAAACATCCTCTTCCCCAAAATAGTGAGAAATGTGTCATTTCCTCCAGTGTAAAGGAGGCTTTAGGCTGGAAGACTGCTGTCAAAATACAGGCAGCATCTGACTGAACATAGAACTTAGCTGCAGTTAAAATCACAGAATAACAGAACAGGTGAGGCTGGAAGAGACCACAGTGAGTCATCTGGTCCAATTTCCCTGCTCAGGCTGGGTCCCCTAGAGCACATTGCACAGGTTTTGTCCAGACAGCTTTTGAATCTCCCTGGAGATAAAGACTCCACATCTTGTCTGGGCAATCTGTTCCAGTGTTTGGTTACCTGCACAGTAAAGTTCTTCCTTGTGTTCAGGTGGGACTTCCTATATATCCATTTCTGCATGCTGCCTCTTGTCCTATTTCTTGGTACCACCTAGAAGAGCCTGGCTTCATCCTCTTGACACCCTTCCTTTGGATACTTATAGACATTGATAAGATCCTCTCTCAGCTCTCTTCTCCAGGCTAGACACTGGAAGATTTAAAATGTAAAATGTAAAACATGAGAGGATTTAGTAAATCCATTTATTGGATCAGTTTTCTTACTACTGACAAAATATCTTTTGCCCAATGTGATTCATCTCTACATTCATATTGAGAGGAAGTCCTTTTGCAGCCCACTTGGACTTAACAGTTAATGTTGCTTGACCACTAGTGGCAATGAAAACTTTAAAGGGCTGCAGGCTCAGATGTTGGAGCTGAACAATGCTTTTTTTTTTGCAGGAATGTTACTAGAGGAGGAAAATACATAGCTGGTTACCACTGTAACTCAATCTTCCATTACCTTAGGAACAGGCAGTAGTGCTCAGCAATTATCGTGCACCATTTTCACAATTAGCCTACAACATATTTGAAACTGTTACCCGGTATCAACATAAAACCTGTTTTCCTAAATGCTCGTGTGTGAGTGAGTGTTAATTAATTACAGACTAGAAATTGGTGCATCCTGACAGCAGATTTAATGACAGCATTTTCTTTAAAATGCTTAACCTACCTAATGGCAGTAGCTTTGCTGTGGCAGTGCCAACTAACAGAACCATCTAGAAGGCACATACACAAACACAAGTTAATTGTTGTTACCTGAACAAAGAGTGTGGCATATTATACATTATGCAAAAGTGAAAATCTAGCTGAAAGAAAAACTTTAAAAATACAGATATTGCTTTTATTTTCTCTATATTTTGCAACTTACAAGCTCAGGGACAGATTTGCCTAGTGAAAGAGAGAGACAGCATCAAAATTCTTCCAATATGTGCTTTTTTGCCTCAGTCTCTGGACCACTAGACCATGTCATGCCAGCTTAGTTTAACCTATAGGCTAGAGAAGTTTGATGTTTGACATGTTCTGTCCTACTAACAAATTTGAAGACCAACATTTACCATAACCTACAAGTGAGACCATTTAGTTCACATGTGCACAGAACCAGTTCAAGTCATTAAGGTGCTATGGTGCAATTTTAGGGCCAAAAAAGAAAAACATGCACACATCAGTCACTGCACAAGCTTCAGCTTGTCTCCACAAGGTTGACTGTGGTCTTTAGCCTGTATAGCAGGTGCTTCATATAGCTTTAGATATATCCTTTTAGTGGATGAAACTGGGACACTGACATTTCATCACAGTTTCTCGGCCAAAAAAAACAAGACTTCATAGAGCTGTGCCCCAGTTTAGTCGTTTCTTTGGGGATGGGTTCTTTGATAGTGTTTTAATTTGAAATCTCTCTTTTCCCACATACATATAGGTGATCACATGCAGGATCACGGGAGAAAAGAAAGACATTGATGTAGTGCAAGTGGCTATGACAGCAACCAAAACAACAGCTCAGGCCAGGTGGTTTCTTGCGCACCCTTTCAGGGCTCTCATGTGAGGCAGTCAGAGCTGGCACCACCCACTCTGCAGAGGTGCTCCCCACTCTGCACACTGGTCTCCTCTGTCTAATGTGGGCTCTGACATGGCTGGAGAGAGGTCACCATGAGGATATTGCTGGAAGAGGAACAGCAGGTGTAGGAAACTAACAGAGTTTACAAACTGTACTGTGCCTGCCTATAGGCCATATGTCTGAGGCTCAGCCAAAGAGAAAGACACTGTTTAGCAGACCTGGGCTCACCACAGGAACTTCAAAAATACCAAGACAGAATGAACCAGAAGGAAGCATTGTCTCTGGGCCACTTGGGAGCTTTTAGGGTAAGGTAACAAAGATAATTTGGGAAAGGTAATAAACCATTTATTTTGGGTCTGAGATGCCCAAATTTTATGTCATTTTGGGGATCTCTGCCAGTGCTCTTCTGTCATGTTTTATACTCAGACATGACTTTAGTGCAGCAGAGAGCTTTATTCCACAGTGGAGCATGATCATGTGCTATTTGCTTGACATACTAGAGGCAAAAGCAGCACTGCCTATGACATTAATTCAGTTTTTCAGCAGGGCAGCAGCATCTTGCAGTTGTCCCTGGGAGTTTAAGCATGAAAATCTAATTAAAGTGGGCAAATAACACTGGTGGCATGCACTCCTCTGCAGAGAAGGTGGAGCAGGGGATCCCGGGGGCAGCTGTGCCCCTCACAGCACAGCCTGGGGAAGCGGCCGCTGTGCTGGAAGAGCGTGGCTTGTACTGGGTGCTGTGCCAGCGTTTGTGCCGACGCTCAGATACCCACCGAGCCCTCCTGTGCTGGTGCACCACGAACTTCTGCGGGGTGCGAGTACCCCGTCAGAGTACTGCCATCGGGCCTCTTGCTGCTTCCTGGGGCAGGGAAGGAGGGAAAGCCTTTACAGGCAGGTAAGTGCTCCACCCGAAGTGCCTCCCCAATAGAAATGTGCTCAGGTTGGACAATAGGAGAAATTTCTTCACAGAAAGGATTGCCAAGCATTGGAGCAGGCTGCTCAGGGAGGTGGTGGAGTCACGGTCTCTAGACGTGTTTAAGGAAAGACTGGACATGGCACTTAGTGCCGTGTTCTGGCTGACAAGGTGGTGTTCGGTCAAAGGCTGGACTCTATGATCGCAAAGGTTTTTTCCAACCTAAACGATTCTGCGGGCCGAGAGGCACCTGAAGCCCAGCGTGTACGCGCAGCAGGGGGGCGCGGGCCCGCTTGTCCTGCACGCCACCGTGGGCAAGCAGCGGGTTCCCCCACACGCTTTGCTGTGCCCGCGCATGGCTGTGGGAGGCACCACCCCGCCCTGAGGTGTCCCGTGCAGCCCCGCACGGCAAAAGAGGATGGCCTGAGAGTGAGCCCCGTTCTGTTGGCGCGCCTGCCGCGCTACCTGCGTCTCTGTGGCCGTGACGAGAGCCCGCCCCGCGCTCATCCGCTCGGCCCGCAGGCGTCTCGGCGGGAGGTGTGAGGCGGCGGCGGCGGGCGGGGGCGCGGCAGCGCCCGGCACTCTCTGCCGGCGGTCCGGGGACTTTCCCCTAGGCGGGCGCGGGGCCCATGAGGAACGGATGTCCTCCGTGCGTGGCCTAGCGAGCAGGTCTTCAGAACATCCCGGCATTCCCCGCTGCCGAGTGACGTAATATAAACCACGGCAGAAAGGAGAACTTCTAGCGCAGGGTGGGTATATTTTACACCTCTCGTTTGCCTCCCTGCTAGTTTCCGCAGGCGATGCACAGTGGGCAGGCGGCCTAGAAGCCCCCTGAGGGGCGCCAAGACCCCGGACGGCCGCGGAAGGCGACCGTGGAGGAACGGAGGGGCGCCGGGAACACGCTATGCAAATAGAGCGCCTCGGCCCCGCCCCGAGCCGGGCGGGCGCGTCAGCCCCGCCGTGTGGCCGCCGCTGAGGCCGCTCCGCTGAGGCCGGCCCAGCGCCCGCAGGCTGCAACCGGGGGCGGCGGCGACACACCCCGCACGAGGTGCGCACCCGGTAGCGGCTAACAGCAGCCAGCGGGCGGCTGGCCGCAAGGACCCTGCCCTGCGTGCTTAGGCTGTGCTAGCAGTGCCCAGAGGAAACACGAGTCATTTTCTGATGGCTGCGATTTCCTGTACTTCCGTAGAAAAAACGGGGTCAGTTTTCCTTTCGGTTGGTTGGTTTGCTTTGTCCCCGAGAGCTCTGCACACCGACAGTGTAAGTGCAGGTGCTCTCCTGGCCCTTGTCAGCGGGGTCTGACAGGTAAGGACCAGCAGTCCAGTCGCTAGAGACCAGGACAGTAGCTGGAAGAGAGACACAGGATTTTAGAACTGACAGGTCTGCACAAGCACCTCTTGCCACAGCCAGCTCTTTCTATTTCTTTCTTCCTTTAGGGCTAATGAAATGTTAATAGATTCTCATTTGAATACTCGACTAGTGCTTATTCACTTTTATGCGAATCCGTGTGTTTAGCTGCTTTCCATGCAGAATGTGAAATAAAAATAACACACTTCAGCTTTCAGTTTCTGTTAAGAGTAGCTACAGACTTGTTCTTTAATGATTCACAACCAAACATCAAAGAGGAATAACATTCAAAATTTTAAAAAAAGTAATTCTAAACCAGGTCTTTAAAAAAAGGCGTCTAGCACCTCAGCCTTTTAACACAGTTGCCCTAACAGCCCCTTGAGGTCAGTGAATACTGAGAGCTTTGCTTTACAGACAAGAAACACAGGTTTTCACATTACAGCATGTGCTGCAAATCTGACCCAGAGATCTGGAGGTGACCGAACTAGCAGCAGAGAAAACTGTACTACAGAGGGCACGGGATGCAACTCCTGCCTCACAAGCACAGTCCTTACATGTGTCTACTTGAAAGCAGATCTCACACTTCCCAAGATGAATACCACAGCTCCCAAGCACAGCACAAAGCTTGCCCTGCGCTAGAAGCGGACACCAATTCTTGCACTAAGTCACAATTTAGCACACGGCATTCCGAACGCCAGGTGGTGCTCCAGGAATGCCAGGGGGGAACTCCTGAGAAATCTAACTAGGGCAAAGGGCGACCGAGGGCACAGAAGCACAGGGGTCAGGTGGAGGAGGTTCTCAACCAGCCATACGGAAGTGCAAGTGCCTTGCAGGCTTCTGGTGCTATGGACTGGACAGCCACTGCTGTTCAAAAGCACACAGGGTACAGTGTAAACACCACTGTGGTTCAGTCCCAAAACTTACAAAATAACTGAAAGTGGACGTAGGTACTACTGAGATCCCAGAAATTCCTATTCATTCCTTTAGCACTTGATCAATGGATCTGTCAGTCAAGTGTAAGGACACCACTAAATGATGCTAACTACTGTAACAGGACAAGATTAATTCAAAATAGCACTGAAGACATTATGTTTTTACAATTACATGTCATTATCCAATATACCAAAACATGCAGTTTGTGCAGATATTTCAACAACATTGAAAATAAAAGGTAATCTCCCACTTTCTTTGCCTCAAACTATTCTGTACAGGGAGTAAAAATGTAGCAAAGGAAGGGCTTGATTAGAATGAACGTTTTACAATACACTTGCTGCCTCCAGCAGACAGCAGCATTTTCATTTTGCTTACCTTGGTGTTACAAAAGTTGAAATTCATATTCTACAGGTCCCCTCTATCAGTTTTATAGTATTTCAGCTACACACCTAAAGAAACCAACTAATTCTTGTGGGATTACACCTTGAAGCCACTCAATGTAAATCTTTACTGAAGGTGTTGCAATGTTATTGAAATGGCTGGAATATTTAGTAGCCAAAACCAAACTACTAGAGATGCTTATCACAGAGGTTTTATTGTTTTAGTAGCAGCCAAAATTTACTTAGAATAGAAATCCATGTTCATTTGGAAAAAAAAGTACCAAACAAAACTGTAAATGGTATTTCACCATATAAATTAAATCTCTTACAGTTTTGGTGGCCAAAATAGCTGTGACTTGACTGCTAATTGCTAATTTGCCAATGTGATATTAAAAGAGCTCTAACCTGATAGCATAATGTTAAATGGGATCAGGGTGTCACTTATATTGCAAGTGTTATGAAAACATCCCATAAAAATAGTCAACCAACTACTTTCTCTCCTAGTATGAGCAACAGTGAACATTATGAGCAACAAGCCTGAAACATATAATTCAACTTTTTGATTGAAATTTTTAAACAACTTTCAATTATTCAAGTATTATGGTCCCTATGTACACTTCTACAAGCCTAGAAAAGATATGGTAGACAATTGAGCACACTACCATCAAATTGTAAGAATTACAAAAACATCAGGTTTTAAACAGTGAATTGTACCTTAATAGTTTAATTAAAAATAGAAGAGTTAGGTAGACTATTTTGCAAATACAACAGCACACTAGTGTGCTGTATATTAAGGCAATACCTTTAAATGCACACTTGTCATCTCTAACAAGTTTTATACAATTGCTACCAAGTGAAAGAACTATCATTGTCTTGCAAAACTGAGAAAGAAATACAAAATATCTGGAAGCCTACATTTTCAAAGTACAAAATTAACCTTCAGTCCTTGTGTTGAAATACTATACACAGTACAGTGATTCTCCCCTACAAGATCTCACGAGGATTTCTTAAAGCTGGAGGCAAATTTGAAGGTTTTGATTCTTCATCCAGAAGCACCAAATCTTCAATTTCACTACCTTTGTATTTTCTTTTACATATCTTCACAATAACTTTCTTCTTGAGGAATAATTTCAAAGCTTCTCTTGAAGCCACTGCTTTGGCATTTTCCATACTTTTACCACAGCCAGTACCCAAGTAGACAGACTTGCATCTCAGTTCACAAACTATATTTTCTAGAGAGCTTTTATTTTGAGGCAAGTCTGCAAGTTCCTTCAGGGGAACGAAAGCAACATCTAACGTAGCTTTTACAGACTGAATAGATGAATTTAAAAGTTCTGCATGATTTACATTAGGACTGAAACCTCCAACAGCAACCAGTTTCCAGGCTACAGCTTTGTAGAGTCTGTTGAAAAAAGGTTGTCTTTCCTTTGCATCTTCGCTGGTTAGCGGTTTGCACAAAGCCTTGGCAGGGCTTTCACCTGCCTGCGAGCCACTCTTGGAGGCCAGCAGGGAAGCGCCTGCCTGAGCTGCACCCCGGGAGGGCCCTTGCTGAGCTCCGCTGCGAGCGGCCAGCAGCGAAGCCGCCACCTGGGCGCTGCTCTTGGCAGCCAGCAGCGAGGATCCCGGCTGCGCACCGCTCCGGGCGGCCAGCAACGAGGCGGCCACCTCCGCACTGCTCTTGGAGGCCAGCAGCGGGGAGCCCACCTTAGCTGGCCCTTTGGAAGCCAGCAGCAGCGAGGTGCCCACCACCTGAGTACCACTCTTGGGGGCCAGAAGCAGTGAGCTGCTCACCTGAGCGCCATTCTTGGACACTGATGCTGGGGCACCCACCTGGGTTTTGGAAGACAGCAATGCAGCACTTGTTTGGGGGGTGCTCTTGGTGGTTGGTGGCACTGCTGCTGCCTGTGGGGTGCTCTTGGCAGCTGGTGCCACTGCTGCTGCCTGTGGGGTGCTCTTGGTAGTCACTGGCACTGCTGCTGCCACCGCTGCTGGCTGTGGGGTGCTCTTGGAGGTTGGTGGCACTGCTGCTGCCACTGCTGCTGGCTGTGGGGTGCTCTTGGAGGTCGATGGCACTGCTGCTGCCACCGCTGCTGGCTGTGGGGTGCTCTTGGCAGCTGGTGGCACCGCTGCCTCCACTGCTGCTGCCTGAGGGGTGCTCTCAGCAGCCAGTGGCGCTACACTTACTGTAGTTTTCTTTTCAGGCGATGGCACATTTTCACACTTGCTTTCCTTAGGTGGGCTTGGGCAAGGCTTCTTTCCTGGCTCTTTTTCAGATGAAGGTGGCTTTTGCTCAGCAGTACTTTCAGCATTAGCAGGTTTTCCTTCTGTTTCTATGTCTGAGACTACAACCATTTCTTGATCTGAACTGCAAGTTGACTGGGAAGTTTCTGGATCTTTCCTAGTACCTTTTTCCTGCTTTTTGGGCAAGGTGTTCTCCGTTGCCTTCATTCCTTCTGCCTTGGTTGTTTTCACATCCTTTCCAACATCCCTAGAGTCTCTGCTTTTCTCAACAGCTTGTCTCTTGCAGGGCTCCTCTACCCCTTCTGCAAAACAGATGAAATACGTGATCCTCTTTGATTTCTGCACTATCAAATAGCCATGTAGAGAAAAATAATCTAAAACCTTCTAGCAATATTGTCTGTGAATTTAAAGGGTATATATTAGCAATACACTTTGAACCGTTATTTCAAGTATTAACCTGCTGTTTCAGAATTTTGGGCTTTTTTGACAAAATCCAGACAATATTCATGTGAGATTTCAGATGTTGGTTTGGACCTGAGTATGTATTTCTGTTCTTGAAGTCCAAACCAAAACTGGCCAACATACATTAAAGGGGCTATCTGATCTAAAAATAAAGGAAGTGTACTTTGTCCACTAATACCACAAAATATCTTTAAAACATTAGTCTGAGAATTACTTTAAGAAACTCAGCTTCTTACACAGCACCAATGCCTGACTGGCAACAAACCAAAGTAACAAGAACGTATTTAAGCTGGAGCACAGCAGCCCATATCACAACACACAAGTTATCAGATTAAAGTGCACCAGCTGTAAAAATTCAAAACAACAGCTCTACATTACCAAATGACCATGTACGCATTATGTGCATTTTACAGACATTATATTAGAAAAAGAATAGCACAAAGAGAGGAAACTAGTAGCGGGAGTTTAAAAAGTAAATTATTTTGACTACTTTCTAAGCCCGAGGCAAACCGAGAACATTCAGAAACAAGCATTTTCTAGACTCCTATGTATTGTCACAGCTATGATCTGCTAACCATTGCTACTTGATATGCCTCTTTTCTTCACCTTGGCAACCAGTTCGTCTCTCGTGGTGCGGACAGGCGCGTTGGTCACTTGGATGCCTTCGGCCATTTCCAGCGCCCTCTCCATGACCTGCGGTGGGTACCTGGAGGGGCGACAAGAGGAAAGGAGGGAAGGGGCCTCGTCAGGCTGCTGCGCCGCGTCGTCCCCCCGTCCCCGGGCGCGTCCCGCTGAACCCACCGGCATCCCAGGAAGACGTGGTTGGCCCACACCATGGAGAGGGACACCAGGCGCTGCAGCTGGGCGCTGCCCGCCGCCGGCAGCTCCCCCACGTTGCGCAGCAGGAACTCCCGGCGGTACCGCCAGTGGTGCTCAGGCTCGCAGGCCCCGCGCAGCGTCTCTGCCCAGGCCGCCTCTTCCGCCGTCCGCCCCAGGGGCTCGCCCGCCGCCGCCTTCCCCGCCATCGCCACCGCCGCCGCCGCGGAAACACCCGCCCCACTGCTTCCGCCCGGCGCGCCGTGAGCTCACATCCGCATGGGCCGGGCCGGGCGGCAAGGGAAGGGAAAGGAAAGGAAGGGAAGGGAAGCGCCCCGGGCGGGTTGGGCCGTGGCGCTCAATCGGAGCCGGCTGTGTCCCGTCCCACCCGCGCACCTCGGGGTGCTGGGGGAAAAGAGGTGCTCTGAGCTCGGCTGCCAGCCCTGCATTGTGACTGGCGAAAGCGTGAACAAAAGTTCTGCTTTACGGGTTGTTTGTGGGGGATCAAGTGGTGTTTTACCTCAGAATCGAGAATCACTTACTCTGCAAAAGTCCTCTGAAATCATGGACTCCAGCCTCTGACCGAACACCGCTTTGTCAGTGAGACCACGGCACTAGGTGCCACGTCCTGTCTTCCTTTAAACACCTCCAGGGATGGTGACTCCACCACCTCCCTGAACAGCCTGTTCCAATGCTTTGCAACATTTCTGTGAAGAAATTCTTCCTAATATTCAACCTAAATCTCCCCTGGTGCAGTTTAAGACTGTATCCTTTAATCCAGTCACTGATTGCCTGGGAGAAGAGGCCGATCCCCACCTGGCTACAGCCTCCTTTCAAGCAGTTCTAGAGAGACATAAGGTCTCTCCTGAGATTCTGTTCTTCTAAGCAACCCCTGCTCCCTCAGCCACTCCTGACAGCGCTTGTGCTCCAGACCCTTTACCAGTTTCATTTCAGTTCTGTGGCCTTGCTCCACTGCCTCAGTGTCCTCCCTGAACCGAGTGACCACAGCTGGACACAGCAGTTGAGGTGTAGCTTTGCCAGTGCTGAATACAAAGGGGCAATCCTTTCCCTGCTGGCTGCACTATTTCTGATCCAGGCCAGGATGCCGCTGGTCTTCTTGGTAACCTGGGCAAACTGTTGGCTCCTGTATTGCTGACTGATGTTCCACCAGCATCCCCAGATCATCTTCCACCAGTGAAAGGAAAAGGACCCTTAGGTCCTTTCCCCCTTTCCTCCTTGGTGTTGTCCATACAGTCGGATTTGTTGCCTGGTGTGCAACAGGACAATAATTGCATACTCAAGAGAGACAATGATTATTTATTTCAGAATTGCACAAGCCTAGGTGCTCAGTGGTATTCCACAAATCAGGTACGCCCCTCTGGACTTTCTGTGCCATTATTGCTACACAGAAGTTTGAAGTTAGTTACTTTCCAAGGGGAACCCTCTCTTATGATTGGTTAGTAATTTCCTTACAAGTTAGGTAACCCCAGCTAACTTCTATCCAATGCTCTGGGCAGGGGTATTTTGACCTATAGGCATGAATTTTAATATTATAAGAGGATAGTTCAGGTATAGGATACATGGATCTTGAGTACTTGCCAAGTTACCAATGTGCACATAGTTGTACATCAACATTTTGATTTGCTCCATTCTTAAAGCCTGTTAGTTCCTAGATGTCCTTGACTAAGGGATGCTGCCTGTTCCCGATTAGGTCTCCTTTCCTGATGGCTTGCACCAAAGACTTATCCAGACTTAAAATAATTTTGACATATTCCAGGTTTTACAACATTGGCATGTGACAGAAAGGTAGTGACAAGGACATGGGTTGTTGTAGCATTTTTGAGGAAGCATTAAATGAGGACTGCTGGCTACAAAGATTGCTCTTGCATCTCTGTAGGCTGTCATTAGTTTGCAAAATATTACTCCAGAATTTGATTCAAGATCGTTTGAACAATTCTCTGTGAAAAAGGGATAAGCGCACTGTGAAAATACCACAGGCTTCAGTCTGCCAAGTTAGGGCTTGCTGAATCAGTGCAAAAGAGGAAGAATTTTGAATTCCAAAGGGCTGTCCCTGGAGAGTTGTATTGATTTTTCCTCCTGAATTAAAAGTCTGGGTTTGCTTAAGTTTTCAATTTTTAACACCTACATGTCATCATGAACTGAACTACAGGATAGTTTGCATTGAAGGAAGGAGTATTTTTCTCCTTAATGACTTAGATGTCTTATTTTGTGGAAATTGTTATGTAGTGGTTTAACTAAGAGTGCCTCTCCAGAGCAAAAACTAAGGGATTAAGGAAATTAAGTCAGAAAAAAAGAAGTCCAATGAACTTTTGCTCATTATTCATTGTTAGAATGGAAGTGCTTTTTCTTTGCTTTCCTGGTTAGGCCACACAATGTTATCTTGTGCATTGGCAAGAATTGTTCAGTGACAGAGAGCAAGGGAACAGTAATGAAAGGGATGGGGCTGACAGGAAGAAAAGGGCAGAAAGTTTGTACCCTCTCTGCTGTGGGTGTCTTGGAACAATGGGTTTGTTACAAAACAGTGTCAGAAAGTTTAGAAACTGTAGTCACCACATCTATTTCCAGGCATTAGTTGTATCAGTCCCACATGTGGTTATCTTGTAATATAATTCCTCAAATACAGGAGGGGCATGGTCTGTCACATGAGGGTTTCTGCTTAGAAGGTGGGCCTGTCTCCTAGACCTCTGAGTCTGTGATACCACAGTTCTCGACTTCATGGTCCATACAGACCAATGGAATCCTTGGCAAACATAGGTTTGAGTTTGCACCTCAGCCAAGATCATCCATTCTGCCAGCCTGTTTATGCTCTTCAATGAACCAGTTTGCTTTCTAATGAAAGGTTGGGACTTGACCTAGGCCTTGATCTGACCCTCAGAGACAGCAGGAATTCAACCAAGCCTTAGTAGCTGCAGCAGAATTGTCTGTACTCTTGCAGAAGAGCAAGCAGTACAGACAAGAATGTACTGTCCTCCTCCACAAGCATCTGAGTTGACAAGTGGACTAAGGACTAGCCCATGTTGAGCTGCTCATATACCAGCTGGGGTGGGAGCTGGGGAGGGTTAGATTCCACAGGATGGTGATAGGAATGCTTCATACACTCAGAGGGATCTCCAGAAGTCATATTCTGGTGTTGCTGGGTTAATGACAGCCAAACCCCAGAGACAGGACTCCACACCTCAGGGCATTGTGAGTGCTTCCAGTCACCCAGTGTGCATAAGATTATATGGACTCACCTGTGAGTCCTGGGCTCTTACAAAAGAATCATTCTAGGAAGTGTTGGAGACTCAGCACATTATCCGGTCCTAGAGTGGCTAAAGGACTGATTAAAAGAATTTACTCTTGCCCAGTTTTAGAGGACAAATTAACTGAGAACCATTTCACCTCTTTGCCTTCAGTGGTCAGTGGCCAAAGACAGCGTCCGGCTAGCTAGGGCCAGCAACCACCAGCAGCAGTGGGGCTCCCAACCCAATAGCTGGGCTTCGGGTCCAGTGCCTACAGACACCTCCCAACGTCTTCGTTAGGAGCTGTGCCTGTGTGGACAAGGCCAAAGAGCAAAGTGAGCTGCAGGCAGTGAAATAAGAAGGTGGACTTCCTCTGTGGCAAAATCCAGATCTTCTTGTTCTCAGGGCGGCCAACATGGGAAAGACACAGAGGAGGGGAAAGCAAGGGGTTTTAAGGGGAGAGGAATCCAGGGGAGGGGTCAGTCTCCAAACCAATGAGGATACAGGGAGGAATGGGGTCTGGAGGACTGACAAGGGAGGAAAACCAATGGGAGTATACCAGAGAAGGGGCCCCGGTCCCAGAACCAATCCTAAGACTCTCCAGCAGGAACATGCTGGAAAAATAGGAGGGGGTGGAGAGTGATTGATTGGGTACCCGTGAGGGGTCGACAAAAGGATACAATTGGTAATCGGGGTAACCAGGGTGCCAGACAGTTGCAAGGCGTGAAAGGGGAGTGGGACAGAACAAACCAAATCATACACTACAACATTTTCCTGCTGACTGTACATGTGAACACAAATATTGGTGACATCTGGAGAAAAACCAGGAGCAGTTTTGCACACATGCAGAATGGCTCACAACAGTTTTTGGTTGTAGTGAGGAACTTCTCTAGTCTGATACCTTTCTGGAACCCTATGCTTTAATTTTGGGTTAATTTTCTCTGGTGTTACTGCTGCATCAATGTATTGTTACTGGTAAAAAGATGACTTAAAATGAGCCTTTTGTTTTCCCTACCTCCTTTTTTCCAGTCATATTCTTTCTGCTTTATTAATATGCGCTTGAATCACACTGGGATTAGGATAAATCCTACTCCTGGAGTATGGGGTGGTGTGCACAGACAAGCATAGGTGTATACCAGCAGTACTCTGTGAGCACTAAGATATACTGTGTCTCAGGTTGATAAGTGTGTGTATTAGAAAAGAGAGAAAACACTGCTGTTAATTTTGAAAAACAAAACAAGTACTATTTTCATTCTCACCAGGAAAGGCAATTTTGAAGTTAAACACCTCACTGATGGTGTTAATGCTGTGCATTCAATTTTCAACATTGGAAGAAAAGAGATGGTTTTGTTCCCACTAGGGGAGGAACTTCTAAATGCCATGTCGATAGTAGTGTTGTTAGGAGTCATTTGGGGTTTGATAATAGCTACTTTTGGCAAGATACAACAAAAATCTCAAGGTGAATCATACCAGTGTCTATAAATCATAGTATTGCACCTGCACTTCTTGTATAATGTTTATTTGTGCCTTTATAAACCAGTGAATTATTATTTCTTCAAAGTCAAGTCCCACTGAAACATAGAGGGCAGTATCTCCCACTGAGTTCAACTGTGTTCTGCAGAGTTAAGTTTAATATATAGTGACATTCCCTACTCAACTTAATATGAGAACTGTGCCCTCAACATCATGCAATGCAAAGGGAACTCAGAGTTATTGCCACAGAAAGGCACTAACAGTGGAGTCTTACTGGCCTGGCACAGTAAATCCCCTGAACACCATCTTTGGTTGGTCCCTGCTATACATAATAAGTAAACTACTGGGGAGCTCTGGTTTAAGCTCATTATAAATGCAGCTTGAAGAAGGATGGGGAAGAGATGTTTTGCTGTTTCCTGATATCATGTTCTGTGTTCTGCTAGAGCAGATCATTGAAGTTCTCCTACCCAGACAAGGGACAGCACTTCCACAGAGATGTGTCCATATGTGCCAAAGTACCCAGTCATTACTGTTCAGTGAACTAATCCTTGGAGTAAAAGAAATTATTTGCTAAAAGAGCATTAATTACTATCTAGGCTTGTCAATGGAAACTAGAGTAAATCTGTGTTTTTGTTTCACTACAGTTATGCAACTGTTCTTATTCTACCGTAATAAATTCTGGACTACAAAATCATCCACTCTTCTGAGATTGCTCAGCTGAGGAAAATGTATTGAGTAATTACAGAGTATAAAAACTAAGGGTGGGAAGGAAGGTAAATTCATAATAATTTTCCTTTACACTTACATGCTCTTATTACTAACTTAAATGTTATTTTGCATTTAGTAATACATTATACTTCACATATTTAACTGACTTTACGTATATAACTGCCTACAATAGGGTTGTCATTCTTTAAATAAGTTTGTTAAACTTTAACTACAGCTAAAGGTAGCATATCAGTTGCTAAACTTTTCTTGCTAAACTGTTGTATTTAGCATATTTCAAGAGTCCTGTACCTTTCCAGCATTGTCTTGTGGGCAGCAGATCTTCACAGCATAGACTCTAGGTCCTCCTCAGTCAGGGCCCCTCCGAGGCTCTCCCCAACTGGCCTGCCCACCCCCTTTTATCCCAGTTACCTTGACTGGCTACAGCTGCTGCCCAATGAGGGACATCACAGCTGCAGCCCATCAAGAATAACTGGGACCTGCCGGGGCAAAGATATTCAAATACAATACAGATATAATTGACATGGACTCAAAGACCACTTACACAGTACATATATTTTAAGGGCCTCCTATATTTCCCCCTTTTCCTTTTACAAAAACATGTTATTCAATCACAATACTTACAATACCTCATAGCAGTTACCCATACCTCAAATACAATACATTTGTCCATGACCATTCAAAGCTCCTGGCTGTCATGATCAAAGGCACACACAGCTCCTTGTTCAAAGGCCATTCTTTCACAGCCACCACAGCTCCCAGCTGTCACTTCCACTCCCCTGATCCAAAGCTCCATGTCACAGCTCTTGGCCTGTCCTGTCCTTGTCCAAATCTTCCAGTCTGTCCTGGCTCAAAGGCCACCACAGCTCTCAGCCGTCCACAGCTTCTTCTTCTGTCCTGTTCTTCCAAGCTCTCAGCTGTCCTATTCTTCCAGTTCTTCTGTCCTGGCTCTGGCTCAAAGGCCACCACAGCTCTCAGCTGTCCTATTCTTCCAGTTCTTCTGTCTGGCTCAAAGGCCACCAGTCACCAGATGTTGTTCTTCCAGCATATTTCCTGGCTAGTCCTGCTGTCCTATTTTCCAGTTCTTGTCCTTGCTCAAAAGCCACAGCAGATTCTCTTCTATCACGTCCCCACAGATGTTGTATTCTCGATCCTTTCCAGCAGTCAGGGGCAGCAGATCCAGGACTCTCGATCCTCCCAACTGGCCTGCCCACCCCCTTTTATCCCAGTTACCTTGACTGGCCACAGCTGCTGCCCAATGAAGGACATCACAGCTGCAGCCCATCAAGCATAACTAGGACCTGCCGGGGCAAAGATATTCAAATACAATACAGATATAATTGACATGGACTCAAAGACCACTTACACAGTACATATATTTTAAGGGCCTCCTATACTAAACTATGCCTTAGGTAACATGCCACTTGCTAAAAGTCCGCTGCTTGGCATGAAATTTTCCATACTGAAAATAGAAGTTTAGGATGACTTTACTACTACCAAATACAATCTAAGAAAAAAGGGCTTTTTCTAGGGTAAATTATTGTGGAGAGTTTATATTTGAGATTCTTAAATGCCTTTATACTCTAGAGCAAACTTAGAATTTGTCAGAAAAAAACTGAATTGGGGTGTCTGGTCTTCTGACTACATGGAGCATAATCTATGAGCCTTGAAGAAATTAATTTTCCATGTTCCTGAATTAGCATGTGTCCCTGCCATACTTACTAGTATTGCAGTCAAGTGTTCCCCTGTTGTGGGCCCAAAAGAGACCTCTGTTTGCCACTATGTGCTGGGGTGAAACTATGGGAATCATCCCCTGTGCTCCCCAAAAGCTGCTGTTTTCTCTTTTTCATGGGTTTTTGAGTGTGTCTTATTGGAATGGTGAGGGAACAAGGACCTGACTGAAGGAAGGAAACAGGAAGTATGGAGGCAAGACTGAAACTGTTGGAAGTGGAAAACCTTAACATGAGAACAATAGGGATAGGACACTGGGATTAGGTGAGGAAGGAAATTAAGTCCTCAAGGAGAAATGTAGGAGAATTAGTTCAAGGCAATGGAACAAGTACATATAGACAAGGAATCTGTATGAGAGAATAGGCATGCAGGCCACTGAGGAAACCAGAAGAATGAGAGCACATTGGCAGAGCAGACAAAATCAAACAGAATCAAATCTTGACTCTGAGAAAAGGGACAAGCTATGATGGGAAGGGGAGCATTGACAGAGGTACTACTGGGATTTGAACAGAGCTTAGAGAAAGGAAAGTTAAAACTCACAAGCAAAGAGACATTAGCATTTCAATGACTTTTTTTTTCCTTCCATTTCCAATAGTTATGTGCTAGGGTAAGTAAAACCAAGAAAATATTCTGACTTTCTAATTTAGAAAAAGATATTTTCTTGTCTTTTCTGTGTCCTATAAAGGAACAAAAGAGGTAGAACTCCATTTGGTTGCAGAAATCCATCTTGAAAGCCACCTTTAAAGAGTTTTTAGGTAGGAAGCCTTAGGCCTTTGGCAGGCAGCTGTAACCTGGAGCTGGAAAAAGCAAGAAAATGGCCTTAGGAATGTTAATGCAAATATTGGCATGAGTTCATTGTAATTCGAGAGGATTCAGGAAAGTACTATAAGGGCAAGGAAGTTTTATATAAAAGAGAATCTATTGTTGTAGGCTGCAACATACCTACATTTTATTTGTGTGTGTGCATATATACATATACAGCAGGTATGCATGTCTGCATAGACACACATATGTAATACAATCTAGATGTGTGTGAATATGTGTTAAAAATACCGTATTATTGATAATGTGAGTACCTGTGAATCCTCCTCAGTCAGGGCCCCTCCGAGGCTCTCCCCAACTGGCCTGCCCACCCCCTTTTATCCCAGTTACCATGACTGGCTACAGCTGCTGCCCAATGAGGGACATCACAGCTGCAGCCCATCAAGAATAACTGGGACCTGCCGGGGCAAAGATATTCAAATACAATACAGATATAATTGACATGGACTCAAAGACCACTTACACAGTACATATATTTTAAGGGCCTCCCATATTTCCCCCTTTTCCTTTTACAAAAACATGTTATTCAATCACAATACTTCAGATAGCAGTTACAATACCTCAAATACAATACATTTTCCCATGACTCAAAGGCCATGATACAACACACACAGCTCCTTGTTCAAAGGCCATTCTTTCACAGCTCCCGGCTGTCACAGCTCCCTGATCCAAAGGCCATGTCACAGCTCTTGGCTGTCCTGTCCTTCCAATTCCTCTGTCCTGGCTCAAAGGCCACCACAGCTCTCAGCGGTCCACAGCTCTTGGCTGTCCTGTTCTTCCAAGCTCTCAGCTGTCCTATTCTTCCAGTTCTTCTGTCCTGGCTCAAAGGCCACCACAGCTCTCAAACACTCCTGTCCTTCCAGTTCTTCTGTCCTGGCTCAAAGTCACCAGATGCTGTCCTATTTCAGTTCTTCTGTCCTTCCACCATAGTCCTGTCCTATTCTTCCAGTTCTTCTGTCCTTGCTCAAAGGCCACCACAGCTCTCAGCTGTCCTATTCTTCAGTTCTTCTGTCCTGGCTCAGACCACAGCCTCAGCTGTCCTATTCTTCAGTTCTTCTGTCCTGGCTCAAAGGCCACCACTCCTCTCGGCTGTCCTATTCTCTGCTATCACGTCTTTTATCCCAGGCATTACCTTGATCCTCCTCAGCCACAGCTGGCCTGCCCACCCCTTTTTCCAATGAAGGACATCACAGCTGCTGCCCAATGAAGGACATAACTAGGACCTGCCGGGCAAAGATATTCAAATACAATACAGATATAATTGACATGGACTCAAAGACCACTTACACAGTACATATATTTTAAGGGCCTCCTATACTAAACTATGCCTTAGGTAACATGCCACTTGCTAAAAGTCCGCTGCTTGGCATGAAATTTTCCATACTGAAAATAGAAGTTTAGGATGACTTTACTACTACCAAATACAATCTAAGAAAAAAGGGCTTTTTCTAGGGTAAATTATTGTGGAGAGTTTATATTTGAGATTCTTAAATGCCTTTATACTCTAGAGCAAACTTAGAATTTGTCAGAAAAAAACTGAATTGGGGTGTCTGGTCTTCTGACTACATGGAGCATAATCTATGAGCCTTGAAGAAATTAATTTTCCATGTTCCTGAATTAGCATGTGTCCCTGCCATACTTACTAGTATTGCAGTCAAGTGTTCCCCTGTTGTGGGCCCAAAAGAGACCTCTGTTTGCCACTATGTGCTGGGGTGAAACTATGGGAATCATCCCCTGTGCTCCCCAAAAGCTGCTGTTTTCTCTTTTTCATGGGTTTTTGAGTGTGTCTTATTGGAATGGTGAGGGAACAAGGACCTGACTGAAGGGAAGGAAACAGGAAGTATGGAGGCAAGACTGAAACTGTTGGAAGTGGAAAACCTTAACATGAGAACAATAGGGATAGGACACTGGGATTAGGTGAGGAAGGAAATTAAGTCCTCAAGGAGAAATGTAGGAGAATTAGTTCAAGGCAATGGAACAAGTACATATAGACAAGGAATCTGTATGAGAGAATAGGCATGCAGGCCACTGAGGAAACCAGAAGAATGAGAGCACATTGGCAGAGCAGACAAAATCAAACAGAATCAAATCTTGACTCTGAGAAAAGGGACAAGCTATGATGGGAAGGGGAGCATTGACAGAGGTACTACTGGGATTTGAACAGAGCTTAGAGAAAGGAAAGTTAAAACTCACAAGCAAAGAGACATTAGCATTTCAATGACTTTTTTTTTCCTTCCATTTCCAATAGTTATGTGCTAGGGTAAGTAAAACCAAGAAAATATTCTGACTTTCTAATTTAGAAAAAGATATTTTCTTGTCTTTTCTGTGTCCTATAAAGGAACAAAAGAGGTAGAACTCCATTTGGTTGCAGAAATCCATCTTGAAAAAGCCACACCTTTAAAGAGTTTTTAGGTAGGAAGCCTTAGGCCTTTGGCAGGCAGCTGTAACCTGGAGCTGGAAAAAGCAAGAAAATGGCCTTAGGAATGTTAATGCAAATATTGGCATGAGTTCATTGTAATTCGAGAGGATTCAGGAAAGTACTATAAGGGCAAGGAAGTTTTATATAAAAGAGAATCTATTGTTGTAGGCTGCAACATACCTACATTTTATTTGTGTGTGTGCATATATACATATACAGCAGGTATGCATGTCTGCATAGACACACATATGTAATACAATCTAGATGTGTGTGAATATGTGTTAAAAATACCGTATTATTGATAATGTGAGTACCTGTAAATCCTGATATCCCTGATCTTTCAGTTAAGATATTCATACCTCAGAGGAGAAGCAAAATTACAAATAATATCTTGCTGGCTTGAGCTGTGGATAGAAGCATTACACAAACAGATGCTGTTAAATCATTACACCATGCTGTACCAGTATGACTTTTGTATGTCCTACATGTTTTTCAGACACAAATAACTATTTTAGAAATTATATAAGGAGCTTTCCTGAGAATACAGACAACAATGTCAGATCTAATTTGAATTATAGCTATTGGAAATCATGGTTCTGTTTTTCATTACTGTTATACCAATATCCCTGACAACCTGCAATTTACCTGGTATGAACAGCAGCTCCTGAAAATGTAGAGCTGTTTTGTGTGCTCTGTGCTGTTGTATTTTTGTATATCCTCCCTGTGCATGAGTGATATTTCACATTAATTCCACTGGATGGCACTGAAGGAGACAAGATTGCCTGGAAATATCTCTAGAAGTTGGGCATAATTCCAAAAATTGAGAGTGGCTTACTTTTTCATTCCATTACTGAAACAGACAAATGTGTACCCATTTTCCATCCTGATGTAATAATTTGTCATCAAAATCAGCTCTTAAACACTCCTAGCTGCAGTTCTGTGTTTTGACAGTAGCAAAATAACAGTAGATGCAGAGTCAAGGTTCTGAATTTGAATACCCCTTCTTCCTCAACAAAGGTAAAGGCTGAGAAAAGTGCCTTTGGCCCATTCTGGATTCTTAGTAAAGATATACAAAGCATCTGAAAATTTTTGACTCCTGTCCTCCATGGCAATGCTGTTCACTTCTATCCATATAAGCAAGTGCAAGTATTTTAGTTTTCAAGCTAATTAAAAAAAACTACTTAGGAAGGCATTCAGGATTAAAAGCTTCCACCTGTTGAGGAAATGTAGTATATTGTTTCAGAGAACCTCCTGAGTTGAAACTCCATCTGCAGTCCCTACACAAGGACCACTGTTTTTTCCTGGATAAGGAGTTTGCAATTCTGTCTGAAAGGTACACAATTACACTCTGTCAGTCAGACCCGTAGGAGTCATGGGAGTCATCTTTGACTTCACTCTTTTTTTGACTTGTTTATCTTGATGTATATGAATTTTATTTCCTTTTCTTCTCCAAAGTATCTTCTTATCTTTTTTCACATCACAGATATGCCTTTTTAGGCTTGTTATCTCTCATCCTGCTTATGACAACTTTTTTTTTTTCCCAGGCCTGACCTGACCTGTCAAAAAGGTCCCTTGAAACACTATTCTTGCACTTATCTCCCTGGCCTATTTTTGTGGTTCCTTTTTGTACTTACCTCTTTAGTGTATCTCCATAGATTTCCCTGTCTCTGTAAACCCTGTAACCCTCTGAGAATGCAGTTTGACAATTTTTTTGGCAGCTGTGCTGGCCTAAGACAGTTTTTGCTCCCAGCCATCCGTGCCTGTCTCTTTGATATGCCCGCTGGTTTGCTGGCACAGTTGTTTTGTTCAGCTGTGTGATAAACCAGATTAGGAACCTGATTTGGCTGAAAAATAGCATGGGGAGAGGAGCCTTTTAGAACCAGCTTATTTCTCCAGACAAGGCTATGAGGCAGTTGGGTCTGCAGCAGGGACAAGCGGTGAGAGATGCAGGGCTGCAGAGCAGCCATGGCTTGTGCTGGTTTGTGTAGGGCTGTAGCTAGCTGTTGGGCTGACCTGATTCTGATGATAAGCCAAGCTCATGCCGCCTGCTGCCAGCAGGGTGCTGCTGCGCCTCCTTCCTCAGCCCCCAGCACCAGGGGTGGTTCCTGTCCCTGTCCCTTCCCTTGTGCCGGCACAGGTGCTTATCTCACCTAACAGAGCCGACTGTGGGAGCTAACCCAGCACAGAAGCGCTCACTCCTTCTGAGGCCTTTCCTGGCTATTGTTTCAAGGGCCCGTGGAGCCCACCCACTCAGCAGCACCTGGGTGCTCTGTCAGCTCAACTTGGAGCTCAATTGCACCACAGCACTTCATAACTTTGTCTTTTCCTGTCGTTGCCTGTCCTCTTCTCTCTCAGTCTCCATATCTACTCCATCTGCTTTTCTCGTAGCTGTGTTAATGATGTCCTTTTGGTCACCCTCAACATATGGAATACACTCCCTGGAGCAATTGCTGCATCTTTGAAAACTCTCAAGATTTTCTATTACCATGACACATACTATAAACTGCCAGCAGATAATGCCCACTTTAGTTGCTTGTAGGAATTTTGGATTTTGTTACTACACTTAATGTGTCCATGTGTTAACTTGAAACAGGCACAGTCTATCAGTTTATTTGATAAGCTAAAAGGGATTAAATATAATACATTTTTTTTTCTTTTTGAGAAAAAATTTCCAAAGATATGCCCTGGAGGTGATGCACTTCCCTAAGGTCATATATAAATATCAGAGGATTATTTTCTGTTGCTTTCACACCTTGGATCATCATTCATGCTTGTGCAAATGGACATAGCATTGCTACTAAGCAGTTTACAGTAACATCTTACAGAATTGTAAATTAGTGCCCCAGAGATATCATAGCAGAGAGTCAGCACTTACATGGGCAGCTGAGCATAGAGATTTAGGGATTTCTTTTCACCTAGCTGTTTTTACTGTTTGGGTCCTTTTTAGACACATGTAGAGCATATCCTAAAAATATTTCATCCTAGTATCTTGGTGTGCTAAGCATTCTTTTTCCCATTCAGCTAAATAGAAGAATAGAAAAACAGCAGTGAGCAAAGCAGCATATTGCCTTGGAAGCAATAAAATAAAATGATCTGTGTTTGCTATTTAAAAAAAACAAGCAACAAAACATGACAGGGGGCACCTCTGCACCATGCAACAGAGCGCAGGACTTAGCATATATTCATGGAGTTACTTGTGGAATAGGAGACAGCAGCTGTGGACTTGTGTATGAGTGCTGTTGCACCCAAAGTACTTAACCCTGTGGTAGGTGGTGCTAATTAGGTCGGACATGGTGCTAATTAGGTCAGATACAACATTGTGGTCACATGCAAATACACAGTGCCTGTGAGTCCAGCTGAGACCTGGCTGGAGGGTTCTGCACAAACTGCTGCATGAGCCCGTATGTGTGCAGCCAGAAAGAGAAATTGTTTGCTCGTGGCCTCTTGTTCATTACCCCTGTAGGTTTTAGCTTCAGTAACAGATGCATTTGCCACATACAGGTGTCAGATGTGGCTTTGTTCCAGGGTTTACCTCCCTGATGGTAAAAACAGAAGATGCCCTTTTAAGTGTGTTTTTCAGGCTCTGAGTTGTTGCTGTGGAATAATGGGCATCCAACATATCTGCTTCTTAAAACCGGTTCTACTTTTCATTCTGTTTTAGTTCCTAATTAAGGCTGTAAGTGCTGAGAGGAGCAGGAAAGAAGGGGATGATAATTTTTTCAGCCACCAGAAGTTTATAGAAATTGTGAATATCTGCTGCAAGGTCATGGAGGCAGACAGCAGTATGACAAAGAGCAAAGCACATTCTCCTCCAGTACATTTATCAGGAGACCTGCCTTCCCCCTTCAGTGAGACAAAGCAATGTTTCAGATTGGAGATACAATCATGAGTACAACATAAATTCTGTGTCTATGTAACTGCATGGCAAATATATCTCCAAAGCATTGACTACAGAATTGCTGTCTTTGAATAACTGTTTAATATATCTATAAACATAGCATTCTTTCAAAATTTGAATATTCAAGTTGATGTTTGTAGGAAGGTTAGTGCTTATTTATAAGAACAAGATAAGCTGAAGAAGCATTGTTCAAGAGGCAGTGTTCAGAATGACCTGTGGCATAAAGGGTATTACAAGATCTTTCTCCCTTTTTTGTATTTTTTAAAGGATCTCAAGTAGTCGTTCTGGCAACTTCTCTCTGTTGTTTCATTTCCATTTGACAGATAGATGAGGCAGAGGTTTGATTAGAATGTCCTGAGCTATCAGTAATAACTCGGAAAGACTAGTGAAAATGTGGGCCCTGTCTGTAAGGAAATGGGATGTGGTTATCCAGTATATGGAGAAAGCTGAGGTAAGCAACAACTTTTTTACCTCAGTCTTCACTGACAGGTGCTCCAGCCACAGTGCCCAAGTTACAGAGGGCAGAGACAGGAACTCAAAGAAAGAAGATCAGGTTCTGCTCTAGGAGGTCAGGTTTTGAGAACCTGAAGGTGCCCAAGTTCATGGGACCAGATGAGGTACATATACAGGTCCTGAGGGAAGTGGCAGAGGAAGTGGCTAAGCCACTGACCATTGTATTTGAGAAACTGTGACAGTTTGGTGTCGTAGACATCTTTTTGTGAAAATTCTTTCTAAGGATTTTCTTTCCCTTCTGAGAAGCTAAGGCCTATCAAGCCTTCTGAACATGGAGTCAACATTCTCGTCTCTTCCCTCATCCAAGAAACCTTGTGACCATGGTCACAGTTTGGTGAAGTTTCCTCTGGATGGAAAAGGTGAAGTGTAGTCGTCATTTTTAAAAATGGGGAAAAGGAAGATGTAGGGGACTAGAGGCCAGTATCTCACAAGATCACAGAGCAGATCCACCTGGAAACTACTCTATGGCACATGGAAAATAAGGAACTGATTGGTGACAGCCAGCATGACTTCACTAAGGGCAAATCTGACAAATTTGTTGACCTTCTTCAATGGGATAACAGTATTAGTGGATAAGAGAAGAGCAACTGACATCATCTAGCTGGTCTTGTGCAAAGCATTTGACACTGTTCTGTACAATAGCAATGTTTGTAAACTGGAGGGATACAGATTTGATGGATGGACCAGCTGGCAGATAAGGATATGGCTGGATAGTCTCCCTCAAAAGAGTTGCGGTCAATGCCCAGTGTCCAGATGGAGTGGTGCTCCTCAGAGGTCTGTATTGGGACAGGCACTGTTTTAACACCTTTGCAAAGTGACGTAGAGAGGGATGTTGGGGGCACCCTTAGCAAGTTTGCCGACACCACCAAACTCTGTGGTGCAGTTGACACACTGCAGGGAAGGGGTGCATGGGGGGACCTGGACAGGCTCAAGATGTGGGACTCTGCAAACCTCATGAAGTTCAACAAAGCCAAGTGCAAGGCTCTGTGTGTGCGTTGGCAATCCCAGGCATGAATACAGACTGGGCAGGGAATGGATTGAGACCAGCCCTGAGGAGAAGGACTTGGGGCTGTGGCTGGATGAGGAGGTTGACATGAGCCAACAGATGTGCGCTTACATCCCAAAAAGCCAAACGTGTCCTGGGATGCACCAAAAGCTGTGGAGGGATAGAATGTAAGAGAATAGTGCAGAAAGTAGTCTCACACCTGAGGACTTGCAGCTGCACTAATCACCAAAGATTAGGAACAAGCCTACCCTTAATAGGCCACAGCTGTGTCCAATAAGAAGAGTGCTACAGAAGAGTGGGTTAGCTGAGTGAGAAGAGAGTTGCAGTTTGTTGGCTGTGCTGTAAGGTAGAAAGAGTCAGTGCTGTGAGGAGATGCCCATGAGAAATCACTGGGAAGGTATGGGAGCTTTTCCAATAAGGTAACAACAAAAAGCAGTATGGCTGGCAGAGTGAGAGAGGGGATTCTGCCCCTCTACTCTGTTCTCCTGAGACACCACTTGGAATGCTGCATCCAGCTTTGGGGTCCCCTATATAAGAAAGATGCAGACCTGTTGGAGTGAGTCCGGAGGAGAGTAGGATGATAGAAGGCTGAAGTACTTCTCCTATGAGGAAAGACTGAGGGAGTTGGGGTTGTTCACCCTGGAGAACAGAAAGCTCTGGGAAGACCTGATTGTGGCCTTTACCACTTAGAGGGGGGCTGCAAGAGAGCTGGAGAGAGACTTTTCACAAAGACATGTAGTGATAGGACAAGGGGGAAATGCTTTGACCTGAAAGGGGTTAGGTTTGGATTGGATATTAGGAAAAAGCTCCTTAGTGTGAGGGTGGTGAGGCACTGGAATAGGTTGCTTTGAGCAGTTGTGGATGCTTCATCCCTGGAAGTGTTCAAGATCAGGTTGGATGAGGCTCTGAGAAATCTGGTCTAGTGAAAAGTGTCTCTGTCCATGGCATGAGGGCTGGAACTGGCTGATCTTCAAGGTCCCTTCCAACCCAAACAGTGCTATAATCTATGATAATTGACCTGTGGCAAGTCAGCAAGCAAATATGTTGCATAATATACTTGGACCCAATGGATTAAGATATGACACCTGTGAAATTATGAGAATTCATAGGTTTTTGATATTGGTATGGTTGCTTCTGGCACTTTTAAAATAGTTTAATGTCACAGAGAGGAATGCAGTTCCCTGAAGATTTGAGCAATCATTGTAAACTTTATAGTGTTATCAACCAATTTTTTCTTATTCAAGGTATGGCTGTGATAGTGACCACGTCATAACAGGAACATAGATTTTAACAAATAATATTGCTTAGAAAAAGGCACACACAGAGTAAACTATCAAAAGTTGGGTATTTTAAATTTTTTTAAATTCTTTTTGATGTTATCTTCAATTAGGTTTTTTTTTACCACTGTGCCTGCCAGAAAAATATATGCATGCACAGCTAGATATCTCTGACTTTTAAAGTCATGGCACTTGGCAAAATGCTTTTAAAGAGAGAAACACAAAAGCCAACATTATCCATGAAAACTACATAAATACTTATAAACGGTATATGTTTGATTTCTGTTCTTTTAAAAAATTATTTATTTTTTCAAAAATCCATCTGCTGCTACCAGATGATAAATATTTAAATCAAATTTGTGCCTGGGATACAAGGGCACTATTTCTTCCCAAAGGGACATAATAAATTTGGTACTATAGGCCCAGCCTCAGTTCCCCAGCTCAAACAGCATAGCAGGCACTTTGTTGGGGTACATTTATAGACTTCTATGAAAAAGCTTCCTGTCTGGTAGGCTGTAAACAAGTGATCATTTTGCCTAATCCCTTTCAGGAGATTTTCTAGAGCTGGAATGGAATATGTCTCCTGGGAAAATACCTCATTTTGCCTGAAAGACTCCAAGCAGTGGTGACTTACCACCTCCTCAGGTAAATTGTTCCAATGCCTAGTTACCCCCACTGCTAAGAAATCACTTTATTTCAATCCTGAATTTGTCTGATTCCAGTTTCCATTCATTATATCCTTTTATGTTTCTGTCTGCAAGACTGAAAAGCTCACCCTACAATCAAGTACCTTTTCTCTGTGTGTATATCTGGGTGCAATGATCCAGTCACCACTCTTCCCTGACAGATTTAATAGATGTCTTAAACCTTATACCTGAGGTGTTATTTTTCAACCTCTGGATCATTTTTTCTGCCTTCTGATTTTTTGTTTTTCTAGTGCTTATATATCCTTCTTGAATCATAGGCACTGCTTTTTCTGATTCTGTGTGTAGGGCAAGGTCACATCCTAATAGTTACTCCCTTTTTCATACAGAGGAAAATCAGTTATTATGTAGCACAGCTGACATTTGCTGATACATTGCATGGGTCGATAGATTGGTTGATAAGATGCCTGGAACTGTGGAGGTGAGACACTTGCATTCTCCATGTGTGCTTGTACAGGTGTATGACTAATTCCCATGGTAGAGAATTATAAAATCACAGAAATGTTTGGGAAGGATATGTGCAAATCATCTAGTCTAGCTCTGTGCTTGATGCAGGCCATTGCCAACATTAACTTGGGAATGGACCTCCTTGGTAAATCTGAAAATTTTGTCCACAGCTCATCCAACTCCTTATCTACCACGCATTGTTCTTATTGCACTATCAGACAGGCAAATCTTATTCAGCTCTAATATGAACTCAATCAGGGAACACTGTCATCAGGAAGAAAAAAAACATTTATTTCTCTGGATTTCTTGAGTTTAATTAGTAAATGATCCTGTCTGACATAGGTTATATAACTGTGGATGCTGGGACACAAATGGTAAAAGAGCAGATAGGAGCATTCAAGGGGAACTTCTTATGCAGCATAGCTTTCTAATGTAACCACAATGCTTGTAGTTTGCCAGTACAAAAAAAGTGAGATCATTCTGGTTCTCCCCTCCTCCTTGGCAGTGCATTTTCATTTTTTCTGGTGGCCATGGCAAGCTGAACTAGAAAAAATAAACATCACCATAAAAAGTAAGTAATTCCTGAGTAGTTTATTGAATAGCAGTGCCAGTTGGGACAGACTTGTATGGAGCTGCTCTTTTCAGTGGCAGCTAACCATTTAGTTGGCTTTGCTGCAATGAGAAATTTCATCTCTGAAGTACAGTTCCATAGCAGTTTATCCTTATCTAAGTCAGAGCTATCATGGTCTGTCCTGGTATTTTTGCAGCTGAGCAGGAGGCTGGTCCAGGGAGATTTGCAGCCAAGAACTAAGCTTGAATTAAACCCAAAAAAATCCTACTGGTTCTCCACTGATTTCAGGGAGTTGATGTACCTGAAAATTAATCACTCTTTTATACAGTGATTTTCAAGCTTGTGACCTGACCTGATGCTAGTGGGCTGGTACATGTGGTGGGAAGGGAGAAAGATTCCCAATCCAGAATCTATGTCCTCAGACATGGACAATGTCCATGATTTCATTTTTCATTTCCTGAAGCATATTATTGATGTGACTTTTTGTGTTCACAGTAGGTCATAAGATTATTGTAAAATGATGAAAGACCTGTTTTGTATGTAAACATGCAGGGTTACTAATCTGTGGATCATTCTGGACTCAGTGATTATTGAATTACAGCTTGTGTTTGCAAGGTCTGACCAGTGGCTGAGATGGTCTCTTCCAGTCTTACATTTTTAGCTGTACCTTTGCTAAGAGTACCCTAGTGTTAAAACTGTAAAGAACTAATTTTTCTTAATTTGATGTTGGTTAGCCACTTTCTAATTTATTGCATTTGGTACTATTCCATCCTTCACTGCTGTATTAGTTTAATGGCAGAGTGAGAGAGAAAGAAAAAGACCATTTTTGTTCTTAGTTGTGCTAAAGATTTTCCCCAAATGCAGCCATTAGAGACCAGCTGCAGACAAAACAGCACAGGCAGTTGATTTTTCAACAATGTTAGATTTTGAGCTGCTGTCTGCAGTAATTAATTAGCTCCATTGCTGAGCTGGCTCCCTGCGGGACTGCGCGATCATTAGTGCCAAAGCAGGAAGGGAGCATGAACTCCCAAACCCCTGAGAAACTACTGCAGCAACTCTTGTCATCTATAGAGCATTTCAAGAACATTTCAAGTGACACTGGTAGAAAAGATTCACTTTCTCATCTGTATGAGGGCCTTGCTCAGATTCAGTTAGACTGATGGCTGGGACCAGGCAAATCTACTTCCTGGGCAAGATTTTGTCAAAGGCTCTCTAAAACCCAAAGGGTTGCTCTCAGCTAATTCATCTTAATTTTGCTGATATGTGGAGAAAATTATAGAAGGCTTGAGAGACAAATCAATGGTGATGTACAGTACTGGGGCTGCTGTGCCAAAAGCTAGCCCAGAACCAAGTATCTGTTAGCTAAAAGTCAAACTTGGACAGCAGAGACACAGATGAATCCAAACATGCCAAGATGAAAGTGCTGGCATGAAATTACACAACTTCCTTCAGGTGCAGAAAACCAGCAGACACTGAGATTATTTACAAATCACTTTTATGAATTACTTTTTGTAGGCTTGGGATGCAATGTAATATACTTTAATCTCTTCTCTCATTCCCCATGCTTGTTTCAGAAGAGAACAAGAAATTTAATCCAAACAAAGGATTAAGAAATTTCAATAACTGGACTATTGCCATTATTGAAACAATGGACCAGCTCTTTAAATGCTTGTTCTTGATTGAATTGAAGTCAATGACTACATCAGAGGGAGCAGAACTGGAATGCAGAAAAGAGGAAATGAAAAGTCTAGAAGTGATACACAATTATTTTACCTATTATGCACTTCTAGCAATGCATTGCATAAAAAAAAGCAGCTCTGAGAAAGGATCTCTCCTCACTGGAGAATAAAAGTTTTCCCTAAGTTTTGAGAGATGGACAGAGGAAAGAGAAATGAGATTTAATATAGATAAATGTAAGGTAATACACCTGGGAAGAAATAATAATCATCCTGTATACAAAATCAGGAGCTGCTCTTTAGAAAACAGTAATAGAGAGGAAGGTCCTGGGAGCAGTGGTTTATAATTAATTATTGCAGACAAGAACTCAAAACCCAGCACTGGGGCAAAACCAAAATACATTCTTATTCTGGGCCAGCACCAGAGGTTTGTTTCTACAGTGAGTGCACAGAGATCAGGGAGCTGGCAACAACACAAGCAAAATATTAAACTTATGGCTATGATGTTATTAATTCCATTTATAAGCTACAGACTTGACTGCTGCTGATACCCAAGCTTGTGGTTTTCTATTTGCTGAATACAGTAAAACAATAAAACATGTCTAAGATAAAAACTCCTGATGAGTTTGTAGAAGGGTACCTTTTTTTTTCTTGTCCTCATATTTAAATGTAGAACTGTGGCTTAAAAATTATGATCTTTAACCTAGACAAGATGGTGGAAGCAAACCCCCTTTCCTAAAGAAAAACATTACATTTGAAAACACTATAGAGAGAATTAAAACAATGTAACAATTCCATTACTCAGTGAAAGGGAATCTGTTGGCAAGAAGTGAAGGCCAAAGTAGAGCTATGCTATTATTTAGGTGAGAAATGTTGGACAGTAAATGCATTTAGCAGGTATAAAACAAAGATATTACAAGTAACTGTGTTCCACCAAAACCACATGAACATTGCTATGCTGAGAAGACTGTGGCATGTGAAAGCTTGCCAGACAACCCAGAGGGGGTGCTGTGAAGAGCTCTGATTGCAAGACCTGATGGCTGTGTATTTAGAAGTTCACAACTTGAGGATCACAACGAAACACAAATTGATTCTAGTCCTAGAAAAGGAAAGGAGGAAATCCCTAACAAGATATAGTATGTAGAATATTAAGATTTACAGGACTATTTCCTCTTGTGGGTTCCGTGAGCTAGTATCACAGGGTAATCCTGTCTTTGATTCCTTACAGGCCATGCTAGAAAGATGCTTCTCCCCATTATAAGGCAGCCTTGGAGTGGTATCATTTCCTCACAGGCTGGATACAGCTTGGGCTGACACCATCAGACTGTATGCAAGCGCAGAAAGAGGCATTCATTATCCCACAGGCAACTTTTCCTCCTGGGAAAATAATGGTGGATTATTTCTTAGAGCCCTATATGTCAAAAAGCTTTTTCTTTTTTTTTTTAAAGACATGTAAAACCAAGTAACTATTCTTTAAATATGAAAAAAAAATCCCAAAATATAAATGCTCTCAAAACTGACATTTCATCTTCTATCTGAGAAGGCAGATAAAGCTACATAATTAGTCAGGGAAGGATCATTCCCTTTCTCCCCACAGCCTCCAGAGGATAAATTCCAGATAAGCCTTTTGGAGACTGCAGAGCTTGAACTGCAAAGGGTTTTAGTCTGTGAAAGACATTTGGAGCACACAATAATTAGCAGCTCACAGCTGAATTTTGCTAGCTGTCATAGTATTTGTTGCTATCACTGCATGAAAGTACTCCTGTAAGTCTCCTGAGTCTTCCTAAATGTGTGCTGTAGTCTGATTTGTCCACACAGAACTTTTTCATAGAAAATTTGGTCAGAGTACAACACTTAAAGGCTTACAGCAAATCCCTTTTCCATGGCACAGCACCACCTGGACAGGATGAGAAAAATAAAAGTTCTTTTCTTGGACAAAGCAGGAACTCCTTTGCTCTTTATACTATATCCAGGCCCTTACAATCCAGGGGGATTCAGTATGCTGGGAGAATCAATGGGTAGCCTGCTAATCCAAATCCACATCTTCTTTGTATCCCCAAATCAGTGCTCAAGAGTTCTGGCAGAAGACAGGCCCTTTCTTAAGACGTGCCCTTCATCTCTGCTTGCTCACAGTTTTTAAGTCCCAGTGGGAAATCTGTAGAAACACTGGGAAAAAGACAGAAAATATATTGTAATTCCTTTAAACTCAATTGAGATTCACCTCTGTTTTAAGAAAGCAAACACCAAGAACTGTCTGGGTTACCTTGAATTCAGTTGTGCTTAAGTGTTTCAGGACTGATACTGTTTTTGAGATAGTCTTCATTACTGCTGCTTTACAGTCTCAGATTTGCATCAGTTCCTTACCAGTATTTCTAACCTTTAATTATAGTTCACTTAATGGTAGATGCACTTGTGCTCTTTTCACATCCAACACAGCTGTGGGCTGTGCTTTGTTTTCAGCAGTTGATGTCTGTCCTGTTACTGCTTTTTATCTTTTCCAGGTATGCTTGGCTTACCTTCTCAGCTCCCATGGTCTCTCACACCGCCCCCTCCCGAAAACCAGCTGCCAGAAGCTATATGCATAATATATATGCACTTAACAACACTTTCATTGTCTTTCTGTGCAATTGCAAAGGTCATTTTCTCAGCTCCTGAGAAAATGTCACTCCTTTTTTTTGCACAGTGCCATTGGCTCCCTTTCTTCACTGCATGAAATGCAAATGACTTCACTTTTCAAGCCATGTCTAATCTACATCACCAAGAAGTATCCCTCATTGCCATTATACAAATGATTCCAGTATTTTAAGGCAGTCTTGTACATTCACTTTCGTGCTTTCATCCATGCTGCTGATTATACCTAGCACAAAGTCTGTGTAATAGCCCTAAACCCATCTTTCTCTTCTTTTTCAAGCATCAAGTCTCTGCCTGAAGCTTTGTCAGAGTCTGAGCATAGCTACATAACTCTTTTGCTGGAGATGCTTTTTCACAGGGAACAGTTATAAACTCTTCCTGCTCATCATCTCTCTATGAGGCACTTCAAAGGCAAAACAGTTTGTTGTTTTTATGTCTGTACAGTGCAGCTACAGTGAGGATGGGTTTAGGCTTGATTTAGGTCTAATTTTAAGAGTAGTATTAACAATAAGAATACAGGAAACCAAATTACTTGTCTTGTTTCTAAGTCTGTAAGACACTTCCAGGAAGTAGTTCCAACATAAGCTGTTTAATTTGCCATACCAAAGTTGCTTAAGTCTGTGGATTCCAGGCATAAATTTGCCACAGGGACTAAGAGAAAGAGGGGGACTGGAACTGTGCCTTTTCTGACAGATGAAGGGGGACTGGAACTGTGCCTTTTCTGACAGATGACTGTTACTGGCTTAGTAGAATTACCAGAATGCACCCTGAGGGGCTGTAGTCACTGTTTGATTCACTCAGTGAGACCCATGCTCAGCGTGGAGTGCTGGGGGCATGGATTTGTGTTTTACAGGTCCCTTACTAGGATCATAGCCAAATTCACCCCCAGTGCTGACTGGACAAACATCTGGCCACGATTCTTTTAGCATGGAACTATGAGTGGTTCTGCAAAATTCTGTTTTATGGAGAGCTAATATAAAATGGCATTTCCCCCCCATTTCTGTTCCTTTTGGAAATTCTGTTGTTTTGTCATCTCATGTGTAGGTAAAGTAAAGAATATTCTATTATAAGTTATATTTTTCAAAAACCAATTTAAGGGTTAAGACAGGAGCAGAAATTAGAATAATAGTCAGGGTATGCAATTTAAGATTCTTAGAGACTTAAAATATCACTGAGAAGTGGACAAAAAGCTAGAGAAATGAGATCTACACGCTTTCAATATTTAGCAGCTAGAAGATCACATTTTCATTCATGACCACAAAGTGTCTGTTTTATTCAGGAAAAATGAGTCTTGTCAAATAGCTTTCATATCATTCTTTGGCAAGATTACAAGTACATTTGATAAAGATGACTCTATTGACATAATACACTAGTTTATGTAGGGCATTTGTTTTATTCTGTGTGGCAGCCTACATTAAAGAGATGTATGGGAAGCAAAAAATTTTAGAAGTGTTTTTCTAAATGGTTGTTTGCCATGTCACAGCTCCCTGCAATATGCCTGGCTCCTTTCTGTGTTTTTACTATTGCCTTATAATGCCTCTAGTTTAAAAATGCCCAGTCTTTGCATAATGTCTAGCATCTTGAAGTATTCAGATTACCAAACAATGGGCACAGGAACCAAACCAGTTTGTCAAGGATCTGTCTTTTTCTAGTTACAAATCAAAATAATAAGGTATTCACGTCTTCTGTATTTTATAAAATAAGTATTATCAGGTTCCTGATTGAATGAATCAGTGATGCAACCATGCAATAAAGCTCATGAACTGCTGAGCCCAGTGCAGGGCATGACTCCATCCAGTGCACACTGGATAAATATAGCTTTAAAAATATCCAACTATCATTTTCATGCTGTTGGACTAATCACAAGAGAATCTGTGGACTGAATAGTGAAAGGGTGAAAACTAGTCTCAAAGCCCCCAGTAAGTAAGAGTGAGCCCTCCGTAGTGTGAACACATATGCCAGATGAGGAGAGAGAGCTTCAGTTCCTCTGTGGTCTTGATGAGTCCCTGATGTCATTCACTGATACTAAGTTATACAAAGTTTAATCTCAGTGATGTCAGTTCAATTCCCAGCACAATTCTCAGCAGATGTCTTAGTAATTTCTCCATGCAGGCAATGAAAGGTGAAACCATTTTTTTTCCTAGCACTCAGGAGCAAATAGCACTGATAATAAAACGTCTCTTTACTTGTCTACTAGTCTGGCTAATTAAGGTGACGGGCCATGAAGTTTCAGAGTATTTATGCTTTTAAAAATTGGAGTATATACCCAGTAATCACCTACAGACAGCTGACTCTGGTGTTCAGGAAGACTTGATTCCCAAGCTGCAAACCCTGTTATTCATCTGGGTATTAAGTATTGATTCTACCAGGTACATGGGGGAAAGGTCTTTGACTTAAGTAATTCAAATGATGTACACACTCTATGACTAAACCACACACACAGAATCTCTGACTACAGGTGAAGAAGACTCTCTCCTTCTTTATCTGAAAAAGTCTCAAAGCCTACACATTGTCTTTTTAGTCATGAATGTGTAAAGAGCTGGGGCCCTGAATATTTGATTGGTGAGTGTAGGAAACAAGCCAGTACAGAAATTATTTTTTGTAAGATCTGTTCATTTGACAGCAGTCAAAACATTTCATTTTCTTCAAAAGTGTATTTTGATTGAGACAATACTATAAGAATAGGAATTGTGTATTTAATTTTATTAAACTTAAAATGGTGCTATTTGCTATGAGAGAGACAAAATTAAATACACCTTTTAGTGGCTTGTAATCAATTTGATATCTCCTAAAGTAACAAAATGCAACCTGAATTGTGTTAAAGAAAGTTTCTTGGGATTGTGAATATGTCTGTAACGGGTGGATAGTGTTGTCAACAGAGCTTTTAAGTGAAGGCTTTACTGTTATAGGCTTGTCTGACTTGAATAACAAACTCTTTTAGTATTTCAGCCCATAAATCCTGAACAGAAAGATACTATTCTCTTCTGTCTCTGACAAACTAAAAGAGAATCTTTGTTTGCAGAGCTCCCCAGAGTTAACACAGTACTAGTTAATGATTTCACCATAGTAATCACTTTCTAGGGTCTGTCGGGCAGTTTTAATGTATGCAGAATGGGCTGCATCCATTTTGTGCAACATTACTGTTTTACCTGGTTTCATGCTACTTGTCTATCAACCTGACCATAACAAGTTCTGAATATATGGACCAATTTATCATAGAATCCTAGAATGGTTTGGGTTGCAAGGGACCTTAAATATAATTTAGTTCCAACCCCCCTGCCATGGACAGTGACACCTTCCACTAGACCAGGTTGCTCCAAACCTCATCCAACTTGGCCTTGAACACTTCCAGGAATGGGGCATCTACAATTGCTCAGGGCAACCTGTTCCAGTGTCTAACCACCCTCACAGTAAAGATTTTTTTCCCTATTATCTAATCTAAACCTGCTCTCTCTCAGTTTAAAGCCATTCCCCCTTGTCCTATCATTACATGTCCATATAAAAGGTCTCTGGCTTTCCTTTAGGCTCCCTTCAGGTATTGGAAGGCTACAAGTAGGTGTCCCCAGACCCTTCTTTTCTCCAAAAAGGCTGAGCAATCTCAATTCTCTCAGCCTTTCCTTATAGCAGATGTGTTCCATTCCTGTGATCATCTTGGCATCTGTCTTCTGGACTCACTCCAACAGGTTTATGTCCTTCCTATGCTGGGGACCCCAGGGCTGGATGCAGGAATCCAGGTGGAGTCTTGGCATCTCACCAGAGCAGAGGAGAGGGTCAGAGTCACCTCCTTTGCTCTGCTGGTCATGCTGCTTTAATGCAGCCCAAGACATGTTTGGCCTCCTGGGCTACAAGAGTACATTGTCAGCTCATATCCACCTTCTTATCCACCAACATCCCCAAGTCCTTCTTGGCAGGGCTGCTCTTGATCCCTTTGTCCTCCAGCCTGTTTTGATATCAGGAATTGCCCCAACCCAAGTGCAGCACCTTGCACTTGGTCCTGTAAACATTATGAGATTCCCATGGCCCAGCTTCTGGAGCTTGTCCAGGTCCCTCTGGAAAGGGCTCAGCTATTGCCATTTTCCTTAGATACACTAGGTCACCAGTTGGTATAGGTCTAACTCAGAAATTACGTATCATGTGCTGTCTTGTCATGCTCAAAGATAGGGGACATGGTGGACTAAAATGTACATGACATGATAGCTGTCTGTTTTTAAAGTGCTTTTATCTACTGTGCGCTTGATTTAGTCCAGTCCTAAATTAGCAGTTCATGAGATTTATACCATGGTTGCATCACTGGCTCCTATGTGCTTTATTCAAACCATATAATCTAATAATACTTCTTTTATAAAATAAGGATAAAGCAGGTCTAATCTTGCAGTTTTGAGGTGTAATTACAAAGGGACAGATCCTTGATTAAATTCTGTGATTCCTATACCTGTTGTTTTGGTATTCTGAATACCACGAAACAGTAGAATTGATGCAAAGATTGGAGTTTTTTAAAACACGAGTTCATTGAGTATGCTTGCCAATGTTTGTAAAGGACTCTGGCACTCAGTTGGAGTGATGACATTGGTTTCAATTAGTGTGTGATGAGTCCCTTTGTCGTTGAAATCATCACGTTTAAAGGTATAAATAGGCAAGACAACTGGCTAATAAAATTTAAAGTGAAAAAAATCAGTTTTAATATGTTTGTATGTAGCTCCTAATAGGAGCTAGGTCATGACTTTTTTCAGCACAACAGTTGGAGTCGCAGCTTGGAGAAACTTGAGAACATCTGTTATTTCTGTTGAAAAATACAAGTACATTGAGTAACTCACACCTTTGAAATTCCTTTGTGGGGGTTGAATACAACTGCTCCCCAACACAAAGCTGATTTGCTCAGGATTTGAAAACATTCGACTAGTTCATCCTTTAGGTCTCTCATAATTCAGACACAAATGTTCTTTGGAGGGAAGCTTTGAAAAGGTTTTTCCTGTGAGGTTTGTTGATTCCAGTAGGAAGGGCTAAAATGACTTACACATTTGCAATATATAGAAGTTAATTTTACATGTAGGCTTCTTTAGTTTGTAAAAGACATGAAGTTGCTGTCTTAAAGAAAACAAAACAGAAGAAATCTAGTTACAATTGATCTGTGATCCAACACTTAATTTCTTTTGTACATGCTATATTTTTTGTAATAGAGTTTTGGAAATCTGTTTACATCTGTAGCAAGTCCTAGGGACAAGGAAAAAAATCAGTGGAAGCTGAAAGCATTTCTTATCATCAACCTATCAGGTGTACATACATGTTACATTCCTGGGCATATACATCACAACACATCATTGAAAAAAAAATTATTTATTTTTAAACCCTATGAAGATGTATGCTCTGTGCCAGCATACAACAAGGACTTAATGTTTTACTCACATATTCTGTTGACCCTTTAACGAGCATCAGCCAAGAGGCTTGTTTTGTGGGGCTCATGAAAAGGGTCTGAGTGGCCGCCATTTGAGAATGAAGATTCCTGGACAGGCTGATGTGCCCAAAATGCCAAGGAGAGAATATTACTTTTCATTGCACACATATTAGGCTGTCTAGCAGGCAGTATCTAGTAAATAAGGAGGGAACAGAGAGAAGGTGGCAGAAATGTGGAAAGAGTTGTAGAACATGGAGCCTAGAAAATATATCTTTGGGTGTGAAAGGAAGTGAGAGTAGGAAATAGAAAATCATTATAAGGCTGTGGACTGGAAGCAAATAATAACTACAAGTGGGAATGGGGACATCTATGAAGGCCTGTTCCCATTTTCATCTCTAGACTAGGTCTGTTTAGGTGATGTGTCCCATGACATATGGATTTTGTTGCTGCATAATGTGACAGTTTTGGCAGATGGAAAGCTGCAATTCCCCTTGGGAAGGCTAATCCATTGAATAGAACATGGTAGTTGAACAATAACTCCCCAGAAACTCTGCAACAATTCACCCAGGAGAAGTTTAGTTATAGATTAACACCAGATAAGGGGATTGATTGGTTAGGCAAACTAAACATCAATTCAGTTTAACTCAGCATAATAGATTTTGTTCTACTTTTTCTAACAGAATAGAAATAGTTCAGGGAAATTGTGATTTGGACACTTTGTTTTCCAGGGAAATACAAAGCAAAACATTTTGTAGAACCTTCCCAACTCCCTCTAACTCAAACAATATTCTGTGTAATTTAGTACAAATGAGAAAATGACAGATAACATAGGGTTTTCTTTATTTTTTCATGTTGTTTTTTTCCTTTTCTAGCTTGTTTCTTTAGTGTAGCTTAGTAAATTTTCCTGGTGATTCTGTTTTCCTCTACATGTGCAGTATCTGGTTATCTGTCTCATGCAACAATCCACATTTCTCTCTCACATCTTCTTGATGCTTTTTCCTTACTATCTTCGTATACCTCCTTGTGATGCCTTGTTAGTTTTCCTCATTTCTCTATTTTTTTCTCTTCATGTCTCTGCATTTCTCTTTCCTCTTTATCAAATCAATGTTATAATGTTCTAATGTTATTTAAAACTTCAATTCCAGCCTGACATTAACTTCTCATTTTCTATCTCAGAATCACATACTGAGTCTTCTCTCACACTATTAGAAAGCAGGTCCTTTAGTTTCCTTCCCTCTTCACTCAGCATAGCCATGATTTTAGTTTTCTAGATCAAGACTTCTGGGGTTTTTTTCCTCAGTTATTTTTCTTCCAACTTCAACTTTGCCCCTAGGAGGAAGAACAAAATAGTAGCTTTGCCTCTTGGATGGCATTCCTCTCTATATGAGTAAGGTTATTTCTGTTCTTGATGGTGTTTAGTCATTAACAGACAGTTTGCCTTGCAAATATTTGTCAATAATTTGGTTAAATAGTAACAAAAAGTAAACTGTGTGATTGCAAATCAAAAATTCCTTCTCCTGCAGTGGTTCAAGTGGTTTAAGCCATACATAAAATGGAATTTCAGGTTACAGAGTAAAATATTTATAAAAGGGCTTTTTAGCATGAACATGTGTGTATGCTGCAAGAACAATCACAAAAAATATTCCTATTAGGAAGTACATATAAAAACTAGAATACAAAAATTACAAGTTATCTAATTAATACTTTAAAATACATTAAAATAAACTGAAAGAATGCACACATTAAACTTTTAGACAGTACAAAGCTTATTTTTCCCCAGAGAAAGAGAAATCATGGCCAGAGTACAAGAGTAGAGATAATTAGAGATTTGTTTCTTTTCTACCTCCCAAGGTAAGGCTTAATCCTACAGTAATCTCTTTATTGAGAGCCAGGTGTTAGTCAAGGAGCCTGCTGCACAGATTTGAAACTAGCATTTAGTTAGATGTTTTCAATATCTGGGAAGCAGCTATCCTATGAGTTTATAGTCTGCATCATTTTTTATTTTGTCCTTCACTGTAATGCACTGACGTGGATTCATTACAGATTTGCTAGCTTATATTGTGATATAGAGTGAGACTTGCAGTCATGAGCAGTAAACCTCCAGAGCCCTGGTGTCCTTTAGCAGGGCAGGGAGTTTGTGCTGGGCACACAATGACTGGCACTCTCTGGCAATGAGCATAAACTGATTATCTCAGAACAATTCTGCCTTTGAGCATTTCAGCCTCATGCTTGCTTCAAGAATAAATGCCGAAGAAATTTGGGGTTCATTCCAGTGGGGTAGATATTAGGCAAATTGGTCTTCTGTCTTTATAATTTCCAAACTTTGGTTTGCAGCCCTGTTGTAAATTTGTTGGTTCTTTTAATTCTTAGGTGAGATGGGAAAGATAAACATAGCAAAAAGAGAAATATACATGTTGAGGTTAAGTTTTGGGGTTTTTGTTAAAGGCCCAAAGGTTAGATCTACCAATGGCTTAAAGTGGTATTTATGTATGTGATGTTAAAATTTGCACTCAACTGAAATTTTGCACTGAAGGATCAGTAAGCCAGAAGTGCTGCTTCTCTGATAATAAAGTTCCAACAGACCATGTGCCATGCCCCTGGGTGTCTCAGACTTGGTGGTGCTGGAGAGCTCTCTCATCTATATAGGTCCTGTGGTATTTTTGGGGTCCCCTGACAAAGGGAGGAAATGATGAATCTGACTCCATGTTCTTAGAAGGCTAATTTATTATGTTACTATATTATATTAAAGAATACTATACTTTAAGAAGAAGAATAAAGCAGATTAAGAAGAATAGAGAAAGCATACAGACAGAAGGTTTAACAAGATGCTAATGAAAACCTCGTGACTCTTGCCAGAGTATTGACACAGCTGGCTGTGATTGGTCATTAAGTAAAAACAATTCACATGTTGGATAGACAATCACCAACCACATTCCAAAGCAGCAAAACACAGGAGAAGCAAATGAGATAATACTGTTTTCCTTTTTCTCCGAGGCTTCTCAGCTTCCCAGGAGAAAAATCCTGGGCAAAGAGGATTTTTCAGAAAATATGATGATGACAATGTCCCAGTGATATTCAACAATGAGATAACTCCTTCATAATTGGAAATTAATCCTGTCACCATTCTGGACTTAACGAGCTCAGGGTCCATCTAAAACAAAATAACTCAGGAACAGTGGTACTTTTTAGTGGAGGAAATATGGAGCAAGGGGTATTCTACAGGCTTGGGAGAACAGCCACAATACTTAATAAACCAATCTGTGGGTATCTGATTCATGCTTAACTGTGTAATTTTGATACCAGTCTAGAATGAGAAGAAGGTGGTCTAAAGACAAGTGTCTCTGGAAGGGGTGGATATTCAGAGGGTGTGGGTATCCAGGTGACCCTAAGTGACACAGGTGCATTCTGACACAGTGCTTTGAAGGGTCAGGTACAGAAAGGGTAGAAAAAAAATTTTGCTGCCTGCTGGGTTGACTTGCTTCACATATTTTTTGTTTGTGTTTAAAATGAAGATGACATAGAAAAATTTTATTTATTGGAGTAGTGAAAATGGAAGAGTGGCCTGTACCCTCTCCTTGTTTATCCAAGGGCTTAATGATTAGAGCATTAATGCACACAGTAGGTGCACAGAGTCCATTTAATTTACTGCCTGCAGGAATTCCAAATGCAATGCCTTAATTGTGAGACTATAAAATGTTAAAGTATTCTGCTTACTGAATTCCTTTTATTGAAGTTTTGCATGAAATGATTAAATATGCTTTGGATCAGGAAGAGTGAGTGTGTCACTTGCTGGTGAGAGGATTCTCGAAGGAAAGGGAAGGTGAGGGAACTTGGTTCTTCTGAATACTTGACACAGGACAGTTGCCAAAAGAAGGACTGAAATCCATGTGCCCCCCCTTGAGCAGATCTAACCACCAGGCTGTAGAGGTTACTTCCTTTACACGCAAGAATTAAGAACTGGGCCATTCAATTCTGTACTTCCATACTGGGTTGAGGAGCAGCTCCTCACTGCAGTCCCTGCACTTGGTGACCTGTGATGGCAAGAGTACTTTGTGTTCAGTTTTGCAGCATTTAAGACAAAAATCTTATGTTTTATTGGTGAGGGAAGTAGTTTTGTTTGCTGTTGGGAGGGTTAGGATGGTAACTCAGCAGTTTCCACAAGAACATACCTGTTCACTGGAAACTTCTCCAGTGTAAATGGCATTCCTAGTCAAAAGTGAGTACGTGTCATGTGTGTAAGCATACACAAACAACTGGGACACTCATTTGAAATCTAAGGGACAGAGGTCAAAATCAGTTTGAATAGAGTCTCTTTGATCTCAGCTGAACAACTAAAACTATTTGTTCTTCTGGAATGAATAGGTCTAGCTGATTTTATTCCTGTAGGGTTGTAAAGCATGAAGGTCCATCTCAAAGCAAAAAACCTTGTATTTCTGAAACCACTGCAAATCTTTGCAATGACAAAAAGCAGTCTGTTTCCTGCCTTCTTCCATGTAAAATGCAACCTAAAAATTCCTTAATGTCTTCTGTACCCATTACAGAAGTTTGCCCTCTTTTCATTATAGGGATGGGAAATTGTTGTGGGGTTGGCTCACTGCAGAGGTATAACCCCTAATTAGCAGGAAGGAAGCTGAATAGAGCCTGAGGACCTAGTTAGCTCTCAGCTGTGCCTGGGGGTTTGAGGAGCCTGTATAGGCTGCTGAGGAGGTGGGCAGGAAAGACCTATGATAGAAGAGAACTCATGTAGTAGAGTTGGTGATAGTGCTTGGCTGCGAGAAAATTGCAGTCCACGTGAACTGAGAGGAAACGGAGCTGGAGGAACCAAACTGAGAGCTGGAATTTTATGGTTTGTGCTTTGAGTAATGAAAGGCTGGGCTCAGATGGGAGATCTGCAGAGAACTGTGCCATGGGAGGGGCAGACCTACTTGATCTGCAGGGGTGTTTGCCAAGGGATGTGAGAATTGAGAAGTCTCTGCTCCCCTGTGAGAAGTGTTGCAGCAAGGCCTTAGTGGGCACCCAGAAGGAGGCTCACTTTTTTTTTTGTGATGCTTGCACTTAAATTCTGACTGAGGCTCCAGTTTGCACAGTCCAGCAGGATTTGTATGGCAGCACTGGTGTGGAAAGTTGTTGTTTGCATACAGAGATTAGATTGAACAAAGGGAAAAGTTGAGTGGTTTCTTGGAAAGAGGTTGATACCTTTGATCACTTGCCCCACAAATAGCATTAAGCTTTTTTCCTTCCTGAAAAAAAGGTGTAGCAAGGTCCATGCATGCCTATGGCAGGGCAGTGGATGCTAAATAGCATTGGTATTGATATTTCTAAGACAACTCTTTTTTCTTGGCATTCATAAGCAGTGTTCTCTCTGTCCCCACTCAGGTATGTGGAATGAATGCTTATGGGTTTCTTTCTAATGCCTGAGATAAGGGCTTTTGAAACTCTGCTTTCCACAAGAGATACAAGAAGCAGAGCTGACAGACTGGTCGTAACCACTTCTGACTTGTTTGCTTCATAGGCCTAACTGAATGTGGAATTTGTGACTTAAAAGATCTGTTGGTATATTCCCCATGTACCTCACAAGACAGTGTAAGTAAGGGAGCTGGGTTTTTTTTGTCCACACACTTCTAACTAGCTTCGACTCTCAAAAAGAGACAAAAATTCTGTAAGGTTTTCTCTTCTAAGCTGGTGAATTGCTTCTATGATGGCATTGTGAGGAAGTCTGTTGGTTACCCGGGGCCTTTCTGTAGCTGTAGAGTTTATTACCCATGACAAAGAGCATCATACTTGTGTGGTGTAAGGGCTGAACCTTGTCACAAAACTCTTGCATGAGATTGGTCTAAATTTAGGTAATGTAGGTAATTGCAGCAGCAACTGTTTTGAGCTTGCATGTTATCAGGTGGAACTTTGCCAGATTGCTCTGGTTCCATTTAGAAGTAACTTAAAAAGGAAGCATTTAATTTACTTAGAGACAGTCTATTCCACTCTTGTCTAGAACAATTATCTCTTTTGCAAAAACAAAATGGTCTCCCTTTTAGCTAGGATACGTATTTTGTCTTACCATATAAAGTTATTCAGCTCCTTTTTCCCTACTAATTTATAGATGGAAATTTTCTTCTTTCTTCACCGTCAATGCTTTTAAGTGGCATATATTAGAAAAGGTGATTTCTCTCACAGAACATAGCTGAACAAAGAATCATTGCTGTTTGTCTTCTAACCATTTGTCTTCTACCATGGCAGATACTGAAATATTAGCTTTTGCTAATTTGCAGAGCTGACATATTCTAATAAGGAATCTTAATAAAACTGGCTCATTACTTCTATTCCTTTTAAACGTTAAATTTAAAATACATGCTGGAAACAATTGTATTAGAAATACTTTTATAATTAAGAAGTTATTAAGAGTTACTAAAATCCTCCTTATACATACTTATGTCATCTTATACTTTTATTCATGTGTCTTAAGGCTCTAATGGCACTAGAAATAATATCTCACAATGCATCTCTCTGTAATTCCCACTGGTATGCTGAAAGATAGTATTAAGAAGATCATTAAGAACGTAGTCTCTTTATGTTCCCATAAGCTTTCCATTAATTTGCATTTAGCTGTCTAAACTACAGCAAAGTTAATATTTACAACAAGTTAATACCTTGCTAATGTGATTATTCTTAATTATTTGGTTCTGTTCAACATATATTCCCTTCTTATTTCAGTATTTGTTCTACCAGTTCGAGGATTACCTAACAGCATCTCTCATGGTCCTCTTTGTTATTTCCAGGCACTGTGATGAGAAAGCAGCTGGAATATTGCATAAAACCTTCCTGGCATTCATAAGCAGTGTTCTCTCTGTCCCCACTCAGGTATGTGGAATGAATGCTTATGGGTTTCTTTCTAATGCCTGAGATAGAGGCTTTTGAAACTCTGCTTTCCACAAGAGATACAAGAAGCAGAGCTGACAGACTGGTCGTAACCACTTCTGACTTGTTTGCTTCATAGGCCTAACTGAACGTGGAATTTGTGACTTAAAAGATCTGTTGGTATATTCCCCATGTACCTCACAAGACAGTGTAAGTAAGGGAGCTGGGTTTTTTTTGTCCACACACTTCTAACTAGCTTCGACTCTCAAAAAGAGACAAAAATTCTGTAAGGTTTTCTCTTCTAAGCTAGTGAATTGCTTCTATGATGGCATTGTGAGGAAGTCTGTTGGTTACCCGGGGCCTTTCTGTAGCTGTAGAGTTTATTACCCATGACAAAGAGCATCATACTTGTGTGGTGTAAGGGCTGAACCTTGTCACAAAACTCTTGCATGAGATTGGTCTAAATTTAGGTAATGTAGGTAATTGCAGCAGCAACTGTTTTGAGCTTGCATGTTATCAGGTGGAACTTTGCCAGATTGCTCTGGTTCCATTTAGAAGTAACTTAAAAAGGAAGCATTTAATTTACTTAGAGACAGTCTATTCCACTCTTGTCTAGAACAATTATCTCTTTTGCAAAAACAAAATGGTCTCCCTTTTAGCTAGGATACGTATTTTGTCTTACCATATAAAGTTATTCAGCTCCTTTTTCCCTACTAATTTATAGATGGAAATTTTCTTCTTTCTTCACCGTCAATGCTTTTAAGTGGCATATATTAGAAAAGGTGATTTCTCTCACAGAACATAGCTGAACAAAGAATCATTGCTGTTTGTCTTCTAACCATTTGTCTTCTACCATGGCAGATACTGAAATATTAGCTTTTGCTAATTTGCAGAACTGACATATTCTAATAAGGAATCTTAATAAAACTGGCTCATTACTTCTATTCCTTTTAAACATTAAATTTAAAAGACATGCTGGAAACAATTGTATTAGAAACACTTTTATAATTAAGAAGTTATTAAGAGTTACTAAAATCCTCCTTATACATACTTATGTCATCTTATACTTTTATTCATGTGTCTTAAGGCTCTAATGGCACTAGAAATAATATCTCACAATGCATCTCTCTGTAATTCCCACTGGTATGCTGAAAGATAGTATTAAGAAGATCATTAAGAACGTAGTCTCTTTATGTTCCCATAAGCTTTCCATTAATTTGCATTTAGCTGTCTAAACTACAGCAAAGTTAATATTTACAGCAAGTTAATACCTTGCTAATAGAAATGGAAAGCACACTTATTCCTCCTCGTTATTAATACTCTTGTCTGGGCACAGATGTGTTTTCATAGGATGCGTTTGGTTGCTAGATATGTGCTGATGACAAGTGCACCCAGAATGGGCACACTCAATTCATAAGAGCATTCTGTCCTAAAATCTTGACTGTGCACCAAGCTGTGAAGCCCTTCTATGTTTCCAAATGCCCCTGTAGAATGGTGTTGGGAGCAGTAGCAAGCAGGCTTTACTGTAGAAGAACAGAACGTATGGATTGAAGAGCAGCAGTGTTGGTTGAGCCCCTGGGATGTGTACAGCTCCATTTTGGAAGGCATGCATGTCCTGTGGGTCTAGCAGTAGGCCTGAGGTTACAGCCCAGGCATGGAGAAGAGATAAATGTTTGTCAAAGCAACTAAATTAATCTTTCTGCACTTTTGAGCGTGCTTTGCTGTGTTTGGTGATCAAAAACTGGAAGCACTGGATGAAATTGCAGGATTCCATAAACTGGTACTCCAGGCATGAATCTTCTCTGCCTGTACTACCAGGCTGCTGCTTTTATTTGCTGGTAAGGAAAGGAACAATGCTATAATCTTTCCAGATGTGATGAAACAAATATTTTGCTAGAATAAACATATTTGCATCTATTTGCTACAGTCTGAAGAGATGTTTTATTCCATCAGATGGCAAGGCAGTACATTTCATTGATTCAACTTGTTTCTCACTGCCAGTAGCCTTCTGTGCCTTACAGATCTGTTTTTGCTGAGACCATTTCTAATGTTCAAAAGTTGGAAGCAGTTTTAATCTGCTTGTTTAAATGCTGTCAGAAAGCTCACAAGAAAGATGTTTTCTTTAAGTAGCCCCAGGCTTCCCATCTGATCGTGGGCTGTGCTCCTGGTAAGGGGATCCAGCTTAAGACAAGAGAAAGTTGAGGCAAATATTGTTACTTAGCACAATATCTACTTTTATTGTGCACTGGCTGGAGCCCCAGTGAACTTTGGCAGTAATATTAAATGTGGCTTTTTCATCAGGCCCTTGGGGAAACTCTTACAGAAGATTTTAATCCTTTCTTTTTGAAAGTCCTGAGGAACAGGCACTAACACTTTGTATGTTGTCATAGCATGTCTCAAAGCACTGCTGCATTTGTGTGAAGGATCACTGAGCAGTCGTATCCTGAAAGGGAAAACTAACTCTCAATTACTTTTGCTTGTGCCAACTGCACTAAGGTATTTGTTTAAATGAAAGCTTGTAGCATAAATGGCTACGCGTACTGAAACTAATTCAAGTTTTGAGAGTTCTACCTAAAATTTCTGTTTGCTTCCATAACAGCTGTAAAGATAAAATAAACTGAATAGTCTGACAGGAGTCATATGCCCCATCTCATGTTAGAGCTATAACCATCAGCTCATCGCACACTATTGCACTAGCAATAAAATGTAAACTACATAATAAAGGTGTTCAGGTGTTGGTCTCTCAGATGCTGAAGAAGTCAAGCTGCATTTAATTGAAAATCTTTAAAAACACTCAGCTCAGGTCATGACATAAGAGAAATTGTAATGTAGGAGAAGTAAGTACAGTGTTAATATCAGTTGTAACTTTCTCTGAGGTATGTAACCATTTGGTTTTGTTTATGAATACACATAAACTATAGCTGGAAATAACCTTCTAACTGTCTCTTATTTAAGTGGAGAGGAAACTTATTTGTGGGCAATCAACCTGGAATGGTTGTTCATTGCTTTACTACTGATTGATCATGGTTATGTGGAAATGTGCCTTTACACTTTGCTTATTCAAATGTGTAGCAACAGAGGACATTGTGTACGTGAATGATGTTTTTACATTGTTTAAAAGAACAAGCTCTACTTGAGAAGAAGTAAATCTGGCAAGTCAGAGCTAGTTCATGGAACAGTAAATTATTCCAGCCTTCCTGAAAATGAATATCTTGGATACGATAACATTAGCATAAACCCCCAACACTACAGTTATAATAAGCTCAAAGATGTTACCACAACCCTTTACAACACAAACTTTTTATTTTTTAACTTCTAACATAATTTAGATGGCTGTCAGATCTGACTTTTAGGAATTTAGGTAATGGCAAGTAAAACAAATTCTAACTTCCATTGCCATATATGTAAGCAGAACAGGGTTCTACTACAGCGTTACAGAAGTAAGAAGAAATAGACACTTAGCAGGAGGTGGTTTAATTTTGCTTCACTTGTATTTAGTTCTTCAAGCTTATGTTTCTCATTTTATCTGACTTCTGAGTTATGCCTGACATTGTAGAATAAGGAAGGTTTATACAATTCTCAGAGCTTGTTCCTAAGTAATCTTTTAGAGACATGGATTTTAGTAATTTTTTTTTTTTTCACAGTCCTGTTAGGGTAATAAAATGGAGGCATATATTCTTTACCTGAAGACATATCAACCTACTGGCATTTGTCTTCAGATTAGGAATATAAAGTAGTAGGAGATTGATTAAAGCAAAATCTTGTATACTTGCAAATGTTACCACTGTCATGTCCTTCTACATTCTGGTTTGTGTTGATATTGGCCTTGGGTGCTTCAGTGATACCTGAGTCAGAAAGAAAGATGGCTATTATGATTATTAATCAATACCTACAGAGGAGCATCTGGGACCAATTATGATGTATTCTAAAGGGACAATCAGGACTATCTGGAATATAATAAATACTAGCAACATTACTTTGTGGGAAGGAAGGAAGCACAGAGTGCTGAGCCTTCTATATCTAGTTGAGATGTTGCTGCTGTAACAGGAGATCCAGAAGTTTTCTTTTTTCTTTATTTTCCTTTTTTCCCCCCTTACCTGTAGCTCTTGTTTACAGAGAGACGATGTTTGATAACAGGGTTACAGCTGAAGTTGACACCAAAAGGTGTAATTTCATTCAGAATTGCTTATTTTGGTACAAAAGTAAAATAAAAATAGCTAATGCAATTTAAAAAAAATCTTTAGGATTCAAAGATAGGGGATAGGTAACAATGACTGATTATGGGGCTTGAGATTCATAGCTCACTTGTTATTTACTCTCTAGGATGCTAGTGGGGTCCCAGAGCTATGTATTATTGGAATTTATGGGCAACTGGAAATATAGCAACATGCTGAGTTGTTGAAAATGTACATACTTGCAGTGTTTTGATGGAAGACTCTGTGGAAATTAATTTCCTAAGTTGGTTTGGTTTCTTTGATGCTCGTAGATTCCTTGTGAGGTTATGCAAAATAATATTGTAGATCCTGCTAGAAAGTACAGAATGGCTAGGTATGTTGGAATGTAAGTGTTTAGTATTTTTAATCTTCTGTGTGTAAAACTAAACACAGGCAGCATGAGGGGAAAATGAGTTGTCCTTGGAAGTGTGTTCACCAGAGATTCTAGAGATCCAATCCTATTATGCAGCTTGTTCTTTTTGAGACTTAGGAGCAATAAAGCAACATATTTTTCTACAAAGTAAAGGTATATTTTGGGTTGAATCATGTTCTTGAAACTTGTGCACAACATAGTTTTGATTTATTAATAGGCATTGGATACCTGTATGAGCTGCCAGTGCTTGGTCAGAGATAAGTGAAAAAGATATAAAAAACACAACATATACCCCTTGTTTTTCCTTTTTATATTTGCCTCACCTGGAATCCTGAAAAAAACTGTGGCATCAATAGGTGAACCAAAAAACTAAACCATTATATTTTCCTTAACAGACATATCGTGTGTGTCTGTTAAGGAAAATATTGGAGCTGCTGTGTACTTTTCATCTATTCACTCTCACAGTTACAGCAGGGGCACTGTTTAGATCCATCTTGGTTTATACCCCAGATAACTTAATTTGGTAGGGTTAAGTAGTGAATTATATGCTGCCTAAATTACTGATACTTGCTGTCCTTGTGTAGGTTTGATTTTTATTCATTACTGGATTGTACTTGTGGCATGTTCTTACTCTTTCCTGATTTATAATGGATCTTTTTATTGAATTATTGAGCAAAACTTTTAAATAAAACATCAAAGAATTCTCTTCTACTATCAGTTCTCCTATAGTCATTAGATGTATCTACCCTTAGGACCACTTTCCTCACCAGAATACTGACTCTGCTAGACTTATTGCCAAATGTACTGTGCATTAAAATGTTCACCCAATATAGCTTTTTTTTGAAAGTGAAACGATTTGCCTTATAAATATGCATAATTAGTTTGCTTGTTGTACAAGTATTTTCCACAGTAATTGTTTTGTTCTTTCTGGCTACCTTAAATGTGGAATGGTTTTTATAGGTGAAGGAAAATAACTACTTGCAGAAAATGTAGTTAAATTGCTTCTTAAAAATATGTCTGTTATCAGAATTAAGAAAAAGGTTGGAGTTTGTCTTCCAGCCATTGGTCATCTTCCATGTTCTGTGTGTTACATACTGCTTTCCTTGGTCTTTAGAGCCACTGAATCTGGACTGTGAATTGTGATGATTTCTTAGTGGTCCAGTTTGTGTGGGGTTCTAAACTTAAGCTCAGGACTTCTCATTGCCAATTGTATAAACTCTCTTAGTTCATGCTTATTTATATATTTACCTATATATATATTTTTATATATTTTTCCCATGGATTAAGACTGACTTGACTTTATGGTTCTGATTTCTATTATACAATAACTTTAGGCTATCTTTGAGTTTCTTGTCCCTTCGATAGAAGCAGTAAGTCTTTTTTGCCTGGAGGGAGATTAGTGTTTACTTTTCACAAAACAAAGAGAAGGCACAAAGCACTGTTCAGAACACAAATAAATAGTTTGTAGTGTAAGTTGTATGCTTCAAGGATAGATGAGGCTAGTGGAAACAGCATTCAGTTTGTGAAAGTAAAGTAGATGCCTAGATTCACCAAAAAAAAAAAAAAAAAGAAAAAAACAGAAGGAAATTTGGAACAGCTTTGCATCTTTTTTTAAATAAATGAAATACCAGAAGGAATATGCTTGTTTATATTTAAATGTTTAATTTCTGTGGGCATTATTTAAATATATATTTCTGTCATTTGGCTATTTTTGTGAAAGCCTGAATAGTCTTGCAAAATATCTGAACTAGAAAGCCCTCCTATTGTGTCTTGTTTTCAAATATATTTTAGTCCCTCAAAGGGAAATAAGCAGAAAAACTTATTTAGGTGCTGATTTTAAAAGAGGAGGAAGGGACCATCTTTCACTGTTCACTAACATTTCTACAGGCAAGAGTTTTTTGTAGTGTTGGCCTGAGAAGGTTTTTTGTAGTTAAACATAATTTCTGTAACTGCTTGGAAAATTGATGAGCAAGCCATTAGATGCAAAGACACAACCTCTAGACTTAGGAAGCCCCTGACCTACACTTATGTGAAAGCTGGAAAAGGTATTGAGGGTATGATACAGCATTATCTCCTTACCCTGTTGTTCTGCCAGTCCCTGACAGAAATAGAAGAGTGGCTAAGCAGTGCTTTGGTGTATGGCTGTGATGTTAATGCTCCTTCTTGGATTTGGCCCCACCTGGGTGTGTCTGGGTAACAGAAGACTTTTCTTAATGCTTGGGGCTGTCAGTATGTTTTCAGTTGAAACTCTTTGAGCTTTGGTTATCCAACCCACCTCCTTGGCCCTCATTTAAAACCTAAGTAAAACAAGGTAGTCAAAGGCAGTTCAGGATGTATGTAGATACAAACTGCATTATGAATCCTGTGACAACCCCCTACCTTAACTGCTTCTCATACCAAATTCTAACACCAGTGTTTCTTTGCTTAATGATCTAAATTATTTTATTTTTTGCCTCCAGAGCCCTAGATATGTCTCTATAAATTAGGTTTTTATCTGTTTCAGATGGTCATGGCATTGCAGAGTCTGAAGTTTTCTGTATTAATTGTCTAATGCTTCATATACATAGCATTTCAAAGATGTTTTTTATGCTTTAGTTTGCAGCATTTCTGTGAGGCACATTCCCAAAGACAGTTTCTTGTCCCAGTTTGCCCAGCTGACTGTAAATCTTCCTTTACTGATGAAATGTTAGGCTGCTCTCAGCAGCCCTTAGCTTTCTCTCAGTTATTGCTTCTTCCCTGAGCAGTTGGGAACTCCCAAATTATGCATTTGTCGCTTCTGTTTCATTTGCAAGAGTCATTCATTTCTGCCTTTAATTCCTGTTCCAACTGGCAGTGGGGATTACGGCAGTCCCAGGCTGTGCTTCAGTACCTGACACTGTAGATCCATCTGCTGAAACTTGAATATCTTCAATCACACTCAAGGATCTTTTTCTGTTACTGGTTGTTTAGGTCACTTAGCAGGCTCTATCAGTGTATTTTCAGTCCTGCTGTTCTCTGATAGAAAGCTAAATCAGACGAAAGACAAAGGAGTCATTTGTTTTTGTTATCTTTTTGCCATGGGAACATGAAAACTTTTCCATGGCCTACTTCTGGTCTTGCACAAAACATGTAGCTTTGTAGTCAGCAGTGTGTCAGAAGATCCTGTTACATTGGGAGTTCAGGGCTGTGTCCAGCACTATTGCTGTACTCTGATAAAAGCTCTTCCCTCCTCTGACTAGTTCCATTGCAGCTGCTCTCCTCAGCCCTGTGAGGATTGCTGGCTTTGCACCTTGGGCTGCCCCAGATCGGCTGGAGGTAAAACCATGTTTTCCTGTACAAGTCTGAGAAGTTTATTTGCTGTATTTTGTTGTACACAATGTGACCACATCGAAGGTAAATGTTCCGTGTGGTACCTGGGAGATCATTTGAGCACATTGATTATTTTCTAGAGCACAGGAAACCTTAAAGAGAAGTGACTGTTCTTTTATTAAGTGGGGAAAAGTGCCACAGCTACATGCTGACACATCTTTTCTTCACATATGCACTATGCCTCACATGGGCACAGTATTTAGGAACTGAGCTCCAGATCTTTAATCAGATGTTCCCAGGGTATATCTTCTCCCAGCCCTTTCCTCAACACACCTCATTTCCAGCTTTTCACAACTTGGACATAGCAAAATTCTGATTCAGAATTCTCAGAAAGGCTGGCATTTGTGGAGATTAAATAAGAGTTCAACAGGGAGCTCAGTGAACATTTCTACAAGCAGGACCACTTGCAAAGGTGAGAGACAAAGGCTTTTCTGTCATGATGCATGGAGGGATACTAGCAGGGAGTAGAGGAAGGGTAATGATTGTCAGTCCCAACCTTTATACATCTGCTAAGAGCTGGGAAAGGGCTTTGTCTTATCAACATCATCAGAGGAAGCATGTGTGCTGCAAGAAATGTGGATATTGGACCAGAATTAAAAATTACAGCAAATCATAAACAGAATATTATTTCATGATTACAACAACCAAAAAATGCTACTTCTTTTAAGCGATTGCAACAGGAGGAGAGTTGTTTGTAAGAGAGCACAGTGCCCATCCCTCTGATTCTCAGTGTTGCTTATAAAGGGAGGTCCAAATGTGAGAACATGAACATGGCCTTAGGAAATACTATCCATAATCCAGTGCTTCACTAGAACAGGTTTATTAGAAATGCTGTGTTTATTCTGTCAGCTGAGATTTTTTTTTAAAGGAAAGCTGTCTGTGAGTTATCATTTGCTTCATTTTGTCTTGTAAGACAGATGTACAAAAGTGACTTTTTTGATTCTTTGAATTTGTATAGAAGCTAGATGTGATTTAATTTACCTTTTTGGGGAAACTCTCCTGATTGAAAGCATTTCAGCAACTTACTGTCAGTGGTGTTCCTGTGAGTTACAGTCTGTATAACTGGACATATGGGTCAGATAGTGAAATTCACTTGCACTCTTGGAGGGATTTAAGGCCCCATTTTTCCATTTACCACAATAGCAGAAAATTCTGTGATTGCTGTCCTGTGAAGAAGTGATAATTAGATAAAGAGAAGCATGATAATATGCTGTAATATAAAGGGGTTTTGAATTAGTACAGATGTATTGCTCCTAACCACTGAACCTGTACTTTATGAAAATCATCACACACTTGATGCAAGGAGCACTTTTCTCATCTCATGCCATCTGTGCATCTGGCAGAATATTACTGGAAACTCATTTGTACATTCGCTGGAGAGTGTATCCTTCCCATTAAGAAAAAAAACCCCAAAAAACAAGTGATTTTTAGATCATATCTTACAGTGACAAATACTAGATTTCAAGCAGACCACTGTTGGGATGATTCGCTTTTTTCCATTTTTTTTTTTAGGCTAGAGTCTTGTTCCAAAATGTAGATGCCAAAATGCAGACGCCAAAATGCTAATATACGAACAAGATGGTATTGTTCACAATATTTTCAACTTCAGGGAAGATTTAAACAGAACTTCTGTCCTAAAGTTAGGTTTTAACTCCAGACTCAGATTTTTACACTGGAGCATGGAGAGAACAGCAATCTATCCTCACTATGATTTTATATTTCCCTGTTGGGCTGGATAAAGCCTTGGCTTGTCCTTGCATACTACTGCTCTTCCTGTATGAGTGAATGTAGCTTTGCAGGTGTATACCAAGCTCAGTAACATGTCTTTGTACAGTCCTTTAACTCATGCAGCTACTTCCTTTTTCTGCATGGAATTTTGTACAAATAATATGAAAACTTGAGTATATTTCAAAATAGTCACTTAGTATCTCTTCCTGGGTACCCTGTAAATTAAAAGTAGACTCTTGTGATAGGCCAAAGAATCAAAAGCAATGCCTGCTCAAGTGAACACAGGTTATCTTCATATTGGGGAATACCAATTTTAATCATCTTTATAATTGTATTCCTGCAGTTGGAACCTTCACTGACTTTCATTTAGGATGGAGCATTCTCTGTTTAAATGTTTGAGTTCCTGGATGGAAGGAACCTTCACCTCTATGCAAACATGTTTGGAAAATGTGTGATACTTTGCAGCGGATGCTTAGTACCTTTCTGTTGTCTTACATATTACAACAGTTCTATTACCATTTTATGTTGTCTTATATCTCAAGAGTTTTTATCATTATATTGCAAGGATTCCATACCACCAGAGTTTCATACCTCCTCGATGTTTCTCGCAGGCAGCTCCTCTATGCACTGCCTGTTCTTGGTCCTTGCAGCATCCATCTGAATTCTCTCACTCCGGTTCCCATCAGCCCACTCTTTTATACCATTTGTTCTTATTGGTTACAGGTGTTGCTTGTTATCATCCGACCTGCTCCTAATCGTTAGTAATTGGTTCCAGCTGCAACTCGTTGGGGATAAGATTACATTCTACATTACCCATACTATGTCCTCCCACAGCTTTCCAAGATACAGTCATCCTCAATTAGTCAAAGTAGAAATAACTATCCCATAACCATTGCAGAAGCATGATATTAGGAGTGTCCAGGATTTCTCTCTCTCTGGGCTGATATGAAACATGGGCAGACGTTGTCTCAATCTCCCTAGCAGCATTCACTGGAACTCCTGCACTCGTGCTTGTCTCAGCTATACCAAGTTTTGCAGCACATGGGCATTACATGTGCTGGTGGATTGTGTGCATCACCCCTTTCACCTCTGTGGGCAGTGTTTGACTCTGAGGGTGCTGCTGGGTGGCTGCAATTGGTGAAGTGAAGGGAGGAAACTGCTCTCCTGCCTTCGCTCTGTCCATGTATCCATTCTTTCCACCAGAGCAGCCATGGGCACCTCAGCTTGGCACTGTCCTCTCTGCCCTGCTGAGGAGATAGTGATCTTCCAGCTTTTCTTGATGTAAAGTAGGGAAGGTGGGAGGCAGTAGAGAGAAGGGGGTGAGGATGAATGTGGCAGAAGACAACAGTAAAGTGTATATTTAAGCTTTAACTAATACTGAAAATATTAGTGCTTTAATTTGTTAATGACAGGATGTCGTAAACTCTTTAAACAATAGGTTTGATAGATTTCATTACTGAGGGGATACTTAAATTCTAATGAAATCCTGTGAGGGAAGAAAGGGAAGAAAAGCTGGTTTGGGGTTTTTTTCTGGTTTTGGTTGGTTATGTTTTTTGGTGTTGTTTGTTTTTTGGTGATTTTTTAAATTGAAATTATATTGTAGCGTGAGAGAGAACAATTGCTTGCTAGGAAAGCTCTTCCCTTTTTGCATTTCCTAGCTCTCTGAACCTTAAAAGGTAAAAAGCAAAACCAATTTAATCCACTAGAATCTAAGCAACAATCATATTTCAAACAACCATAAATTTGTTCAGGTTCTTTCCTCCCTTCCCCTCAAATCTCAATATGGCAGATGAGCAAAATGCCACAGGTGCCCCACACTTGCTTGACTTACAGTTTGTTACATTCTGGCTAGATTGCTGTTAAAAGGTGTGTGCAGTCTCCTAATTTATGGTTAGCAAGCCTCTATCACCTTTGCAATCCCAACTGTTGTGCGATAACAATTCCTCTGTAGGTTCAACTGGCAACTATAAGTAATTTCTCAAAAGTTTACTGATAATAAGAAACATATCTTAAAGAATGAGAGAGAGCTTATTATAATAATTGTCTGCAGATGTGAAATGAAAAGCATTATAGAAATATATATCTGTAACACTCTATTAAACCAGAATCTCCCAATGAGGGATCCATGGTGATAAATAAGCCCATATATTTCACAGCTCAGAAATTAGTTTCTTAGACTTCCATCATTCAAGGAAATCACATTCCAATCACTGCTCAACTGATGTGAGTTTTCATACTTATAGTAATCTCCTGTATTGACAGTATATCAAAAATAATTCCCTGAAGAATAAGGCTAATTTTCTAACCCAGTCAACCCTCACTTTGAAGTCTGGATTGGGATGGTGATGGAAAAGTTTCGCAAAGATTGAAGTACTGAGCCTTAAAGCATCCTTTATTCTTCCAGTGTAATGATGGCAAATCTACCCTCTCTCATTTCAATGTTTTGAATAAGCCCCTAAAGCAGAAATCAGCTGTTTCATGTTGCTGTGTTTGACTCTTTCAGTGCCTTTCCCTTCTGGATTTTGTGCAGCTACCATTAGTTCTACATGACATCCTATTTCAAGCTTTTTATTGATCTTACAGAAGTGAAACTGTTAGCAAGGTCTTTCAATCACAGAAGTACATTTCTTCTGCATGCCTAACAGGCTCTTGCTAAAGTTGCTTAATGAATTACAACCAATGTTTGAAGAGGGAAGGTATGTGGGCTTGGGAAGTCCCTGCAATACTGAAAAGCAGGGAATATGCCCTTTTGAAATCAGGACAGTAATGGCTGTACCCTTTTCCCACTTGAGAGGGTTTTGCAGCCCCTTCCTGGTTCTCCTGAAGGTGCTAAATCCTCACCTTCTCCTGCTGTGCCCAGCCCAGCCCTGCCTGGCTGTGTCTGTGCTGGCCCTGACAGTGTGGAACCATCTGCAGGGGCTGCACTGCTGGGGTGTCCTCACTGTCTACCCTGGGGGGTGGATCAGAGGAGGTGTTGTGGCCTTTCTGATGATTTTCTTTGTCTCTGCTGGCCTGTCCCATTCTGCTCTAAATTCTCCACAAAATATTCAGTTGTTTGGGTTTACGACTTTGCTCTAGCAGTGTCCTAGCATTCACTGGGTGGCAGTGTCTTCAGATGTAATACAGAAACAAATAATGCGGTCTTATAAATCACCACCTCTAAATATCAGTTTTTAGTGAAAGTGTAATGACACCATGAGCTAACTGTGCGTGTTTAAAGTTACTCTCTTTTCCTTTTTCAAGACGGAAATTGTCATTATCTTCATAACTGGCATACCCCTCTCCATATTGCCTCTTACCTGCTTTCACAGTGGCTTCTAAGTGCCCGTAATTAAAGGCTGCTGTTGTGGATTGCACTAGGGCTCAAGAAGAAGTATAACAGGTGCCATTCATACATTGGAGTGGGCAATACTAGTGGACATTGTGTTGCTTTGATTCACTGAACTTCTCACATTACTACGTTTACCCTTCCAGCTATGTGTGAGGCTGTGTCTAACCTGGTACTGTAATTCCAATGAGGGAAACAGAGGAACTCAAACAGAAAAACCACCATACTAATTTAGGAATAAATAAATAAAATTTAGATTAGTCCACATCATTAGGAGGTCAAAAGGTACCTGCTGTCACTCCCTTGTGAAGTTCATGACTCTCAAGATTTGGAGACATGTAGATAGATACTCAGGGAGAAGTCAACTTCTGTACTGTGATGCTTTCTGAAGCACCCTGAAACCTTAAGCTCTACCAATACAAATAATAATTTTTGTCAAATCTCACCTAAATGCAGACTAGAGTAAGTCAATATGGATAGCAGTATGGGTTGTGTTATTTGCTTGGTGTTTCTGTGGTTTCACTGAAGAGCACATTGGCTGTGCAAACCTGAAAGATGCTCCAGTTTCACTAAGAAATGGATTCCTAGTTGGGTAGGGAAATGTTAACTCTCATGACTTCCAGTTCAAGCAATAAGGTGAAAAGCAAAAGACTGCCAAGCTGAATGAATTAAGTCACTTGTAGTAAGATGCTGAAGACACTTCCTCACCAGCTTCTGACAGCAGCTGTTTGACTGGCTGTAACTGAGATTCTGCCATAGAAAATCTATACACTAGCTCTTATTTCATATTTTGTACATATGTCTGTAAGAGGGGAATCTAAAATTGAAAGATCTGTGCATGATTCATGAAAATACCCGATATTTAAATGAGCAACAACAGCAAATTAGGGAACTCCAGGACTATCTTCAAATACACAAAACAGCAGCAGTGTCTGGGCAATGGTACTGGGGACAATCGTACGTCAGATGAACATGCTTTTTGGACCACTAGAGGAGAATAAACAAGCCCACAACATGAACATGCTTTACAAAGGAACTGAAAGTGTAGGAAAGAGCCAGTCTCATAATTCTGCTTTTGGGGGCTTAAATTGCCTAATCAGATTACAAAGTGGTAAACTTAGTATTTCTTTTCACTTCCACTGACCATTAAACATTGGGATGATTGTGTGGACTCCAGAGCTGTGTAAAGACAACAATTCTCTACTGCCCTTTGCAGGGGATAAAGTATTAGTGTATCTATCCCTGGCTGTGGAGGTTCCCAGAAGGATTAGTGTAGCTTTTAAAGAGAACATGTATCACTTGCAGTGAGATTCAAAATCCTTGTGTTCAGCCTGAAATAATTTTATGGGGACTAAAAATTTAATGCACTTAACTACATAAGATGATATGCGAACTGACCACTCTGATTCTGCTTTAGTCTAGTCAAAATCAATTTGCAAAATGATGCTTGAAGCTAATTTGAATGAATGATGTGATCTCCAGTACTTGAAAATAATTACTGAACCTGTATGAACCTGATCATATGCTGACCTGTGCTATATTCTTCAAAGGCATTATTTTACTTGCATAGGCCTCTGTAGGCTGGTATCCTTGTATGTTACATACCTCAGACCTTAAAGTCTATACAGAAAAAGAAATAGGGAATAAGTGCTCTAAACACAGTCAAAACTCCCTCTAAATCCATCCTCACCTTCCTTACCTGAAAGCACACTGGTCAGTGATAGCTGTACCTGCTCTTCCTTTTCTTCTTGACAAGCCTGTGTTGCACAAGCCCAGGGCTTGCTGCAGAGGCTGACAAGGGGAGCAGGGGCAGAGCTGTCCTGGAACAGCTCTCTTGTGCATGGGCCCCCTGCCACTGGCTGCAGAGGTTCCTGGCAGGCACCTTCCCTGCCCTGCTGGACTCGGAGCCATCTTTCAGTGGCCATCTCCACTGAAACCCCCCGAGATGATCAGTTGTTTCGGGCTGTGCAGATGCTGGCAGATGTTTGTTGTCACAGCAGTGTAACAGTAAATCCCAGACTTATGTTTCCAATTGCTCTGAGCCATGGGACAGAAATTGATGGGAGCCCAATTCTAGCCCTTTAGGCTTTGCAGTAACTCTGACACATGTAGGAACAAGTCCACCAAATACAATTATTCTGAGAATGACATATCTTTTAGATGTAGAGAAAAGAAGTAACAGTGGGGAGGAAAAGTGTGAAAGAAGGGCAAGGAAGATAAGACTAAGGCAGTGACTGACCTAAGAATGTCCATAGTCCAGCTGTGGTTTTTTGTAAGATCAGTTAAATTCCAAGTAAAGGCATTTCTGACCTTGTTACAATCCTAGTCCCAAGGCAAGTGTTACCTTCTCCTCCCCTCCAAAAGAACAAGAATTGCATATAATCCAGAATAGTGTAAGGAAGCTTTTCTTGCTCAAAGTTAGTGCATTGTTAACAGTAAGTTGCAGAACTTAATTGGCAGATCCTACTAATGCAGCAGTTCCAGTGCTTCTGATGGCTATAATTTAAATGGTGGTATACTGTGCCTGTTGTAGTCAACATTTGCAAAATGGATGGACTTCACAGACTGGATGCTGTTCTCAGACTATATTGATTGTTGGAATTAAGAGCAGAGAAGAAAATATTAAATGTTCACAGTCAAGAGAAGCGCAACAGGCTTCCATAATAGTCTTTCAGTAACCGTGATTTTAAAGTCAGATAAGCATGTAGCCCCTGAAGGAGCAGAATCACTCCTAAATCATGGTTATCTTAACAATTATTTAAATGGTGTTTTGGAGGTTCTCATTGAAAGTCACAAGGATTTCCAGAACTAGCATTCCTCTTCTGAACAGAGAAAGGGCACAGAAACAATACTGCCAAATATGAAAATACATTCTGGAGAATGAATGAATGAATGCAGGATTGATCTGTCTTATTTTTCTTTTGCCCTGTGGATGGCCAAAGTTACAGGCTAGCTTGCAACACTGTGTTCCCAGTTTTGTCAGCTATATCCTTGGTGATTTCTGGTCTTGTGCATAGTAATTTTTTTATCAAATATAAGCTGTCAAACTAATGAGTTGGTACAAAAGAAAGGGAAATAGATCATCTTTCTGAGGGTTTTTTGTTGGTTCTTCACAGCTTGTGACAGGAAAAAACCAAGGGTTTGAATTTAAAACTCTCTATAAAAATGAGGAAGAAGAGATTGTCTCACAGTGGCAGTTCTTAATGATATCCTTAATGATACCCTTGATAATGATTCAGGATTTTGGAAATGTTCAAAATCAGTATTATGTTTTCCCATCACATAACCCATTTTGAGCAACTGAGAATTAAAATATACAGATAAATAAATTATCATATCTAGGAAATGAAATAAAGAAAGACTGGAAAACATCTCTGGGTCATACTCTTGTAGATGTGTTCATGCTGCTCAGTTCCTTCCTAGACAGGCTGTGCTGTTACAAGTGGGAAGGAAAACAGCAAACAGATGTTCTCCTTCTGACCCTGTAGACAAGAACAAGGTTAGCTGACATGAGAGCAGGTAAAAGCAGGGTTTCCTAATGGGGTAATGGCATAATGGTATCTTGCTTTGATCAGAAAGGTGTGCTAGGCATTCCTGGCCCTGGGAGCATTGAGTGCCAAATGTTAGATGCTAAGTGAATATTCTGTGTGCCATCTGGGACATGGGCTTTAGGAAAGGGGACACTGAGCTGGTGTAAGCTGCTACCGTGGTGTTGCTGAAGTCCTGGGCCAGGTAAAGTTTATGCTGGCTGATGATCTGCCCAGGTTTATTATGGTGGAGGGCATGTCTAGGATTTCATTTTCTATGGTACTTTCACCATACCCGTCTCCTTTTCCTCTTAAGAGTCCGTCAAAACAAAGCCCATTTTAAAAGAAATGAATGTAGAAAATGTGAAACATAAGGATCTTTTACAAAGTGGCTTTTACAGTGCTGGGTACATAAAACAGGGCAGTGGAAGATAAGCCATTATGTATGTTGAGGAAGCCTAAGAATAAAGATTATAGGCAAACAGTCTACCTTTCTTTACAAGGCCTTGATTTACATCCCTGAAATCTCAAATTTAGCTATTACAATGAAGTCCTGTTGCACACAGAGCTGCCTTTTTATCACCACTTAAAATCTAATTAATCCGTATCGAAGCACAAAGATTTCTGTTGTGTTTTAGGGTGAGGGGTCATAGAGCCCTCTTTGTTCATCCTCAGGCTTGTAATCATCAGGCATTGGGATATAATTTTACCAAGCAAATTGGAAGGTAACAGATCAAATCCTTATCGGAAAGCCTAACTCATGGTTTAGTGAAGTCCTTCATCCTTTATGTGAAACTTTATATTCGTGAAGAACAAAAACGTGTTTCAGAGCTTGCAAAGGGTTAATAGCAAGGGCTTATATTTGGGGCAGCAGAGACCTAAAATCATCACAGCTTCCACCATCGCTCAAGGTAGCAGTTGGTACAGAACTGCTGGGGAGACCTTTCTCCTCAAGCTTTCAGGACTCTGCTCTTACAATGGCCTTAGTCTATCAACCAGTGATGCAATTAAGTGGCATATTGGTCTCTTTGTTGGGATGGGTCCTGTCCTGTCTCACCACCTATCTACCCCAGTGGAAAAATCTTAACTTGGAACTAAATGAACTGGAGATCTGGACCATGGGACTCTGGCAAGCTTGTGTTGTCCAGGAAGAAGGCGGAATGCAATGCAAGGACTTCGATTCTTTCCTGGCTTTGCCTCCAGAGCTCAGGATTTCTAGGATTTTGATGTTTTTTTCCAATGGATCAGGGCTTTTGGGCCTTTTGCTCTCAGGATTTGGGTTGGACTGTTTGAAAATTGGTGAAAGACAACAAGAACAAAAGAAACGGTTGTTGCTGTTTGGAGGAATGCTCTTCTGGATATCGGGGATTACAGCTATTGTCCCAGTTTCCTGGGTTGCCCATGCCACAGTCCAGGAATTTTGGGATGAGAATATACCAGATATTGTTCCCAGGTGGGATTTTGGGGAAGCATTGTTTGTTGGCTGGCTTGCTGGATTTTGTCTTCTATTAGGAGGATCCCTACTTAATTGCACAATCTGTTGTACTGAAGTCCATCCATCTTCGGTCCATTATGCAGTAGCAGAACAGCAGGATCAGTGTCAATGCTTGGAAACTGAAACAAGGCCTTAAAATGGGAGGTTTTAAGCAATACTGCCCTATCTTTTTCAAACCCTAGTGCAAGCCAGAAGCTTGTTCCAGTAGTAATTCAAAGGACTCTTTGTTATGCAGCTGATTTCCTAAATCTATATCTGTTTTCTCCATAAACTGGTATTGGAAGGTGGTGTGTTTTCTCACCTGTGGAGCTGCTTAAAACTGTTTTGCAGCAAAATGCTGAGGTGGTAACAGACTGCATGGAAAAGGTGCTTTTGCTTTCTTAACTGCAGTGCAAAATCCTGAAAATGAAAATGCATGTTCTCTTACAGCTTGGATTTTAACCAAAATGTGCTTCCTTTTTTATGTAACCAGTGAAATAAGCCCCAAAGTTTGACTCCCTGTTGCAATTTTCCATTTGACTAATGCAGTGACATATGAACTTAGAGGAGATGTTCGATCCTAAACAGTCTGAATACCTGCATTGCATCAAATGTTTTTTCTGTGTATTTGGAAATAGTAGGTTTCTGAAATTGTAGCAAGCTTTGCAACTGTCTTTTTGTGCATGGGGTGTGATGGTGTGGGTGCTTAGACCCAGCAAGCTGTGTTTTTCCAGTCTGCCACATTAAACTGCCCATACAAGTTATTCTAAGTGTTTCTGGCACCTGCATACTTTATGCACCAAAAATAGGCTGAGAAATGCTGCTTTAAAAACCAGTGTAGCTGTCTTCCTCTGACACAGGTCTTGAGTTGTTATGCATCCTATCCGTGGTCCCTTAAGTTCCATTCACTCATGTTTGGAACATGTTGCTGTATATTTGACATTAAACATATGACATTTAGCTGGCCACAAAGCAGACAGTATCATTTGCTCTAAGTGGAAGTGCATCAATGTGATATTAGAACTTAAAAACAAACTGAGATCAGCAAAACTGCTGTAATGCTTTAGCTGATTGATGGGAAACCAAGTATAAGCTTTTCTTAAAAAAACAACCCAAAAACTAATGAAAAGTGAGCCCAACTGTGGCCACACCAATCTGCTACTTTACCACACCACATCCCAGTCCCACAAACACTGCACGTGGAACTGGGCAACACAAAGCAGGAGGGAGGGGAGAAGTACTTCATATAGCATTGTTTTAACTTGTGTTATTTATGACAGAGTATTACAGAACTGAGCTGAACAGTGCCTGCAAAACCCAGTGGTTTGGGGCTTCTGTGATTACAAAAAATGAACTTGGCAAGCAGACACAGGCTACTGTTAGCTGGATTTCTGTTGTCTGTGCTAGGAAGGATTTTAACGGATACCTGTAAGTACTTACCAGGCTGGAAAAATCTCAACTTAGACATAAATGCACCAGAGCTTTGGAGCATGGGACTCTGGCAAATGATGTAGGAACACAGTGTAAAGATTTTTATTCTTTCCTAGCATTCAAGATTTCCATGATTTTAGTAGCTACATAAAATGGACTCTAGGACTTCTGAGCCCTTAAAAAATACTCCAAGTGAAGTCTGGAGACCCTATGCCTTGCTTACACTGTAATCCAGGAGATTTGGAATGGTGACATCCCAGAGATTCTGCCCAGATAGGAATTTGTGCAGTTATTCTAATTCTAGGGGGATCTCTACTCCTCTCCACAATCTGTTTATCATCTGACTGTCACTTACAAGAGCAGTATCCAATGGCAGATATACAAGATGCCCATCAGCATCTGGAAAGTGGAAATGGAAGACTTAAAAAAGGGCAGGGTAGGTTTTCTAACATCTTGCTTGTATTACAGTAAGAGACAAAGACCTGCTGAACAGACAGGTTACTGTTTACAAGAGCGGGGGTGGGATTCTTTCTTACCGAGAAGTTCCTTTAATCACTACTTACTTCCCCTTTTAATGACATGAATTGATGAGCTATGGCAATTTAAGCCACCACTGTATTTCTCCCAAGTCTGAGAAATGGCAGATTCTGTTTTTGTGGTATGACTTGGGGGAGTGAGTATAAAACTTTAAATCTCTAGGCCTGCATGGAGACTCGTCCATATTTTAAATGGCAGAACTCCTAGTGGGGCTGCTTTATGCATTTTTTACAAAAGAATATTAGTTGAAGTCTGAAAGAATTTGTATCACCAGTTCACCAGGCATTACAAAAACCTAATGCAGTTCAACCTTAAATTTGAAGTTTGCTGGGCCTGTATCATTTACAGTAAACTATATGTTCCCAGACATAATGTAATGCAAGATTCTCCATTGTGAGAGAGAGAGAGAGAATATGACCACCTCTATCCCTGCCCAATCTCTCTCTAAGGAAAGCCAGTATTTCTGGGCAATAATGAGCTGCTGTCTGGAGGAGACTCAACCATGTTCATTGCAGGTGCAGTTTTTACTTCATGAATGTAAAGAACTAACTTCAAGTATATGAATTAGTTTCCATATAACTTATCCTTACAGCTGTCAGTGATTGATGTGAACTTTCTATAAATTGCCATGATTTTACATTGACAGAGCTGTAGCAGCCATCTGTTTCAGCAAAGACCATATAGAGAGACAGAAGAGCAATAAAAGAATTAAATAAAACACTGGTCAGGAAAAGAGCTTTGTTAAAAAATGTATTTTCCAATCACTGAAACACATGAAAAGTGCAGAGACAAGTTAATCTATGTAATGTACTTGCATACTCTTACAGACAAAATTAGAACAGAAACACATTCAGAATATAACCTGATTAAATATTTAGTTCAGTCCTGAGCATTCGATATTTAATACAGTATAAACATAGCAATAGTAACAAGAAAAATAATCTTAAAATTATTTGTGTTCTATTACAATTTCTGCTAAACTTTGCTCATTTGGCTAAATATTCTTGTACCAGTAATATTTACTTTTTGATATATTCAATGCACTGACATTGGTATCTGGAAATAGAACTAATTACATTCGATATACCCTGCTGTGCAGGGTAAATTTCACTTCAAGAGTAATATTTATCACTTTACACTGATGGGACTTTATTTGTATGTAATATTTTAGCTTATTCTATTGAGTGTTTCAAGTGTGACACACTGAATTAGTAAAAAAAACCCAAACTCCAAACCCAGAATTGTTAAAAGCTGCCTATAAAAATGTTCAACTTTACAAATCTGGAAAATTAAGAGCATGAATATGTCTGTCTCTCATTTTTAAAGGAGTTTTGTAAGCTGAAGCCAGTAATACTTAAGTTTTGACTTCACCTTATGCTTACAAATCAGACAATAATACTTTTTTTTTTTAATTATTCAACATTTGAGAAAAAACAGATAACTGGGCAAGAATTTAGACACCTCTAAGTATTTTTCACAATAGCATCCTTAATGACAAATACTTTTATGGCCAGAACTGAACTATATTAAACAGAACATAAATAAGACTGTAAATAAATAAAAAGAAAAATCATAAAGTAGACCTCTAAACATCATTCTACAAACACCTTATATAATCAAATCGAGAAGTTGAAATTGTCAACCTTCATTTCACCTCTACATTAAATAATTCCAGATTTTTTAAAAATTGACCTTTCAAACATGAATGTTATCTCAAACCAAAGACACAAAAAACAAATGGGGCATTCATAAAAGATGTTGAATCAGTCATCTTGCTCAAAATAGCATGTTTGGCTTTATATTTCAGTGAACTGATGTATTTGTGCATAAGAAAACCCTTGGGTGTTACACAGACCTGTCATCACAGAATTGTAACTTTGAATCTAAGACAGCTGCTACCGTACTGTGGTTTTATTGTTTCCATTTGCTCAGCAAGTAATTATAACATTTCTGAAAGATGAAGTTCAAGCAATGCGGCTTGTTGCTTGGGGAAGAAAACTGTAGCCAGTGAATGAAATAATCTGAGTGCAACATACTAAATCGAAAAATTCTGTTCTCTGCAATATCCACCTACTTACACAGTATCCACAGAAGATGACCCAACTGCTTTACCAAGACAGGACTGCTTCAACACCTACATCCAATGTTCTGAACTTCTAACAGAAGGCATCCAAGTTGCCTTCTGATGAAGCAGCCTGCTAGGAAGAAGCATGTAAGACATTTGAAACAAGCTGTTCACATCTATTCATTAAACATGTGCACCCCCAACTGCATACAGGGTCAATTGTATATTTTAAAAACTGCTATTTATTGTACCAAAATTTGTGCAGACTTTTAGTAAGGAGCTTTTTCAGAAGATGGTTTATCTTACCAACAGGACTTCTGTTATCTGAGTTAGCATGTGAGAGATTTTTTTCTGGTATAAATACTTTCATGATGCATCTCCAGATCTGCAAACCTAGCACACTCCATTATTCCTAGCTGGCAATCAGACAGCCCCCTAGGACAAATGATTTAACAGATAAATACTCTCTGTTTTAAGAGCACAGTGGGTATAACTATTCCAATTTCACTGGTGGCATTATGAATTTGATTCATCCTGTTCAGAAAGCAGCTGCCCCTTTTGGTAGTCTCAAAGTAAGTTTTTAGGGTTACTTGTCTGCCTTGCCTTTCTCACTCTCCCGCAGATACAAGAAACCATTTAGTGCAGGTTAAAGTACTGTACATTCACAAAACTAAACTCTGAACTCTGTATCTTCCTATAAAGTATTAAAAAACAAAACCAGAAAAAAATTATTTTCAGAAACAAAATTACATCGTGGATAATGAATCTAATCAGCAGCTGTTGTGAGGCAGCCTGGATGTTTTGGAAAGGAGCTTACACTTGTGGTTAACTTTTAACTATAAAAGTTACACTCTTGTACAAAAGTATTGCATGGCAGAACAGCCATTTTCACAGTCTGCTCACATGAAAATAGAAGATAAACAATTGTCTGTTGAACATAATTTTTCTCAACACAGTGCAGTTCAACAGGATACATGCTTAGTACTGCCTTTGTTACTTTGTTCCATCTTTACAAAATAAAAACACAGATGCAATACACACAAACTGTACAAATCAGCATCAGCATACCAAAATTAATCTACTTTGGTTTTCTGTTTGTTGGGGTTTTTTGCCATTTTCTTAAGCTTACAACAATTCAGTTCACTATATTTTACAAATAAACATTATCAATAGTGAATGTAAACTAGAAGATCTTTGAAAGCACATCACTGGAACTACAAAGCTCATCTGAAAAGAGATGAACAAGTGGAAAAAAAACACTTCCATGAAAATGCATAATTATACATCATCAGCTGGAAGGGCTGGTATACTGATCTTTGCTCTTGTGAAGTATGCTATCTTCTCCCTGAAATTAGAAAAGAAAACAAGGGATTTTTTTTACCATTTGTGACATGGCTTCAATGTTATCTGCCGTGGAGTTGCTAATGTAAGAGCATAGTTCTTTAAAACACAGGTTTGGAAAATTCACAGAAAATTTATTTTCAACAAATATAGCATTCTGACACAATTACCTTTTTACTTAGATTTATGTAAAAAGCAGTTCCAGTTTTGAAAAAGAAAAAATACCAGTATTTCATTAATAACTGCAATGATAAGACTGAAATATTGTTCCAGCCACTAAATTTCCAATGATGATATTTTCAGTAGGGGGATGAGAAGGCAAAATAAATCATCTTATCCTGACATGGGAAAAGGCCAAGCGGGGAATAGTCGTGTCTGGGCAAGACTCAGAGAAGCAGAATTGTCAACCCATTCTCCAGTTGCTTCCCCTGTGCTGTTACCTTTTCTGTCACCTATGAACCGAGACATTACTGAAGCATAACAAGTTTACACAGGGTTGCCTAGCAGCAGGCTAGAAAGCAGAAGAGAAATATTGGGGGCTTAAAAATTAAAGCTCAGAAGAGTCATTCTTCTTGAGAGCTTTAAAAATGTCTCTCTCTGATTAGTCTGAGGCCACAGCACTGTAACAAGTCCAACTAGCAGGGCGTGCACAATTCAGCCTCCAGAGGTAAGTATTTATCCAGAAGACTAAACCATGTTTTCCACTGGAAAAGCTTCAGTTTCCATGAAAAACAGTAGCTCAGAGCAAAATCAACCTAAACTGGCTTTCTCTTCCTAGTTGTGTGGTGACTAGAAAATAAAGGAAAATAGAGCCTTTTGATGCCCTTCTTGCAGGGGAATGGGATTTTAGGCACTATTACACATTCCTGTAGGTTTAGGCAGCAGTCTGTCTGTGATGACTCTTAAATGACCAGCACTGACCAAAACCCTTTCTCAAGACATGCACAAAAAGTGAAATCTTAAGGATGTTCTGAATTTCAAGCTGAAGATAAATAACTCAGCTGCAATACATCTTAGCTGAGGAACCCTTTCCTTTCTCTCTTGCTTTGATTCTGCATCACTTACAGCTTTGGTTTGCAATACATGCTGCCTCACAGGCCCCTACTTGCTTATGGATTTCTCCAACTGCTCACAAAAGAAGGTTAAAAAAAAAAAAAAAAAGTCTCAGCAGCTAACTTAAATTTCCTATAAAGGAATCCAAAATTCAAACTTGAAAAATGTGTGGTAATTGACAAAACAAACCAAATTAATTTGCAGTACTGTTTCTATGTGCAGGAGCAAGCACTGCATTTTTCAATCAATAGATATATATTTCTTTTTATATTTAAGTGTGGCCTCCAGGCTGCAAGCCCGCCACTTGCTGGCCAGTCTTTTAGGAATTTAGACCAGTGAGGATTAAGGTTTAAGATAAATAGTGTTCACTCTGTCTTATGCTAAGCAAGAACACTTTATTAATTGCTTCAAGTAATTGGTTGCTTCACAACCAAAAAGAGAAGGGAAACAAAACAGAGGAGGGATTCAAGATCTTTCTTAAATACTAAGTCTTGAGCAAGGCACAAGTAGTGGCTCATGAGTTTCCTGATGAGCTGTATCCTGTCCTGCTTCTCCTTGAGTGGCCATTTGTTTCAGACCCTTGCCATCACTGGAAGAGCTCCCATGACTTAAAGCCCACAGTCACCCTGCTGTGGGTGAGGTGAGCTCCAGCAAGAGTCACACACGTGTCTGCGTACAGCCGATGTCACACAGGGTGTGACACTCCACTCAGCTTCCTCACCACCTCTGAACTGCCACATGAGAGTCCTGGCCCTCTGAAACTCCAACTTAGAGCCATGTTAGAAATCTGTGATGTTTCTGGCAAGTCAAAGCCATGTGGACTTTTGACTGATACTACAGAGCATGTCTCATTGTAGAAACATGTTCATGTTACTTCACTACATTAAAAAGGGCATGAAAAGCAGAACAGGCCATACCTGAATGACTGCACCTGCAGTGGCACTTTCTGGCTCTGCTCCCGTAGCCGGCACACATCCTTAGAAGCCTTCCTCATCAATTTCTCAGCACTTAAACCTTGTTTCTGCTCTTCTTTTGACTGTTCAGCCTGTATCAAGAAAAACAACTGTATTTTGTTTATAATGAACAACTATTCATTTCAAAGAAGTGAGAGATGCTTCTGTGTCGAGCAAAACACTTGGCAATGTCAGGTTTACTGTTGGGCTCAATGACATTAAAGGTCTTTTCCAGCCTAAATGAATCTATGATAATCTCTATATAAAAGGTCAGCAAGATAAAAGACTGCCATCACAAGCCTAAGCCATGGCTGGGAAATAAATCAATGGGGCTTTTCCTAAAAAAATAAATAGAGCAAATTCTGTGCCATCACAGGTGGCTACTAGGTTTGATAAATTGTGATTTTCTCAGAGCTGTAGTTAGACAATACCTAACATTGTATGAGCACAAGTTGTCTATCCAAGCATCTTTTTAGAACTGTGAGCCACTGATTCTCTTCCCATATAGAATACTTCTATTTCCTGACAAAAGCT